>OW240912.1:225397842-225562211 GCA_933207985.1 Pelobates cultripes | reverse complement strand
CCCTTTCAGGGTTACCATCTGTGTGAAGGGGTCACTATCGTGACATTACACTAGGGCCATGGACCCTGCAGGTGCTAATCCTCATGGCCCGGTTCCTGATAATCGGTTTGAGGAGCTGGACCATCGTATGGACCAGTTTGCTGTAGCCGTTCAGACCCTGTTAGCGCGGACTGCACATCTACAGCCAGAGGACCATATTCCGGGTCTTAGACCTCAGGAACCTCATTTGGAGATGGCGGCAGGGGGAGCTTCTGCCCATGCTACATCCCCTCTCCGTTATGGAGGTGATCCCAAGGGTTGTCGGGGTTTCCTCAATCAAATAAGTATTAACTTTGAACTTCATCCTAGGGCATATCCTACCGATAGAGCAAAGATTGGTTATATTATAACATTGTTAGTCGATAGAGCACTAGTTTGGGCTAATCCATTGTGGGAAAACGACAATCCCATAGTTTTCAACTACGCAGAGTTTGTCGCAGCCTTTAGAAGAACATTTGATCCCCCTGGGAGACGTACCAATGCTGCTAAAACCCTATTACGAATGAGACAAGGGTCTCGTTCCCTTGTGGACTATGCCCTAGAATTTCGCACTCATGCTGCAGAGGTCAGATGGAATGAGCAGGCCTTTGTAGATGTGTTTATGAACGGACTTTCTGACAAACTTTTAGATGAGGTAGCCACCCGAGATCTCCCTAATGTGTTGGAAGAATTAATTACATATCTAGCACATATAGACGAACGTCTCCGGCATAGACAAAACACCAGGGATAGACCTAGGCGTATGCCGGAACGCCTGGCATTAACGTTTCCTTCATCTGAGGAAACCACTGTCGCTCCAGCAGAACCCATGCAACTGGGAGCCACACGGTTGTCTGAACCTGAGAGACAATATAGACGAAGGGAGGGACTTTGTATGTATTGTGGGAAAAGAGGACATACCCGCTTACACTGCCCAAGCCGGCCGGAAAACTCCAACGCCTAAGCCCTCAAGGAGGACAGGCCTTGGGTGTAACGTGTATGTCCTCCTTCCAAGATAGAAAAGAACTCAGGCTTCTTCTACCGATAACTATAGAATGGGAGAAAAAGTTAATAAATACTTCTGCGCTAATAGACTCTGGGGCAGCTGAGAACTTTATTGACCGTACTTTCGGCCAAAACCACAACCTCCCATTTCAAGAAAGAACAACACCCTTGGCCGTTGAGGCCATAGATGGTAGACCATTATCCATTCCTTTTATTACTCAAGAATCCAAACCCTTAGTCTTGACTGTAGGTTCGTTGCATAAAGAAACCATAATCTTACAGCAAATACCTTCTCCTACCTTTCCGATTATACTTGGGTTTCCTTGGCTTACCAAGCATAATCCTCTAATTAACTGGGAGAGGAAAGAGTTAGTAAAATGGGGTGATTCTTGTTTTAAGGAGTGTATCAGTCGAGTTAAACCTATAGGACTCCTCAACGTTCCTACCATGGAACCATTAACCACTCAAGTACCCGAACCCTATCGGGATCTCAAGGCAGTCTTTGAACAAAGGGAAGCAAACAAATTACCACCCCATCGTTCTTATGACTGCGCTATTGATTTGTTGCCTGGTACTATGCCCCCTAGGGGTACCGTGTATCCCCTCTCTGTAACAGAAAACAAAGTACTGGAAGAGTACATCACAGAAAATTTGAAGAAGGGTTTTATTACCAAATCATCCTCCCCGGCTGGTGCAGGGTTTTTTTTTGTTTCCAAAAAGGAAGGTGACCTAAGACCCTGCATCGATTATCGGGGATTAAATAAAATAACAATACGAAATGCGTATCCTATTCCGCTCATTACTGAGCTTTTTGATAGGTTAAAGGGTGCTACCATATTCACTAAACTAGACCTACGGGGAGCTTATAATCTAGTTCGTATTAAGAAGGGACATGAGTGGAAAACGGCCTTCAATACTCGCTATGGCCATTATCAATATAGGGTTATGCCCTTCGGTTTATGCAACGCTCTGGCAGTCTTTCAAGATTTTATAAACGATGTATTAAGGGACTATCTACAAAGGTTTGTTGTTGTTTATTTAGATGACATACTCATCTACTCTAAGAATATCAAGGAGCACCATAGGCATGTTAGAATAGTATTATCCAAATTATTAAAGAACGGACTCTACTGTAAATTAGAAAAATGTTTATTTGACGTGGAGAAGGTTAATTTCTTGGGTTACATAATTTCCGGTTCCGGCTTTCAAATGGAAAAAAAAAAACTAGAAGCCATTTTAAATTGGCCCCTACCCGTTGGACTAAAAGCCATCCAACGTTTCCTGGGGTTTGCTAATTACTATAGAAAGTTTATCAGAGGATTTTCCTCTATTACCGCTCCTATTACCGCTATGACAAAAAAGAATAGAAGTCATACGGTGTGGAGTACTGAAGCTAAGGAAGCCTTTGAAAAATTGAAGCTAGCCTTTTCTTCAGCCCCGGTGTTAAGTCACCCTAATCCTTTGCGTCCTTTTTTGCTAGAAGTGGATGCTTCTGAGACAGGGATAGGGGCTGTACTCTCTCAGAGATCCTCGAATGACCAGCCCCTGCATCCCTGTGGCTATTATTCTAAAAAACTGACGGAAACAGAACGAAGATACGATATAGGTGATAGGGAATTGTTGGCTATCATTTCAGCACTCAAAGAATGGCGGCATCTATTAGAGGGGACATCTGAACCGATCATCATCTTCACTGATCACAAGAACCTCTCCTATTTTGGAGAAGCTAAAAGAATGACTGACAGGCAGATTCGTTGGTCTTTGTTCCTAACACGTTAAATTACTTAGTGACATACAGACCCGGTTCTAAGAATACAAAAGCAGATGCCTTATCTCGGCAACATGAGCACATATCCCCACCAGTAACCCATTTATCTTCTATAATCCCTACTTCACAAATAGTGGCTACAGTACGTACTAAAATCTCTTCTAGCTTAATAGAAGTATTGTCTAAATGTCAAAACCACAACTCCCTGACTATCCCTCAGGGGAAATTATACATACCCTTCAATTATAGAAGACGAATCCTACACGACTCTAAGATTGCCGGTCATCCCGGTATCCATAAAACAGAAGCACTACTCGAAAAGCAATTCTGGTGGCCTTCTTACAAGAAGGACATTCGAGAATATGTCCTGGCCTGTAACATTTGTTCCTCTAGTAAGTCTCCTAAAAGTCGTCCTTTAGGCCTCCTCATGCCGTTGCCTATTCCCGAAATGCCCTGGTCAAGTATCGCCATGGATTTCATAGTAGACCTGCCACCTTCAAAAAATCACCGGGTGATTCTAACTATCATCGATAGATTTTCCAAAATGACCCACCTAGTCCCTTTAATTAAACTTCCTTCATCCTCAGAACTGGCCACGATATTCATAAGGGAGGTGGTTCGTTTACATGGTATCCCTACAGACATAGTCTCTGACAGAGGCTCACAGTTTGTTTCCAGGTTTTGGAAGGCGTTTTGTGTTCAGTTAGGTATCAAACTTAACCACTCCTCTTCGTACCATCCCCAATCCAACGGAGTTACTGAGAGAATGAATCAGTCACTAGAGCAGTACCTCCGTTGCTTCATCTCCGATCACCAAGATGATTGGAAGGAGTTACTCCCTTGGGCTGAATTCGCCCACAATAACTGGGTTCACGAATCAACACAACATAGCCCCTTTTTGTAAATTATGGCTTTGACCCTACTACTCTTCCGAGTTCTTTTTCATCCTCCGCTGTGCCTAGTGTTGACTATACTGTGAGGAATATGAAAGAAACTTGGTTAGGGGTCAAGCGTATCCTGACTCATAAGGCCGATGCTCAAAAAAGCAAAGCGGACACCCGGCGCAAGAATGCTCCGAATTTTATAGTGGGAGATAGAGTGTGGTTGAGTACACGCAATATTAAATTACGAGTCCCCTCTATGAAATTTGCTCCGCGATTCATTGGTCCTGTTAGGATCCTCCAATGGATTAATCCAGTCTGTTATCGCCTGGATTTACCAGCTAATATGAGGATACCCAATTCCTTTCATGTTTCTCTTCTGAAACCTTTGATTTGTAATCGCTTTACTCGTAAACCCAGGTCTCCTCGTTCTACTCTCATTGATGGCCAAAACGAATACGAGGTTAGGTCTATTTTAGACTCTCGTATCTCTAGAGGTCGGCTCCAGTATCTGTTGGATTGGAAGGGGTACGGTCCCGAGGAAAGGTCATGGGTTGATGCCTCGGACGTGCACGCGCCTCGCCTAGTCCGTTCCTTTGCTAGGCGTCGTTCTCGCGGGCCCTGTCCTGCCCGCCCTGGGGGCGGTCCTCGAGGGGGGGGTACTGTAACGATACCTTACCTGGGTCCGCCGATCCCGCGCGGCACGACAGCTTCCCCGGCTACTTCCGGGAGGCGGCACAGCCTCTCGGACGCTGCCCGCTCGCGGCAAAATCCGTTTTATGACGCGGCGCATGCGCGCCGACGTCATAATGATTTTGCCGCGAAAATTCAAACGCGGCCACGCTCCCGAACCTTTTGGGGGCGTGGCTTTAAAGTGACACACACATTAGTATAAAAGGGCATTCCTGTCCATACCTCAGTGCCCTAGTGTGGTTCTTGATTGTTCCCCTAGTGCTCTTTTACTGTTTAGCTGTTTCTCTGGTATTTTGACTCTTGGCTTTCGTTCTGACTATTCTCCTATCTGGCTCCCTGACTTTTGGCTTGGTTTTTTCGTATATCCCGATTTCCGTACTCCCTTGACCCTCGGCTTTTTCTTGACTATTCCTTGACGTTAAGTCCGGCCACCCTAAGGTCCGGTATACGTCCCTTTCAGGGTTACCATCTGTGTGAAGGGGTCACTATCGTGACACCTACCTATCCTCCCTAATACACAAATATGTTCCGTCAAGGCCCTTGCCCTCTGCCGAAGACCTACGCCTATCCTCTGTCCATACTCCCACATCTGATGCTCATCTCCAAGACTTCTCCAGGGCGGCACCTTTTCTGTGGAACTCCCTTCCCTTCTCCATTAGACTTTCACCCAGTCTCCATTCCTTCCAAAAAAATTTGAAAACACTCTTCTTCTCAGGAAAGCATACCATTTAAACTGATAGCAGGTTTTCATCCCCCTCCCCCCCCCCCATGACTCTTCTCCTGCAACTGTCAAAAATAACCTACTAAGTTTTCAGTTATTACTTTTCTAGCAACCTATTTCATTACCCCTACTTATACCCTTTGTGTCACTATACCCCTCTCTGTCTAGCATGTAAGCTCATTGAGCAGGGCCCTCCATCCCTCTGTTCCTGTGAGTCCATTTGTCTGGTTACAATTACGTGTCTGTTAATCCACCCATTGTACAGCGCTACGGAAATAAATAATAAAATAATTTTAAAAAATTATAATAATAAAAATAACAATAATAATTAGAAGGGTCATCTGTAGAATTTGTATATTATATTCACAATGTTTCTTTTGTCAAAATCACATCACATTATTTTACGAAGACTCATTTCTGCTATATCAAATCATGGAAACTCTGAATATAAATTGTCTATAAAATGAGGGCATATGATCAACTTAACTTATCCATACACTGATCAGCCACAACATTAAAATCATCTGCCTAATATTGTGTAGTTTCCCCTCGTGCTGCCAGAACAGCTTTGATGCATCGAGGCATGGACTCCACAAGACCTCTGAACATGTCCTGTGGTATCTGGCACCAAGACATTAGCAGGAGATCATTTAAGTCCTTGCAACTTAAGCAAGGTGGAGCCTCAATGGATCACATGTGTTATTCCAGTACTATATACAGATGCTCAACTGGATTGAGATTGAGGGAATTTGGAGGCCAAGGCACTATCTTGAACTCGCATTTTTCTCAAACCATTCCTAAACAATCTGTGTAGTGTGGTAGGGTGCATTATCCTGCTGAAAGTGGCCACTGCCATCAAGGAACACAATTGCCATGAAGGGGTGTAGGTGGTCTGCAACAATCTCTAGGTATGTGATACATGTCAAAGTAACATCTGCATGAATTCCAGGACCCAAGGTTTTCAAGTTTTTCAGCAGTTTAAGCTACAGTAACTCTTATCTGTAATTGGACCAGACGGGCTAGCCTTTACTCCCCATGTGCATCAGTTAGCCTTGGGCGGCCCTGAATCTGACATCTGCTCACTGGTTATACTTCCTAGGTACTAACTACGGCATACTTGGCGTACCCCATAGAACCTGCGATTTTGGAGATGCTCTGATCCAGTTATTTAGCCCTTGACAAAATAACTCAGATCTTTTTGTGTGCCCATTTTTTCTGCTTCCAACACATGAACTTCAAGAACTGAATGCTTACTTGCTGCCTAATATATCCCACCCTTTGACAGGTGCCATTGTAACAATATAATCAATGTTATTCACTTAACATGTCAGTGGATTTAATGTTGTGGATGATCGGTGTATGTATTTTTAAAACACCCTGAGTATTTGCATAAACTCTGCTAATGCTACGACTCTTGCTTTGATCTATAACTCCCACCAAATAAAGCTAGCAAGAATATTTAATGGCCTGTGCAAATTGAGAACCTCCCACAATGCTTTGTTTTGTTTAGAACTGCCTACTCATTGTAGCTAAACCTGCAGGAGGAATGTAGTTGTCAAGAACACTAAGTAATCTACATCAATTATTTTTCAGTATAAGAATCTGAGAACACAATTAACTAGCAGGTTTGTTTTTCCAATTAATGTTTCACTGAACAAAGAGTTTAACTTTTTCCTCATTACAAATCATCATGTATTTAAACTTGACCTCTTAACACAACGTGGCCCTTGCAGGGTTTAAAAAGTGGACCCATAAAGGCCATACATGAAATGGTCACATAGAGTTTTTTAACACTACCTAAGAATTATCTGTACTCACAGGGTGGACAATTGCCCTGCTGAGTATGGAAGGCTCTTCCCTACAAAGCAGCACTTCTCCAACTCCTACCATGCTGCACGATTGCTGTGAGTGGCTGTGAAGCGACCATGCCACACAAGATTACTGAAACAGCGATACCTGCTGATTGAGTCCTTCCTTGCTGTTGTTTTCAGAAGTATATGGACACAATTACAGGGGACCATACCTCTACTATTAGAAAGTGATGCTGGTACTCTGATGATAGCACCCTTCTCCCTGTAATTGGTAACGTGAAGCAGCAGGGACACAAAGCAAGCATCAGCACTGTGGGTATCATCACTGTGATGATCTAATTGTGATGCCAGGGCTCCTATCATGCTAAGAACATTGGCATCACTTTAGACCCCTACGTCAACATCACTAGCCCTATGATTAGTTTTAAAATTCGGTTAGCTAATCCTAGGAGTTACAAACTAAAAATAAAATAAACAAGTGAAAAAATTTCACTTCTTAAAAATAAATTAATACATCAAATAATAAACAAACAAAAAATTATTTTAAAAAATTAGAAAAGAAAGCAGCACCTATACCGTGTGTTAGCCACAAAAACGCTCCAAATACAATAAAACAAAAAAAAAGGTGCACTGTATACGGTGCCTTGCAAAAGTATTCACCCCCCTTGGCATTTTTCGTGTTTTGTTGCCTCACAACCTGGAATTAACATGGATTGTTTGAGGATTTGCATCATTTAATTTACAGAACATGCCCACAACTTTGAAGATGTTTTTTTATTTTTTATTGTGAAGCAAACAACAAATAAGACAAAATAACAGGTCAATGTGCATAACTATTCACCCCCCTAAAGTCAATACTTTGTAGAGCCACCTTTTGTGGCAATCACAGCTCCAAGTCGCTTTGGATAAGTCTCTATGAGCTTGCCACATCTTACCACTGGGATTTTTGACCATTCCTCCAGCTCTTTCAAGTTGGATGGTTTGCGCTTGTGAACAGCAATTTTTAAGTCTGACCATCCTATTCTATTGGATGCCTGTTCTTTGACGAGGCCATTCCAACACATTTACATGTTTCCCCTTAAACCAGTCAAGTGTTGCTTTAGCAGTGTGTTTGGGGTCATTGTCTTGCTGGAAGGTGAACCTCCGTCCTAGCCTCAAATCACGCACAGAGTGGTACAGGTTTTGCTCAAGAATATCCCTGTATTTAGCACCACCCATCTTTCCCTCAACTCTGACCAGTTTCCCAGTCCCGGCTGCTGATGGTGTTCTTTGGGTGATGTGATGTGTTGGGTTTGCGCCAGAAATAGCATTTTCTTTGATGGCTGAAAAGTTCAATTTTAGTCTCATCAGACCAGAGCACCTTCCTCCATACATTTTGGGAGTCTCTTACATGCCTTTTCGCAAACGTGCCATTTTGTTTTTTGCTGAAAGTAATGGCTTTCTTCTGGCCACTCTGCCATAAAGCCCAACTCTATGGAGCGTATGGCTTATTGACGTCCTATGGACAGATACTCCAGTCTCTGCCGTGGAACTCTGCAGCTCCTCCGAGGTTACCTTAGGTCTCTGTGCTGCCTCTCTAATTAATGCTCTTCTTGTCCGGTCCGTGAGTTTTGGTGGGCGGCCGTCTCTTGGCAGGTTTACTGTTGTGCCATGTCTTTCCATTTGGTTATGATAGATTTGATGGTGCTCCTGGGGATAATCAAAGATTTGGATATTTTTTTATAACCTAACCCTGACTTGTACTTCTCAACAACATTGTCCCTTATTTGTTTGGAGAGTTCCTTGGTCTTCATGGCAGTGTTTGGTTAGTGGTGCCTCTTGCTTAAGTGTTGCTGCCTCAGTATAGAATCAGTATTAGGGTTAGGGTTTTCCTCTTTTATATTTTATAATACTATATGAAATGTCAGAGTTAAAAATTTGCACTCAACACATGCCTTTGGCTTTCAAAAATTCACTCGTGGTGAGTATGCTACGGCTTGCAGTAGCGAGTAACGTTTAAGCCCTGGCTAGTAGAACTGGACTTCAAATATTAAGCCCTGCGATATATTACATAAACAAGTATTGTATTAAATTAGCTCTGAAGAGGTTTTGACCCAATATTAGGGAGCAGCCCTGCAGCTTAACATCCCCCATAAACATGGCAATGGCATGTAGCTGTTATGGTGCTTAGCCTGACCCTTTAAACATACATTAACTGTAAATCTGCAGGTTTTGTTTGCTCAACAGGAAAAGATTCTTATCTGAAAGACAAGCAGCAAACGAAACCTGAACCCTGCTAAGTTGCTGCTGGCATAATCAGTAAATATTTATAAGGAGTAGCTAGATAAGTTTATCGAGAGCAAAGAGATAACAATAGAATAATAAATCTATTGATTTTTTTTACCCTTATTATACCCTAGAGGTAGTAAATGTAATCAATCGCTCTTTCAGTTTTATTGGAAAGTTGGAATACAATAAAGAGGCCTTGGATAATCCATATTGCACTATTTCCATATTTGATTGACTGTCCTTACATGAAGGATAACTCTTAGTACACTGTGGACAGAAGAACAATAAATGGATGCAAATCTTATGTGTGTCTTACAACATCTTATCGTTCATTTTAAAACTAATGCGTGTACAAAATTGCTTTTAAAAGACTTAATATAACAATGCTCTGACATTGTTTATCAGTATATTTTACTATCTAGATGCAAAAAGACTATATAGAAATAGTTTTTAATGATTTTGGTTACATAATTGTGCTTTTAGAGTCTAACCAGGGTGAACTAAAAATAAAAATTTAGCAAATTTAGCCTAAACTACAGCCACACTGGGATTATCCCAACTGTTGACTTTGTCCAGTTTTGCAATGATGTTTAACTCCACGTGTTGATTTTCAATTATATTTTTTGCAATTTTCGGTTTGATATATAAACATCTAACTAGAAAATGGGCATATTTAATTTTTTTTTGAAAAAGAGATGGAAAAGACAGAGAGATCACTTGACATAATAATAAAGATGAAAAAACACATAAGAGTTTTTTGTAGCACATACTTATCTTACCATTGCAAATGATTTTTTATTTTTATTTTTACAATGACTAGGGGGTTGCCGCTCCATCTACCTCTATCTACCAGTCTCCACTGATAGTAGCTTTGTCCATAAAGTATTATTTGACTGTCTTGTCATTTAGCCAATGGAATAACTTGAGTTATAAAACAATTTATACTAAATGTGCATAAATGGCAATCTGAAAAAAATAGCTTACCCTACTTTTCAGCTTGACGTCACATATACTTTAGATACTGGTCCTTTAAAAAAATAATAATACACATTTCAACTCCCTCCCCACCCCCTCCACCCCCCACAAATTAAAGGCAGCATGATAATTGTAAAACTATTATCTGAATTCTTACCTGAATTCTTACACTCACCAGGCCCGGTCGCAGCTGCAACCCCTGCAACCGCGGTATGTACGCCAGTGGATGTAGTGTATGTGCATGTAGTAATGTCTGTGTTGTGCATGTAGTGTTGGATAAGTGCTGGGGGGTGAGCCGTTTAAATTAAATTGGGCTTATCCCCCCTCCCTGCCTCTTACCTGTGGGCTGAAAGTGGAGGGACAGTGTGTAAGATGGTGACCTTATAGAGGGGCAGTGTGTAGGAAGGTGACAGTATTGCAGGGCAGTGTGTAGGAAGGTATCAGTATGTGGTGCAGAGTGTATGAAGGTGACAGTGTGGGAGGGGCAGTGTGTTGGAAGGTGACAGTGTGGAGGGGCAGTGTGTTGGAAGATGACAGTGTGGGGGGCAGGATGTAGGAAGGTGACAGTGTGGGGGGCAGGGTGTGTGGATGACAGTGTGGATAGGCAGACTAACAGACAACATGCCCTCACTGATACACACTCACTGACAGTCATTGTCTCACACACTAACTAACTCACATGTTCACTGACAGACACACACTGACACAAACACACTCTCAGAGACACATGCACTCACTAACAGACACAAACACACATCTTCACTGACACACTTACTGACAGACACACACCTACTGGCAGATACACACTGATAGTCACACACACATTCAAGGACAAACACACTGACTTCACTGACAGACAGAGACTCTCAATGATATGATATTCACACATTCACTGACAGACACAGATACACTCACTGACACACACACACACATTCACCGACAGGCACACAAACACTCAATGACAAACACAGACTCTCACTGATGTGACAGACACTCACAGACAGACACATACAAATTCACTGACAGACACACACACACATACACTCACACATTCACTGGCAGACACACACATTCTCTCTCACACACTCACAAATTACTAATATTATTATTTTATTTTGTCCACCCACTGGAGTGGATCTGCTCCTGGGGTCCAGTGGGGTTGCTCGGAGGTGGGTGGCTTTGAGCACATCAGAGGCGGCGAGGGAGCTGTAATCCTCTTGCTTTGCTCCCTCACAGGATGTCTACCGATGCAGGGAGACAGAATATGAAGTCATATTCCAGCTCCCAGCATCAGTAAAGAGCTCACGAGGGAGCAGAGCAGGAGGATAACAGCTCCCTTGCTGCATCTGATGTGCTCACAACTGCCCGCCTTGGGTGTCCATAAACTGCTTCCTCTAAAACAGGAGGAAGCACTGGACACTTTGGGATAGATAGAGCCAGGGTCAACCTTGGCTTTTAGGCACCCTATGTGAAAAATCACGCACGCAGTCTTACAGTCACACACAGGCAGGATGTGATGCACACACAGTTGTAGTGACACAGAGGCACACAATCGCAAACACACACACTTACAGTCACCATAGGCATGCGCAGCCTATTGCCTTAGGGTGTGCCCCCTAAAGCACAAACACATGCTGCATGTATATAACTTGAGTTATAAAACAATTTATACTAAATGTGCATAAATGGCAATCTGAAAAAAATAGCTTACCCTACTTTTCAGCTTGACGTCACATATACTTTAGATACTGGTCCTTTAAAAAAATAATAATACACATTTCAACTCCCTCCCCACCCCCTCCACCCCCCACAAATTAAAGGCAGCATGATAATTGTAAAACTATTATCTGAATTCTTACCTGAATTCTTACACTCACCAGGCCCGGTCGCAGCTGCAACCCCTGCAACCGCGGTATGTACGCCAGTGGATGTAGTGTATGTGCATGTAGTAATGTCTGTGTTGTGCATGTAGTGTTGGATAAGTGCTGGGGGGTGAGCCGTTTAAATTAAATTGGGCTTATCCCCCCTCCCTGCCTCTTACCTGTGGGCTGAAAGTGGAGGGACAGTGTGTAAGATGGTGACCTTATAGAGGGGCAGTGTGTAGGAAGGTGACAGTATTGCAGGGCAGTGTGTAGGAAGGTATCAGTATGTGGTGCAGAGTGTATGAAGGTGACAGTGTGGGAGGGGCAGTGTGTTGGAAGGTGACAGTGTGGAGGGGCAGTGTGTTGGAAGATGACAGTGTGGGGGGCAGGATGTAGGAAGGTGACAGTGTGGGGGGCAGGGTGTGTGGATGACAGTGTGGATAGGCAGACTAACAGACAACATGCCCTCACTGATACACACTCACTGACAGTCATTGTCTCACACACTAACTAACTCACATGTTCACTGACAGACACACACTGACACAAACACACTCTCAGAGACACATGCACTCACTAACAGACACAAACACACATCTTCACTGACACACTTACTGACAGACACACACCTACTGGCAGATACACACTGATAGTCACACACACATTCAAGGACAAACACACTGACTTCACTGACAGACAGAGACTCTCAATGATATGATATTCACACATTCACTGACAGACACAGATACACTCACTGACACACACACACACATTCACCGACAGGCACACAAACACTCAATGACAAACACAGACTCTCACTGATGTGACAGACACTCACAGACAGACACATACAAATTCACTGACAGACACACACACACATACACTCACACATTCACTGGCAGACACACACATTCTCTCTCACACACTCACAAATTACTAATATTATTATTTTATTTTGTCCACCCACTGGAGTGGATCTGCTCCTGGGGTCCAGTGGGGTTGCTCGGAGGTGGGTGGCTTTGAGCACATCAGAGGCGGCGAGGGAGCTGTAATCCTCTTGCTTTGCTCCCTCACAGGATGTCTACCGATGCAGGGAGACAGAATATGAAGTCATATTCCAGCTCCCAGCATCAGTAAAGAGCTCACGAGGGAGCAGAGCAGGAGGATAACAGCTCCCTTGCTGCATCTGATGTGCTCACAACTGCCCGCCTTGGGTGTCCATAAACTGCTTCCTCTAAAACAGGAGGAAGCACTGGACACTTTGGGATAGATAGAGCCAGGGTCAACCTTGGCTTTTAGGCACCCTATGTGAAAAATCACGCACGCAGTCTTACAGTCACACACAGGCAGGATGTGATGCACACACAGTTGTAGTGACACAGAGGCACACAATCGCAAACACACACACTTACAGTCACCATAGGCATGCGCAGCCTATTGCCTTAGGGTGTGCCCCCTAAAGCACAAACACATGCTGCATGTATATAACTTGAGTTATAAAACAATTTATACTAAATGTGCATAAATGGCAATCTGAAAAAAATAGCTTACCCTACTTTTCAGCTTGACGTCACATATACTTTAGATACTGGTCCTTTAAAAAAATAATAATACACATTTCAACTCCCTCCCCACCCCCTCCACCCCCCACAAATTAAAGGCAGCATGATAATTGTAAAACTATTATCTGAATTCTTACCTGAATTCTTACACTCACCAGGCCCGGTCGCAGCTGCAACCCCTGCAACCGCGGTATGTACGCCAGTGGATGTAGTGTATGTGCATGTAGTAATGTCTGTGTTGTGCATGTAGTGTTGGATAAGTGCTGGGGGGTGAGCCGTTTAAATTAAATTGGGCTTATCCCCCCTCCCTGCCTCTTACCTGTGGGCTGAAAGTGGAGGGACAGTGTGTAAGATGGTGACCTTATAGAGGGGCAGTGTGTAGGAAGGTGACAGTATTGCAGGGCAGTGTGTAGGAAGGTATCAGTATGTGGTGCAGAGTGTATGAAGGTGACAGTGTGGGAGGGGCAGTGTGTTGGAAGGTGACAGTGTGGAGGGGCAGTGTGTTGGAAGATGACAGTGTGGGGGGCAGGATGTAGGAAGGTGACAGTGTGGGGGGCAGGGTGTGTGGATGACAGTGTGGATAGGCAGACTAACAGACAACATGCCCTCACTGATACACACTCACTGACAGTCATTGTCTCACACACTAACTAACTCACATGTTCACTGACAGACACACACTGACACAAACACACTCTCAGAGACACATGCACTCACTAACAGACACAAACACACATCTTCACTGACACACTTACTGACAGACACACACCTACTGGCAGATACACACTGATAGTCACACACACATTCAAGGACAAACACACTGACTTCACTGACAGACAGAGACTCTCAATGATATGATATTCACACATTCACTGACAGACACAGATACACTCACTGACACACACACACACATTCACCGACAGGCACACAAACACTCAATGACAAACACAGACTCTCACTGATGTGACAGACACTCACAGACAGACACATACAAATTCACTGACAGACACACACACACATACACTCACACATTCACTGGCAGACACACACATTCTCTCTCACACACTCACAAATTACTAATATTATTATTTTATTTTGTCCACCCACTGGAGTGGATCTGCTCCTGGGGTCCAGTGGGGTTGCTCGGAGGTGGGTGGCTTTGAGCACATCAGAGGCGGCGAGGGAGCTGTAATCCTCTTGCTTTGCTCCCTCACAGGATGTCTACCGATGCAGGGAGACAGAATATGAAGTCATATTCCAGCTCCCAGCATCAGTAAAGAGCTCACGAGGGAGCAGAGCAGGAGGATAACAGCTCCCTTGCTGCATCTGATGTGCTCACAACTGCCCGCCTTGGGTGTCCATAAACTGCTTCCTCTAAAACAGGAGGAAGCACTGGACACTTTGGGATAGATAGAGCCAGGGTCAACCTTGGCTTTTAGGCACCCTATGTGAAAAATCACGCACGCAGTCTTACAGTCACACACAGGCAGGATGTGATGCACACACAGTTGTAGTGACACAGAGGCACACAATCGCAAACACACACACTTACAGTCACCATAGGCATGCGCAGCCTATTGCCTTAGGGTGTGCCCCCTAAAGCACAAACACATGCTGCATGTATATATATGTATGTATATACATATATATACAAACAAACACATACATGCACTACTGTGTGTGTGTGTGTGTGTGTGCTGCTAGTGTGTTGTGTGTGTGTGTGTGAGGGTGCTGTTAGTGTGATGTGTGTGTGAGGATGCTGGTAGTGTGCTATGTGGGTGAGGGTGTTTGTGTTTGTGTGTGTTTGTGAGGGTGCTGTTAGTGTGCTGTGTGTGAGGGTGCTGTTTGTGTGCTGTGTGTGAGGGTGCTGGTAGTGTGCTGTGTGTGAGGGTGTTTGTGGTTTGTGTGTGTGTGTTTGTTGGGGTCCTGTTAGTGTGCTGTGTGAGGGTGCTGTGTGTGTGAGGGTGCTGTTTGTGTGATGTGTGTGTGTGTGATGGTGCTGTGTGTGTGAGGATGCTGTTTGTGTACTGTGTGTGGGTGTTGTGTATTTGTGAGGGTGCTGTTTGTGCGTGAGTGTGCTGTTTGTGTGTGTGTGTGTGTTTGTGAGGGTGCGGTTAGTGTAATGTGTGTGTGAGCGTGCTGTGTGTGTGAGGATGCTGTGTGTGTGAGGGTGCTGTATGTGTGCTGTATGTGTGAAGGTGCTGTTTGTTTGCTGTGTGTGTGAGGGTGCTGTTTGTGTGCTGTGTGTGAGGGTGCTGTATGTGTGGAGGTGCTGTATGTGTGTGTGCTGTATGTTTGGAGGGATTGTGGAGGTGGAAGCAGATTAGTAAATATCCCCCCTCCCTTCTTACCTTATGTAGGGAGGGGGGATCCTTGCTGTCATGTGCCATCCCTGGTGGTCCAGTGGAGAGTGAACTCTAGCCTGCGGCGCTAGAGTTCACTCTTGCGAGATCTGAGCATTGCCATGGCAATGCTCAGATCTCGCGAGAGGAACCTGGCGGAGCTGCTGTTAGAGCTCCCCGGGACCTCTCCTGCCTCCCTCCATGATCTCCCTGCTGGCCCATGGTGGCTTAGAGCAGAGCCGGCACTCAGATAGCGCTGGCTCTGCGTGACCCGACAGGGGAGATCCGGAGAGCCGGCAGGGTACAAATCCTGGGGAATAAATTGTGGTAACTCTCCCAAGATTCCCACCCCAACCAAAAAAATAATATACACTCGTGTTTTTATATATATATATATATATATATATATATAAATATACGCGTGCACACACACACTGACACACATACACAGACACACACACATATATATATATATACGCGTGCACACACACTGACACACATACTCAGACACACACACATACAGACACACATACACACATACACTCACGCACACATACACTTACAGACACACACACACTTACAGACACATACATTCACAGACACACACACATACACTGACATACATACACACTCACACACACACATACTCAGACACACACACACACTCACAAATTATTTTCTTTTAATTGGAGAGCTGGCGTGGACCGGTCCCTGTGGTCTAGTGGAGGGGCGCCTGTCTCCATATCAGACGTGGTGAGGGAGCTGTGTCCTCTCTGCTCCCTCTCGCCGCACGGGCTGTCGTCATATTCCGGCTCCCTGCATCAGCAAACTGATTGCGGCGAGAGGGAGCAGAGAGGACACAGCTCCCTCGCTGTGTCTGATATGGAGGCAGATGCCCGACGGGGGGGCGGGAGGGTCCATCACCTCTTGGTCCCCCCATGACTGGGGAAACACGGGGTGGGGAGGAAGGGGGGCACTGAGTGCCTGCAGGAATGGCGTTCATGCAGGACTCAATCCATAGGCGTTCCGCGGGGATTAGGGTGTGTCCAGGCATACCCGGCACACCCCGTGCGCACGCTTATGACAGTCACACAGAGGCAGACAGTCACACACACACAGTTACACATAGGCATACAGCCACACACAAAAGAGGCAGGCAGTCACACACACACAGTTACAGTCACACATAGGCACACAGCCACACACACAGAGACAGACAGTCACACATAGGCACACAACCACACAGACAGAGGGAAACAGTCACACACAGTTACAGTCACACACACATTTACAGTCACACATAGGCACACAGCCACATGCACACACAGAGGCAGACAGTCACACAAACACACACACACACAGTTACAGTCACACTTAGGCACACAGCCACACACACACACAGAGGCAGACAGTTACAGTTACAGTCACACACAGGCAGACAGTCAAACACACAGAGGCATATACAGTCACACACACACACACACACACTTACCTCTGTCCATTATGGGCTAGAGTGGAGGCAGTGCAGCTGCTGGAGTCTGGATGTTGGGGAAGCAGGGACTCCTTCCTGCTTCCCCCTTCCTGCAAAGCAGTTACCCAGACTGATGTCATTTAGGCACATTTAGCTCCACCCATTGTCATTTGGCCCCACCCCATGCAATGATAAGCCCCACCCCACCATAATGTATTAGTTTTTTTTAATCATCACGGGTGGAGTATTCATTATTCTCCACCAGGAACTATTAAAAAAGCAAACACATTCATTGCTCTTGATACAGTGCCTGCATTTGGGGGGGGCACAAGAGGGGACACGGCATGATGTAGGGAGGGACCATGGCCCCCTCTACCCTCACCTAGCAACGCAACTGCACATGCCTGCTATTATTTAGGTTCCCCCACCAAGGCTCAAATGTCATCGGAACTAGAAGGGTTAGCCTTCGCTCACCACATGTGTCAGTGAGATTTGTTTGCACATGACCTTAACAATCGTTCACCAATTGTCCTTCCTCGCACTACTTTTGATAGGTAATAATCACTGCATACTGGGAACATCCCACAAGACTTGCCATTTTGGAGATCCTCTGACCCAGTCTAGCAATTCTTATTTGGCTGTTGTCAAAGTCACTCAGATGTTTCCACTAGTCCAATTTTCAAACTTCCAACACAGGGAGTACAAAAACTGACTGTTCACTTGCTGCCTTTTATATCCCACCCCTTGATAGGTGCCATTGTAACAATATAATCAATGCTATTCACTTTACCTTTCAGTGGTTGTATTGTAGTGGCTGATCAGTGTATAAAAAAGAAGTTTAGTCTGACAAATCTATTTTTAACTGTAGGAATTAGACAAAAAAATGATGTCACCATATTCTATCTATGACCAGGAAGGGGTTAATTAAGAGAGCTTATATTTCAATAAGCAGTCTGAGTCCGATGATTTATGAAACTTATGATTTAGACTAATTAACCTAATGTACATATGATTATATAACTGTTCAATAAAAGGTTGCCTTTAAAGAGACAACTTAATATAAACACATGGCCCTCCACAGCATTAGAATGATAAAACTGTAGTTGCTTTTAAGAGTTCTGGATTATAGATTTATGATGACAAAACAAGACTATTTAGTTGTGGAATACAGCGCTGAATCATGTATTCAATTATGTTGGTAGCTTCAGGTAGAATGCTTTTGCCTCTTATAGTGTTATCAAATTAAAAATATGTTTGGCTTTACTTCCTTATGGGTATAAGCAATATTAAAGACAAGTATATTTGTGAAGGTTTTTAATTGCATCATAATATTATCACCAATCAGTTTAGACAATCATACCTTGGTCAATTGCATTTCAAGTGATAAAGTAGTGTTGTGTAAATTATTGATTACCCTATAGTCCTTGAAGAAAAGCAAATTGGTGTCCAGCAGATTAGTTTTTGATAGATGTTTTACAGAGCTTTTCAAACCCCACATCACTTAGTGAGTTCACTTGAAGACATGCCTTATGGAGTTTGAAGGACCGTGTAACATTCATGTACAGTTATTATTATGTCAGTAAGGTAAAAAATGTCAAAAGCTATAGCTAACAAACACACACAAAGTCACAAAAGAATGGAATATGTGCCAATAAACTGGATCTTTTTAATAGTATACATTATCTCTAGATTACATTATTCTTATGTTTGTCCACTTACCAGTATCTATAAATATGTATGACTATTTTTATTTAGTTAAGCAAACCAAAATGTGGCCTTTTAGTCTTACAGTAGACTGGCCAACCACCAAAGACATATCTCCTTGACAAAGCTATATGATATGAAATTGTGCCTTGTCAAAAGGATGGTAAATGTATATCATTAGAGGATCTAAGTGAATGTTTTTTCGAGCATTTAAGGAAATTTCATGAATTGTATAGTGTGTGGGCATAGGTTCAATAAATAGTCAGTTGTTATGATTTGACAACTTGAAAATGAAGTTAAAGATACCAAATTGTTATGCTGTTCAAAAGGATCCATTTTCCTTCCTTCCGCAAGTGGCGGGTATGCTCAAACCTAAAGGTATCTTAGACTGATATTGCTAGGTGTGCCTCTGCTGTTTTCAAGAAACCTATTCATTTAAACCATGTACTTTTCTTATATTACAATCATGGGACTGTTTCACGTCATCTGAAAACAGATTAGCCAGACTAATTTTGACCCTGACCTGCACCTGGATACGGGGTTTGTCTTTCAGTATGACTTTAGTCATATTCAAGACTAAGGAGAATTAAGTGATGGACATATTATCTGTTGCATTATACTAATTTTTCCAGGTTCCAGAAAATATGGAACCCATGGTTATATTACTCTACAAATTTATCTCAAAGATTTTTCTATGTCCTCGAGGCAGGTACTTTCTGTTGCTTCATCTTACTTCTATGTTTCTCTTAATTTGCCTTTAGATCTTTCTTTTTGTTTGGAGTTATTACAAAAGAAAAAAGGATATATGTTTAAGTTACTCTGTAAATTCTTTCAATGTTGTCCTGTACAATGCATTCATTTAAAAATAGCCAAGTTGGAAAACATTTTTTTTTTAAATCTGAGTAAAATCAGTGGTTTTGCTTTAAATGTTGTTCTGACAATTAATTGTTTATTAGATTGCCACCTTGTCACACTTCCATGACAGAATTCCTGAAATTGTGACTTATAATAGATGCACATGTTTCTACTTGGATTGCGGGCATGCAGATGTATATCATTGCATCATGCAAACCAAAATATGTACTACTTGTGTTTATAATTCTACATATAGTTTCTACTCTACATATCTATTTATATCAATATAATTACAGGCAGGACACTGAATTTAAATCATACTTATGTTACCTATGAAACTGAGTTCATTATGTGCATAGTCTGTAGGTCCCTATTGAGTCTCTATTGAAATAAATATGGAGTTATCTCAACCAGATAACGAGGTAAAATGCCAAGACTCCTTTAAAAGCATTGTAGAGATATGATGAAAACATCTATGGCAAAGGTCTGAGCCTGAGATGTAACATATTACTTAGTTAAGGGTTAAATCAAAATAGGTAAGGTAAATTTCTATGTTTTGCCATTCTCCATAGCTATATAAACTAATTGATCAGACCTATCAAGTAATAGGTAGAAACCACTTTTGCCCAGAGAAAATAATAAAAAAAATATCAGGAATTGATTCATCATGATGCTTGGCGCATTTCTTATGGGGTTTTGGCCCATGTAAATTTAATAGTATCATACAGATTTTGCATTTGTGTTGCAATCATGCTGTTCAGCCTCATTCAGTTCTGTTTTGCTGGATTTTAATACTGTGCAGTCTACAAGGGTAAATTGTGATAATGATGCTGTAATTATCTGTAATTATCTTTGAAAAAACAATAGGAATGCACATACTTAAAAACGGTGTTAAAGAAAAATGTAATATTCAAATTATGTTGAATATGGTGGGCCTTGATGGCCATGGACCAAGGCCAGCAGGGGAGATAATTTCATCATACACACTCCACCCCACACTGCACCCTTCACAGACACATCACCCTTCACACATGCACAACACCTCTCATACATACACACATGATCTCTCACACACACATCACCTCTCACACACACACTGCACCCCTTTAGACACACTTCACCCCCACACACACAGTGCATCCCTCCCACACACCTCCCACACACTCTCACACACACACTGCCTCCCACACATACACTGCACTCCTCACACACACACTGCTCCTCTCACACAACCACCATCCTTCACACACACTGCCCTTTACACACACACACTGCCACCCCCACCCTCACAGCACCATTCACACACACACACACACACACACTGCACCCATCACACACACACTGCACCTTTCAAACACATAAGGCACCCCTCACACACAGCACCACTCACACACACAGCACCACTCACACGCACAGCACCCTTTTCACACACAATGCACCCTTCACATACACTGCCTCCCACACACACATAGCACCCTTCACACACAAACACACACCCACATAGCACCCTTCACAAACAAAATAAAATATTACAATCTATTTAACATTTATTTTACATGTAACTCAAACAAAATAAGTTAGACTTTCAGGAACAAAACATGATTTTGATTGACTTTGCATTAATGAACAAATATACCTAAAACTGTGGATGTTTAATATACATCAGAAAATGTTTCTTATGATAAATATGCAATACAATGTCAAAAATAAAAATATGATAATTCACCTATATAGCGATGAATCTCTCTCCTATGTGCTCAATTGCATAACCTATTTCAATGTTGGACAACTTAAAATACTTAAGTGGCATGCCAGGTATTTCACAGAAATCTGCCGCTGGAGGACAGTTGGTACAGAGACATCATAATTAAAGTTACAATATAGACATCCAGACCAATTCATCTCATTTTATCACTTCATCTCATTGAAATGGTCTTTGTGAAGTGCCCCTGTCCTCTTAGCCCTTGTATCAGACAAACTGTTTACATTGCAAATGTAAAGCCACATTTAGTGGCTTTCTTCCAGACAGCCACTATAACCACTTTCTGGACTCTAACAGAGTTTTACTCCATGAAATGAGATTCGTCTCCCGTACACTTTGCATGAGGATGTCTAAAGTCTTTGAATTCCCCTAAGGAAAGCATTGATTCAATATTTTCCTGTAGGGTAACTAATGGCGTGCATTCTGTTCAGTTCAATGTTAGTGTTCACTGCTTGTAAGACATTTTGTGCAAATAAAACTGATTTAACTGGGATATCTGTAAGTCTGACCATCTGACACAAATTTAAGTAGATAGCTACACATTGGTAGTAAGATGGTTAGTAAGCTTAAGGCAGAAGTCATTTGTGGTAAAATGTCAACAGAAATGTACTATAACCTAATGTTATAGAAAATAAAATGTGCTTTCATTTGGGAAAATTTAGATTAACAGACAGCTGAACTACCCTCATTAACCAATCTCAATTGCACAACTCCAATGCCAAAGTAAAACATTCAGAAAAAAAAAATATGGCAAATAATTGCACACTGTGCCTATACGGGAATAGTTGTATGTCGTGGATTAACTGTTTTTTTATGGGTTTTTTTAAAATTACATTTTATCATGTATATATTGTTTTCTAATTTATATATTAAATGTATGGTTTTATATATTAGCATGTATCATTTTTATATTTCATATTCAATGTAGGTGAGGTTCTATAAATTAAATATAAGATTGGAACAAAGATAAAAATTGCTACTGTCAAAAAGTGTAAAAAAAAAAAACCTCTTCATTTAGGGGTTAATAAGATAAGTAACCTTATCATGATAAAGTCAAATAGATGAGATTGATGTTCTCCCAAGATTCAAGCATTAAACAAACTAAAAAAGGTAATATTACTATTCAGAAATGGAATATGCTGCAAAAGCAACAACAGTAGCTCTTTCATTATTTCTCCCTTTAAAGGCCAATGTATAAAACATGAATTCAGAGCAGTCTGATTTATTAGAAAAAAATATTACCCTCAAAGAAACAGCATGAATCTGGGACAAGCATGGTGTATTAAACCACCCGAAGATGTTTCTTTGTGGATACTGAAGGGGTTATATACTCTGCCATGGTAACAAAGTAGATAAAAATGTATGGGCTTTGCTGAAGTGCTTTTGACACATTCCTAATTGGGAAGGAATCTGTCAGATGCATGTCTTACTGTAGAAAAGTGTGAATGCACATAAAACTGACTGATGTCAAGAAAGCACAAAGTAATAATTACTGGCATACCAGAGATGCTAAGGCCATTGTATGTTCATATTTACAATGATAACTTCAAGAATAAATGTTATCACTCTTCCATTGTTACATTGCTGGCAAGATATGAATAAAATAGGTCTGTTCACACCCCTGTAATGCTTTCCTTAGGATCACTGAATATTTACTATACATACTGAGAGAAATATTTAGCATGAACAAAGTACTGTTTAGATGCTGCTGTAAATTGATGTAGGTGTTCATCGAGGCTTCTACTCTCTGTACAGTATATCCAACGTGTTTGACAAATCAGTGAAAATGTATTTGTTTAACATGGGTTTTATGTTTGAAGAAAAGCCAGACATTATTCTATAATTGTTCGTTTAAGTATGTACTCATTGACAGCATAGGCAGCAGCGGCTGTTCACCTACCCTGTTATTAACCTCTTACCCACTACAATTGGTAAGGTAAAGAGGAGGACCGGTGAAAGCTCATTCTGTTTGCTATACAGGTACATTCCCATTTTTATTATATTTTAAGCTGCCATTTCACAGCATACAGGAAGGACCAAGTGAGTAGTTTTCACATGCTCATTGCCTTTGTTCAAACTAGCACCCACAGCATAGTAAGGGACAGAGGGGTTGAGGACCAGGGGAGGGCTGGCAGCCTTAGGTCTGGGGGGCAAAACCAGTCAAGTGGCCCATTGCACCACCAAATCAGTTCACCATCCATGCCCACCTTTTCCTGATTTTATAACGGATATTGATGTTATGCTAATACCCGCTCCATCACGGCTCTGACTTTCAATGTTGTTAGAGCACAGGCTGAGAATCTCTGAGCCTGTGCTCTGACTCACTAACTGAGTGCCAGAACCACGTGGGAAAGGCTATAATCTGACTGCACCTACTGCTGGTGCGCACCAGTGGACCACCAGTGAATCGTTTTCCATTGAATATGCTGGTGTACCCAACTTGTGAGCTGTGTTGGCCGCCGGGCACCTCTGTTGTCATGGCGCCCTGCGTGACCGCACAGCGTGCACACCCCAACAGCTGGCCCTGCTGACACACACTGACGTTGCTACTTAGAAATCCCTTAATATTAATACAGACATCGGAGTAAACACCAATAAATTGTAGAAACGGAGCTGATCCCCCCAAATTTATAAAGATTTGCTTAGTGGATTTGTTGTAAGATTAAATCATGCCTCCTCCTCTCTCTCTCCCATGCGCTGCTCTGTAGGCTGGGAGGAAGTGAAGAGTAATCACATTCTCCCAGCACAGCACCACCTGTGGCTGCATGGGGAACAGCTGTTTAATGTAATGCTTGCAGGACGGCCAGCTGACGCAAAACCTCTTTGTTCCCGTCTCTGCAAAGGGCTCCAGGCACTGCTTGTTGTGAGTGTGAGCCACTGTAAATTAGGGGCAGAGGGCACTTGCACTGCGGTAAAGACGGGTCTGGGCAGGAGGAGAGTGCAGTGCAATTAGTGCACTCCCCTCCTGTGGGTCACCAGTAGACTGGTGCACCTGCCCAGGATCAGAGCCGGTGCAAGGACTTTTGCCGCCCTAGACAAAAGAAAAATTTGCCGCCCCCCCATGTGACATCACAATGCCCCACCCATATGATCTGCCATATGAACTAACGCCAGTGCTGCACACAGTGTGTGTTTACATTAAAAAGCCTGCAGGGACCGGCTATAGACACCAGAACCACTTCATTAAGTTATAGTGTCCCTTTAATGTGAGGTAAATTATAGATTAGTGTCACAAATAATATACTAGATTGCCTACTTACAAGCAGATGAGGATGATGGACTGCAGTTTGGCTCCACTGGTCTGGTGTAGAACAGGATCTCTGGAGGCTGTTTGCAACTGTGGTCACAAAATTCAATGTTCTGGGAGAATTAGAAGCAGCTCCATTTTTTGGGGGCCCCTTACATAGCTCAAGGTCTGGGCCTCAGGGCCTGACGGTGAGTATGCCCATAAGGCCCACTCATAAGTCCACTTATATATTCCACCCACCCATGAGTTCGCTCACAGGGAGTGGAGTGTGTCTTCTTCTTCTTACCCCCTTCTTCTTCTTACCACCTTCTTCTTCTTACTCCCCCCTCTTCTTCTTACCCCCCTTCCTCTTACTCCCCCCTTCTTCTTCTTACTCCCCCTCTTCTTCTTACTCCCCCTTCTTCTTACCCCCTCTTCTTCTTACTCCTACTCTTCTCTTCTTCTTACTCCCTCCTTTCTTACCCCCTTTTCTTATCTCCCCTCTTCTTACTCCCCTTCTTACTCCCCTTCTTCTTACTCACCCTCTTCTTCTTACCCCTTTCTTCTTAACACCCCTTCTACTTACCTCTCTTTCCCTGCTCTCTTCCCCTCCCCTTCTTACTCCACCTTCTTTAAAACCCTCCCCCCCTCTTCTTACTCCCTCCCCTTCTTACTCCCCCCTTCTTACTCCCCCTTCTTACTCCCCCCTTCTCCCCTCTTCTTACCCCCCTCTCCCTCTTCTTACCCCCTTCCCCTCCTTCTTCTTACCTCCCCCACTTCTTCTTACCCCTCCTCTCCCCTCCCCTCCCCTGTAGCGTGGCCGAGCTCCTCTCCGGTCCACGATGCCCGGCCGGACTGATAGGAAGGTGCAAATGAACAGGAGTTTCTGTTTCCTGTACCCGGCCGGACTGACAGGAAGTGCATCCTGAGTGTGCACCTTCCTATCACTCTGGCCGGACACCGCGGACCGGAGAGGAGCTCGGCCATGCTACAGGGGAGGGGAGGGGAGGGGAGGAGAGAAGCAACTGCAGCCACCTGAGGCTCTTAACAGAGCGCTCAGGCGGCTGCAGCATTTAAAGGGCCGGCCCTGCAGCGGCCAGTCTTAAAAGAATTTAGGGCGGCCTGGAGGGCAATTGCCCCCCGACCCAGCCCGCCCCTGTTGAGGACCCTGCTCAATGTGCTTACATGCTAGAGGGAGTGGGGTATAGTGACACAAAAGGGTAGAACGCTAGCTTGTTAGAAAAGTATTCACTGGGACCTTGTGGGTGTTTTTTTTTATGACAGTTGCAGGAGATGAATCAGGGTGCAGGGAGGGAGAGCTGTTAACGGTTTAAATGATATACTTTTCCAAAGAAGTGAGTTTTCAATGATATTTGGAAGGAATGGAGACTGGCTGAAAGTCTAACAAAGCAGGGAAGGAAGCTCCACAGGAAAGGTGCAGCCCTAGAGAAGTCTTGAAAATGAGCATGTGGTGATTATGGGCACTTTAGACATGCTTGCACCGGACCACCTGTCAACCACCTAAACAATCTATTTTTATCCCTTATGAAAAACCTTATTATTGGCAGTAAAGCTGTGATTTTTATCATTACTCCCATGGTATGGTAAAAACTGCATGTTATATATTTTTATTGAATGTTAAAAGCCATTTTGTCATAGCAACAGAAAAGCAAAACAATTGCAATTTTAAAATGTTGGCTGTTTTAACACCCATCATATAATAAAATTTCAATCAAACCTACAATATATAACTGTGTAACATTGTAGGTTGAAAGAAAGCACAATGTTCAAATCTAGTATACATTGGCACTTGTTTAACCAAAAGATCAATAACAACAAAATACAATTTAAAGGGACAGACAAGTACCAACAGGTCAAGCAACATCTGGCATATTGTAATATTGATGGTGCAAGGTCTAATTCCCTTTTCAAACAGTATGACAAATACAAAGCTCTGTCAGTATTTACAGCCAGACCCTTTAAAGCTGCCAAGATAATGTGGACATTTGGTATGATGCTTAACTAGATATGACGCTTATTATTTCATTCACATATTTGTTGATGGAAATGATACCATATGAGTGAGAGTCCTCGTAAAAGAGATGGTGAAAACTTGGTTATCTAAGTTGTACAACCCAACCAGTCAGGTAAGCTGGTTTGAAGGTTGCCATGCCATTTGCACTTCACAATTATAGTCTGGCCAGTACTTTGGAACTTAACAGTGGCTAAGCGTATCAGCGTGTCTTAACATAAGGAGCCAAATGTAAAAAGAATACACCTGAGACAAGCAGGTTTAAGTGTGTTATATCCCAGATTTTGATTTGTAGACCTAATGGCTCAATGTGTTGACATAATATGTTATTAAAATTACAATTATGCAATTTAATAAATCTTTAGAGAAATTAAAAAGTAAAGTATGTGTGTTTGTGTGTATGTGTGTGTGTTTATGTGTGCAAAGAGAGAGAGAGATACATAGATAGAGAGAGAGAGAGAGAGAGAGAGAAAGAGGAGAAAGAGGAGAAAGAGAGAGAGAATACATCATAATGGTCAACAATGTTTTATGCAAGGTCGGATGATTTGTTGATTCATAAATGTGTCCAGTTCCAGAAGATGGCGTTATTTACCCCATACACATATTTCATGGTTATGTACCTTTTAGATGAAATTATATATTTAGCTAAGTACTAAAGAAGTGGCAAGACGAAACACAATAAAACTTCCCAAAGATTTAGGCAAATTCAAACATTACTGTTGTGTTTCATCAGCATATCTAAAGTAGATCCTTCGGAAAAATCTACCTTGGACACAATAATTACAAGAAACCATGTTTTCAAACTTCTCCCACGTAATGTTTTAGGGTAATGTAGGGTTAATGTGTAGTGTATTAGTGTAGGGGTTAGTGTCCCAGTGTTCTTGGAGATTAGTGGAAGTCACAGCCCTGAACAAAAGCTAACTTAGCTGCTGTTGTTAAAATTGAGGACAGCTAGTTTAGCTTCCATCAATAAAATAGTGCTAGCTGTCACTTGGAAGTGCAAGTATCACTAATTTCAAGCAGATCTGGTGCACCAGATTAGGGCCCCGGGATGCGTTAGTAGGGGATCTGTACATTATTACATATTTATTGATCTATTTGATCTATCTATTTTGAGAAATAATTCCACGGCTTATACTTATATATATCCACGCTTTTAACAAATAGTTAACATTTTGTGTTTTCTTAGGGTTTAAAAAGGGGGCAGCCATAAATCTAATGTCTGTTTGAAATATCTAATTGCATTACAGCAGTGATCCTCCAGTACTGTATTTAAGCCATGTGGCATTCAATTATCTGTAAGTGCTTGCCTCTTTGATTGCTTCTTGTCCCTAGAGAGTGAACAGATGAGAAAGAGTCACCAGTGGTGTCTGACAAAGCAGAAAATGTATGGGGGTGAGGTTAAAAGGGTGAAGGAAAGTTCGGCGAATCACACATACAATTCAACCAATGGTAGGAAAGTCATGGAAGGAGGAATAGTGGCCTAAAAAAAACAATTGGATGTTTGAGAACTGGTACTGATCTGGATGGTAAAGACCATAGTGTAGTATGCGACTGAATTTCTGTACCTGACGTACATTTAATGGAACATCCATTAACCTTCAAGTTTCCGCTTGTACATGTTTTGCCTATTTTTTATTTTATGTTAGGATACATTTAGACTAAGATTAGTGTGTTATATTTTACAGTTACAATTAGTGTTAGAGTAAACGTTATGATTAGAAGCAGAGTGAGTGTTAAGGGGAGGTGTTTATTGTTAGGGTATATGTGTGCAGGGGTTGTCCACGATTAGTATGAATTACAGTCTTGGGGGCAGCTATTTCAACTGGCTTGATGGCTGAGCATGTTTGTTTGAAAAGTGAAAAGTGTTAAACAGAAGGAAAAAAAGAAGTAAAAACATCTATATTCATAAAGGAATATGCAGTATTCTCAACTTGATCAGTGAAACAAATGGTGGGAAAGTGCACCTATCAGTGTACTGCAAAATAATCTATCTGTCTATCTATCTATCTATCTATCTATCTATCTATCTATCTATCTATCTATCTATCTATCTATCTATCTGTCTGTCTGTCTATCTATCTATCTATCTATCTATCTATCTATATATCTATCTACCTGTCTGTCTGTCTATCTATCTATATATATATATTTATATATTGCAGTATACTTTTTGGCCCATTTTTATCACATTTTATCACTCTTTTTGGTATTGTGTTCCAAATATTTTTCCATGGATGATATATGACCGAACCGTCACATGAACAAGCGTTGGATATCCTCCAAAATTTCCATTTCAGGAAAAATGATTCAGCAGTACTGAACTTTCACATTGTGCACAAGTCTAGTGTGTGTATATATATATATATATATATATATATATATAGTTACACTAGAAATTGCAAATCCAATTTGCTAATCCTGTGAATAACATGGATAAGTAAAGCAAGTAAGATCAATACAATTCTTAAAGAGATTAGTAAACCAAATGCCCCCCAAAAACTTATAATTCAATGTATCATCAAGTGTTTTTTTTCTGTGTGGTAAATACTGCTTGTCTTTTTACTGTGTGATGTAATTGTTTGTTACCAAAATGCATATGTGACAAGCACCAAATATCAGACCACCTCAAAATTTTAGACATCCCTCTCTCGTCATACAGTATATCATAGCCAAGTTAATTACTGATAGAAGTCATTTTGTGATTTATAGACCTTGATTAAATTTGAAATGGGAGAACTGCATGCTTCCAAGAAACCAGATTGTAAACCTGTCTCTGGTCACTGGAGAATTGACTAATGGTAACCCTGTTTATTCCATGCTGTTCAGTCATAGTTCGAATTTTAGTCACATGATGAGACTGAAACTGGGGCACATGACACTAATTAATTTACAAAATGGGTGACACAGTGTTGGGATGCTAACAATATTGCTTGCAGTGCTAGAGGGTGTTACACAATAGACTAAAATGTAGATTTCCTCCATTTTACCACAAGCCAACAGAAAAAGCATACATTTGTCTGTATATTAAAGCCTGTGTTCAAACTCCCACTACTCCTGGTTTTGTTGTTTGAATTGTCCTTTTAATATGTGCAGCACAAACTTGATATGCATATAAAATTCGTAAAAATATATATTCAATATTTAATTACATTTAATATTGTTAAAAGATTATTGTCACCGTTTGCAGCTTTCAGTACAGTAGGCATCTCAAATGACTTCCCTTCAGATGTTACTGAACCACAACTCCCATTATTCTTTGGCCATATTTTGCAGGCAAAGATTTCTTGGAGCTGTAGGCAACATACAGGGTGTCACAGTTTAAGACCCCTGATGTGCAGTGTTACACATAGGTTTGGGAACCCAGTTTTATATAATGGGTCTTTCCAGAAATAAATATAGAATCAGATTCCACCACTCTTGTAGGATTCAGTCAGACGGCCTGTTTCCCGTAGAAGTACACGCAATAATAAATACTGGAGAGTTTCACTGTCTACAAGTGGCAGTGTTGTTAATGCAGCTTTTTGGATACAGAAATCGTATATTCCATAGCATTGTGTTTGTGTGTAGTGATGCAAAAGAAAAACTCACAACGAAGAGTAGTTGCACACAGAATAATTCAAATAAGTGTGGTGTATCTTTTTCATTTAATTGATATTTATTTTCATTGTGTAGGTGTATATGCAATGTAGCTGTTATACATAGTTTTTTTTTATTATGTAACAGCTCTAAAAATACATGTTTCTCACTTCTTGGGCATTTCAGTAATTTGAACTAATCTGCTATTATAATCAGTTAGTTATAGAATTCTGTTTAAAAATAGAGCGGCCCCATTAGAAAGAAATACTGCATATCGTGCTATAGGACCACCTATTATCATTACTATTTCCAATATATTGACTCTTACCACATTGAATTCCCCCTATTGGATAATTATCCTTATAAATTCACTATTTTAACATCTTTTATTAAAAGTTACATTTTAGTAGTTAGGTCACTCTCTTTTTCTTTTTCTCTAAGTGGCTACTAAAAAAGACTGGACATATCCCATTTTTTATTTCTCCTGATCAACCTGGACAATTACCATGCTTAACCCCTTAAGGATAGAGGCAATTGTACAACTTCTGTCAAAATAAAACCTAGAATTTAACTTACATGTCTTTGCAATCATAATAGGCACTACTTTGTTTTATGTATTTTTCCTACACTTTGCAATATTGACAAAGGGTGGAGCTTAAGGCTCTTTGTTAGCTAAAAGTAAGCTAATTAGTTAGATAGGAAGAACAAATTCTGTAAGAGGAAAAGAAATGGAAACAAAAGGAGTAAGGGAAGTCTGAGGTGACAGAACCATTTTAACCCCTTAACGCAGTTATGGCGTTCTATGCCGTCCCGCATTAAATGGTCTTTAAAGCCGTAACGGCTGGCGTGCCCTGTATACTCACCTTCCCGGCGCTCCGCTTCGGGAGGACTGCCTGACAGCCCAGGCAGCCCTCCCCCGGCAAATGAGGCCCCCGGGGGCCATGTGATCGCCCCCTATAGCTGGCTGTTGATCTGCCAGCAGGGAGACTGTCTGAAATGTCAGACAGTCCCCCTGCTGGTGGGAGCTGTAAAAAAAAAAAAAATATTAAACATATGTAAAATTAAAATAGAAATGTATTTTATATATATATAATATATGTACACATATTATATATATAATATATATACATATTATATATATATGTAACGTCATACAAAGTGTATTTTAATATTAATATAAGTACATATATTAGTATTAAAATACACTTAGAATGAAAATACAAATAACCGCAAATATATATATAAATAAATACATATAATTACATAAAAGATTACATTAGTAAACACGTAGAATTTAAATACCTATAAATGCATATATATTAAAATTGTACATGTATATTTAAGTAATCCTTTAACATAATTATGTGATTTGATTAATTAAAATTTGATTGACATGCCTGACAACACAGGGAGACAGTGCAGAGAATTTAATTCACAAGCACTATATTTGACCCTGTAACTCTCCAAGACACCATAAAACCTGTACATGGGGGGTACTGTTTTACTCGGGAGACTTCACTGAACTCAAATATTAGTGTTTTAAACTGGTAAATTGTATTACATCGATGATATTTTAAGTAAAATTTACGTTTTTTGCATTTTTTACAAACGAACGGTTTTATGGACTATATTATTGTTGTAATAAGTTTTACTGTTTTAAAACACTAATATTTGTGTTTAGTGAAGTTTCCCGAAGTTTGTGTTTAGTGAAGTTTCCCGAGAATAACAGTACCCACAGTATTGTTGGCATTTATATAGTACCAACATATTCTGTAGCGCTTTACAATATTATAGGAGGGGGAGATTTAACAATAAATGGGACAATTAAAAAAACTTAAAGGAACAAAAGAATGAAGAGGACTGTGTTAAAACGAGCATACAGTCTAGAGTTATGACTACATATTAATATTTCATAGTATTGTAATATAATATTAAGGCATATTTGCTTTACTTGTGTGAATTTGGGTCTGTGATCTCTTATTTTATGGATTGTGTACCTACTGATCTACCAGATGCACAGGCTATCAGTGACAAAAAGCTTTATTTCTGCAAATAGAAAAAAAATCATGAACATTGCAAAGAAAGCCAATGTTTTTATCGCATGTTGTAAAAAGAAATTAAATAAAGTTACGAGATATAATCACCGAAGATCACACACCAAATAATCAGTTAGTCTTAACCTTCACTTCTGGAGAGTGAATGCAAATTAAATGTGATAAGTGATTTTGAATTAGGCCAGAAAAAAAAAGCCAATTTGAATATGTCAACGTGTTCAATTACACGTTTATGCTATATGGTATCCCGTACTTTGACTTATTTTTCAGATAGGGTCTGATTTTAATTTGTAGCTTAGAAAATTTAAATTGAATAGCAGCTGTGATGATCCAAGGTTAGACCTGGGTCGATAACCATATAAATTTCACATCTGACCTTGTCACTTAAGATTAAATAGGGTTGTAATGTAGTAGCATTAGATTATTAGCTCAGGTTTTGTATAGCAGTGGCCTTAGAATTTTATTCATTCACAGTGTCTGGCCTTTTTTCTTTCTTGTAAAATATTATTTATCAGTCATAATTTATATTATTTATCAGTCATATTGAAATACAAGAATGAATAGTTTTATGATACGATCAACCTCTCATTGCATGCTAAGGTAAAGCTCTACAGAATGAAGTAATATCCTATGTGATTTTGGTAGGATATCGCTGCAGCTTAGCTAAATGATTGTGTCTGATTCATGTGGGAATGCCTCCAGCCTATGGGAGCATCCGTAACCTTAGATAGCACAGGAACATCAATGACGAAATATCAGTCAAGCAGCAACGAGTATATATTTTACTCCTCTGTGTGCTACAAATCCTGAGCCAAATTATCCTCTTTTGTGAACATATTTCCTGGACCTATGCTGAACAATTTGCTTCTCTGCAAGGCATCCCGCTAGTCTAGTGTCTACTCCCAAGTCTCCTCTGTTGAGCTGTGATAAAGAGCTTTCCGGCTGCAGATTATCTGTAATTATCTCAGTGTGTTTAATGTGTTTATCAAACAAGTGCCTCTGCAAAATCCTCCCCCAGCGACATGCCTTTCTAAGCAAACACACAATGACCTGTAACATCAACCACAAAGAAAGTTAGATTTTCAACAATACCCAGCAACAGTTCCAGGTATTATTTTCTATTATTATATTCTTTTTCTTTTTTTCTAATAAATCCTTGCTTTTTTAGAATTCATAAGGATGATGTGTGAACCTAAGTTGTCTCTTTAACACAGTAAGTTTCTGACTTGGTCGTATGGTTACTTACCAAATCATATAATCTTCTTAAAAGATTTTGTTTCTTGGAGTCACAATTGCTTAGCTTATCTCTTTAAGTTACACTTTATGTGGTATATATTCACAATATAAAATTACCAATTACATTTCTGTAAATGGTGAGGATTGGATACCAAAGCTCAAGATTTTTATTCCTGCCTAGGGTAGATGGGCAGTTCCTTGATCACACAGTGCAGGTCTAGCTTCTTCATATAACTCATAGATTTGATGGTACCTGTGTCATTTTTTTGTAGTAGTTACATTTCTTGAGTCAGTTCAGGTGTGTCAGTAAGTAATATCTTCATGACCTAGAATAAAAATGATACAGATCCACAGATCCACAATATGATGTAGAACATTTTTTAATAGATATCTGTTATGTACCACTATGGTACCAGTACATGTTTCTGGAATGTACTTTTGAACATGTAATAGTAATAAAACAGTAAGCAATGAATAAATCTACAGAGATCATTTTAAGTGTGTTCTTTATTTTAGTGTATATCTAAAAATAATGGCTCAGTCCTTTTGACAGAATGGATGATTGGAAATTAAATTGTAAATATGCCTGGCAAAGCTCCATTTTGAGTAATTGCTGTATGCTGTGTAATAAGTCAGTTACAGGGCATTCACATCAAATGGGCCCTCACCATATTCCTGATGGTATTACTGAGTATCATCATAAGGGCTGAAAAATCCCAGACATCAGCTAGCCATATCTCCCAATGTTCTGATACTCACAACTTTCTGTGGCATTTTTTATGCAGATTTCTATGGATATCTAATAAGCACTTCATTACGTAACGTCTAAAAGATTTTATTTTCATGTATTTTGCAGAATGAAATCTAATCCATAAAGCCTCACTCACCCTTATTTACACTTTAGAAATGATTTCCAAATAACTAACAATGTCTCTGCCAGAAGCTACTAGTCACTGATATAAAGCAGGGGTCAGATTACATTTTCATAAAATTTACAAACAGTACAGTAAGTTTCTGTGGGTTATATCATGCCTGCAGTGAGGGAGGGGAAAAGAGTGAATGGACTCTCCCATTTCACTGTTAGCATTGAATTTGCACTCCAGAGATCATAAAGATTGCAATAGAAGTAATAAAAACCTTTACTTTAGAAATAAATAATTTAACTGTATTTAGTGTATGTAAGTATTACGCACAAATGCAGACATTCTTTTTATATTTAGTAGTCATTTTTAGTAAGCTATTAATGCCTTCGGAGTCATTCCAAATACCTACAAACAAAGTATTTGCCCATTTTTATTTATCTATTTTTGTTCCGCCTACTGCATGTGAGAAAAAAATGCATTTCTGCTTTTACAGTGACACATCATACCCTTTGTGACAGGTCGCAAAATAAAGTACACTGTAGACTAACATTTTTAATTTTCCAATTATTTTTATAAAGGCTGAATGGAAAAAAAAATGGTGTTAATTTACATAATAAAATTTTTACATCTGCCTATTTTGAAGTTATCAAGTTGTATATGGAACCAACTCATGAGGTGTGCCTACTCAAGAACATTTGCAGAACCTGCATATGCTATCTGGTAAATGACAGCATTCAAACATTCTTGCTTCAGCCAAGCCTGCATCTGAACCATAGTTTCCAAAGGTTGTTATGTGTGTGTTCATGTATATGTGCTGTATTTTACTATTGCATAAAATCCATGCACCAGATATGAGCAATATAATAATTTGTAAAGTGTTTTAAGTTGTATGATGGTGACATATTGTATTAAAGGGTTATATAAATCACCACGACCACTTCTGTTTTTAGAAGTGGTCATGCAGGTAAAACTCTGTAAGTGCAGTGTTTCAGCTTGAAACACTGCACTTACAGATATATTTGTAATTATGTGTCGGGCTAGTTTTACCCCCAGCACACATAACTTAGGCAGAAATACATCTGTCATCAGCATGCAGACACACAGAGTTCAACCCTTACAGGCAGCGTCTGCAAGAGGAAGCGTACATCTCCCCTGCCTATGCACTTAACCAAATGCATTTATTTTTTAAATATAATGTCCCTTCCCTGTCCACCCCATTCCCTCCCTCCTCTCAATGGCTCTGAGTTTATGCAGTGAAATTGGCCAATTAAATGCTGCTCTATGAGAAGAATTTGACTGGATCACACAAGGGAGCCGTGACACCATAAAACATGGAAACCATTGTGGGGAACTTCAACCTTTCTGGGTTCCATGTAAGCTTATTGCTTTTTATAAGGGTTAGCTTTAATCTTTGGGTGATGGTGGTGGTGGTGGTGGAGGGAGGGGGGAACGGGGCATTGCTGATTAAAATGCATGTGAACTTAAAAATGGATGGACTAACCCTTCAAGACTGCTTATAATACAGGTGCATATTCTTGATTACCAGATATTTACAATGAAACAATGAAAACAATGCAGTGACCTCTGAATATTGTCACACTGGCCAAACAGTGGCATCTGCAATGGCTGTACACATGAGGGAATAGCTCGTATGCAGCATGATTTCCCCCTGCCTCATTTGCAGTCTTGTTTAGGGCTCAGCCTGGCGCAGTAATTCAGCATTTGTAACAATTATTCACTTAGCTGATTTCCAATTAAATGGGAGGACAATTTGAGGACCTCGTACATTCAATTGATATGCCTCGCTCGCAAGAGATTTTTTTTGTTCTCTCTGCACGAGAATGTTTTATACATCATACACAATCACATGCTGTGCTATACAATCCCAACGATTATGAATTGAGCAGGTGTAACTCTGGGCCCTGCAGCATTAACTTCCACACACACTGCTGCCTGAATTTATGGAACATTATAATAGTACTCAGCCTGCTGTAGGAATGAGAACCGATCCACCCTTACAAAACAAAACCAAAAAAAGAAAAATTATGAACTAAACATGCAACACACTGGTATTTTATTAGCCTCCACTTTAAAATTTCCAATCTAACACATTATGCTAAGTAAGGAACAGATGGAGTTTAGAATACAGAGTGAAGAACATTAGTTATCTTAGTTCTTTTCAATTCATTAACACATATTAAAGGACCACTATAGTGCCAGGAAAACATACTCGTTTTCCTGGCACTATAGTGCCCTGAGGGTGCCCCCACCTTCAGGGTCCCCCTCCCACCGGGCTGGATGGAGAGGAAGGGGTTAAACTTACCTCTTTTTCCAGCACCGGGTGGGGGACTTTTCTCCTCCTCTCCTCTTCGGCTGAATGCGCATGCGCGTCAGGAGCCGCGCGCGCATTCAGCCAGTCCATAGGAAAGCATTCACAAGGCTTTCCTATGGACGCTGGCGTCTTCTCACTGTGAAAAAATCACAGTGAGAAGCGCGGAAGTCCTCTAGCGGCTGTCAATGAGACAGCCACTAGAGGCTGGATTAACCCATTTATAAACATAGCAGTTTCTCTGAAACTGCTATGTTTATAGAAAAAGGGTTAAACCTAGCTGGACCTGGCACCCAGACCACTTCATTAAGCTGAAGTGGTCTGGGTGCCTATAGTGGTCCTTTAACATTGGTGACTGTCAGATTGTAGTTTGCTGTGAACATCATTACTGGAGGAGAAATCAAATCAATATTATTGCTCTCCTCCTCATTTGCGCTGTGAACTGGATTGTGATATCACTTGCTAAATCTTTAATACCTATTTTAAATGAAAACAGAGCAGCATATGAAAAACGTTAAAACAAATTATTGTTTGTTTCAAGTGTTTTATTCAATGGTGTAATTACTAGAGAAAGGAGAATGAGTTCCACTTTAAGAACTTTTGTGCTGGTCACTTATAGAATTGGTCATTTCGTGTAAATAGCAGCAGTGGTGCATTCTGTGTCATATCTTCTTCAGTCTCAATGAGAATGTTTTCATAAATCACTTTCATACTGAGTTATGAAAATTCACACATTAGTAAAAAAAATATCCTGTTTGTTTTGCTCAATATGTTTGCACTTTTTATACAGAATATCACACTGTAAATAAGATTTGTCATTTTAGTTTTTGTTCTAAACTATATTCAAGGATACAACAGGAGAAATCTGACTACCTCTTTTGAGCCAAGAAGGATTTTTTCCACATTTGTGTCAAAATTGGACATCAAACTGAGATTAAAATCCTTTTATCCAACATGTTTACCTTTGCAGTAACTCTTACAGTAGAAGATTGTATCGGCAAGCCCATATGTGCAATATCTCAAGGTCCTTGATATGCAAAGTACAGGCCAACCTGTGATTTGATTTAAAACTTTGTATATCCAAAACTTAGCTGAAGAAGATAAAAAGAATTTAAATAAAATATGTATTATATATAAATATATAATATATATACATTATTTTTTTAAGTTCTTCATCTTGGCACTTCATCAGTGATCACATGCCAGATCATGGGAATATAATCAATTTATAGAAAATAACAAACTCTGGTGCTGGCACTTAAAAATATATGTTGAGATTGAAAAAAAAAAACATGTATATTATTGTTAACAGGGGCCATAACCAACCATACAGAGGTACCTGCTTTTTGTATTCACCACTCAACTTCAAAATGAAAATAGTTCAGAGTGAAAGTTAAAGGGACAAATACAGTTTAATGTAGTTGTTCTGGTGAGTATAATAGCTCCCTTCAGGCATTTTTATGCAAACACTGCCTTTTCAGAGAAAGGCAGCATTCACATTGCCCCTAGGGATAGGGACACCTCCTTAGATGGCCACTGGAGGGGCTTCCTGGCCCAAGGCTGCACAGTAAGCAGCCCTGACGTTCAGCGTCCCCACGTTCTGCATGGAGCCGCTGAATTTTCCTCATAGAGATGTATTGATTTAATGCATCTCTATGAGGAGGTCCTGATTGGCCAAAACAGTGTTTGGCCCCGCCCCAGTGCCAATTTTAGCAAATCCAATGCTTTCCTTATGGGAAAGCATTGGATTGACTAAAAATCTGCCCTTTCGATGATGTCACAAAGGGGGCAGAGCCAGCGCCGGTGGACCTGGGCAATGCTGGAAATACAGTGAGTTTTAAACATTTACAGAGGGGGAAGAGGGGGCAAGCCACCTATATGGTGGGTTAAACATTATTCGGTCAGGAATACATGCTTGTGTTCCTGACCCTATAGTGATCCTTTAACTTCAGAAGCTCCATTACATATTCCACTCGATAACCCACTTAGTGCTCAGAACGTGCTAACATTTGTATTTTCTGCTCTTCCAACTTCATGTGGGATAATTGCAAATATATTCTTTATATCACACATTAGAAGTACAGCCTATTAATCAGCAAATCCACATGCTTGCATTTGTCTGTAAAGGTACTGTTGTTTAGTTTTGAAAACTCTATTGGCCACTTGAATAAGAAGTGCAGGATTTCACCATCACTTCTATAACCTACCATTGCTTGAAACAATTCAGAGGCCTGTTTTTTAAATTCTGTTAGTTCTGATACAAAAAATATTTTTGTCTTAAAGAAAAAGGAAAAATATAAATCTCGATTAATATATCTTATACTTAAAGGACCACTATAGTGCTATGTTTTCCATTCCAGGCCTAAGTGAGACAGGGACACTGAACTCGGACGATTTCAATGAGATGAAGTGGTCTGGCCTTCAAGTATAATGTTGTTACCAATATGTTTTATTATGATTTGGACTCCAAGCTCTGGTTGCAGTTTTTTAAAACTCCTGTGGCTACTTGGACACAGTTCCATTAATACAAATACACGTCAGCGATTGCCTGTCCTAATTTGACTTTTATTCTTTAGTACATATGCACCCTATTGAGTTCCATTAATTAGATGTTCCAAGACAACTATAAAACATTAAAAGGAAAGAAAATGCACGCATAGGAAAATATCTTATATAATCATGACAAGCACGCAGACGTAGCAACCATTTATAGCCACTGGTTGTCACTGCATCCATCAGCAGTACGTGCTTATTTTCAAGTTCTGTCCTTGAAGGTAGCAAACTTTAAGTTTAAAAATCCTTGTTTATTCTCTTTATACAAAAAAAAGTTTTATCTGTTCAAAGAAACAATTGATGAAATGGAGTTAATATGTTTTCTTCGAAAATAAACTGCTGTGTGTTTTAGTTTGTTTATTATGTTACAGAAACTATGCAGGAGTGTGAAGAGCTTTAAGTTGAGATAGGGAATTATATGTTAAATAAAAAACAAGAATTCAGAAGAAAAATATGGGGTGAAAAACTAAAGAAACAAAGATCAATGTGATCTGTTCTGCACTGGCATTTCTAAACTGGCCCACCATCAAGCATATTTTGCATTAAAGGGCCTGACCATGTGACCAAAATTGGCCCATACAATCTTGGCATACAATATGAATGTGCTTATAGTTAGGAATGTGAAGGTGCAGATAACTAAATGGGTGAGACATCAGAACAGAGTTAAAAGTCAGTGTTCAATCCTGGAAAAACAGAAAAAGGTATAGCTGCAAATGTGGAATGGGAGGATAACCATGCATACATAAAATATTTGGAACAAAGAGAGACAGAGGGGGCACTGAATTTGACAGAGGGACACTAAAAACAAATAAAGCAATGCAAATTACAGAAGTTAATATTAGGCAATAGATGGAAAGTCAAGGACATAGGTGAGGACAGTAAGGTATTAGACTAGAACAGACACACCAGAGGCCAGTGGAGTTCACACAATCCATGGGGCACCGGTGCAAAACTGGTCCATGTGCCACCCCTTCCCCCCGCCCCAACAGACACATACATACAGACATACATACATATAGACACATATACATACAGACACATACATACATACATACATAGAGACACACCATACACACAGACAGACACATATACATACAGACACACATACATACAGACACATATACATGCAGACACATACATACAAACAAAAACACACATATACAAAATGTTTAAGTCATACTCCTGTTTCCTACCTTTTAGGTGCAGAAGGGTGACTTTCCCTGGGGTCCAGTGGTGGCTCAGGCTGGTGGGAGTAAGTTCCCACTCTGACTCCCTCTCCTTCCTCCTGTGCAGCTCTGTCTGATAGGGCAGTCACTTCCTCTCAGCTGTGATGTCATCACAGGGGGCCCGGTCACGCTGTTAAAGCTCCACAGCTTTGACTGGGGCCCCCTGGAAATTAATCTCCATCGGGTGGCCCTAACAGCATGTTGCAGCCCTGGCGGTTTTCCGCGCAGGCCGGGGCCGCAACATATGGCGGTGGGCACCCGGTGGCAGGGGTCCGCAGTGCGGCTGGGCTCCCTGGAGTGACAGGCCTGGTCGCAGCTGAGACCCTATGTGACCGTGGTATGTACACCACTGCCAGAGGCACATTCTGATGGGACAGAGGGATATTCAAAAAAGCAGACGAGAGTTGAACAAGGGAGATTTCTCATGGAGGGAGACTATGGATCTCACAATAAAGACACAAGTGTCACACAAATAAGAGGAGATACAAAAAAAACTGAAAATCTGATTATACTAGTGGCGCTAACATCAATCTTAACCCTTGCTATTTGTACTGTCCATAGAAACATAGAAACATAGAAACATAGAATGTGACGGCAGATAAGAACCATTCGGCCCATCTAGTCTGCCCAATTTTCTAAATACTTTCATTAGTCCCTAGCCTTATCTTATAGTTAGGATAGCCTTATGCCTATCCCACGCATGCTTAAACTCCTTTACTGTATTAACCTCTACCACTTCAGCTGGAAGGCTATTCCATGCATCCACTACCCTCTCAGTAAAGTAATACTTCCTGATATTATTTTTAAGCCTTTGTCCCTCTAATTTAAGACTATGTCCTCTTGTTGTGGTAGTTTTTCTTCTTTTAAATATAGTCTCCTCCTTTACTGTGTTGATTCCCTTTATATATTTAAATGTTTCTATCATATCCCCCCTGTCTCGTCTTTCCTCCAAGCTATACATGTTAAGATCCTTTAACCTTTCCTGGTAAGTTTTATCCCGCAATCCATGAACCAGTTTAGTAGCCCTTCTCTGAACCCTCTCTAAGGTATCAATATCCTTCTGAAGATACAGTCTCCAGTACTGTGTACAATACTCCAAAGTGAGGTCTCACCAGTGTTCTGTACAATGGCATGAGCAATTCCCTCTTTCTACTGCTAATACCTCTCCCTATACAACCAAGCATTCTGCTAGCATTTCCTGCTGCTCTATTACATTGTCTGCCTACCTTTAAGTCATCAGAAATAATCACCCCTAAATCCCTTTCCTCATATGTTGAGGTTAGAACTCTATCAAATATTCTGTACTCTGCCCTTGGGTTTTTACGTCCAAGATGCATTATCTTGCACTTATCCACATTAAATGTCAGTTGCCACAATTCTGACCATTTTTCTAGTTTACCTAAATCATTTGTCATTTGGCTTATCCCTCCTGGAACATCAACCCTGTTACATATCTTAGTATCATCAGCAAAAAGACATACCTTACCATCAAGACCTTCTGCAATATCACTAATAAAAATATTAAAGAGAATGGGTCCAAGTACAGATCCCTGAGGTACCCCACTGGTGACAAGTCCAAGCTTCGAATATATTCCATTAACTACAACCCTCTGTTGCCTGTCACTCAGCCACTGCCTTACCCATTCAACAATATTGGAATCCAAACTTAAAGATTGCAGTTTATTGATAAGCCTTCTATGTGCAACAGTGTCAAAAGCCTTACTGAAATCTAGGTAAGCAATGTCTACTGCACCACCCTGATCTATAATTTTAGTTACCCAATCAAAAAAATCAATAAGATTAGTTTGGCATGATCTCCCTGAAGTAAACCCATGTTGTCTCTGATCTTGAAATCCATGTGTTTTAGATGTTCATCAATCCTATCCTTTAACATGGTTTCCATCACTTTCCCCACTACTGAAGTAAGGCTTACTGGCCTATAGTTGCCCGACTCCTCCCTATTACCTTTCTTGTAAATGGGCACAACATTCGCTAACTTCCAATCTTCTGGGACTACTCCTGTTAACAATGATTGGTTAAATAAATCTGTTAATGGTTTTGCTAGTACACCACTAAGCTCTTTTAATAGCTTTGGGTGTATTCCATCAGGTCATATTGACTTATTTGTCTTTACTTTTGACAGTTGAAATAGAACCTCTTCCTCTGTAAACTCACGTGTAATAAATGGCTCATTTATCCTTTTTCTCAACTGAGGTCCCTTTCCTTCATTTTCTTCTGTAAATACAGAACAAAAATATTCATTGAGGCAGTCAGCCCGACCTTTATCCTCTTCTACATACCTTCCTTCTTTTGTTTTTAATCTAACTAATCCTTGTTTTACTTTTCTTTTCTCATTTATGTATCTAAAAATGTTTTATCCCCCTTTTTTACTGACTGTGCTATTTTCTCTTCTGTGTGTGATTTGGAAGCTCTTATAACTTGCTTAGCCTCTTTCTGCCTAATCTTATAGATCATTTTGTCTTCCTCACTCTGGGTTTTTTTATAATTCCTAAATGCTAACTTTTTGTTTTAACTATTTTGGCCACATCTGCGGAGTACCACAGTGGTTTCTTGAATTTTTTGCTTTTACTGACAAGCCTAATGCAATTTTTCTGTTGCCTTCAATAGTGCAACTTTTAAATAATCCCATTTCTCTTGGACTCCATTTAAATTGCTCCAGTCTGATAATGACTCCTCTACCCATATTCTAATTTTAGAAAAGTCTGTTTTTCTAAAGTCTAAAACTTTTGTTTTTGTGTGGTGTGACTCAGTCACTGTTCTTATATTAAACCATACTGACTGATGATCACTGGATCCTAAACTTTCACCTACAGTAACATCTGATACCAAATCTCCATTTGTTAACATTAAATCTAGTATGGCCTCTTTACGAGTTGGCTCCTCAACAACTTGTTTTAGAGACAATCCCAGTAGGGAGTTTAGAATATGTGTGCTCCTGGCACAAATAGCTAATTTTGTTTTCCAATTTACATCAGGAAGATTAAAGTCACCCATGATGATAACTTCCCCTTCATTGTCATTTTAGCTATTTCCTCAACTAGTAGATTATCTAACTCTTCAATTTGTCCTGGGGGCCTATAAATCACACCTACACGAGTTACTGTGTGATTACCAAATTCTAACGTAGCCCAAACGGACTCTATGTTTGCCTCACTAACTTTTATTAGGCTAGATTTTATGCTATCCTTCACATACAAGGCCACCCCTCCCCCTTTCTTTCCTTCCCTATCTTTCCTATATAAAGAGTACCCTGGTATTGCTATGTCCCAGTCATTTTTCTCATTGTACCATGTCTCAGTAACAGCGACTAAATCTACACTATCAGTTGCCATTATTGCCACAAGTTCATGGATCTTATTCCCTAAACTGCAAATAAAATTTCCATAAAATTTCCTGAGAAAGCGCACATTAGAGAAGAAATGGTCACTAATATGGATCAGTATATGTTATATATCTTTGTAGCATACGTATTGAAAGCAAGTTACTATATCGTCCAACATCAAAAGCAGGAGGAAAGAAAAAACACTCCATAGATCATGGCAAAATAGTGCAAATTGTAGAAATTTTTTACATTAAATAAAAATACATGCCACACAAAAATAAGAGAGCACAAACCTGGCCGTGGCACCTACTCATAGACCTACTCGTATATATAGTCTATATATAGTCTCTCTCTCCTCTCTCTCTCTCTCTCTCTCACACTGTTAATATATATATATATATATATTTATTTATTTTTTATTCTAAAAATTACTTTTGACATAATTACCTTGTCAGTTATAAGAGTTTTACAAGTCAAACCTCCTGGATCTAGTGAATGACAATGCCCTCTTTATCATATACAATCATTAAGTTGTACGATTGTTTGTTCATTTCTTGCAAACACATACTTGCATTTGAAAAATAATAAGACCTGACACACATACAAATAAATTAAAGTATACGTCAGGAACATTAAACACTAGGCACACCAAGCAGACTCGCCACATTTAAATGTTTCTCAGTTGAGCTATTGAATATATAGACCGTATAGTTTAGGGCATTTTTGTTGTCAGGATAAACGTCAACCTGCCAATAATTTACTTTTATTTCTAACCTCTGTTCCCATTCTCAAAATTCCTGAATCTGAAGATTATTATCTGTATATAACAGAGGTTTTCCTAAAGCACACCATAGGGGCTAGTCAAAAAATAGAGAAAAATACGTTACAGATTTACTGTAAAAAATAATTCATACAAAACAGAATGGAGAAAATGTTGCAGTAAAGCAATATGATACATCACTTTCAAGTGTGTTAGGATTAGCCTACTATTAATCAACTAGAGAACAGCTTCTGAGTGCTTTGTAAATTGAAACTTGGAAACTGGAGTGGTAGATTTATTGATAATGATTTAGATTTTATGAGAAAAATGCCTGATGACAAACAGGAAAAAATATATATCCCACCCCATCACAGGCCCTTGGAGGGCTTTAATCCTACCCATCATTTCTATAATCATAGCACTACAGTTATGTCCTATTCCTTGTTCTACTTCACTAATACAGGTAAATCCTGTAGCTGTCAGGATTTATTTTATGTCTGATTATACTAGTGGCGCTAACATCAATCGTAACCCTTGCTATTTGTACTGTCCATAAAATTTCCTTATCCTCTGGCAAGGTTAGGAAAAAGTGAGGAAGATGGTAAACAAATTCATGATTGTTTCCCTTTGAGCAATGTATCTGTTCAAAAGAGGCCTGCTTTTATTCCACTGTGAGTTTTATACAGATAGATGTGCATGACCCTTACTGAAGCCCTCCATAACCACAAAATTAGTTGGTTTCTTTTTCAAAGAGAGTCAAATGTGGACTAAAACACTATCTTTTTCTTTCTATGATATATCTTCTAATATTTAGGAATGCCTAATGCCATACAACGATAATTTGTACCTGACAGGGCTAAAGAATATTTACTTTGCTGTTGATACATGAAACTACGTGTCAGCACCAACACAGATTATCTTTTATATTATGTCTCATTTGTTCATTTACAGGGAGCTATCTCTTCTCAAGATTTTAAATCATGTTTACCTATCGCCTGTATATTAAAACTTTTTCATATAAAAAATATAACTCTATCCTGGATCTATATGCCACCATTTTGGCTTCCTATCAGAAAAAGTAGACATGGAGAATCGTTTTGTTATGAACTGCAATTAGTCCGCATTTGGGCGTTTGTTCAAATTACTGAGTTTCGAGCCAAAAATGTAGCTGAATTTCAAAATAAATTAAATGTGCAATGGCCAAGTGTGATTATTTTGATTTTGGGGTTTTGAATTCTGTCTGTGACAGCAAAAATAGAGAAGATTGATGGGAAAAAAGATGATTGATGGTTAGAGCACTGTCACTAAGTGAGAAGGGATCAACAGAGGGGTGATCTGTGAAGCAAATTGCAGAACAATGAGTCCATCAGTGTAATGGAACAAATGTGTGTGTGTGTGTGTTTATATATATATATATATATATATATACTAAGGTAGGTACATATACTGCAAAAACTGCAATAATTAACTTTACAAGATTAAGGGATCTGGGACTCTACACCCAGACCCATTCAATGAGTTGAAGTGATCTGGGTGCCTATAGTGTCCCTTTAAAACACTGGAAATCTAGTGGAAACCAAAGATTGTTTGCTAGCTCTGCCTACCTACACATAAATATATATTCTCTGTATTATCTTTCTCATAAGAAATATCTTTGTACAACAATCATGTCATTTAAATTAGGTGACATTTGAAAAAAATATAAATGTCACAGTGGGACAAAATGTGCATGAATCAACTGCCTGGTGAATCATATATAAATAACTAAATTAATCAGTTGAAGCTCAACATGATGACTTGAATTTTTCTTCTATTATTTATCTGTTTATCTTAAAACATAGCTTAACTAAACAATGCATAACATTATAAACAATACACGATACAATTTTCAAATATACAATGTATAAGATTCTATTTGTGCATGCAAAACACTACTATTCACTTACCATGAAGTAGTTAGCTTGTTTTAGCATGATTCTACATTTTTCTGTATTCTTCTCTTACATTTTTTTGTAGCATATTTTATTTGGAATTCTTTATTGTTTTATTGTTTTGATTGTATAACCATTGCACTGCCAGCAGATCATAGCACTGTAAAAACTAGCAATCAGAGGTTTATAAATTACATTAGGAAAAAAGGAATTATTCTACTAAAGTAAGCATTCTTCTTTAACCCCTTAAGGACACATGACATGTCTGACATGTCATGATTCCCTTTTATTCCAGAAGTTTGGTCCTTAAGGGGTTAAAAACACAAAAGCTTATTTTCATGATTGTATGCAGCACAAGCATATTACTGCGAGAAAGTTGTACAACTCATAAGATGGGCAAACAGAATAAAAAATGTCAGGTAAACTAAAAAAACCAGATCAGAAGATAAAATGTAGCTTGCAGGCAGCCTGACAGGTGTAACAACAAGATGGCTGAATTCTCGCATTAGCAAAATGGAAAGATGCCAAAAACACAAGCTTAAAAAAAGGTTTTCTGGGAATATCAGTATGAAGGAGACAATGATGCTCAATTTCCATATGTCATGTGGTTGGAAAAACAGCAGTAATTATATTGAGTGTTAACTGATTAGAAAATGATATACATATATCAAGTGTAAGTAAAACATACTCAAATGAGATGACATACAGATAGATCGCATATAAGACCCAAAGAAGCAAGAAGCAGAAAGGTTGTACAAATATGTTAATGTCTTGTGGGCTACAAATAGACATAAACAGACATTTTGTACAGGTTTTATTTGTATGAACTGAAATAACTACAGCTGGGTGAGTTATAGTATCTGCATTGGAGGGCCTCCCACTATCGTCATCTGTGAGTTGGCATAAACTGATAACTGGAATTGAGCTCTGAATTTTACTTGAAAGACATAACCAGTCATGTGCAATGACACATGTTCATATATTAATAAAAAAGACATCATCAAATCATTGTCCACAGGCAAAAAGATATGTATCCATGGTACAGACAAAGCATGAGACTTTGTACTGCCTATTGACAAGGACTACAGAACTGAATTCATGTCCTAATTAGAAGACATTAACACCAACCAAAGTCAAGAGAATGTTTGAAAAGAGATTGTCCACAGGCTTAAAGGACCACTAAAGGCACCCAGACCACTTCAGGTCAATGAAGTGGTCTGGGTGCCAGGTGCCTCTAGTTTTAACCCTGCAGCTGACAACATAGCAGTTTTAGAGAAACTGCTATGTTTCACTGAGGGTTAATCTAGCCTCTAATGGCTGTCTCACTGACAGCCGCTAGAGGCGCTTCCGCGATTCTCACTGTGAAAATCACATTTGGACGATGCTGGGCGTCCATAGGAAAGCATTAAGTAATGCTTTCCTATGAGTGGTTTGAATGCGCGTGCGGTTCTTGCCGCACATGCGCATTCGGAGCTGACGTCGGCAGAGGGAGGAGAGTTCCCCTGCGCTAAGGGAGCCCAGCGCTGGAGAAAGGTAAGTAGCTGAAGGGGTCAGCCCAGCAGTAGGGGGGCCCTGGGGGAGGCAGGGAATGGGGAGGAAGGAACCTAATGACCCTATAGTGCCGGGAAAACTGAAGGAAGTCTTAGTGCTGCAAAGTAACTATTGCAGTTTCTAAAAACATTGCAGTTTTTTTAGAAACTGCAATGGTTACTTTGCAGCACTAAGACTTCCTTCAGTGGTTGTCTATAAGACAGCCACCAGAGGCACTTCTGAGATTCTAAGGGACTCTGAGTCCCTTAAATGATGCTGGACATCCTCATGATCTGCATGACAATATGTAGCATCAGTGAAAACCACATAAGAAAGCACTGATGCAATGATTTCCTATTGGGATAGTATATTGCGCTCGTAGCTCTCACCGCAGGTACATTAGGTCCTCCGGTCCGATGGGAAGAGGAGGAGGAGAGAAAGAGGAGGAGGAGATGGACCTCCAACCCAGTGCCAAGGAACATCGGCAATGGAATTGGTTAATTGTATACAACATTTTAGCAGCAAGCCTTAATCATGTATATATGATCACGGCTCGACACTGAAACGTTGTATATAATTTTGTTCTGATCTTGAATAAAGCTCCTTCTTATATGCACTACTCTGTGAAGCCTTTGGATTTTAATGTGATTTAGAATATATTAAGTGTCTTAAGGCTGGCAAAGCATCATGGGAGTTTCCGTTTTTGAACATTATACCTGAAATCTGGACCGTTTCATTAGTTTTGTCTTTTATCTTCACTTTATCATTACCAAGGATTAGTTAAACAGATAATGTATACAGCCTCTCAAAAAAAGGTGTTTTCTGCATGTTAAGTACACTAAACTCATAATATGTCCAAGGTCTCTATTGAAGTATAAGCGACACTGTGTGTGACTGTGGGAGTGGAATGGTCACATGGAATGGTGTACTTGACTCTGGTGTGTTGTGACAAGTATTTTATATGTAAATGCAGGCCTTTTATTACTACAAACGAATTTGCCCATGTTATGCAATTCTTATTAAATCATTTTCTAATCTATGCTATCAGCAGGCACTAGGTTCATTTCCCAGTTTCTGTAGACCTTGTAAAGCGATTGAAGCAGAGCTCTCCTACTCCATTGTTTCATTCTAATCCCATGGGAGAGTAAAACACTTCAGAAAAATTTCTTTATTCATATCCTGCTTTGATTGATGAGGACTTTATTTTATAAGTAGGAATCAATCTGTGCAGGTTATTTAAAATTCAATATTACATTAAGAGTTTCACATTAAATGCATTAAAGAGCTCCTTAATATTCAGACAAGCAATGCATTAAACTATTATTAAAACAAATGTCTTATTGTGAGTTTTACCTTTAATCAAGTACTTAGCAGATATTCTTCGTAGTAGTTATTAAATGTATGTGTTTGTGGTGAAGAATGCTAATTGTTACATACTTACATTCACATGCACACACAAACTTTTTTATTATAATTTTAATATAAGGGGCTGTTTTACATTGTAAGTTAATGCATCTTAATGAATCTCTATGGGGAAAGTACAGCACCTCCATGACACTGAATGTCAATGCTGCACATTGTGCAGCACTAACCCAGAAAGAACCTTATATATATATTTAACTGTAGCATGCCACCATGTTTATTCTGTGCTCGGTCCTCAGATCCTGGCACTTCATCTGCTAAAAGCTTGTACCACTACAGGAGCGATACTTACTGAGAGTAGGAAACAGAAATCTATGGAAAATCCCTTGAGATTGTCACACACACAGCTTCTTGCAACATTTATCTTCTTGCCTTTGCCACAGCCTTTGCCAATGACAGTTGCTGGAAAATATCAGAAGTTGAAAGAGGGAGCTCCTTTGATACACCACCTTTTATCAAGGTAGAGTGGTCCCTACCTTTTCTTATGATTGCTTCATATAGATTATATAGAGCCGATTTAGTGTTTGGATGGAAATGAATGAGCATTAGTACATATTTATCGTTTTTCAATCTGTATTTTTTTAAATGGCGACTATCCGGAAGAATACACTTAATACTAAGTCTAACTGTATATATTTGGTGTAAAATGAAATACAAATACAATCTGTATTTTTTGCCATTTAGCTAAGGCTTGTCAGTGTGCTTAAGACCTCAGTGCACTTGGTATGTCAAAGTTCTCCGACAAACATTTCACAAGAAAAGCATATAGGCTTCCGCAGCACTAAGAGTCCTCGTTCAGGTGGTGAGTAGATTTTTTATTTTTAGAAAACCACCACTGTAGATAATTAGAGGAAAGAAATGCAGAAATGCTGCATTTGTTTTTTTACCTTTTACATTAATGCTAGAACACACAGCTGTTCTTGATTCTACAGCTGAAATATTCTAGTTATGAAATATGCGTATTTTTTTCTTCACTGAAAGCTCCCGAGGTTAAGGTGCAACAAGGTGGAATAAAAAGAAATTAATTTATGTCTTCCTTCATAGATGAGGAACTCTGGAAGATGACAGCACTTATTGCCGCACTAGAATTCTAAAATTATTATTAGCAATGATGGAGCAAAGTGGCATGAATTTATTCTACTCAACGCTGGTATATGTAAAAAAGATCATTAAGAAGTTGAAATAATTTTGACATCAACAGTTGTTAGTGAATTTAAATAATTACATTTAGCTTTACATTTTTTATTGGTTTCACTTACTCATTGAGCCATACATTTTTTCATGACACTGATTTAAAAAATCCTTCTACAACAAGTCACGTACACTCCGTAGCACTTTACTAGGTGCACATGTCTAGAATGGCATCTTCCTTTTGTCTAGAGTCTTAATATTTCTGGATTCAAAAAGGCACTGGAATCATTAGGAAAGTCATTCTACGAACCTTCTATTCCACATTATCTCCAAAGTGCTCTCCTGGATTGAGGGTATCTCTGGCCATTGGAGTTAAACAAAGTTACTGTCGTGTTTATAGAAACAATTTAAAATTAGACCAATATGGATAGGGTGACATACTGTTATATGGAATTTGTTGGTGCTTTGTAAATAAAAATAATATGAGTAATGGCCACTGGAAAGAATACAACAAACCAACAGAATTATCAGTTGCTTGGGGCATATGAAGGGCTATGAAGAAGGATATATCCTATTCATAAATGAAATTACTTATTTTTCCCTATGTGATACTGATTTTATCTCTGCTTATGGGTTGTGGTTTACTGTCACAGGCACCTTTTTACTTGCATGAAACCAGGGGCTGCACTCACCTGAACATGCATAAATGGGGTGCTGCTGGGGAACGATTTATACAATACACAAGATCCAGCGCAGTCACTTAGCCACTAAACAGCAAATTCAATGTTGACAGATGTTACTAGTTTTTTTTTTTTTTTTAATACCTAATCTTGGCAAAAATAATGGGGGTTTAGTTACATTCTATGATCATACATTGCATAAGCCTGCCACAAGGTCAATGTACCCCATATTTGGCAGTTCCTACTCTAACAGCCTAATGTCTGCTCTTATGAGATTAACTCACTTATTTGGGGGAAAGATTCCATCTGGGGCTCTCTGCAGTACAAGGCTAAATAGGGCCCTGGGATGAGGCACCTGTGACAGGGAGCATAAGCATTTTTCAAGATGGCTGCTGGAACACATCCGGTGGAACTGGAAGTGACGTGTCGCGTCCATGCGGCCGTCATTATGACGCTCGCGAGGACCAGAGGAGTTCGCCCCCCACATTGTGTACAGGTGGGCGAAGTCCGAAACCCCATTTTCAGTGCCAAAATGATTTTAAAAGATTGATGGGACATAGGAGAGTTTATGCACCTGAGGAAGACGCAAGAGGAGTGTTGAAACGGTTTTTATGTGTGTTATGATACATTTTACCTGCACTATTTAAATTGGGCTTGCCTTTCTCCTGTTTTATGTGACTATTGGAGATCAAGATACTTATCCTATCCAGTGGAAGGATTGTGTCACACCAAGGCTATACTACCTGAGCCAATTACCATTAACTGTGAGTGTGATACTTATTAGACCTATTTCATTTTTTCTATTTTATTATGGTTCATTATTGGATTGCCCTATGAGTTTGTTTTTCTTTCTATTGCAGTGGCATCTTACTACCTGTCTACGCTATAATTCTTTTATATTTCTTTACCACTTAGCACATTTATATAAGTGGTGCGTGATACAAAATTGTATATACCTCACATAGTGATTTTTTTGTATACATTGTGTAATGTTTGCGCAGTCCACTACCTATTTTCTGCACTTATCTTAAGAGCGGAAGTGTTTGTGATTCATTCCACAGTGGAACTAGCTGCACTTTAATCTTTAGTGCCAAGTATTACACACTGTATGTTATTGTACCTTTTGCTGTTATGACCTGCTGCAAATGAGTTGCATAGCCAGACACCAGCTTTTGGTAGCATTCCTGAGAAATCTTAGCCCATTGCTCATGAGTAATATTATTGGGTTTGTGTGCTACAACCACTTTCTTAAAATTCTACCAGAGATTTTCCATGGGATTCAAGGCAGGTGACTGTGGTGGCCATTGTAGAATTTTCCAGGACTTCTTCTGCAATCAAGCCTTGGTGGAATTTGAGGTATGCTTGAGATTATTGTCTTGTTCCAAGGTCCATTGAAGCCCAAGCTTCAGCTTCCTCACATGACGGCATCATGTTGTCTCCTAGGATTTCCTGATACTTCAAAGAATCCATCTAGCCTTCCAGACGCAGCAGGTTTCCAGTGCCAGAGAATGCAAAGCAGCCCCAGAGCATCATTGAGCCACCTTTAAGCCATGCTTAAAGGACCACTATAGTGCCAGGAAAACAAACTCATTTTCCTTGCACTATAGTGTTAATAGGTCCCCCCACCCTCATGGCCCCCCTCCCACCAGACTGAAGTGGGTGGAAGGGGTTAAACATTCACTCTCCTCCTCCTTCCGACGTCATCGGCTGAATGTGCATGTGCGGCTAGAGTCACCCGCACATTCAGTCAGTCCATAGGAAAGCATTCTCAGTGCTTTCCTATGGACGCTGACGTCTTCTCACTGTGAAAATCACAGTGGGAAGCGCCTCTAGCGGCTGTCAATGAGACAGCCACTAGAGGCTGGAATAACCCATATGTAAACATAGCAGTTTCTCTGAAACTGCTATGTTTACAGCAGGCAGGGTTAACCCTAGATGGACCTGGCACCCAGACCACTTCATCAAGATGAAGTGGTCTGGGTGCCTATAGTGGTCCTTTAACATTAGGTTAGAGCAGGAGTAGGCAACCTACGGCACTAGTGCCATGCACGGCACTCGAGGTGTCTTTGCACGGCACTCAAGGCTGCTAGAACCAAACAGGCTCTGGCCTATCAGGAATCCCAGTAAAACTTCAGATATCTGCTAATGCGAAGATGTGGTGAAGGACAATCCTCAATTTATGCATTGCAGCACGTAGAGGTAGTGATCTCAGCTCACTTCCTCCCAGCACTTGTGAATGGGAATCCACACTGTAGTAGAGCAGCCTACTGACCTGTACCTGGCCAGCCTGGTCCCCACTGGAACCCAGGGAAGCCACCCACACTGCTAGATATACACAGAAATGCAGAATAATCCTCCCCTCATACAAATAATACGAACAGCCCACAAACAAACATACACACAGTCTGTACAAATGTAACCCGCTAACAATCCACATACATGCACACAGCCCCACATGCAACTTCTCACATGCAATACCTGAAACAGCCCTTCACATACACACACTACCAAACACACAATGTGACATTTCCATTCACACACACAATTCCACAATCAGCTCTCATACACAGCCCACATTCATAGGTATCATACACGATACCATAAACTACTAATGAACATATACAATATAATAGCTCATATACACACAAATACAATGATACAAATCAATTACAGTAAAAATAACACAAGCAGAAGATGGCAACATAAACGCCTCAATTTAAAAATATAGGACCGACATGCTATGGGACATCACAATCCTATATCGGCACAGTGCTGCTAAAAGGTTGCCTACCCCTGGGTTAGAATTTTCTTTTCAGCTTATGCTTCATTCTTCTTCCTCTTCAAGAACACCTGGTGCAACTAATGAAGCACAGCGCTATAGAATTTTGCTGGCGCTAACTAAAAAACAAAATAATAATAATAATTAGTTGTATCAGGTGTGTTTGAAACAAAACCTGTTTTGCATATTTGTGATGTTGTGGGGATTCTAATTTTAAGTTGAGAATTAAGTTGCATTTTCAGTTGAATTTGGGTAAATCATTTGAAACATTTGCTGTGTTGAGCTATTTTAATTGCTTTTGTTGGATTTGTTCATTGCAAACAGGTAAAAGTCTATAAATTTTAACAATAAACCTGATATACAATGGTGATTGAATATTTTTTATTAGAACTGTATGTGTCTGTGTGCGTATACATGCGGGCTACACATGTATATACGCAGTCCTTATTTTCTAACTCCCTTATTAGGGTAAAGAATGATTAAAAAAAAGAAAGTATTATCACTAAAAGCAAAAGCATAAAAAGAAATAATATGCCAGAAAAAAAAGTTAATGTAAGATTATGGTACATTTATTTTGAGTTTAAAGTACTTTTGTGTTGTTAATCTTGACTGGCAGACTTTTAAAGAGTTATATCTATGCATTTTACTGAAAATAATTTAAAGGACCACTATAGGCACCCAGACCACTTCAGCTCAATGAAGTGGTCTTGGTGCCAGGTCCCTCTAGTTTTAACCCTGCAGCTGAAAACATAGTGGTTTCAGAGAAACCGCTATGTTTACACTGAGGGTTAATCCAGCTTCTAATGGCTGTCTCACTGACAGCCGCTAGAGGCCGCTTCTGCGATTCTCACTGTGAAATTCACAGTGAGAAGACGCTGGACGTCCATAGGAAAGCATTGAGTAATGCTTTCCTGTGGAGTGTTTGAATGCGCGCGGGGCTCTTGCCGCGCATGTGCATTCGGAGCTGACGTCGGCAGAGGGAGGAGTGATCCCCAGCACAGAGGGAGCCCAGCGCTGGAGAAACGTAAGTGGCTGAAGGGGTTTCAACCCCTTCAGCCCAGCGGGAGGGGGGCTCTGAGGGTGGGGGGAACTAATTACCCTAGAGTGCCAGGAAAACTAGTTTGTTTTTCTGGCACTATAATGGTCCTTTAAGTGCTGAGGTTGTAAAGAGTTCTGTGTATACAAGGGCAACGTTATTATTTATATATAAGTCATCTTCATACTCTGTAGTTCAGCACGGCATGATGCAGGTTAGACAGTAATGACATACAGTAAATGTACCATTAATGCATGATGACATATTGTCACACAGAGATGTTTTACTTAACTAAGATCTGTGATGGGAGGGGCAAAGGACACATGAATCGATAGTTCCCTTTTCCGAATAGCCTGCCCTTGTTCAGTTTCACGCCTTTCAATCAGACTCTTCACATCACGACAGCAAACATGGAACATATTTTCAAGCACAGTGCCTATTTGTGCCAGACCATTTAGCAAGCAGACCTACCTAAAACTGAAGGTTATTTGGTGTATTTACAGTGAGAGTGTGGAGTCAGTACAATTTTTCCTTAGTTTGATCACTCCTTAAAAAGGAAAAAACATAAATATGCTAAATCATTTCATTTTTTTTTCTATGCGAAAAGCTATTGTCAAGTGTATCAACATTGCAAGTAACTGACAATGGACCCACTTTGGGGATGTCCTTCCAAATCTGGATCAATTTGGAATGATATAAACGCAAATGCTTTAGACATAATCTAGCATTCTCGTGACTAACTTTTCCACCACAGGGCAAACTGTCATAGGGCAAAACTCCCATTTTCCTTGAGGCTTAGCCAGACAGAAACTAGTTTAGTACCATGGGAAATGTATTTCACTAATGTTTGGGGTGCCACAGTTAACTGGTCTAACATATCTCTATTCTAGACAACTGTTAGAATAGCACATTCAGACTGTTTCACTAAGTGCATGAACAGTTTAGATCAGTTTGACCTTTTCAGCTGCTAAAAAAGATAGAAACACAATCAGGTACCTTCTAACCCAAGTAGAAATAATTATTCCATACAGCCAATGTCACTGCTAAAATTATACTTTTATAGTCTGGTATAAGTATAATAGACACATGGGCAAAGTATTTTATTTCTTCCACGGTTTAACAAAAAATAAAAGAATTTAAGTATAAAGTCGAAAAAATATGTCCTGTAAAAAAGGTATAATTTAAAGTATGCTTTCCCTGACTTGCATAAAAACCTCCAGGATATTATCTGAAAGCCATACCAAAATTACTCTATTATTATGCGGAGCTCACTGTAGTTTATCCTATATAATGTTAAGTAACTTTAACCACTCGGCTAATAGCTCCAAGCGTCTTCTCTGCTTTCCAGCACCTTTGAATTTTAATTGAGAAATTATAGAGCAATGGAAGTTTCTATGCGTGCTTTATTTCCCATTTGCTATCTGTGGAGCATCGCAGTTCCCTCAATCTCTCTTCTTCTCTTCTTCCCCAGCTTTTAATGCATTTTTCTTTTCTGTCTCTCCCCTAACATTTCCTTCCTTGCATGCTCTATAAATGCATTCTTTCTTGTATCCATCTGCTTCTTAATCTTGCACAGTCCATTTCTTGAATTTAATGAATCCCACTGAAAATCCTCTTTTCCGTATCTTCAAAGAAGAGCAATTAAAAATTACAAGCTCGTGCTAACATTGGTTAGAAATTCAGAGATAGGACCGAGAGGCGTTTGCATGTTTGTTAGCTCAATGCAACTGCTCTGGATCCTAAAAAGTAAATTGCTAAATTCAAAGAATTGTTTTCTAAGTTACAGATGTAGTGATCCAGAACACCTGGTAACAGACCAAAGCTGTAAAATGTCTTTAGAACAAAGCATTAAAGCAGAATATTTATGTTATACACTACAGGCAAGTATTAAATTGCATATTTATTTCAAGTATTCTATTGGCGCCATCTTTATTTTAGTCTACCCTACATACGATTATGTATGTATGTACGATTATTAAAATAACAAAGGAGAGAAACATTTGTGTTTTATTTAAAAATCTGAAATGGTTAATTATAGAGCTTTTCCGCTTGTACTAGAACCATTAGCTAAAATATTCCTACAGAATATAAGAATCCATTAGCCAATCAGCAGTCATCTTTCCTGTTTATGTTCATGAGCCAGATGCTTTATGACTATCACTGGAGCTACCCTTCTAATGGATTTGATCATCTGCTTTGAGATTAATTAGAATAGAAGCTGAATTGATTTGTAATATTTCAGGAAATTGAAAGCTCTGAACGCTATTCCACAATGAGTTTTATCCCACGGATATAATAGGTCGACTTAATAAAGGATTGCTGTAATGCATTTTACACAGAGAAACAATGGCAATATTTAGCATTTATTTATCTCCTGTTGCAAATGACTTTTACTTATATCAACACAGGTTGGAAATCGATAGGAATGTACAATGTTGATGAGCTCATTAATGGACATTTGGAGTCTAGCACTTTGCCTTTTCTCTTGCAGTGTGGACAATGACCTGTTTGTCATTAGCTGAGTCACTTGCATAGTCAAGAGTTACTTAGGCTATTCTCCAGGGGGCAGGGGAGGGGGCAATTTGGTGTCCCATGTGGTTACCTAATAGGGTTTGAGAGGAGACAGAAGTAAAATTGGACAGATGTTAAGATTGGGTAAATGGTTATGGCAGCTGGTGGGCAGGCTGTCGGAAAGCTCTCTCTAATGATTTATAATACCATTTATTTGTTTAAGGGAGTGTATGTAGAGGTCTTAAAGCCTCAGTCATCTACAGCCCTTCTGCTGTCACACAGACCATTTCTCTTCCACAGCAAAATTATCTAATTTAAAGGCATTTCTCTTAAAGAGTTCTCTTTTGTTTTATTTTGTTATATTTTTTTCTTATTCCTTCTGCTTTTGTTGTATAAGCAGTCTTAGATTGTATGTAACGGTAACGTTTTCTAATGATTTTTTTTTTTCTTCCAATGTTTGTCTTGGAAAGAGAAAGTAGAACTGTAGAGATGAAATAGAGAGAATAAAAGGACATTTAATAAAATAATTCCCTGAACTGAATATAATGGCAATCTTCTAGAACATAAATTCTCAGGTTGACCCAAGATAGACAGAATCGAAATAATAAATGTAGGACAGTTTAAAACCAGTAAATCAATGGATTATGCATATTACCAAAGTAATGTTGTAAAAAGTCACATAATTTTATTTCAGGATAGCTACTTTATGACTGAGCATTGTCTGAAATTTCGTGCATTTATGACAGAGGCCACTTTCTTACTTTTCCTATGTGTTCATTGCGCATTTAAAGGGTAAATAAAGGTTTTGCCTGATACCCTATATGTACAGATAGCTGAAAATAGTTAAACATCTAAAATAACATGGATTTCAAGATCAGAGACAACATGGGTATACTTCAAGGAGATCATGCCAAACTAATCGTATTGATTTTTTTGATCGGATGACTAAAATAATAGATCAGGGTGGTGCAGTAGATATTGCTTAGCTATATTTCAGTAAGGCTTTTGACACTGTTCCACACAGAAGGCTTATTGCAATAACTGCAATCTTTAAATATGGATTCCAATATTGTTGAATAAGTAAGGCAGTGGCTGGATGACAGGCAACATGGGGTTGTAGTCAATAGAGTATATTCAAAGCAAGATCTTATTACCAGTGGAGTACCTCAGGGATCTGTACTTGGACCCATACTCTGTAATATTTTTATTAGTGATGTTAAAGAAGGTCTTGATGGTAAAGTATGTCTTTTTGCTGATGATACAAAGATATGTAACAGGGTAGATGTTTGTCACGGCTCTCCGTTCTTCTGCCGGTGTGATCGCAGATAAACTAAGCAGCCACGCCGACAGAGATATTGTATACTTACCTTGGTCGCGGAAAACCACTGCCTGACCTCCTTCCGTTCCAGTCCTCAGCGAATACGACATTCCTAGAGATGCCAGCCAATGCGGTTCTGGTTTTAATAGGAAACTCACCTTCGCTCACATCAAAGATGGCGCCAACGTGCGTGCACCGTCACATCATAGACGCGCACGCACATTTTGGAGTCAGTGGACAGAGACAACCAATTACAGCCTCAAGAGGGTTATTTAAACCCAAATGACCTTTTGGTCAGTGCACTGTCATGGTTTCCACTAGCTGGTTATCCGAGAGTGTGTTCCTGATCATGTTTTCAATGATCATGTATTCTGGTATTTGACTTTGGCTTTGTTTTGACTTCCCTGATTTCTGGTATTCTTGACTTCTGGCTTTCCTCATCGTATCTCTGACCTTGGCAAGTATTTTGACTATTCTCCATTAAGTCTGGCCATTCTAAGGTCCGGTTAAATGTTATCCTTAGTCCTAAGTGTGATACTATTCTGCGTGCTGGATCAATTATAATCCTGACAATGTTCCAGGCGGGTAAGCCAAATGGCAAAGGATTTAGGTAAACTAGAAAAATGGTCAGAGCTGTGGCAACTGACATTTAATGTGGATAAGTGCAAGATGATGCATCTTGGATGTAAAAACCCAAGGGCAGAGTATAGACTATTTAAGTCCTAACCTCAGCATCTGAGGAAAAGGAATTTAAGAGCTGTTATTTCAGATAACTTAAAGGTAGGCAGACAATGTAATATTGCAACAGGAAATGCTAGCAGAATGCTTGGTTGTATAGGGAGAGATATTAGCAGTAGAAAGAGGGAAGTGCTCATGCTATTGTACAGAACACTGGTGAGACCTCACTTGGAGTATTGTACGCAGTACTGGAGACCGTATCTCCAGAAGGATATTGATACTTTAGAGAGAGTTCAGAGAAGGGCTACTAAACTGGTTCATGTAGTACAGGCTAAAATTGCTCAATGCTCCTTTAATACATTACAGTAGAGTTGAAATGGAAACGTCTGCAAATCTTTTCACAACCTTACTCTAGATCCTGACATTTTGTATGTTTGCATTCCTTTTTTTTTGTAATAGATTTTTACCATCTGTGACTTATTTGAAACAAGTGTGTGTGAAAGTTTTATATTAGCATTGGAAGGGAGAGAATTTTCCATAAGATATTAAATAGAGGAATTGTGAAAGTATAGCACTTCTTGTATTCATTTATCAGGAGAAGCAAAGCTGTTAATCCATTAAGAGCCTATAACAGAGCAATCAGCATACCGTTCAAAAAGGTTAATAGAGAATGTTCTGTATATACACAATGTTTGTCTTGCTGGGAGTGCAACGTAACACAGCTTTTCCTCGACTTCATGCATTAGTCATCTCTTTGCTTCCACCAAGTTTAGGCAAATCTGCATTAAAATAAAAAATGTTTGACAAGAGCCAAACAGCATATTTGTGTTCTGTGAGCATAGATTTTGCAACTCCACTGTTGCACTTCTTGGACCTGATACAGACTACAGAAGATCAGATGTAACAAAAGGGTAGCCAGACACTGAGGTTTTTGTTTGTTTTTGTGGATGTTACAATACATATAGTATGGATGAATACTATAATGATCATACTGAGTACAATCAGATAAGCAACAAATAAACAGCAAGTGTTCTTCAAATCACCAGGTTTTATCACATAGGCTATTTGTTCAAAAGCAAAATAAAAATAATAAAACTGTGGAGGGGAAAGAAACATTTCTTTTGACAAATGAAAAAGCAACTAGCTTGTGGGCCATAAACTTTACTCAGAGGCTCAACACTAAATTTAATAATAAAAAAAAGGAAAACATAAAGTACGACATCACAGAACTAAGGTATACACATTTAAGTAACTGAGGACTGTCCCCCAGCTGTGGTGAAGAGAACTACTCCAGAAATGTCCCATCTACTATTTGATTAAAGTGCTACTGGGACCTGTGGAGGTTCCTCCAGGGCAAGTGATCAAAGGAAATTAGGGACTTCTTCTGGAGCAGAGATCTACAGTTGCTTCTCATCTAGGAGGGCAACCAGCAGACCATCAATACAAAATTCTCTGCTTTGCAAAGTTTTTCGGCTAAAGGTTGCTTTTATTTTCTCCATAGTAGTGTGGAGTAATCTAGGTCTTGGAAAAAACTTAAGCTAGTGTGATTTTAAGTTGTATGGTGATTTCTCTTGATATGCCTTTAACCTATTTACCTCTGTTTATCTGATAATGTCTTGTGAAGTGACACTTGGTACTTGAGGGAGAGATTAGGCAATGTGGTATATCCCATCAAAAATAATTTGATTTGTCTATTTTGTGGGCATTAAGGAGGCCACTAGGCACTGAATTAAATGGTGGAGTTCCTCCGAATACCCCTGAGCTTAATGTTCTTTCTCCTACCTTTATCTTGTAGTTGATTGACACGTAATATAAGATTGGAGTAAAGAACTTGAATTTGGTAGATTTTATCTACCATTGTTTAAGGTCTATTATGTCATCTTCTAAGGCTTATTCCTAGTCTATGAAAGCTTGAGCATCTGTCTTAACTACTGCAATGTCAACCGTGAATAATTTTAGTGTGTCTACAAATAAATGAGTAATGTCTTGTTTAGTGGTGGGCATCTGCTTGGTCTGTTGGTGTGGAACTGTCAGGTACATGATTAGCATGATGATATAGTCCTAGAAATTGGCCCCTCTTTTGAGGAGGAAGTCGAGGCCTCATTACCAGGGGGAAAAAATATATACAAAAGTGTAGGATTTCTGATATAAAAACTGAATACCAATAAAGTGCAAATATAAAATACAATCTGTGTATATATACAGCAGGAAATATGAATTGGGAAGCCACCCACACTGCTAGATATACACAGAGCTGCAGAAGGATGTCTCTTCCTCATACAAATAATACAAACAAACCACACACAAACACACACACAACACCACTGACAAGCCGCATACATGCACACAACCCCACAAGCAGCCTCTCACACAGTTACAAAAGCGGCCTCCATACACAACCCACATTCATAGGTATCATATACAATTCCAACAACTACTGATCAACATATACGCTATAACAGCTCACATACACAAAAATACAATGTTACAAAGCAACTGCAGCACCCATCAATAACACAAGTACAATACGACAACATACACATATCAATTTTAAAAAACAGTACCGGCACGCCAAGGGACTTCAAGATGTTATTTTGGCACAATACTACTAAAAGGTTGCCTACCCCTGGTCTAGGTTTAACTGACTGAGTCAAAGAGGTAGAATAAAAAAGAGTGAAGTTTTCTTATCTTACCACGTCAAATAAATGTTTTAAGTGTTACAAAAGTTATAGATAGACTGCACACACACACAATCAAAGGGCTAAGGGAGTTTAAAACGCACATTGTTTGACATTTGCCATGACAGTTGGAACACTTCATAATACAAGAACATTCTCTTGGAAGTCAGAGCTCTTGAAAAAGTAATAGATGCCCAGAATTAAATTACAGATGTTCCCACATAGTGCTTTAGGAAGAAAACCTGCAAAAAGATCAGGCTTAGCTACAAAAAAAACCAAACAAACATCAACAACAAATCTTTTGATACAGAAAAGTAGGAAAAAATCCTTCATCAAGCACTTCATAAACCATAAAGCCCCTGGAGTTATTTATCTCTTCAATTGTATTTACAGCAAGTCATATATCATCAAGATTCAGACAAAGCATCTCAGACAGTCCCTGAACATATAAGTATTATCCATAATGAGTTGGACACCCCCATTGCCAGACATATTAATATCTGTCATGTTACACATCATTACAATGTATATTTCTTTTAAATGGATTGACCATACTGAATACATCTTTGTGAAGGCGGCCCTGAGGGTCTATTCACCAAACAATCTGATGTGATGGTTTGACATCTGACTTTCAAAATTTAGGACAAGAATAGAGATATATCTCATCCAGATCAGAGATGTGTTGTTTTAGCTTAGCTATTTCACATTAAATAAAATCAGTTAAATATTCAAACAACACAAATCACAGTTTAGTGAATTTATCTTGGGTAAATGCCTATTGCCTAATATATTTGAGTATTTAGAGGACAACTGTCACCATAAAGCTATTATATTTAAATAATCTTTTCATTAAGTATTGAAAATATGTATTTTTTTCTGTATATGTAAAAAACTCAGGAAAAAAATATCTTGTGACAGGATATACATGCACCTCTAGTCTGACAGTGTTTAAAAACCAACAGTCTCCATGGTCTTCCTTGCTTCACTTCCTACACAGATCTGTGACATTATTAGTCATTGACCTGTGCAGTCTACGAAGTAGTGAAGACTTGTAGATCCCTGAAAATCATAAAGATTAAATCCTATTAAGTATATCCCCACACATCTTTTTACTGACCTTACTGAAGCTGATCTTTTTCAAAAAATCTTGCGAGTCTCTCCAGCACCTCTGCACAACTTACAACTTTATAAACATAGCTCCTGCTTGATTTTGTAATTTTGGTTAGTTTTTTCAGCACCAGCCACTTCACTATAGTCAAACACTAAGACCACAACATAATTTAAATTTGATTGAGTTTGTGTTTGTCCAGATAAGCACCTGAAAGTTCACATCTAGACCTCACAAATTAGAATCATAGATTTACTAATGCCAGAATTCCAAATCATAAAAAAAGAAAAAATAATGTGAATTAAAACCTTACAATATAGGTACCTAGATGTACCGCTACACTACTATCGGATTTCGGTTAGCGTATTTTATGGCTAACTTTATAAACTGTAGGCACTATGAAGTTCAGCAAAAGTGAATAATGTTCATGCATTAATCATAAGAAGGCATTTATAAATAGTACAGGTATGTACGGTATAGTACAAAAGCAGTTCAAGGCGTTCAGTATAATTATTGAGTAGATGGTAGCATTGAATCTGCAAGGATTCCCAAAACCTTGCAGTAGGTACAAAATATGGCAAAAAGAAATGTGATAAACCGTGCCAGAAATCTTACAAATAAAAAACAGTGTTTTATAATGACCTTATTTTGCAATATATATATACATACACATGTATGTACACTTTATAAGAGCTGATGAGTAACAACTCAAAATGCCTCAGATAAAAAAGAGGGAAAAAACTAAAATTATTTTTAAAATATATAATGGACTAACTCACACTTTTCTGAGCTATACTAAGAGTTCTGCTGTGTAATGCTTGGACGATACAATCCTCGTCTTGGAATATATGTTGATTCAGTGTAGTATACATTCAGTAGTCCTTCAGAATGCAGAAAAATAAAACAGAAGAAATCTAATAGTGTAGTATGTTTTTACAAGTACCAATAGTAAAGAAAGCTATCCTACTTACAGTTTTAAGAGCAATAACTTGCTCTGGTAATAAATAGCCTTGGTGTTATAATCCCCACCTGGGATATACAGGAAACCAGGATGATTGTTCAGCAATAAAACGATAAATGGGACTTTTAAATATATCATAACAATTTGCTTTATTGAGTAAGATAAAATAGTATATAAGAAATAGTAATAAATCAATAGTCTGTAGGTAAAGATGATCCTATCCAATCCACACTTTACGTGCTCCTCCAAGCAATTCTTCCTGCTTTCTGGATCTGTTATGGCAATTCCTAATCTAAGTAACAATAGTCACATATATGCTGAAAATATGTCACTTGGAAATTATTGTAAATACCTCCTATGTGTCCATTTAAGCAGTGTGACAGGCATTATTCATTCTGCTTTTTCAGACATTTGTGCACTCACCTTAATATATGGATATTCCAGGATAGCATGACAGAAGACATTATTACAGGCACACATGCAATGGTGTAGCTAATGCTGGAACTGGGATCAACAAGGAGGAAGGTGTGAAGCCCTCATTAGCACATCTAGTAACATGTTGCTGACGTACTACCTCAGGGCTATATCTAGAAGTCATGACTCTGAATCCCATGATTAATTGAAACGAGGAACAAATAAATAAATAAATACACAAACATTGCGTGCAAGGTCTGTAACAAAAATACAACTAGGCCAATGTCACCAAGCTCCACTCCAGTACACGACCGTAAAACAAAGTGAGGCTTGCTTGCAAGAAAAAACCCTTCTTGAGCACAAAAAAAACTATGCACACAGAGATTTATTGTTTTGTTTGTTTTTTGTGCTGCACACATTTTTTTGATTTTGTTTTTCTCTCTGTATTTTATGAATAAACTTTGATAAGATAATTTTCTGGTATAGTCTTTAGTGCACCTGTTTTTATCCTTTATTAACAAAATAGTAAACTTCACCATACATACAGGTTTATATACATATATCCCATCCTAGTAACTCCCAAAATCTGCTATTCAATATTTTAATATATTAAGGTCAATTAACTAGAGCCACAGCTCATGCACCTATGTTCCCCCATGCTCCTCTATAATGTTTCTGGAATGAGTTAATGCTAGTAGGAAGCCTTGGCAGTGCCAGGGGAAACATTGAAATATATTTAGAAAAAAAAACCAACATAATAATAATGGAACATGTATCTATCACCTTGACTTTTTACATGATGATGGTGATATAGGATAAATCATGCATATTTTTGTTTTGTTTTATTTCATTTATTTGAGAATACGGTGGTGAACATATAAGTGTATGCTAAACATTATGTTCTGTGTTTAATAATTAGAATATGAACATATTCTGCTTTACTTGACACAACTGATTCATTTAATCATATGTGTTCTGTTCCGTTTTGCATTTTCTCATTGCTTTGTGTACACAAAATAAGTCACATCTGTGCTATATCATAACTTCAGTCAACTCACCACCATAAGCATATCTACATTAATCAATAAAACATTATCTGTTGCCTTTATGTTACGTTGCTGCTTTTCCCAACCGTTGAAATATGTTTTTTATTATGCGTTAATACAATTAACACATCCTCTGCTTTGACGTCTTTTATTTTGCTACATTTAACACACTTAGGAGACAAGCCTTTTAATAGAGATAAGGTGTTAATCAATTTGTGTGCCATCAACATAAATTCTAGTATAGATTGAACATTGTATCAAGACTTAATTCGAGCAAATATCTAATCTTTCCATCGCTGACATCTTGATAACTTATCGCGTGAGAAGTCACTATTTTAACTTGAATGTATAAGGTATTGACTGAACTTGTGAGCAGGCCTCACTATTTTATACACCCCAACTACACATGGTTGGGTCCATGACAGTATGTGTGTATAGGATACAAAATCCACACCTATTCCTGTTGTTACTGCATGCTGTTTGAGCAGAACATTAAAGGGACACTTTAGTCACCAGAACAACTACAGCACATTGTATTTGTTCTGGTGAGTATAATCATACCCTTCAGGCTGTTTGCTGTAAACACTGTCTTTTCAGAGAAAATGCAGTGTTTACATTACAGCCTAGGGATAACTACACTAGCCACGAATCAGATAGCTACAAGAGGTGGCAGTGCTGCACATTGTGCAGTACTACCATTCAGTGTCTCTACCCTCTGCATGCAGACACTGATCTTTCCTCAGAGATGATCATGCCTCCATAAATATAGCAAAATCTTACTGTATTCAAGTCTGAAGCTCTATATCTGCAAGCTGTTTGACTCAGAAAAAGTGATAGCCTGATCCAATCACTGTGCTTCCCCATAGGATTGGCTGAGACTGACAAAGAGGCAGATCAGGGGCAGAGCCAGCATGATTCAAACACAGCCCTGGCCAATCAGCATCTCCTCATAGAGATGAATTGAATCAATGAATCCCTATGAGGAAAGTTCAGTGTCTGCATGCAGAGGGAGGAGATACTGAATGTCTGGATGCATTTTAGGCAGCCATGACCCAGGAAGGATCTCTAACAGCCATCTGACGAGTGGCCAGTGAAGTTATCACTAGGCTGTAATGCTTTTTTTTCTGAAAAGACAGTGTTTACAGCAAAAAGCCTGAAGGTAATGATTCTACTCACCAGAACAAATTCAATAAGCTGTAGTTGTTCTGGTGACTATAGTGTCTCTTTAAGCTAGAACAGAGTGAGATAACATATACTGTAATAACAAAGGGTGCAACCAAATGTGTTCATGGAAAAATACTGCTCAGAAAAAAAATCTTCCTACCAATTTCTTTTTTTTGTAAATATCTTTTTATTGAGATTTTGATTCATGAATATAGGAAACACGCAGGTTTCAAGCATGATAATGTTAAAGGTGGTTACCGTAAAGTGGTTATCGAGATGCGCAGATCTCTAGTTTAGAGGCATATAGGAGACTCGCAGGTCTCGGTTTGGCATAACAACATAGTTTACAAGTGCAAACAGACGCACAGGTTTCAGGCATAATAGTGAGTAAAGTGGTTTCCGAGATGTGCAGATCTCTAGTTTAGTGGCAAGTAGGAGACACGCAGGTCTCGGTTTGGCATGTCAACATAGTTTATAAGTGCAAACAAACACAAGTAGGAGACATTTTGGTCTCGGTTTAGGTTGACACTATAGTTCACAGGTGTGTTACAATAGAACTTACATGTATATTACATATCGCGTGTAACATGTGCTTTGCTTCGTCTGACTTAAGGAGCCATGTGTCGACCTTATGTCCGTTCAGTCAAGGTCTTGTGGTGTCGATGTAGTCTAGAGCTGGATAGTGGCCCGAAGGTCTGGTCTTAGATCTGTGCATGTGTTGGTAGTCAGTGTATTCATGTGTGCCTGAAGAACCTCCTAGTTCCTGCCAGGCATTGGACTGGTAACAAGCCTCTAGGTGCTATGTCCAAGCAACTCTGGGTTTGTTTGTGGTGTGTCCCTGTCATGTTTGTCACCTGGCTTTGGTGATATAATGTAGCAGGATGTCGTCTTTCCACTGTGGGGGGATTTTGCCCTGTGTTTTGCTGCATGGGGGAAGGTAGTGGGTAAAGGGTTATTCCATGGGGGGTGGGGTACAGTCAGGGAGTGACATGGTCCGAACAGTCATTTGGTCCCACTGTCTATTCATCTTGTCGATAGTTGAGCCTATTGGCTTAACTGTTTGAGGCGGTAGCTGAACCCATGTTGAGTTCCTCCATTTGGGAGAACCATGTAGTCAAGGGTGGGGTGACTGTTTGCTTCCAGAATTGTGGGAGCACTTGTTTGGCCACGTTTAGGATTTGTATGGTTAGTGTCTTCATGTAGTGGGTTCTGGTTTTTTTTTTGTGTGGTGTAAAAGCATTGCTTCTGGGTTGAGGTGGGGGGGTTGTATTTGAGAGCATCGCAAGTATATCTTGAATCCTTCTCCATAAGGGTTAGTTGGCCTCACATTCCCACCAAAGGTGCAACGTGGTGCCAACCTCTTTGTCACATCTCCAGCAGAGGTCTATGGCATTTAGTAGTACAGGTGTACGGTACCAGTGTGTCAGCAGTTTGAACAATGTTTCTTGGGTCTTGCTGAAGACCGAGCAGTGATGTGCTACGTAGCACATCTTCTCCCAGTCTCTGTCCATAAAGGTCTTACCTAAGGCTGTTTCCCATTTCCCCATGAACCTTGGCTTCTCTGTCTGGATTTCCCTCTGTAGCATGGAATATATCAGTGATATCCCATGTGGTTGCGCGTCTGGGTCCATGCACATGCGCTCGAAGGTGGTGGGGTCCAGTGTCCGTGTCGTGCCCCTAGGGAGGCTGTGAATGTAGCTCTGCAGTTGTCTGTACCTGAGGCTGTGGAGGAAGGTGTGGGTGGCCACCTCCAGCAAGTCAGTTAATTTCCAACAGCCAGCCCTGTCAAATATGTTGTGTAACCTGGGTGTTTTAGTGTGGAGCCGGTCCCGAAAAGCGTTGGAGTCTAATCCTGGTGGAAAGCTCTCATTGTGAGTGAGGGAGAGGAGGGGTGAGGGATACGGTGCTAATCCATATCTCCTCACTGCTCCCCTTCACACCTGTATCGTTGCTAACATATAGGTCGAGCAGTCACCCTCATCCCCTCCTCTCATTCCATGGTAGGGTGGTCATCGCTTCTGTCTCCTCTATCCCCTTCCAGGGTTTGTTTACCTTGGCCTTTGACCATTCCATGACCCTTTGAAGGTGGCAGGCCTTGTAGTACAAGGTAAAGTATGGCATAAGTGTGCCATGCTTGACCCTTGGCCTTTTCTTGTCCCATACCTATTGCCCTATTGCTTTCCTCAGGGTGTTGAAAAAGGGGGTCCTCGGGATAGCTATTGGAAAGGCCTGCATGAGGTATAGTAGTCGGCGGAGTAAGTTAATTTTAATGACATGGATTCTACCCAGCCAGAATATGAATGTGTGGGTATGACCATTTAGTCAATTCCTGTCTAAACTTATCAAGTAGTTGGTAAACAGGTCACTACTTCTCTTAGTCAACCAGGTGCCCAGGTACCATATCTTGTGCTCTGCCCACTGGAACGTATGGCTCCGGGGTAATGGGTCTGCTCGTCACTTGGATACACTGATGTTTAGAACGTATGATTTGGTGAAGTTGATTTTTAAATTTGAGACTTCCCCAAATACACAGACGGCTTTCAAGATGTTTGGCAGTGAGACCTCCCGGTTGGTGATGAAGAATAAGAGGTCGTCAGCATAGTCTGCTACCTTGTGATGTGTGTCTCACTTTGTGATGACCAATTTATTTTTTAACTGAAGAAATAAGAAAAGCAAACTGTTTCTTTATACGATTGAAACAAAATGTGCAAAATGCGGTCAGACTGCCGTGTTGAGGGGGTCTTGGCTATTGTTCAATACCGCTGCTTTGGAATGCAATTATTAATGCTGGCTCACTAATTAAAGTCAGTGAATTTGTTAAATCACAGTCCCAGCCATTGTTTAACACATACCAGTTACATTACACACAAACTTCACGAAAAAAAAAAATTGCATTGAATTTCATGTTTCCATTGTACTAATATAATTGCACGCACATGTATTCATTTTCTATTTAATCTATACAAAGACATTTGCCCTTCCCACTGCTGTCATTCAAATACAGCTTTAGACCATGGGTAGGCAACCTTTTGCACTCCAGATGTGGTGGATTACATCTCCCATAATGCTTTTACAGGCATTATGCAAGAAAAGCATCAGGGGCAGTGCAGTACACAACATCTTGAGTGCCAAAGGTTACCTACCCCTGTTCTAGAGCTGAGTGACAGGGTACAGTAGGAGAACCCTTCTGCAGATGGCTCTCTTTCTGTATTGCAAAATGTCATGTGACATCGTAGAAAGTTTTATCCTATCTAAGGTACACATAATTATACAACTGAACAACACTTTTATGAAAATATTACTTAAAACTTAAGATAATGTGACCAATTAATGCCTGTCATAAATTACAAATTTTAATATACCTTGCTGAACTTGTGAAATAATCATAAGAGAAATATTTTGTGACGTGTCTGCTCATTCCACAGTGTAAAATTATGTAGCAGTAGATTAGAAGTAGGATTTGGGTTAGCATTATAGCAAGGGTTGGTTAGGATTGTATGATTAACATTAAAGGCTAGAGTGTGGTTATGGTGGTAGGTTTAGGGTTAGGGCTAAGGGGTCGTGTTATGGTTAGTTTGGTTAGTGAGTCAAGGGGGGTTGAGGTTAAGACAAGTGTGAGGACTATGTTTACGGATATAAAAAGGGTAAAGTCTGTAGGGTTAGGGCAATGGCTATATAAAGTATAGTTTGTACGTAGAAGAGTAAGAAGTATTTTTGCATTTTTGATAAGAATCAATGTTTAGTTTGTAATTAAAGTTAGAATGCGATCTAGAAATTGAATGACATTTGTATTTGTTCAGTTATATTGTAATGGTATTTAGGGAAAAATAACAGGTACATTAAGATTTTACTGGTAAAAGTATAAAAACAATAAAGTATTATAGCATAGTAAATTAGGTTGTTTGTTTATTTTAGATTTTATTATGCAGATTTTATTATTGTGCTGAAGCAAATACCATGCTGCCACTTACACTATTCAAACCTATTACACTGTTCACTATGGTGACATAAATAGTGTCACATAATTAGACCATCCTCACTAAAAGGGAAACTAAGATTTATGTCAAAACTAGACCTTGTGTCTAACTAGACCCTTTGAAAAGTTGATAGGTGCAGGCTGGCTCATTGTGCCTAAACCTCACTGACAAGGCCATAAATTGCAAAACAATCATCCAGGGTTGCTGTATATCTTGTGCAGAGGGAGGTGTCCATCATTCCAGATCTGAACTGCCTTTTTGGTGAGACCAGGCTGATGTGCAAATGGTTTAGGTTCTCTTTGAAATGGGACAAGTTGAGCTAAGATGTGCTTGAGAACTGAGTGGGGATCCATGGAATGGCAAGCTGTGTTGTTATCTATTGTCAATAGTCTCTTGCTCTCTGATATGGTTTAATTGAACACCACAGCAAAAAGCCTAGGAATGTAGCTATGGCATTGGGTAAAATAAGTTGCATATGTGATATATAATGTTTATAATATTGTTTGATGTATACATATAAAGTATCTTAAGAATGTCCATGTTTTGTCTACATCATTAAACATTCTTGGAAGTATAGCTAATGTTTATACATTAGCACTTCTCACTTTGTATTCTACATAACAGAAAATCTGAGCATGCTTGGTGGGAAAAAAAAATGATTAGTAATTTATCTTGTAAACAGGAAAAAAAATAGAACTGCAATTTGATAAGATAAACACAATATAATTTATAAAGGGATATGGTGTTGGCACTGTAACCATTTCAGTAATATGAAGTGAGTTTGGTGCACATTGTGGGGGAATCAATTTAGATCAATCTCACCAATGGGTCAGATTTTGTCAGTATTGACAGAAAAACAAGTGATGCCTATATCCTGTTCTACTGATGTATGCTGATCAAGAATCTACTCTAGACAGTCAATTGCTAGTGGCAGAGATGTGCTTGGTTGTATACGGAATATAGATGTTTATGGAACTAAAGTTGGACAAACGTATATGCAGCTGTACATTTATTTATACATATAAATATTCCATGGCAATGAGTTTATTTGTAACTTCATTAAATGCAGATGCTTAGGATAAATAAATAAAAACTGTTTTGTTTTTTATTAAATTTTAAAAATCTAATAATATATTAAATCAGCTCTATTATTACAAACTTATATTGTATTTATTGACATTGCACTAAGCAAAGTCTCCTTTAAGCCATTCAATTGTATTATGTACAAAGACGTGAAGCGGGATTTGCACTGTGAGCCACACTTAAGATCTGATATGATCTCTGTTATTTGCTCAGCTCTATTTGGCCTTGAGCCAGCAGTTCTCCTTGACATTAAATATCACATTTTTATTCACATCTTATGCTTTGTGTCACTATTTAATACCCAGAAACATGTCAGACCCGAGATATATAAGTGAGTAATAGTTCCTGTTTTCCATAGACATTGCTTCCATTTAAAATGTCACAGGAAAACAAAGTGAGTTAAATATATCCATAATAATATGGATATGTGATCAGCCACTTCAGGAATAATTCATATTCTGCTGGACGGAGCTGACATAGATCTATATAGTTTATGGTAACTATTTCTCATTCATTTTTACAATTCACTCTGTGAGCATTAACTATGTTTTCTAAATTGTACTTTTACCATGAGATAAAATTAGAGAATTAGCTGAAATGGATCAGTAATGGCCAGCTGTAAATAATCTACACTTCTCACTAAATTTCGGGACTTTACTACAACACTTTGATCACTAACAGGAAAACGTAAGGGCAGTCTAAACTCCATGTAACGGAACGCCTGGCACCCGAACTGGGTACCTTCCTTGACGGATGCTACTAGTGCTTTCCAAGGGCTCCAAGCACTCCACTAGACACCATAACCATCGCAGACCCCACAAACCGCCACAGCTTGGTTGGAGTCTCGCCGTCTTACACCCACTCTGGATCCAAGACCAGGGTCTAGCTTCCAGTAGGTAGACCTCTCTTGTAATCCAGAGAACAGGAACAGGAACAGCTCTTTCAAGAGCTAGTGATTATACTCTGGTGAGTATAGTGATCATAGCAATCCCCAGAGTGTGGTTCTCCAATCCCCCAAACATGAGCCAAGACTTCATGAAGGGTGGAACAAGTCTGTTTAATACAAACCAGCACTCACAATTTATACATACATTTAAACCCCCATCAGCCTCATTTACATACATTAGGTTACATAGAGCACTATAGTACAAGGAAGGGTGGGGTCAGACAATAGCACGGACTGATGGGAGGTTGAGGAGGGACAAAGTAGCTAGTTTAAACTAGTCTGGCAGGGTCCCTGGGACAACGCCCTGCTGGGGAAACAATAGGACAGGAAAAAGAGGGAGGGGAAGAGGCACAGACAAGCAATACACTCTGAGCGATAATGGAGTCAGAAATTGTACAAACTCAGTTATCTCCAGGTACAGAAAAACACACAATTTACAAACACCCCAAAAGTTCCCCCAAGATCCATGGAAACCCCACAAGAGTCACATCCTTGGATAGCCCTGATCTGGGTGACCATCATATCCAAAAATCACCCAGATCGGTTCAGTGGTTTGGTTTTTCCATGGAAGTCACTTTTTAACATGTGTTTTTGCAGGGCCCATAATCCTGGGGCAGGAGGCTGGCAAGCAGACCCCTCCAAGTACCAGTGACGAAGGTGCTTTCGTCACACTCTGTAAATATTAGAGCATGCTGCAGTGGTTGTGTTGCTAGCAGGCTACCAGCAGTGTCCTGGATACACACATGCAAGTAGACAGATACACATAACACACTCTGACACACATGCAGATACGAAGACACACAGATACAAACACTGACACAAATACATAAACAGACACAGATACAGATACACAGACACAAAGATACAAACCCTGGAACACACGCACACATGCAGATACAGAGACACAAATGAAAACACGGACACACATACAGATACACAGACACTCAGATTAGACATACTGACACAAAGGAACATACACAGACACACAGATACAAACATTGACACACAAATAGATGCGCAGATACACACACCAACACACATGCAGATACACAGAAACACATGCAGATATATATGCAGTTACACAGACACACAGATACAGACACTGACACACATACATATACACAGACACAGAGAGACACACTGTCAGGGTATTTATATCGGCAGACATCTTGTGCTATGATAGAAATTAAAAGTGTATATTCTGAGTCACTCTGAACAGACCAGACTCCATTTTGTTATTTCCAAGTTAACAAAAAGACACAAGATTTCTATCTGTAAAACGAACCACTTTGCCAGAGCTAAAGGAATGCATAGTATAAACAAGTGATAAGCAGAAAGGCGGGTTGGATAGACTGTCTAATGCTAATGGAATAGATCAAATCTAAACCCAGACATTTGTGACAGAGAAGATTAAATAATTTAATTTTACTGTCTATATCTATAAGGTCCCATTGTAAGTTACGGGTCAAAACTCAGATTTGCAGACACATAGTCTGGACAAAACTTAAAGAAACCCTTTGATCTGTGAAGGATACGTAAGTTATGGCCACTATCTAGATAGGCCAAAATGACGTCAAAATAGCCACCAGGAAAAGTTAACTCTTTCCTGGATAGGTATGTTTAGTGGGACAAGACTGCCCTCTATAGACCAAATAACTAATTTGCGATCTGGAAGATAACCACACCTCTAGTGCTTCTATTGGGTTATCAACTGATGACGTACAGAGAGTCTGGCCCTTTAAAAGTTAGGACAAAGGGAAGACAAAGGGATGCAAAGGAGAAGGAAAAAGAGGAGAGAGGAATTGGAAGTTTGGGGACTCCAACTCACAACATCTGAGACTAACACTCTACTATGAAAACTCTATCACTTAGAATTTCACTGACTTTCTAACCAACACCACCTTTCACCATAACTCAATGCAGACAGACATCCAAATAGGTTCCTGAGACTATCTACCAATCGGATGAAATATCTACTCAACTGGTAATTATACTGGTTTCATTTAATTAAATTAAATTAATTAAAATGTATTAATAGCATTATATATGACTGGATAAAGCACGGTCAGATTTCCATATTAAGAAATCTTAGTTAACTAAGAATATATAGTTATAAACATTCCATTCTGCAGGTGGAATTAAGAATAATTATATATTGATGTGATATTATCACGTGTTAGCATACCGCTGTTTTTATCCAGATGTATTGATTTGCTCTAAATTAAGATAAGATATCTTTTAGACAAATTAAAATCTGCTTATATAATATGGTAGATTCTCTTATTGGATGGTTCCAGGAAATGACTAATGAACTGGTTTAAATTTTATTTTATTTAAAATTACATAAGAATAGATCTTAACTACTTAGGAGATCTAGCCAGCATTGAAAGGGTTATTCTAACTGTTAGCCAGGGTTTTATGGCCCTTCGCTGTGAAAAGTTTTCCTTTCAGTCTGTGTTAAAGATACCTCATAAATCAGAAGACTTGACAGATAATGCTGTTTTAGCCATTGAAACGTGTGTAGCCATTTCTCTGTATTGCATATCATTTTATACTGGATATTCATTGATTATTGTCATGCATGTTACATATTATTATTAATTAATTTGTCATTATAAAATAAAATCTATTTTTATACATTGTAATATTATTTATATGATATACTTCTCACTTAACACGATAACGATATTTGGGATCTGAGAATTGAATTAGTGGGCAATTCTCACTGTTACTATTATTATCCCATAAATATCCCCACAACAAATAATGACCTTTTGGTGCAGGGGATGGCTTCTGCTTGCTGAGGCTGTAGGGAAGTAGAGTCTAGTTCTGTTATTGGCAAGATTTGTTTGAGTGCTCTTTCATCCTGTGCAAGTCATCCTGTACAAGAGGTTACAGCATCATCTTGTTGTTATACCTTGTAAGTCAGGCAACCTCTGTCTTTCAAACTCATATAATTCAGGCAATGTGAATAGAACCATCCACACAGAGATCAGTGAAATTTGCGTGTAAAACAGGCCATTGGTTTATACTTTCTCACAGCCTAAAGACTGCCTGTCCTCTCCTGCTTGCCGACCTAGCAACTACCACAATATCACTTTTATCCATGTTTGGACATTAGCATTCAGAAACGGCTGCTGCCTGAAACGTTTGCTGCTTTAACTTTGTCCTCAAATAAATTGTGGTAGCACCTGGGTGTGCACACTTATACTGGATGCGCAGGACTCTTGTTTGTTTTTTGGTTGTATATACACTGTTGGGACTTCAGTGTGGAGTATCTGCAGCACAGGTCTAATTTTCTTTGTTTATACTTTGAATTTTGTAGCCATTTTTTGCCTCTACCTCACCCTATATATAGTCATGTTTAGACAGCATTACTTGGTCTAGCGTGGAAAAGTGTGAAACCCATGGCACCTCCATGCAGGTCTGGTGGACATGCCCACTCATTATCTCAGTATCAAAAAAAGTTTTTCACCCTGCTGAAAATGTTCTACAACTTGTGATTCCAGTTTCTCCTGAAGCAGCTCTTGAAATTTTCCAGATGCATTAACTGTAGATATGTGCAATTCATTTTGTTCCGATTGTATATTCGGATGAATGTTGTGCAATTCGGATATTCGGATGCTTACGAATGTCCGAAGTTCGAATTGCCAAATTTCCGAATTGAAGTTCTGAATTTCCGAAGTGCTGAACCGAACCGGATTGCCAAAAATCGGAATTGCCGAAGTTCAGAAGTGCTTTGGATTTCTAAAGTGGCAAAACAAGTGGTTAAGGGCAAAACAAGTGGTTAGTGTTAGAGGTTAGGGCTTAGGATTAGGGGTTAGGGTTCCAAATTACCAAAGTTCCAAATTGCCGAAGTGCTGAATTGCCGAAGTGCAGAACCAAACTGAATGCCATTGGTCCGAATTGCCGAAGCAGACCATTTTTTTTACTTACTCAAATTTCCGAACTGAACCAAATTTTTTGCCCATTCACATCCCTAATTAACTGCACCCAAACAAAAATTGTGTAGCAATATTTTATTGACACTAAAACTATTCCATTGAAATACATACAAAGTACCTACTGTGGCACAATTAATTATCACTATCAATTTATTTAAATAAATATTCCCATTCAAGTAATGACCCTTATGATCATGTGAATGTAAGTGGGCTGTCAGGGTAGATTTAAGAAATTACCTGTTTCAGATTTTTTTTCCAACCTCTGAACCAGATATATTTTCTATCACACTGATTTTGGGTGAGTTGGGTAACACAGTACCCCACTGCTTTTATGTAGTCAACTTCACTAGCCACGTGATTCATGTGCCGGTGATGTGATTTGACAAAGAACTTTGTGATGGTGCCAGTAGCCTGCTAGCACCAGAACAGGTTTTAGGGGTTATGGTGTTTAGACTCCACTTTGAAAAGGAATATTCTTTATACTGGTCTATAAACTCCCAGCCTTTACAGTGACTTATGCCCACTCATGTAATGTCGAAATATGTCAGGTTAATGGGACACTCCATTCCCAAAATAGATATACCCAAATAAATACATTCATACATTTAAATATTTTTTAATTAGGGGTATCTAAAAGCAGCTTGCAAAAGAACTCTTGTCGGTAGTCTTTGCAAGATCTCTCCATCTTCCCCAGTGCAGTCTTTCTATGACTGTTCAATCACAGACTTCCCAATGTAGCTCAATAAGTACTGTTTGCAAGTCAGGTGCTCCTGGCAATTGCTTGTGTCTGGGTCCACTAAGCTAAACAACCAGGAAGTAACAGGAACTTTTAGCTAGTCCACAACCACAGGGGTTTTACAAGGTTAATATATAAAAGTGTCAATTTATTTTAAAATAGATATACCTGAAATAACAACATGCATGTATTTAATTATACTCCCAATAAAAGAAAATGTATATCTAAAAACAGTTTGCAAAATATGCAGATCTTGTCATACCATCCCATTTTAACCGAGCCCAAACTTTCTCTGGCTGTCCAATCACAGACTTCCCAATGCATCTCATTGAGTAGTCTTTGTATGGCAGGTGCTCTGAGCAATCACCTAAGTAACCATTTGCTAAACAACCAGGAGGTGACAGGACATGTTGTTTGATTCAGTGGGGTGTAACAATTTTAATTTATAAAAGTTAACATTTCATTTGATGTCTGCACATTTTGGAAAATACAAAAAGAGGAAACACTCTTCACACATAATGCACTTCACCAAGCAAAAGTGGGAATCTGAAGTGTCCCTTTAAGATATTTTACTCATGGCTTTTGACAAAGCCCCGAGGGTAGGGGCGAATAACGTCACGGATCTGGAATATAGAAGTAAATTTCATACGGTCAGCAGGAACATAGCTGGTGATACGAAATCCGAAGGACCTTTACACTGTTTATGTGCATTGAACTTACCTTTCGGTTTCCTGAGGCTGGTGAGCAGACGAAGAACTCTATACAGTATCTTTGTTTTTAAGTCTTACCAAATAAAGAATACTTACCTGTCATCCGGGTCACAAGTGTTTTTCCCACGGATCCTACACACTCTACGGTATGATCCTCCCTGAGTGCCATAGCGACGAGTGGTGCTTTTACCACTCCAACTTTGTGAGTGTAAAACCATAAGAGCTAATTGTTTTGTGTACATATATACGTAATTGTGCTGCACTAGGAGCCCTCTCTTGTTTTTTGTCTCCTATATAGGTATCCTAGTGTTTACTGTTGCAAGTATATTTACTCATTACCTCTGTTTGATCACAATCACTGTTTGCACCAGCCTCACAACCGCAGACCATGTGTAACCACACCAGCCCAGGACCTCCACATCCAGCATCTTCACCTCCAAGATCGTCTGAGACCAGCCACCCGGACAGCTGCTGCAACAATCAGTTTGCATAACCAAAGAATTTCTGCACAAACTGTCAGAAACCATCTCAGGGAAGCTCATCTGTATGTGATACCGTGACGAGATCCTGAGGCCCATTGTTGTGCCATTCATCCACGACCATCACCTCATGTTGCCCCATGTTGCAAGGATCTGTACACAATTCCTGGAAGCTGAAAACATCCCAGTTCTTGCATGGTCAGCATACTGACCAGACATGTCACCCATTGAAGAGGAGTAGACCAACACTCCACAGGCCACAATCAACAACCTGATTAACTCTATGGAAGGAGATGTGTTGCACTGCGTGAGGCAAATGGTGGTCACACCAGATACTAACTGGTTTTCAGACCCCCCCCCCACCCCCCAGTCCCCTCCAATACAGTAAAACTGCACATTTTAGAGTGGCCTTTTATTGTGGCCAGTCTAATGCACACCTTTGCAATAATCATGCTGTCTAATCAGCATCTTGATATGCCACACCTGTAAGGTGAATGGATTATCTCGGGAAAGAAGAAGTGCTCACTGACACAGATTTAGAGAGATGTGTGAACAAAATTTGAGAGAAATAGGCCTTTTGTGTACATAGAAAAAGTCTTAGATCTTTGACTTTAGCTCATGAAAAATGGGGGCAAAAACAAAAGTGTTGCGTTTATAATTTTGTTCAGTGTGTATGAACATATATATATATATATATATATATATATATATTGCATTTTGTTTTTTTTTATAAATTTTGAAATAATTTGCACAGGGAAAAGATTATGTTATATATATATACCTAGGATGTGTTTTAACGGTCTGCAAAAAGTCCCTTTGTAACTTAGGGGATGCTAAGCATTCAACACCCTGATGATAACAGCTTAGTACTGATGCTTTCTTTATTCATATACTCCAGAAGAAAGGGAATATTGAATCAAAAGTGCTGAGTGAACCATGTAATGTGCAGTGTTGCATCTAAGGATATATAAAAAAAATGAACTTATCTAAACTATGTACAGTATCCTAACTCTCTACCACACACTGATAGATGTTATACCTCCCTCAGGCGCGATAAAGGAAGGAAATGAAAAAAATCCGTAAATATATACTTTTATTAAAAAAAAAATGAAATAAAGAAAAACAATATGTTATGTGATCCCCAGAGACAATGCTACCTAATCACTGCTGCTAAAACACAACAATAAATTATCTGGTAGATGAAGAAACAAAATAAATAATATCATCTGTGTATTTCTAGCAGGCTTCTGATATCAGGCATTTAGTCATGTAATGGTAAATAAGCAAATGCAAAAAAAGTAAGGTTAGGCAATGCATTGCATTAGGTTGGGAAATAAATTGTAGATTATGCTAGCTTTTATTGTACCTATAATCTTAAATTTATTAATGAAAGGAGGCGAATATTTGCTTGAGTCTCTCTTTACTAGAACTCCGCAGCAGCACATTAACACAGAGAAAATCAACCAATCAGGAAACAAGTTAGATACAATAACGCTCCCCTCCCCACACATAACTTCCTCTTTCAAGCTGCGACAAAAAAGAATAAGAAACAGAATAAAACCATGCAGTGCAACAAAAGTCCTTCTAGGCAGTGAAGTCAACAATATCATCTAGTGAGAAAATTTCAAACATGGTGCCACGGACAGATTATACACTGAAACGAGAAAAACATAGTCTAAAGGGCTGGTTAGATAATGAAATTAAATGGCCATTGGAATAAAACTAAAGAGCCTCCATTTTGTTTAAATGTACATATGGATTTAGGCCAGAGCGCATGTAACGTTCTCTTTGTTTTTACTATGTATCTTGAACTGTTGGATACTAAGATACTGTTGCTGTAAGCTCGGCGCTTTATCTTCGCGTTTGTAGATAATGAAATGTACTCTGAAAAAACATGCAGTCACCCAGTGCGACAAACAGTATTGCTGTAATGCACAGAGATCCCAATCGTTCTATGTAAGAAACGGTAACATGAAAAGCGACAGGTGGCAGAAACAAGCAGAGTTGCATACATACCTGATTACCCAAAACTTCTGACCTGAAATCAAAAAGGGTAAGGATGAAAAAAACTGGGAGGGAAATATTCACCTCTTGTCATTAATACAATTAAGATTATAGGTACACTAAAGCTAGCATAATCTACACTTTTATAACATGACAGGAGGTTTCATATTTGCTGTTTTAATGCTCAGTCAACAAAGCAAACAATGCTTGTTCTGTTGGTAATTATCCTGGGAGGCCAATAGATTGATCCCTAATGGATCCCTCGGCAGCAAGATGTGACGGAAATGTGATTGACAGAGACGCCAGTCGTTGATGTTCCTCCAATCCCAGGAAAAAGTCTAGCCACCGCAGGATGCACCGTACCTGGTAATATGTGACCGGGCTCCGCCAAGGCGGTCAATGTAATGCAATGCCAATATGCAGTCCATTTTTAGGAGGATACAACAGTCTGATAAATTATTGGTGAAACTTGAGATTTCGAAAGATAAACCTGCGATCAGTTTTGGACCAAAGATGTGGAAGTCGGCTTCCGAGCGTCCAAGGGCTATCAGGCGATGTGGTCGTGCAAGCAGTTCTCCAATCTCAAAACTTGTGTTTGGAACCACGACCAAGTCTGGGGCAGAAAATAATAAAAGTCTTCCCGTTCCCCATTGACCTCTGAGGTGAGTGCTATCATCTGAAAATAGGTCTACTCCGCAGGATAGCGTGCGGAGGGGAATCTGGTCTCACCATAGAATTTTTCCGGCTCACCATTGCGAATTGTGGAATATTTATGACTGTGGCCGACAAGGCACTCCTAAAGGCGCACCTATCCTGAACCCTGGAACTTCACCACCTGGGATGGGGTGAGGGTTGACTTTCCTTGGAAGACTGCGAAGCCCAGGTATACGAACAAGGGGATCGTAAAGTGAGGTTGAGATCAGTCCAGGGCATCCTCGCGGGAGAGTAATAAGGAGTCCGGCTATGAGGTAATGGAAACTTTGTAAACAAAGATGAGCCGTCACTGGTCTTAGCAGTTGATGACTCATCCAACATCTGAGTTGTATATTTTTACCAGTATAACCACACCATTCTTTTTTGTAAATCGTATTTCATTGTGTTTCTTTTTTATTTTTTTAAGAGAAGATAGAGAATAGAAGGAGCATGCAGGCTCCAGGAAGGTTATTAGTGAATCAACAACTTACACACATGTGTTAAGTTCTAGCTTTATACAATAAAAATATTTCATGCGTAGCAGAAATCAACTGGTTAACCATGCTAAGGATAATGAAATTAAATTAAAAAAACCTGTGGTGTGCATTTATCAGTTGTAGGTGGTGGTATTTTTAAAAGAGGGTTACCCCTATATGATCAGATCATTTCGGGGTTATCAGCTATCGCAAACCGTCCCCATGTAGAATCAGCGATTTCCAAGTCCGTAGAGCTAACACTTTCCCTAAGGGTTTTTTTTTAAGGGTGTATATTCCAGTGTGAAGATCTCACCCGTAAAGTAGCCATGTGTCTTATCACATTCCCGTATATGATCCAGGGATGTTTAAGTCCAATTTTGGTTCATTTGCATGGTGGTATACCCATGATGGGGCTAAAGGAATTTAAAATGAAACAAGGTGAAGAGAAGGGGAGGAGTGAAAGTAGGCATGAGAAGGAGATGAGGAGATGTAGGGGAATGTGCTAGTGGCAGGTGTCTGTGAAAAGGGAAGTGAGATAATCTATTTGTGTACCCCTGCTCCAGTCACCGCATTGCTAGGCAGCCCGACAGTAGCTTTGCCCCCTCCGTTCCTCATCCTGTCTGATATATATATAAACCATGGTCACTCGCACCCAGCAGAGTAGCTCGGGTGGCTTCTGCGCTTGGATACTCTCTACTTGTTCCAACCATTGTTCCCTGTTGGGGGCTACGCTTTGTTTCCATAGGGCTGGTGATTTTGCCACGTTGGGGAGGTGTCCTGTGATGGATTTCCACACCTTTCTAAAAAGAGCAGCCTCTTTGAAATAGAACAACTTTATTAAAATTCCTGTAATTTTTATTAATACTTTTAAATTGTTTTTAAGTTGCTTAAAAAATTCACTTAATATGTTTCTCTAATGTAGCTTAATTACCGATCTTTAATACCATGTATTAAACATAGCAAAACAGTATATTTTTAGAATAATGTTTATGTACCACATAAAAGTAGGAGACATGCTCTTTTCCTTCCTACAGCGATAGCAAGATGCTCCACAGGAAGGTAGGGTGTTCCCGATAGTTGATCAGTGAATAGAGACACTGATTTCCTGTCACATACAAACAATCATATTAAGATTATCTTCAATTATTTTTTTCTGCCTATATTTATATTTTGCAAACAGATTTTCTGTTTAATATTTTGTTGCAGTTACTTGTTAAGTACTGTATAGTTAAGTTAAGTTATGACGGTACTAAAGATAAGTGATATTACTTTTAAACCTCTCATAGTCCTATGATTAGATTGCAAACTGTAATGATTATTGATCTAGTATTATGTTTAGCAACTAAACTGCATTTAATGACTGTAGGGTTTACGGCAAACACTAAAAACATCACATAGTAGACGATTGTTCGTGAACTATCAAAACCAGGTGAGAAAAATGACCACTACTAACATTTGATGCAGTTCACTTGTCTGCTTGACATTTAACATTTTAACTGACAAATACATGTAAGGTTCTGTTCACTAAAAAAAGTGAGAAATAAAATCACTAGCTGTCCCATCTAGCAGATTTTTTCGAATTCACATAGTTTTGCAAGTCAGTTGTAAACTCTCCATAAGTTGCTATACATAATATGTGCTATTGTTCATAACAAGTGGATGTGACTATGCAGCATGTACAAAAAAAATGATGCAGCATTAATACATTCATTGGCCTTGTGCATAGAGACAATAAAACTAATATGCAGATTTGTTTAAGTGGTTATATAACTGTGAAATCAAACTAAACACTCTGTGGATACTTGACTACGGGCACTTGTTTGCAATTAATTCAAATATCAAATCAACTAATCATATGGTATTAAAAGCATGCATAGACATTAAGTAATATGAGAAAACACTTTGTTAATAAGAGAGGATGACAAGATTGGTTCAAACTGCTAAGGAAGTGACAGAACCTCAAATACCCACACATGGAAACAGTACTAATCAAGACAGCATCTGTAGATACACAACATGTAGAACTTTGAGGAGCATAGGCTACTGCAGCAGAAGACCACTCTGGGTTGCACTCATTTACCTAAAAAACAAGAAACAAGCCTACAGTAAGCACATATACACCAAAAGTAGATTGTAGAAGATTGTGAAAACATTGCCTGGTCTGACAAATCAACTTATGCAATGACACGCAGATAGTGGGTTCAGAATTCGTCGTGAATAACATGGATCCATGGATACATCCTGCCATGTATCAGTAGTTCAGGATTGAGGTAAAATGGGAAGGGGAATATTTTCTTGATGCACGTTACGCTTCTGAATATCAGCTGTGCATCATTTCAGTGCTACAACCTACTGAGTATTCTTTCTCACCATGTGAGTCTGCCTATCTTCTCATACTATGTCCAACAGCAAAACTCACCATATCACAAAGGATACATTATCTCAAATTCGATCCATGAGCACAATGATTAGTTCAATGTATCCCAGTGCCGTACATATTCACCAGACAGAAATAGAACAAGAACAATCAGAATAGTGCAATACTCCTAAGTGTTATACATTTTTAATGAAGGACACAAAACCAAAAACAAACGTTTTGGGTATACAAACTCTTTATCAGTTTGTAATGCCATAACAGTGCAAAAAGAATTACCCCCATATATAGACAGATAAAGATAATCCTCCCACCACATACACATAACAAAGTCCAGTAGAACGCCTTTGGGATGTGGTGATGATGGGTTTGAAAGAAATGTTTATTTTACATCGTTGAATCCATGCCATAAAGACCTCAGGCTGTTTTGGGCCAAATGGGCGACCACTATCTGATTCTGGAAGACTGCAAAAAGCACTTTATGTTCCATTCTTCTCAGTTGTCATCGGCCTTTGTTTGTTTAGCACATCCTGCAAGTCATCTTTAGAGAAAACCCTTTATAGTACTGAGCAACCACAGGTAATATTTTCCAACATGAAAGGGAAAACTAGACTTTACTGGTAACGGCAAGTCTTGTATTAGAAACAGAACAAACTATAGCAGAGTGAGAATCAGATATTCATACAGAGATCAAGAAATAGAAAAATAATACTTTAAGTTGCTACAAGTCCACCCACTGTCTTGCTTACACACCTACGTCAACACATCTAAGAAATATTTTTAGATTCAACTATATTATCACTTTCCAATGTAAATTCAAAGTCAGTGAAACAGCCGGCTTCTGATCAGAAATGCAGTAGCGATTGATACAAAATACTATATAAAAAATATAGTTTCAGTGTGAACTTTTAGCAGTCCTGACCTAATCCCATAGTACTTCTAGTACCTAAGAAATACAATAATTTCTTTACTAATAGAAAAAGCATTAACAGCCTAAATATACATGTAGACATAGCACAATAATGCCACCAATATTATACAAATTCAACAATATAGCCTCCAATCTAAATTAAAATATATATCCTGTATTAGGAGCACAGTTTGATAATGCTGCCTAATATCAAGTAAATGTGTATTTTTGTTAATTCTGGTAAAACAATGGCTAATAAACCCACAGAAAACTAAATTTGCAGTGGAAAATGTACATGGTACATGCATGATGTAATGTGATAGAATGGATGTGTGCTGTTTAGTGCAAGTGAATAGTAAATGGACATGATATTATGTAAAGTATATATTGCATGGCAAATATAATTATTTAGTTCAATCAACGTATTCATTTATTCTATTTATTGTATATATGTTTGCCTTATATTTAACCTCTGAATTAAATTTTCCTTTTAAAACTCTTTCTCTCGGCATATCCCATCAGTTAACACTGTAAGTGCCAATGTCATAAACACCCCTCTGGCAATCAATGCATTAAGAATGACTTTAATACCAATCCAGCTTTATATTTTGCCGGAGACAGCAGTTGTGGATAGGGATTGCTTGTCCTCACAGCGATGGATGAGCTGCCTTTCCCTCACACTGAATCCTTAATTAGGTCTAATTATAAAAGCTGCACTTATTAATGTTAACTGTGTTTTTCCCCCTCTGGAACTTAATTAATGCAGAAGCTCTATTTACATCACCTTGCTCATTTCCATAAGAATAATAAGGCAGTGAGGGACATTTTTTTGACAGGTCTGCAGGCTCCATTTTCATTAACCATCTATAAAGTATTACTATATTCTACTTTGAAACCACCCCTTAGCAAGACTAAAGGGATATGCTTAAAATAATAAGAAGAATGGCCAAATACATAAATACATAGCTTTCTTGTTAAGCCTCTATCTGATCTAAGGGGGAGAAATGCATCACATTGCAAAGTGTGGTACCCTGCTGACAGCCATTGGGTTAAACATACAGTGCTATCCACAGTGATAGTTACATGTAATAATATTAATTTTCCATGTCTCTATGCTGTAATTCAACACAATGGCTGATACTATGTGTACAAGTGACTTTACAATGATATTAACAGTCTTCTCAATAACTTGTGAATTGATTTTAGATATCACAGGTTATTGTCACATGCCTATAATTTATTTTCCAATTCAGGGGGAATGTTTGACTCTGCTCACTTCTCCTCTTATCCTACTGAAATAAGTGAGGTAACTTTGCAAACTTACAGATCCATGTACGAAATTGCATGTGGTGCAACTGGTTGCAACAGGGCCCAAATGGGTCACGGGTCCTCCAATGCCTTTTCTTCCATTGGCTATATGGGGGTCTTTCCTTGTCACGCTGACATACCTGGAAACAATGGCGCCAAATAAGAGGCAGGGATGCAGGGAAAGAAGTGCGCACAACAGGATGAGAGGTGGAATCTGAGTTAGGGTAAGACAAGTGTGTTTGTTTTGTGCATATGGGACAGTGTTTGCGGATGTGCATGTGTTTATGTGTGTCAGTATGTGCATGTATCAGTGTTCCTATGTGTGTATATGTGCAATGGTGCATGCATCAATGTATCTGTTTATGTGTGTCAACCTGTGTGTGTGTCAGTGTGCATATCTCAGAGTGTATCTGTGAGTGCATCCCTATGTGGCAGTGTATGTGTATGTATCTTTGTATTGCAATGTGCATCTGTATGTGTACATGTGAACACCAGCATCACCTCCATGTAAACACCAGCATCACACACAAACACACCTGTGCATTCAAACGTTGACACTACACACAAACGCACCCATGTTTTCAATGTATTTATAATTTTAATAAATTTGTGCCCAGATTTGAAGTATTGCTACAGCAATAAAAAGAACAGCTATACAGGTTAGCAGAAACATTGCATATAACAAATAAAATAAATTACATATTAATATCACTGTATATTACATCATTCCAGTTATGACATGCAATTACAAGGAGAGTGGAACTATAATACGTGCACCTGACATGCATTTAACATATAAACTGAAACCACAGTTCTCAACAAGTCTTGTACCAGTCCAAGTCACAAATGATTGGAGATCCATGTGTATATATTTTCTTCACTAATGGGACCAATGGAGTATTTCTATAGAGTGGATTGGTCAGAGCAATGCTTAAAATCCCCTCTCCACTACTTCCATTATGATATATCCTGTCAAACAATCTGTAACTATTTCCCAGCCAAGTAGAATTGAATGTGGAAGCAGGCAATCCTATACACATACTCTTCATTGACCTTGTGTCTGCTCTCCCCTGCTGCAAACTCGGCTTCTCGGAGTTGTTTTGTGACAGTTACTGTAGGAATTGATCTCAGAGGCTGTCTTCTGATACTTCGACATGAGATATGATTATAAACATATTTGTATAAAATATTCATATACTGTGTTCTGTATTTAACCAGTGTACTACTAATTGGTTCTGTAATAAAGGAAACCCTCATTTAATTAGTAAGGATATTGTGCACTTAGCATTGCCTCTACATTAGCTCTATATTAATACATTACATTACACAGTGTTTTATTGTGCCAGACGTTCATTATTAGTAATCGTTTTGTGTATTAAATAGCACATGGTATGTAGGATTTTTTTGGCTGATATAAAGGGAAACCAAAGTCAAAATCATTCTCCCAAACAGCTCAGTGTATAGCAACAAGTGAGAAAACAGCTCTCAGTTATCCACCATCTCTCTCTACCTCATCCTTTTTTGATGAATTTATTGAGTATTTTATCATTATGTCAGCTCCTATAATGGCTTTATAGAGATTTTTACAGCTCATTCAGAGCAGGCCCAGCATTTCAGCTACAGGAGGAGTGTTCGGCAGCACAAGCTACGATTCAATGAAATAATAATGGGTTATTTCAATAAATATATACAATGCAGGGCGATCAGTGTCGTCTCTGCTTTCAATATTCTTAAATTGTTAGCCCTGAGGAGCAACTTTGTAATGCAAATGCTATCCTTTGTCTTGTTCATGATTCTCCATAATCTATATTCACTACAGTAATGTTATTATCCCAAGCCCTACACCGGTACTGCATTGAAGATATTGTCATAACGCTGCAGAAAATGAGATGCCTGCCCCTAATGTACTTTAGAAGTAGGAATCAGGGACAAATATAATATATTAAAACACAGTTGTAAACAGAAAGAACAGACAAAACCTAGTATACCATCTTTTTCTATTCAAATATTAATGTAGCATCAACTGCATCGGTATTGCCTTTAACCCCTTAAGGACCAAACTTCTGGAATAAAAGGGAATCATGGCATGTCACACATGTCATGTGTCCTTAAGGGGTTAAAGGGCTTTGCTTCTAAATAAAAAATACATATTTGCCACAATGGACTGTTTTGTGGGGGAAGGTATTAGGTATTGAGGGATGCAGTAAGATGCTACAGTTGCATTACTACCTCCTTTATTAAGCAAAATAAAGCATTTTACTCACCTTATTTTACCCAGCACTCTGCTCTCACCAATACCGATGATTTCCTATAGGGCGGCATATATTCAGCTCTTACATTCAACATATTCTTTAAACTCTTTATATTATTTAATATTAAAATAATGGCAGAACACAAACACAGATAGATTTTTATTCTCTGCCGACGTGTTCAATTATTGGCAAAACTAGAAGTATATAAGGTTGTATAACAGCTTTATTAATAAACATCTAATACTCTCTGATGGGGTCATGGGACAAATTGAGCTTTTTATTATGGCTTTCAGTTCCAGTTAATAAGAGTTCCTAATTATCATTATTTGACTGACTCCCACTGCAGAGTTATGTTTAGTGTATTATTCTGCAGCTTGACATCTATGTAAATATTTTTTTACTGACCAACATTCTACAGTCATTTAACTTTGATATTTCAGGATCCATTGCTTTTATAACTCCTGAATGTAACTATGCCAACACACTGATCTACTGACCAACATTTCAAAGTCATTTTAGTTTGAAATATCAGGATTCATTGCTTTTATAATCCTGCATGTAACTATTCCCACACACTGATTTACTAAGCACTTACAAAATGAATATTTCTCCCTATTTATATACCTCATATTAAGCTCATATAGAGGTAGATGTTAAAAATTGCTGTAATTAATCACCAACATTCCACTTCTTAGCATTTATAACCTTTTTTATTTGCAATGCTGCCCTATATCATCTTAAAGTAAACACCAAGTCAAATGTACACCTGACTCATCCAGAGATACAGTTAGACTTAGAGATTCATTTCAGGCAGAATGGTTGTTGAAGGACATTCTCGTCTCTGAGCCACGATTTATCAGAATCTCATGGTAACTGACTTGTTTCAGTGTGTTGTTTCTGGCATCCAAATAAAGGGGCATGAAAATGTGTTTTTTGGGTTTTTTTTGGGTGGGGACAAATAAGTTGATTAGTTTTCCATGATGAACAAGATGTCTGCCCAATCGTCTCTAATAAAAGAGATGATTAATGGTTATGGGAAAGCCAATAAATGTTGATTTTATTCACAGAAAAATAAAGCAACTATACTTCCAAGCAGAATACTTCTAGACCATCAGCGATCCTGTTCACCCTTACTGTGCATATGTTGGAGTGGGGAACCGCCTGGATCATTATTTGTGTGACTAGGTTTAGCTTTCTGTTGTATCTAGGCAGCTGGAGCACTTGATTCTGCACAGTTGTCACAAACTACCACCAGCGACACCACCTCTGCTACTACTACAATCACTCTTAGGTAGGGCGGGAAGGATGGGGTGGGGGTTGATGGGAATAGTGCCAGTAGTCCTGAGAGGCAGCTTGGACAGGAATATTTGCCAACTTCATCATCTTTGATTCACTGATTTTAAACTGTTTTATTGATTTGTGGTTGTTTATTTTATTTCTATTAAGAGAGTGATTTGATTTGCAGTGTGCTTCTGTGCTACTGCTTATGCTTTGATAATTGTAAGCTTCTTCCCTCATAAATATGCACTGTGTGGCTGTAGTATATTGCACAAGTGAACCCTGTGTACAGTGAGTGTGAAAGCTCTATTTTTAACTCTTAATTAAAGTATTTTAAAATGTGGTGGTAGTTGATATCCACTTGTTCCCCCACCTTAAAATATAAATTAAATTAAATGTTTCCTTCTGCTGCTCTTTCTTTTTTCAAGTGCCTTTTATTTTGGTTTTGCTAGGTACATCCAAAGATTTTGGTTTTGCTAGGTACATCCAAAGATGCTGCTGCGAGAAGCTAATAGGGCACTTATTTTCCACACAATCCCTAAGGAAAAAGATAGTGGGCATGAGAACTTGATGACCCACTCACCGTTTCCATCTTGAGAAAACCAATCTTTCCCACACATCCAGTCTGTAGCATTATTGATCATCTTTCAGTGTCCAAATAAAATGGTGCCCTATCATCAGCATCTACCAACTGTACCTATGGGGGTAGCAGGCAATGGGAGACTCAACCAAGAAGGGCAAAGCACTGCACAGAAATCATTTAATCTGAGAACAGTAACATTTGCAAAAGAAATGGGGTGGCAATTGATGACCCACTCACCTATTCCACCCTTCCATTTTTTTGTTTTTTTTAACCGAAGGACGGTAACTGATGCTACAGACTGAAAATCTTTGTTCTTGTCTGGATGAGTGAGTAATCAATTGCCCACTCACTTTTCCCTTTTATTTTTTGATAAATCTCTTGTTGTTTAACTTAAAATGGCTGCTGCTCCTAATTTTTTATTAATACAAGATAGCAAAATGGAAAAGGTTACAATCAATCATTAGGAAAGTTCTCTCACTTCTTTTTTTTAATCCAGATATACAATAATATAATTTTGGTAACTCTGTACAAGTTTAGATCCAACCTCATATACAGTACTGCATGCCAAACTGCAACCAAAAGAAAATCTAAGTCTGGTGTCAAATTTGTGCACAGTCCAATGTAATGTGCGCTACAAAATAGATGGTCTTATCAGGAATTAGTGTCCAGAAAAACACTTATTTAACATCCCTTAATAGTGAAGAGAACTAAATGTAGATTTGCATGAGTTCGTTTTTCTCCTGTGTAATCATCATGTACTCGCCCTTTGAGATAGTTCAATTGTATATTAAGGCAGAGATCAGGGTACTGTACCTCCGCAGTACGCATTTCCCATTAGTGTCCCCAGTAAAATAACAAAGGCAGTCTCCTTATCCACAGGCACAGTATCCAAAAGGTCACCCTTTCCTGCTTATGTTTTTTTATTTGTTTCCATCTGTACCTAGTTTTCAAGCTTCTATCTCATGATGTGTGCTGCCATGCTACCCTGCCTTGCTCAAGGAAGCACACATAACAAGATTAGTCTAGTCATGCCTCTTGCACTTAAATCAGCACACTCACATCTGAGTGATTACTGCAGCTCTGATGGGGAAATCATGTTTGCTATTATATTCCCCCTCCCAAACCTCGACCACGCATTCACACATTCACATATTCCACACTTCCTCTTCTTGAATCATTTATGCCCTGCTGCATTTGTCACATCTGCCACAGCACAGCATAGATGTGACAGCATTAAAAATCCCACAGCACAGTCCTTTGGCACCATAAAACAGTATCTTATATTTATCAAAACTGTCTGATTGAGAAGAAATTGAGCTGACACTTTGCGGCTAGGGTGAACATATTGAATTTTGATGGGACAAAGTATGATGGGACAAAATATACAGCCCCTCATTCTCTTAATGGGGAACGCAATGCACCATAACAACTTATGTACATGATTAGGCTATGTGTCAAGGATATTCTGTGTCTTCACTGCAGCTTTAAGCCTACCCATGTTCAAACACGTACATACAAGAGCCTGTACTTTCATAAAAGAGATGCACTGCAGCTATCTGGGAGTTGTAGTCCAGCCGCAAGTTTGCAAAATTAGAAAGCTGCCAATGGCAATATTACACTCCTTCTGTTCCAATAAAGACCAACTATACATTAATGTAAAATCTAAGTACTTCCATAAAAAATATGAAAGCATCATAATTGATTAAGCCACTTATCACCTGTTGAGTAAGCTCGATAGGTGTTTCTTTCAAAATGAGCTGGGGAGCTGCAAATTGTCCAGTCTTGCACTGACAACTTTCTGTTATCTTTTTTGCTGTTATAAACAACGTCTTTTATTTGTCATGCCCAGCAGGAGTATTGCTGCTTTGCAGCCGGATCATGAATGGTCTTATCTAATAAAGCATGGCTTCTCAATTTTACACCGAATAATGGGAGATATGTAGGCCAATTATCATATGGTTGAAACAGCAAGAGTCTGATTGAAAAACATTTTTTCTCTTTGATAAGTTTGCTTTTGATCCGTTCTCATAACTAAACAGACCACTATGGTGAACTTTTGCTAGACATATACTTAATATGCCAAATTTATTCACATCAGCACTTGTAACAGCTCGCTGTACATCGAAGAATTGCTAGTGATAAGAGTTTATCCCAATGTATAACAATTGAATCCTATTCTCCCAATTAATTCCTGCCTTTTTGCTCTTATCAGTGACCAGTTAATTGCTGTCCAAGTGGTAAAATTGTACCCTAGGACTCGTCTTTTTTGAAGAATGTCAAAAATTGTTCTATTTTCATTTAATATATTTATTAAGCAAACATTTCCACAGGCAGCATGCCAAAATACAACTGGAACAATTCTGCTCTTACATTACATGGTCTTTCTTTAAGGGTTGTCAGCATCAGAATGGCTACAAACTACCTATAAAAAGTCTTATTTACTTTTTATAGATTAAACCTTGCGAGGTATGCCAACCAAATCCGATCTTTCATCTCTGGATGCTTAATAGGTTACACATACACAAGCAAGAATTGCTGTATTATCCATTGTCTATACTGCCTCTGATTATCAATAAATAGCCATTCTTTCAATTTAAATCCTTTAAATATTTTTAATTAAGATAACAGGAGAATTGTGTTTTGGAGTTGCAACCCCACTGCAGTCTGCTAGCTGTTTAGGCCTTTCCTTGCCGATAGTCCAAAATATGTTATAATAGTTCTATGTTCTATCTTCCTATGTGTTTCGTCTCCTCTCTTGCTTTTGGAGACACAACACCACATTTAGTTGTTTAGGTTGCACGTATCATCTATGTCAAGGTCAGATGAACTAACTGACAAACAGTGAGGCAAGTATAATCGTAAAGACAAGAAAGACGCATTACTGAGCCTTAGTTAACGTATTTAAATATAGAGAATAGCAAGATACAGGCCTAGGTCACCGTTGGAGATAGATGATTATATAAGTATAACAAAGGCAAGGGTCAGGGATACCAGAATACAGAATAATCGATAAAACAAAGCAAAGTCAGAACTTAGGAACGCACGTTTGGAAAACCATGATAGGACAAGGAAGTGTGTGGTGATTTGTTAGGGAACAATTAGGTCAATTAGTGTAAATATATAAAAATGTATTTTCCGCCAACAAGTGATTTGGGCTAATATCACTTTAAATTTAGGCTGAAAGCAGGCGTAGAGTATTCATGTTATCATGGATGCCCACTAGCGACATATGCACCCTAGTGCGCGTGTGGCATCGAACAGAGGAGATTTGGTATCAGCTGAGGGAAGAGGAGCAGTACAGTGAGGGCAGAGAGGAGGTATGACAATCAGCCACCATATGTTGCAGGACATCATAGACCAACAGTTCTTCAGGGTGGTCTGCCTTAGTTTGGACCTCTTGATTCAGTAGCGTATTTTTTTACTTTCAAATTGGATCATGATTGTCAGCAGGTTCCAGGTTACATAATATCTTGATTTGCTTTGAGATTTAGAACGCTCTTGTATTACTTGCTGAATTGTTTCTGATTTGATATCTTCTGTCTTCTAAATAAATCAGCAGATGTTGCTTAACGTACTGAAACCTTATAAGGGACTCATGGTAGGCTCAGCTTGCAGTCATTATTGGTACACTGCAGTAAACAGGTTGTGTAATGCATGCTGCTTGATGGAAGATCAAGTAAGGAGTAAGTGGTGCAATAAATTATATTTTTGTCATATACTGTATTTGTGCTTTGTTGTATCATGTTGTTAATTCAAAAAGTAATGCAATATTACTAAGTTCGAACCAGTGATTGGCAAACTCTTTACACTTGATTAAGGACAAGCCATATGACAAACCCTCTCGTTTTATTGTATGCTGAAAGCAATGAATAGTTATAACTTTTGTTTTTCATTGCATGATGTTTCTGCTTACATACCAATACCATATATTGTTAAAAAGTATTTACCCCCTCAACATAAAAAATGGTTTTCAAACTTGCAAAGATGGAAAAATATATCTAGCCAATGAATCTATTGACGTAAACCAAATCCACTATCTGTCATTTCTGTCTGTTTGGAATAAAAGCTATTAGATGGTTTTATTTGCTTCAAGCAACGAGGAAAGCAATGTTGGGAGAGAGAGAAAACAAACTGAAACCTTAGACCACAGAGACAGTATACTGCATCACAGCCACGTCATGAGATAGTGGTTATAATTCCTAGAGTGCCCCTTTAAAGGGACACTGTAGTCACCAGCAGGGCCGGACTGGGAAAGAAATTTGGCCCGGGCATTTTTCAATCTCAGCAGTGCCCTGAGAAAGGGGCAGGGCCAGAGAGGGTGTGTTTTGTCATCACGAATGACGAGCACGCCCCCTCTCAATGTGAGCATTTTAGTTCAATGCGCAGAGCCCCGCTGAAGAGCTCTAGCATGAGAAAAAGGCCCTGTATTTGTTCTGTGCAGCGCAAGCAAATTTAATAACATGCTTGCGCTGTGTTTGCTTTTAAATTGTCTCTGGTGTCTCTACAAGTGGGATACCAGAGGACAAAAGGGCCAGAAAAGCGTATGGTGCATGTGTTTGGAGCCTGCTTGTGGGATTGCGTGTGTGTTGAGTAAGCTGATTGTGGTGTGGTATTGTGTAAATAGGTCAATTTAATTCGTGTTTGTGGTGTAATATGTTTGGCTAGGGGCTGTAGCGAGTGTTTATAGGTGGCATAGTGTGTATAGGGGATGTAGTGAGTGTGTGCATACGGGCTGTAGTGTGTGTGGGGGTTGTAGAGAGTGTGTGTTTAGAGAATGTCGTATGTGTTTGCTTACAAGGAATGTAGTGTGTGTAGGGGATCTTGTGTGTAAAGGACCCAGAGTGTGTATAGGAGATTGTGTGTGTGTATAGAGTATTCAGAGTGTATATAGGGTAAGGGATCTAGCGTGTATCTGGAGCGTAACGTGTGTAGTGGTGCTGTAGTATATAATATTGTAAAGCGCTATGGAATCTGTTGGCGCTATATAAATGTGTGTGTGTGTTGTATATGTGTCAGAGTGTGCTGTGTGTGAGTGTGTTGTGTGACTGAAGGTGATGTGTGTGTCTGAGGGTGCTGTGTGAGTGAAGGTGCTGTATGTGTCTGAGAGTGCTGTGTGAGTGAAGGTGCTGTGTGTGTCTGAGGGTGCTGTGTGTGTGAGGGTGCTGTGTGAGTGAGTGTGCTGTCTGTGTGAGTGTTCTGTGTGTGTCTGAGGGTGATGTTAGTATGAGTGTGCTGTGTGTGAGTGCTCTTAGTGTGAGTGTTTATAGCACAGTGTTTGTATAAATATTTTTTTTTTATTTAAAAAAACTAAAAACTATGTATCCCTCCTCCCTTCTTACCTTTAGCCTGGGAGGGTGGAGGAGGGGAGTGAGCCGGGTTTCCATTGAGGAGGATGCCGTGCTGCCTAGTAGTGAGAGTGAACTCTAGCCTGCAGGTAACCGCAGCAACGCTCAGACCTCACGAGAGGACCCGGCGGAGCTGCTGGCTAGAGTTCCCCGGGTCCTCTCCTGCCTCCCTCACTCCCCAGCCGGCGGCGCATCTCAGTGCTCTGGGCCAGTGAGGAAGATCTTTGATCTCCCCACCGGCCATGGAGACACACAGCAGAGCCGGTGCTCGGATAGCACTGGCCCTGCAGGGGCTGGCAGGGGAGATCCTGTGATCCTGAACAACCTTCTTCTGATAGTTTAATCTGAAAGCCCGCTGTAGTGGTTATATTGCCAGGTGTGTCAAGGCGTCTTTCCAGGAAAAGTACTCAAACCATTTTAGAAATGTAATGACCACTAGCATTTAGTTAAGAATATGTGTATATGTTTAATAAGCCTTCCAGGCTACGCCCTAAGGTCTCAGTTTAATATTGTTAGATACATTTTACAAATTATTTCATATATTTGGATAAAATTTAAATCATTTAATATTATGATTTTTTTTTCATTTTGTGATATTTTTTAAAATATTGATATATTTTTTTTTTATATGTGCTATATGTTTAGATAATTTAATATGTTGAAAAACATTATTTGAAAAGCTTAGCCAAAAATATTAAATCATTTGGAAAGCTCATCCAACAATATTAAAATGATGCCTAAATCAGGAATTTTGCGGAATTGATCGGAGACTTGCAAACTGTAGTCCCCTACAGCCAAATTGGAAATATTTTTTTTCCATCTCAGCAATTTTTTACTGTAATTTGCAATTCCCTAGATATTCTTCAACCATTACCTGCTTTGTAAATTACCCTGCAACTTTCTTGAACCGTGGTACCAAATTGACATGCAGTTAAAAGAAGTGACCCATGGTGGCAGATTTTTATTCAGTAATATATTAAAAGAGATGGATACAAATGTTAATATTTTAAACTAACATAATAGGCAATCAATGTGCAAAATAGCTTTAATATATAACATGTTCAAGGTTAATAGTTCACAATACTTCTCTTTTAAGATAACTGTAGACTGGTTATAGAACATGTATGTAATACAAATCAACATGGTCAATGCAGCAAGCTACGCATGGCAGGTTCTTTGTTCAATGATTGGTGAGTGGTCCTTTGAAAGCTAAGGATAAACTGCAAATAATGGTTTGAGAATTCTTCCATATTTCAGTCGTTATTATATTTGTCAATGTGCTCAATAATACTAATAAAAATATAATATTATGACATTTTAAAAAAAAAATCAACCTGAGTTAACGTGAGGTTTCTTCAATCAATGCTAGACGTGTCATTGACCACTGCAAGCAGAATGCATTAATTACTCTGTATCGTTCAGCCTACTAATGACAAAGCTAATTAAGCACTGTGCTTTATCAATTTAAGACTTTGAGAAGCACTGCTTAGTAAGCTTGAGGCATTGTAACACAAGAACTGACAATGTCAATATCAGACCTGTGGCATTGAGCCTGTGTAGAGTAAGGTAAGAGATGAGCTGGGAATGGTAATTATCATCAAACACTTTCTTTAGTTTAGAGTGGGAGTGATATGTTATCAAACTGCATTGCATTGCACAGTTTTGTTAATGTCATGGTCGTATATTACTTAAAGGGATTGCAAAATATCATTGGGGGCCTGGGTTTTGGATTATAAAATAAATACTACAGAAGCATTTATTGGAAAAGATCATTATAAAGATATTTATTTATTCTAAGTAAAATTGGCCTCAAGTGTCCGGTTTACATAGAAGTGCATTTTGTTACAGTGAGTGGCATAGGTATCATATAACCTGTTACATAATCTGCATTCGCATTGCTTTCCTGGTTTGTAAGCAAATTATCTATTATGTCTGGTTGAGCGTCTGCCTGCACACTCTGTTCTGTGTGTTTCAGATCTCTCTGTCTGTCTGTGGCTGCTAATCCCTTGCCGGCAGATCCACCGAAGTCTGAAAACCCCAGCTGTGCAAACTCGAGGGTAGAACCAGGGAAGCCTCTCTCCCTTGGCTGACCTACTCTTTTCCAACCTTGTGAATCGGCATCAGCAAGGCAAAAGCACAGTGAGGGAATCCTCTCCATGGCAAAGTATAATCTCAACATAATGACCTAGAAAAGAGGAATAGAATGATACAGAGTGATAGCACTGTTCATTGCTCAGAACAAGCAGACAGTTTATCACATTCTCCATGAGGTGCCTGAATTAATTGTACGGCCTGCGTGAGCTTCATTCTTGAGCCTAAATGAAAGCCAAGAGAGACCTAAAATGAAGAATTAAGCTTGCCTGCATATTAAACATAATTTAATGCTTTCCTTGCCAGTTATTCTCGGTACTGTAATCCCTGTGCTGCCAATGGCTCACAACACATTTATTAATGTGACTCTAAGTTCCTTATTAAATCAAGAAGGTTACATATGAGAATGAATAACAACAAAAAAAAAAATACAGTATCACTCAGTCCAAAAATCAAGTACACTTGTGTTTATGCTGGAATTCAAGATTTGTAGCTTGGCCATTTTCTAGTGTGATCAGAAGTGGGCTTAGAATTTAACCCTTTAAGGACCAAACTTCTGTAATAAAAGGGAATCATGACATGTCACACATGTCATGTGTCCTTAAGGGGTTAAAGTGACAATGCTGGTACCAACACAACTTGTATGCCTTTTGTAGCTTTTAGCCTAAATAATTAGCCCATTTTCTTGCATGCCAATGTTAGTGTTTGGAAAAAAACTATGTCTCCACTATTCACCACCCAATTGTAAAATTATTCTTTCCTGCTGGTTACTGTGCCTAAATATATGATGTCATATTTCCTTTTTTGTGTTTCTACAATAATTTGAACAGTTGTTTGTGTCGTTACAATACATACATATAGTTTCCTTGGAGTTGTAGTTCAAGCAACATATATCATAAAAAAATAAATAACTAAACCACTACTTTTGACATTTCTGCTTTATCCATAAAGCCTTGAGCTACTGTCATCATATGATATTAGAATGTTTTTTTTTTTAGTAGCAGCAAATATCAATGAGTATTTTCAGAAGAGAAAAATAACTATGTCTATACTTAAAGAGCTGCTAGAGTTTATGTTGTAATTGCAGACATATTCTGTAGTTGTTATATTATTAGCTTGTCACATTGCATTATGCTAAGTTAGAGAACTGTAGATGAAAACTAGACAGCCACAAAGAACTAATCTAACCCCTTGCCCTGACTGCTCTAGTCAATGTGGGGTCCTCCTAATGTGTCACAATCTATTTGGTTTTGAACTAGCTCTGACATTTCTCCAGTCTGTTGCATAACTCCTAAGCCACTGACCTTTCGACTCTGCTGATTGGTTTCACTGCTGACCCTATGTTCTCTCTCCTAATGAACACAGTACATGACCCAGCCACTTCCTTTGCAAGTTGCTAGAAATGTTTATTGTATTGTGACATTTTTTTTCTTTGAATTGATCTACTTCTAGAGATATTTTGCTTCACACAACCCTTAACTCTTTGACTACTCTTTGCCTGGCGTTACTTTATGCAATCCCGCCCACCCATGATCTGCCACATATCCCAGACTCCTCATTGATGAATTGATGTTGCTCCATATCTGCCCATTGATGTGGGTGCGGTAGCCATCTCATTCAGCTTTTTTTGTTGCTTTTAGTAGTAATGTGCAGTCTTGTAACTACATGACGGGAAACAATTATACTGAAATGTAATATAGTTAAACAGAAAGAGCATGGTTTACTTTCAGTGCTTATAATCTTATAATTTGGCGCTTTATTATTAACTATCATAGATCTACAGATAAGCAAATTGTATAGGTTCTGTCTGTAATGGTACATGTGAGAAAATATGAGGAAAAGCTTATTTGAGTCCTGGGACGGACTAACCGCAAATAGAAATTACTTAATAATGGTGCACTGTTACTGTGCCCAAATTTACTATGAATACATATTGGCCAAAGGATGTGGCAGACAGTTTCCACTCATAATAATGAAAGCGTATAAAGCAGGTCAAGTAAACGTGCCCTATGATTGGAGGGGAGCAGTTGTAAATGTAGATTAAAAAAACATTTGAAGATAATTCTCATTTCAACTAAAATGAATAAAACAATAGTTGTTTCTTTGAAAGAACAAAGAAATAGATTTAAATAAAAACACAATACAAAGACAAACTAGAAAGGAAAAAAATGCAAACTTGAGGAAAACAAACAAACAAAAAAAAAGGCTGTATAATGTTGTTAAATACCCTTACTGGAAAACTCCCACAAACACCCTTCTATATACATAGTTGTAGGTGATTTGTTTGTGGATTTAAGTGCTTTTAAATTAAAATATTCTAACCTTTGTCCCAAGTTTCCTTTCCGAGCTATTCACTACCCAAATAACCTTTGCAATCAGATCCCCAGCCAATTTCACATCCTTACTGGAAAGACACAGCATGAGCTTCACTTTGTGAAAACTGTATGGAGCAATTTTTATCATGTAGTAAAAAGTTAAACCAGGACAGAAATATATCAGAGAATAATTAAATGATGCTGATGATCTCGTAGACCACCCCTTAAATGATTCATTGTGTGTCTGTGTCTTTATTTTTATCACCTTGATTCTAAAGACAACATTCAACATGCCAACATGCCAACATTTAAACACCACACTTCACAAATACTTAGAACAGAGACAGGTTTAGTTTGTTTAATTTTCTACTCCAACATGCTGTATTTAAAATAAAACAATGACTAGACGAACAAACAAAAAAGAAAAGGCTTATTGGAGGCAATTTTTGTCTGTTCTCTAAATAAACTTCTGTCTGTTAAAGCTCTATTGCATCCTGTAGAATTCTATAGGAATTCACGGTCTTCTACCGATCCACACTGCTGGAATTGCCCTATGAAAACAATACATGAGCTTTTTATACATATTAAGCATTCTCATAATGTCCTTGTTGGAATTTTGTTGATTATTATTTTTAAAACAAACTGTCTGAATCTCAATTGCGTACATTTGCATTCTATTAAAAGGTTATAATTATTACTAAAAGTTAAACAATTATACCAATTGTACTTTAGCTTGCCTCAGTTGTGTGTTGTAAAGTGTTATTCTCTTTGATTATTTGTGTTTATATTCAGATTATATCATATACAATATACATGTTGAGAGCTTCTGGCCATGCAACATTTGTCACTTGTTAAACACCAAATACAACACAATTCATTTTCACATCTTGCTTAATTTAGATTAATGTAATTTTAATTGTTTTTTTTAATTAAAAACAAATGTATTTTTGAATTACGCACTGTGAAAAATAATTGACTATTACTGGATCTAACTGTCAAAATAATCAAAGAAGCTAGACAAAAATCCCCAAAATATATACTGCAAGTTATGACCGACTCTGCATACTTTTGTTTTGTGGATTATGCCCTTCATTTAATAAGATTTCCAAATTATTTAATTCTGTTAGAAATTAATTATCTACAAAAATCACTATTAAAGTCTATGGAAAGTTACATAGAAACATAGAATGTGACGGCAGATAAGAACCAATCGGCCTATCTAGTCTACCCAATTTTCTAAATACTTTCATTAGTCCCTGGCCTTATCTTATAGTTAGGATAGCCTTATGCCTATCCCACGCATGCTTAAACTCCTTTACTGTGTTAACCTCTACCACTTCAGCTGGAAGGCTATTCCATGCATCCACTACCCTCTCAGTAAAGTAATACTTCCTGATATTATTTTTAAACCTTTGTCCCTCTAATTTAAGACTATGTCCTCTTGTTGTGGTAGATTTTCTTCTTTTAAATATAGTCTCCTCCTGTACTGTGTTGATTCCCTTTATGTATTTAAATGTTTCTGTCATATCCCCACTGTCTCGTCTTTCCTCAAAGCTATGCATGTTAAGATCCTTTAACCTTTCCTGGTAAGGTTTATCCCGCAATCCATGAACCAGTTTAGTAGCCCTTCTCTGAGCTCTCTCTAAGGTATCAATATCTTTCTGAAGATACGGTCTCCAGTACTGTGTACAATACTCCAAGTGAGGTGTCACCAGTGTTCTGTACAATGGCATGAGCACTTCCCTCTTTTTACTGCTAATACCTCTCCCTATACAACCAAGTATTCTGCTAGCATTTCCTGCTGCTCTATTACATTTTCTGCCTACCTTTAAGTCATCAGAAATAATCACCCGTAAATCCCTTTCCTCAGATGTTGAGGTTAGGACTCTATCAAATATTCTGTACTCTGCCCTCGGGTTTTTACGTCCAAGATGCATTATCTTGCACTTATCCACATTAAATGTCAGTTGCCACAACTCTGTTCATTTTTCTAGTTTACCTAAATCATTTGCCATTTGGCTTATCCCTCCTGGAACATCAACCCTGTTACATATCTTAGCATCATCAGCAAAAATACATACCTTACCATCAAGACCTTCTGCAATATCACTAATAAAAATATTAAAGAGAATGGGTCCAAGTACAGATCCCTCTGGTGACAAGGTACCCCACTGGTGACAAGTCCAAGCTTCGAATATATTCCATTAACTACAACCCTCTGTTGCCTGTCACTCAGCCACTGCCTTACCCATTCAACAATATTGGAACCCAAACTTAAAGATTGCAGTTTCTTGATAAGCCTTCTATGTGCAACAGTGTCAAAAGCCTTACTGAAATCTAGGTAAGCAATGTCTACTGCACCACCCTGATCTATAATTTTAGTTACCCAATCAAAAAAATCAATAAGATTAGTTTGGCATGATCTCCCTGAAGTAAACCCATGTTGTCTCTGATCTTGAAATCCATGTGTTTTAGATGTTCAACAATCCTATCCTTTAACATGGTTTCCATCACTTTCCCCACTACTGAAGTAAGGTTTACTGGCCTATAGTTGCCCGACTCCTCCCTATTACCTTTCTTGTGAATGGGGACAACATTCGCTAACTTCATATCTTCTGGGACTACTCCTGTTAACAATGATTGGTTAAATAAATCTGTTAATGGTTTTGCTAGTACACCACTAAGCTCTTTTAATAGCTTTGGATGTATTCCATCAGATCCCATTGACTTATTTGTCTTTACTTTTGACAGTTGAAATAGAACCTCTTCCTCTGTAAACTCATGTGTAATAAATGACTCATTTATCCTTTTTCTTAACTGAGGTCCCTTTCCTTCATTTTCATCTGTAAATACAGAACAAAAATATTCATTCAGGCAGTCAGCTAGACCTTTATCCTCTTCTACATACCTTCCTTCTTTTGGTTTTAATCTAACTAATCCTTGTTTTACTTTTCTTTTCTCATTTATGTATCTAAAAAACGTTTTGTCCCCCTTTGTTACTGACTGTGCTATTTTCTCTTCTGTGTGTGATTTGGAAGCTCTTATAACTTGCTTAGCCTCTTTGTGCCTAATCTTATAGACCACTTTGTCTTCCTCACTCTTTTTTTTATAATTACTAAATGCTAACTTTTTCTTTTTAACTATTTTGCCCACATCTGTGGAGTACCACAGTGGTTTCTTGATTTTTTTGCTTTTACTGACAAGCCTAATGCAATTTTCTGTTGCCTTCAGTAGTGAAACTTTTAAATAATCCCATTTCTCTTGGACTCCATTTAAATTGCTCCAGGCTGATAATGAGTCCTCTACACATATTCTAATTTTAGAAAAGTCTGTTTTCCTAAAGTCTAAAACTTTTGTTTTTGTGTGGTGTGACTCAGTCACTGTTCTTTATTAAACCACACTGACTGATGATCACTGGATCCTAAACTTTCACCTACAGTAATATCTGATACCAAATCTCCATTTGTTAACACTAAATCTAGTATGGCCTCTTTACGAGTTGGCTCCTCAACGACTTGTTTTAGAGACAATCCCAGTAGGGAGTTTAGAATATGTGTGCTCCTGGCACAAGCAGCTATTTTTGTTTTCCAATTCACATCAGGAATATTAAAGTCACCCATGATGATAACTTCCACCTTCATTGTCATTTTAGCTATTTCCTCAACTAGTAGATTATCTAACTCTTCAAATTGTCCTGGGGGCCTATAAATCACACCTACACAAGTTACTGTGTGATTACCAAATTCTGACGTAACCCAAACGCACTCTATGTTCACCTCACTAACTTTTATTAGGCTAGATTTTACGCTATCCTTCACATACAGGGCCACACCTCCCCCTTTCTTGCCTTCCCTGTCTTTTCTATATAAAGAATACCCTGGTATTGCTATGTCCCAGTAATTTTTCTCATTATACCATGTCTCAGTAACAGCGACTAAATCTACACTATCAGTTGCCATTACTGACACAAGTTCATGGATCTTATTCCCTAAACTGTGAGCATTTGTAGAGATGACTCTAAGCTTATCATTTTTTAACACACTTGCTACAGGCACCTTCTGTCCTTGTTTTGGGGGACAGTCTGAGTTTGTTTACCAGATAATTTACAAATCTCAGACTTCAAGAATACAATCTCCTGCCGCAAGATAGAGAACTGTCTACAGATTAGACAACAACCAAACCTCCAAAAAGTGGAACATGAAACAAATGCATAGCAACTATTACACTGAACTTAGTCTGCCATTCCAATGAGGTGAATAATATAAATCAAACGAATCTTAACTTTTTATTTATCCTCCTGAATACCTCAGATTACCACCAGGTTATCTCCAGAATATCTCCAACCACACACTTAGAAGCAGCACTCTCCAGAATATCTCCAACCACACACTTTGAAGTAACACTTAGATGAAGCAACCAAGCTATATTAGCCAAGCTAATGACAACAACCCTTATATAACTCCTAAAATCACCACCCACTAGGAATGATTAACACCTGGGTAGGCCTCTGCTTATTTGCAAACAATAGCTAATTAAACAGCAATCAATAGCAAGTAGCTAGCTAATCAAATCAAATGCCTTATAATTACCAACACGAAATCAAACCTTGTGCAATCAGTAACTTTTTCCTACAGATGAATCTTACCTGTAACAGTAGAAAAGAAAGCTCTTAGCACAACTCTTAGACAGTTGAAGCTTCTGTAAAACTCTCCAGAATATCTCCAACTACACACTTAGAAGCAACACTTAGATGAAGCAACCAAGCATAGATGGCTCATTTGGAAAGTTGAGCATATTAAATCAAGACCTAGGTCAGTTGAGTATATTCCTTGTATGAGGAGATTGTTGAATGCAGGCATTATAAATATGGTACGTTTTAATGACAAAAAATTATTAATTTTGGCCAAATTTAAAATAGCATGTGGCTGATTACTGATGCCTTGTGACAAAGAAAAAAATGCTATACTTTCTCTATGTTATAATAAATAAATAAAGGACTGACATTGCTGGGATGTTCATGCTTCTAAGATTATCATTGGAATTAAACTGGTTTTTAAATGGAGTGAAATTGTATGAAATGAGACCACTGTAGCAGTATGTCATCTTAACACTTAAAAATGATAAATTTAGATAACGTTCTTATCTTTTTTCATTACTTTTCCCTGCTTCGTGTTTCCTTTCTCTATCATTCTTCTATTGTTTGATCTCAATGCCTCTTCCTGCCTATGGAATGACTCTTAGTGATCCTTATCTCACCATGTCTCCCCTGATTTTTTTCATACCTTTCAGTCTTTATCTTTTCTTTCTGGAATCGTGCATTTGGTGCATCCTTCTAGTACATTGGTTTATGTCTCACATACTTATACCTGTAGACCTAAGAATAGATTAAGGAGTGGTTCTCAAAGCTTGTCTCACTGTATTTCAGAGTGTACTACCTACTTCTTCTCTGTAATATTCTTCTTTTAAAATGTACCAATCTTTATTATATCTTTCATTCTCTTAAGAAAAGAAGGTTATTATTGTCACGGAGCTTCAGTACTCCGAACAAGTACCTCGGCCAAGTCTGCTTCCTTGTAGCCATCAGGGATCCTGGAGCACTTCAGACCCAGTTGCCGAGGCTTGACTGAAATCACTGAGGGCCTTTTCCTTCCTGAACCAAACACCAGACTACACTTGAAGGTTAAAACAGCAACTACCTTTAATAGACATAGCTCACATATTTTAAGCCTCCAACAGCCTCATTTACATACAGTTGGATGCATAAAGTACCATAGTATAAGGAAGGATGTGGTTAGACAATAGCAAGGGCTGATGGGAGATTGAGGAGGGACAGGGAAGCTAGTTTAAACTGGTCTGCCAATGTCCCTGGGACAACACCCTGCTGGGGAAACAATAGGACAGAAAAAGGAGGGAGGGGGAGAGGCACAGACAAGCAATACATTTAACACACCCTGCACCAATAATTGGCACAGTGTGACCAAAACACAAAAGGAATCTGGGGACCCACACATAGTGTCTGTCTTTCATCCCCAGTGATGGTGACTACCATCACAATTATCATTCACTTTGTTCAACGTTCCAATTTTCACACCACATTGCCATCTAGCTTTCTCATGTTTCTTTATTCTAATATCCATTGACTGTTAATTAAAAAATCTTTTGACAAGTTATCTGCAGAACTCCCAAAGCCACACATCCTTCAATGCCAGCACACAGGTGTATGAATAGAGTGATGGCTGTCACTCTGGTATTGTTCTGGAAAATTGTGAATGCCTTTAGTCTTACAACCTCCAATGAATAATCCAATAAACTACAATGCATAACTGCACTGTGAAGGAGAACAGAAGGACTGCCTGGAGGAGGGTTCTTTGGCTCGTTACCTGTCAGTAAATTCTCTGGATGCATGCTCTGTCTTTGATAAGCATAGCTCTATATGTCAATACTTTTTAGACAGGTGACAGGTGAGGGAATGGGACAGTATTTTAGTTAGTTTGCTTATTAAATCTATACATTTCCTATTTTCTTTTCTAATGGATTAGACTGTTGGAAGCAAAAAGTAAAACTGGAAACAACGTAAATTATCTATGAAAAAAGTTTTTTTGACATGCATTGAGCTGGAATTTCTGTTCCAAAAAGAACATTATATAAATATATATACACATACAGTATGTATAGATGATTGATAAGTAAAAACAAAGAGAACGTTACCTGCGCTCTGGCCTAAACAAAATGGAGGCTCTTTAGTTTTATTCCAATGGCCATTTGAATATATAAGCTCACCTGCCACGTCAAGGCAAGCCTCAAGAGGTGAGTCCTACACTAGCCATTAGAAATGCTGATATCAGCCAAGAATCTCCAGTAAGACAGGAAGGGGTATTTTATAAACCCTTTCACATTTAACCTTTTATAGGGCTTCTACACATACAATAAACGTTGCTGGTATCAGACAAAGTGTAAACATCTCTAATGAGACAGGAAGGGTTTTTTTATAAACCCCTACATACATATTAACCCTGAATAGGGCTATAACACATACATATCACCTTGCTGGTATCAGCTAAAAGACAAATTTCTCTGATGAGGCAGGAAGGGGTGCTGCCCCTACATACTTATAAACTCTTAATAAGACAAACATGGGGAGGCTGGCAGCAATGTAACATAGCTGTGGGATACAATCATCATATACAAACACAAAGATAAAGCACCGCGCTTACAGCAACAGTAGCTTAGTATCCAACAGCTCAAAATACATAGTAAAAACAAAGAGTTAAATCTATACATTTTCTATTTTCTTTTTCTAATGGATTAGACTGTTGGAAGCAAAAGGTAAAACTGGAAACAACGTAAATTATCTGGGATAGTTTTTATTTGACATGCATTGAGATGGAATTTCTGTTCCAAAAAGAACATTATATATATATATATATATTTATATATATATACATACACATACAGTATGTATAGCTTATTGAAGAATATCCACAGCCAGGTTTGATAAGTAGATTAACAGTAACTTGTATGTTATGGCCATTTTCCCATTCGTATCAATTATAAGCCTTGATTTAATCTAAGTGGGTAAAACAGTTGATAATTATTGACTTTATTTTACCAATTCTTTGTATCCATTTTCAGCTAAAATTGAATGCCATCCGATATTCAAGTAATCAAACTCGATAAGCAGGTCAGCTGCTCAAAATAAAACTGGTGATAAATGTGCATCGGTTGCACATTTCTGTTAGTCATTAAAAAAAAAAAAAAAAATGAAATATAATCTCTAAGGGTCAATATGACCCTAAAATTTGTAAAAAAAAAATGGGGTGTAACTCCTTCCATGTGCCCACCTCCACCATGCCATGGCTATAGGGCATGTCTAATAAACAGTGGAGACAACAGCTGCTCATTGTAATTACACATTAGCAACTGGGCAGCTATTGCTGTCCTCGCTAATAAAATACTCTATGGCTACTTTCCACAGGTCCTCACCATGGCCTTACCTGTGTTCATTAAGTGGGGACATTTCATTTACTAAGGTGGGTGAACAGGTCACCTGTACGCCAACCAATCAGAGTACTCTGACAGGCAGGTCTAATTTCTTGGATGGGAATCTCACCCTAATGTAAGTGTATAAGCATTAAACAAATGTAATTTAATAGATCCAAATCAAGAAAATAACTTATTGGGAAATTATAAATGCATATGAACACAATAGGCTCAAATTAAACTAAGGCCACCGTCAGCTAGCAAGCTTGTCAATGCTAAATTGCCCACATTGTACAACAGAACATTATGCCATAGTCATGCCCAGTGTGCCCCTAATGTAAATCACTGGCACATATGCTGTATCAATCACGCATAGCAACTGGCTAAAATCCATTTGTTTGTTAGAACAGCTGATCAGGGAAACAAAGGCCCTGCTGCAACAGCCAGCACCCCTGAGCTATAGAAGATAGAGTCAAGCAACTGCTGGTGTTTAATGTCATATTCAATGCATGTGATTGAAATAGTGTTTCACTTCATAAGGCTCGCTGAAAGACCCATTAAATTAATATTAAACAAAAAGTGGCAGAGATATCTGCAAGAGCAAAGCAAACAGTGTGACCGGAACACTCCACACATCTTGGAGGCTCACAGATTAGCTGCCGGGTACGTGTTTTTCTTTACCATAGCATAAAGATCAACCAATCACATTTTCAACTAAGCAATGATATGCTTTGGGGTATACACTTCTACTGGAATTTTTAACATTATCTCTGCCAATGTTAAATTACAATAAGCTTTCTGGTTCTAGGATCATCAGCATCCATTGCCAGTTATTGAAGTGGCAGCTTAGTATCTACTATGTAGTTTAGCATTAGTATTGTATATCTCGTCATTTTATTTATGCAAAGTTCAATTTGTAATGTTTGCACAACGCGTTATTCAGGTTTACATCCTATGATTACAATTTTTTTTTGGGGGGGGGAATATCTGGGAGTGACTAATTGGCACATAATACTTCTGCCCTACCAGTTTATCAGAATTAAGATAAATCAATTTATTGCTCTTCTTTAGTGGTGCAAACTGTAAACTGACCTCAAACTGATTACAGAAAATGCACCAAAGGACCAGTGATATAGTAATCGAATCATAACTAACCAAGGTTTAAAATAGAATTTCTGACACTATAGTGCTTGGATCCATGTTTAGTTTCCCAGCCCCACTCTTTGTGGGGATAAAATGTTTATAACTTAACTTTTCTCCACCTCAGCGTCAGTCTCACCGCTGCAGCCCATCCTCTATGGCCAGGATCATCAAAAGAGTAACGCTGCACCAACCAGCATCTCCACGTTGAATTAGTGCATCTCTATGGGGAGTATTTAGCCTCACTATGCTGAGACTTTGAACTCGGGTGGGCATCTGAGTGACTGCCACTAGGCAGTGTGTACATTGAAAAGCCTTCAGGGACAGGATGTAGACACCACAACCACTACGTTAAGCTGTAGTATAATTTTTTTCAATGAAAAACTGAAGAGGGCTGTAAAAGTATATAATGATTTCATTACTTTCAATGGCGGATGCCAGGGTACTCTCAGCACCATAACCACTACAGTGCGCTGTAATGGTTATGGTGCTTGGAATATTTCTTTAAAAGTTTATGAATGTGTTCATTAAAGAGTTTTTAAAAAATGATTCCTACTGTTTTTTTTACTCTTTGCTTCTAAAGCTCTGATGTAAGTATGTACAGTTTAGAATGTACAATTTTACTTTTCTTTCTTTATGATTCAATAAAGTTTCAATAAATATCAATGACTAAAATAATTCAGAATAAATCCAAAGAGCAGCACTGCAAAATAATGTATTAAGCAAAAAAAAAAGGCTAAAATGTGGACTCTTACACTGTAATGTTTTGAGATCTTATTGCTAAATTATTATTTTTATTATTCTTTTGTTATTTATATAGCACCAGCAAATTCCGTAGCGCTGTACAATGGGATCTAACTCAATTCCTGTGTTAATTGCTCTATTAGGTACTATGGAGAAGTCTCGCTCTCCCCATTTTGCAGTAAAGATTTTTACTTATCTGGAATCCAGCACCCCCCTCAAGAGTCACAAGGGTCATGCAATGTCCAATCAGAAGCCTACGATAGGACTAGTTTGCCAGCTCATAGCACATGCATGCTCTCTCGGTCAGCGAGAGGAGGGAGGGGGGAATGGAAAAAATATGGTAAGGAGGATTTCTAACATTTCTTTAAAGACAGGAGGGAGCGCCCACAGGGAGGGAGGGTGGTATGAAAGAGCTAACTTCTCGCTCTGCCTGCAAGGGGGAAATTATCATGTTTGTCACCAGCTGAGAAAATACATTTTTTATGCACAGAAATCACATTGGCAGTCCGTAATAGAATTCAGGGCTGCCAGTGTCATGTGTGCTGACTAGCCTCCAGCACACAATTAACAACTGGCCTCCATCACACAATTAACAATAACTCAGAATAATATGAAATGTTTCAAGCAGAAACATTTCACATAGATACTCCTACCTATCTATACACAGATTATTTATTAAAAAAGACTCACATGAATACAACTGGACCTAATTAACCTATTGCTTCTTCAAATGTTACAATAACCATGACTGTCACGTTTAAGAACTATCATGGATCACACATTTATATAGACATAATCAATTCCAATAATTAAATCCTATACTGCTACAGGACAATCATTCATAATTATTTGGTCTAAAACAGAGTCAGATAAACAAAAAGCAGCAGTAGGTATATAATAATGCTTTGGTATAGTACTTTTAAACAGATTTCTGGTGTAGAAAACACACCGAATGAATTAATCCCAATGACTGAAAGCCAATATCTTGCCAGCCTGCACAGATTTGAAAATACTGCTGGGATCATTTTCTTTTGTAAAAATAAAATGGATGCAGAAACAACTCATGTAAATATATTGCTGCCAGCACTCTGATTGCTCTGTCTATCAAAGATGAATATAATATTTAAAATATGCTTCCTGATAAAAAACAAATGAGCAGATAACCTTTAAAGTTATGAGCACTTATAATGTGCTCAACAGAAATGCCAGCATATAAGTAGTCATTTGGCTACTTATTTATTTATTTTTTTAATTCAGTTGGACTCTTTGTAATTGTACCAAATTAGCATTTATTTAGCCCCTCAATTTTTCTCATACCCTTCTCCCTCCCAGCCCCTCCATGTGTCCCATTTCTGCTTTCCCCTCCCTGTGTCCCATACACTCCCTCTCTCCCCCCTCCCCTTCATGTGTCCCATTCTGCCCTCTCTCACCCCTCCCCTCCCTTCCATGTGTCCCATACCCTCCCTCTCTTCCCCGCCCCTCCATGTGTCCCATTGTTCCCTTTCTCCCCCTCCTCAGGTGTCCCATTTTCTCTCTCCCCCTCCATACCCCCCATGTCTCCCTCTCCCCTCCTGTATCCCACCCCTTCATCTCTCCCCCCTCCCCTCCTGTATCCCACCCTTCCATCTCTCCCCCTCCTTCCCTGTGTCCATGGCTTCATCTCTCCCCCTTCCCCTCCTGTGTCTCATTCCTACATCCTCTTCCCTCCCTCCTGTGTCTCATGCCCTTCATCTCTCCCCCCTCCTGTGTCCCATTTCTCCCTCTCCCCCTCCCCTCCCAGGTGTCCCATACCCTCCTCTCCCCTCCATGTGTCCCATTGTAGCTCTCTCCTATTCCTCTCCTGTATCCCATTGTTCTCTCTCCCCTCCCCCTCCCTGTGTCCCATTGTTCTTTCTCTCCCACCTCCCCTCCCTGTATCCCATTGTTCTTTCTCTCCCCCTCCCCATGTCCCATTGTTCCCTCCACCCTCTTCCCTGTGTACCATTCCCCCCCCTCTCTCCCCTCCAGGTGTCCCATACCCTCCATTTCTCCCCCCTCCCCCTGCCTATATCCCATATCTCTCCCCCCCCCCTCCCTGTATCCCATACCCTTTCTATCTTCCCCCTCCCTATATCCCATATCCTCTCTCTCTCCCCCCTCCTGTACATTACTGGCTGCGATTCCCAGTCTGACAGGAAGTGCTCTAACAGTGAGCATTTCCTGTCAGACTGCTCGACCATGCTACACACAGGCATGAGTGGAGCAGCACAGTGCAGCTCTCCCTTCCTGCCAGACCTCCGGGAACCGCAGACACAGGCCGGTGTGGCTATACACCGGCCCATAAGGTATCCAGGCGGCCCACAGTTGCAGGGGTCGCGGCTGTGGCTGGGGCCCCTGGAGTGAGCAGCCTGGTTGCAGCTGTGACCCCTGCAACCTTGTTAGGTACACCAGTGTGTACGAGCATTTGCACCTACAAGTTTGGCATTTACATATTGCACCAATTGTAATATTGATAAATGAGTCATTTCATAATGGAATAAGGGTGGCATTTCTTATCTTAAGAAATAAGAAAGCTTCTTTGTTGACTTCAGTGAGTGATGTCTAAATATCAGCTTCATTTTTGCCTCTATGATGTTATGATGTTGGAAGCATACATTTAAAACACTGCTATCAAAATGTGTTACATATCCCGCTCTAATTGTCTGAACCTGTGATTATCGTGCCTTATTATAGTTCAGAATATGAACAGTGTAATTTATGATGGCACCTCTTTAAATGATCTTGCTAGGGTTAGAGGTATGGTCATAGAAGCCATGTTTTGATAAGGTTTAGAATATTAGGGTAAGAGTCAGGTTAGAAAAGGGGGTCTGGGAATAATTAAGGTACAGTCTAAACTTAAGTTACCTAGCGGAAACCCCTCCTCCTCCCCCCCACAAAACTCTAAACTCCCAAAACCCAATGTATTGAACATAAGGCACCCAAGTCCCTCTGCAATCAAATAGTATTACTAAGAACTTTTAATTATCCCAGTAAACAAATGGCCTGGTGGTGCCTACCTACCTAAATAGTCACGGCATTATGTTGAATTCTACCACCATGTAGTGGTTTGACATGAGCTTTCTCTCCAAACTCCAGAGTAAACCATAATAAAACATTAATGAAAAAGCAAGTAGCATTTATTTCATAGGGTAGCAAGAAAAGCTTAACCCCTTAAGGACACATGACGTGTGACATGTCATGATTCCCTTTTATTCTAGAAGTTTGGTCCTTAAGGAGTTAAAGGGATTCTATAATATTTAGGAATACAATGTTGTATTTAGAGAATCAGTGCAGTTTCTCTAAAATTGCAACATTTTATATTGTATTACTAAGTGTAATAGAGACACTGCACCCAGACCACTTTATTGAGCTGAAGTGGTCTGGGTGATTATAGTGGCCCTTTAAGCATTCTTATTTTAATGCATTACTGAAGAAATATAACCAAAATACTTCTATAACCAGAAATGGTTATATTATTGTTATATATCTGGGAACCATTATGGGGTTTGTTCTAATAAGAATCATTAACCTTAACTTGCACAGTAACAGTGTATATATAATATCAGGCACCATATCAGCTTTTATAACTGCATAATTTATATGTTTTGCATATCTATAGATACTTAATGGGCTGTATACACGGTGGGATAGTCCACAGCAATTAGTGGATTGCTGGACCATGGTGATTCTGTGCAATTCAGTGTAAAGTTTATTCACATGAATAGATAATGAAGAAAATGTCAAGGAGAATGACTAGATGTAAAGAGATTCTTTATAGCGAGGAAGGGATTGTTATTATCTTATAAAACATCTGACACACATAATGGAATGTCATCCACGAACTGTTCATTGTTAAATTTTATTATTTAACTATTCTTTCTGGACTGTTACTACTTTACTGTTCTAACTCTGTTTTTATTTTCTGACAAGGAAGGGGTATTAAGTTATATGGGCTTTTACCTTAATGATCTTATGTAGGTTTGTGTATAATCTTATAAATCTTCCTGAGAATGCCAACTGTCCTTGCAATATGAGAATATGTTGAGCTGTTGGTGTCTGTTTTTGACATCCTATTCCCTGCAATGTAATGCTACTTGTAGCTGTTCAATGAGCAACTGTTGAACAAGTACTGTATAGATTCCTTTTGACTCCAGTGAGACACAAGTGCTTAAAAAAGTTGGAATGACAAATTCTTCACCTCTTTGACAACCTACCCCGATTACAATATTGTCAAGATTTGTATCAATATAAGTAAGAGAATCTCTTACTCTTTATCTTCCCAGAGATATGTTAACAAATGGCATGCTATTTTCATGACACTTCAGTCATATTTAGTTTCCATGTGAACTATCTACATAACACTTTGCACTTTATGAATATACAGTAGCAGAAATGACAGCGCTTATCGTCCAACCACTCTGTGATATATTGTACCATTCTCACGGAATTAGGGTATTGTTTACGCTGCAGCATTTAAAAAAAAAAAAATCTGCTTATCGTCAATAAAACGAATGCTCATTATTTCTCGATTGCAATAAATTAATATCCATGCTTCCTTTTTCAAGGTTGGTGCAAGGATTTATACCTTCCTGGGTAAAAAAAAAAAACTAAACCTGTTTGTCTCCTGTCTCCTCCCTGTTTATCCTATATCTAGCTTTGTTCTCAGGCTCTTTTTCTCATCCTCCCCCAACACACATAGAATACTGGTACTTACACTACCAAACAGATACACACTTATATAGATATTCCAACACATATCAAGTTCTGACACTCCAAGATCAAGATAAACACTCACAGATACACACATCTCAAAACACACTGCCACACACACATACACAGATGCACATACCAACATACACACAAAAGGATAAGCATGCCCAATCTGCTAAATATACACAAAAATCACACTGATAAACACACACACTGTTACAAACACACAAACTGCTACACACACACTGGTATGCATACATACCCTGGAAGACATATACATCAAGCTACACACACATACACTAATAGACACTCAAACATTACTTTCCCAACATAAACATACACATATGGTGTATGTGTTGTGATGTGTGTGGATGACTATACTGTATATGCTTTTTTTTTGTTTTGTTTTTTTTGAGGATGAAGCTATGTGTGATTATTTCTGATATGTTGGGTGGCTGTAAATAATTAATGGTTGTGTTACGTGTGTTGGTTATAGATGGAATTTGTATCCTTCTTACATATACAATTTCTACATTGGTCCAGAACTTCCCAAATCTTCTATGTTCATCTATTACTCTGAATCTGTAAATCTTACACAAGGTTGGTTGCTTTTGTTTTTAGTACTCTAAAGCTTTCAAAACATATATCTATACATTGTTATTGTCCACATACTTGATAAGGTCTATTTGTGGTGAGCTTTGTTTAGTTTTTGTTACATTCCTTTATGATACATTGTTCAATGCTTAGCCAAATCAATCTTTAGAACACTGTCATAATAGATGAACATGAGCTACGTTGTTTTATTATCTTCTCTCCCACTTTAATGAGGGAACCCAATTTTATATGACAACTGTAAAGATCTAGTATTAAAAACCTAATACAAATGACAATAAAAGGCTAATCTATCAAGTAGACAAGAGAAATGCAATTCCTTGCTTCATTTTAACTTGTTCAGTCGCATTTTACATATATGTTTGTTATGGGGCTTTTTTTTTTTTTTAAACTAAAAATGGCAGGTTATGTTTTTTTTATATTATGGTTTTAATGTATGTGCTCTACTTAAAAATAACATTGATATCAGCATTTTCTATTGTTAAAGAATCTTAACATGTATAGCTTGGAGGAAAGACAAGACGGGGGGATATGATAGAAACATTTAAATACATAAAGGGAATAAACACAGTAAAGGAGGAGACTATATTTAAAAGAAGAAAAACTACCACAACAAGAGGACAGTGTCTTAAATTAGAGGGGCAAAGGTTTAAAAATAATATCAGGAAGTATTACTTTACTGAGAGGGTAGTGGATGCATGGAATAGCCTTCCAGCTGAAGTGGTAGAGGTTAACACAGTAAAGGAGTTTAAGCATGCGTGGGATAGGCATAAGGCTATCCTAACTATAAGATTAGGCCAGGAACTAATCAAAGTATTTAGAAAATTGGGCAGACTAGATGGGCCGAATGGTTCTTATCTGCCGTCACATTCTATGTTTCTATGTTATAATAGAAAAAAGGAGCATTGCTTGAGTAAAAAAAAAAACACTTGAGCCAGGACTCAACCAGGACTTGAGCACACACACATTTTGGTACCCCTCCCTTAAACCTCATCCTTACTCATCCCTTCCCCCAATCTCTACCCCTGTCAATTCAAAAGTATAGACCGGCATAGACAGAGGTAGACATAGACACAGACAAATGTATAAATGCAAATACAGGTCTAGAAAAAGAGATAAGAACACACAAAGACACAGACAGGTAAACATGGGAATACACAGACAGGTGCATACAGGCATAGACAGTTACACTCAGGCACACACAGCCATAGACAGGTGCATACAGGTACAGATAGAAATACCCAGAAACACACACATACATGGACTGGCATACACTGGCACATAGAGACACACTCAGATCGGCACACAGGCACAGACAGTTACACACAAACCATTGTACCTACGATACCAGCATGCTTTATGTGATTCCCATACTCACAGTGCCTACTTAATTTATTAATTTAATTTAATCCTTATACCAAGAGTACTCCTACCTTTTGATTCACATGCCTACAGTACCCCCCATCCTTTATTTAATTCCAGTCCTGACAATTCCTCCATGCATCACTGGATACTATCCCCACAATGTCTTTTCATATATTTTTAATTCACTTCCCGCTGTGACTTTCATTAAATACTTCCCTCTCCCTTAAATTTCAGACATGCTGGCATTAAGGCCATCTTCCTTCTACTTTAGTCCTGCTATGCCTCTTGTATAGTCAAGCACTGGAGGAGATCATGTGGGTTTAACATGTTGACATTATATATCCCCACCTGTGCCTCTAACAGCTCATCTGATCTCACCGCCCTGCTGTTTCGCTGCCTGAATAGGAGAAACAGTCTCCTATTTGCGTGAACACAATGCCATTATACCACCAACAATTAAGCACTAGAAAAAAATAGGGTAAGTTCTTCCATGCAGGCTCAGTGAACTCCATTGAATTGCGGATAATATTTCTAAATTACATATTCTAGACCTGGGGCTTTTCACAGGCCAGTGGTGGGGCAGTTGTGACAAATTTTTAGATAACTTGCCAATAACAATTATTGCAACTATAATTTAGAACAAGAACAATTAATCGTATTTACACAGAGTGATTTCTAAACACATTTATTAATGTTTAATCACACATTGCTGTGAGTATTATTATTGTGGAGCTCTGTTATACACTTAGACACACCAATGGAACAATGGAACAATATGGAGCTCCTAGAAAAGAGGGACTTAGGGATTTGTGTAGTGACATATACAGTCTAGTGTAGGGACTCTATGGATACCAATTATTGACGTTTATTAAAGTGGTTATGTTGCCATAATAATGTGCATGCATTTTTAATTTCAATGATCAAGCAAACTGAGAAAACAGACCTTTAAAGTTTGCCTCTCACACTAAAAGCCCTTTAAAAAAAGAGACCCAGTAATTATACTTACTGGCTCTCAAACCAATTCATGCGTTGGTACATCAGTCTCAACATGGAGGGACTTGCAAGTGTGGCAAGTCTATACTGTGTGTCCCTTTCTCTTTGAGGTTACTGTTGGTGATCATGTACACATAGCACCAGCTTTGACAAAGACAGCGCCTTCACGTTCCTCTATGTTATCTATGCCTAGAGCCGTAGCTTCATTTGAATAAAACAAAACACTTTTTGCTTTATTAGATTATTAAGAAATTTTAATGAAAGGCTGCAGACTGTTCTCCTGGCACCAAGACGATTTCAATAAGCTGAAGTGGTCATTATGCCTAGAGTGTTCCATTAATCCCTTCACGATGAGGTCTGTATGTGGTACACAACGGACAGTCATTAATTTACCACCTAGGGATTAGCTTTATATTTTAAATCTAAATCTGCACGATCACTGTGATTGCAGCAATATTACTATTTCTGGATGCCTCACAAGTGGCATTGTATAAAAAGCTATATGGTGGTGTCACAAGGCTTCAATCACTGGGACTGCCTTCCCTTTAATCCACCATGCCTACCATTTTAGGCAACCACAGAGCCTTCATTTCAAACTGAGCATGTTGCAATCTCAGTGATCACAATGTGTACATGCTGTTACAGGGCAAGCTGTAAAAGAATATTCCATAGGGTTGCTATGACATCATATTATAGCAGTCCTATGACATTATTAAAAGCTGATACCCAGCTGCCGCAGTGCATGCTGGGATCAGCTGTCAATTGGCTGCTGCTTACAAAGAGCAATCACAGGACTGATCTGCCTTTACTATTAGTTAAGACATACTAATACTGTGATTGGCACAGAGAGTGATCAATCAACCTTTGAGTCAATCTATTAAACTGCATAGTTTGTTAAAGGAGAGGGGTTTAAATTAGGGTTAGGGTTAGGATGGGATAGAAAAGGTGTGAATGTGTAATGCTATCACCATGGTGGCACAGGTAGTGTCATGTGAAGTATTGCTGCAGCTGAATAAAAATCATGAAGTGGGACATAAATGATGTAACAAAATGTCACAAAAACCTTAAATATATCCATCATTTTTGGCAAAATACTGAAAGTTAAATACCTTGATGGGTCTTCTTTCTACAAATACATACTTTTGTATAGCGATTTTGGATTCTGCAACTGCTATTAAAATTATAATTTGTCTAATTTGGCTACTGTTTACTTTTAAAACCACAATTCACAGTTTTCCATGTTTGTCCCATAACTGTCCCATAACAATCTGGGCTAAGAAATAGATATATTTTTCTTTTTCTTGTTTTTTCATTCCCATTTGCCTAAAATCTGTGTAGAGGCATGAGAAGGTATAATCTAGGTAGGAACCCTTTGATTTGACCCACTTCTTATTTATCCACTTACATGATGCTTAATGAGCCAAGAAAATAAGTAGGAGTTATTTAAAACCTGTTTCATTTATTTTCACCATTTTACTAGAGTTTAACTTGTGCTTTATATCTACCCCTATTTGTTAAGATATATCTATTTGCCAAAACATTTTTCCAATTTATTAACAAGAAGAATGCTTGTAGTCATCAAGGTCATATTTTGAAAATCACTCTATAACATTTAGTTCTAGAGACTTAAATCCATAAACTAAGATATCAACTAATTTCATCTCTCAATAAATTTGCTGCTTAAAATGTGGTTCTATACAGAAGTTACCACTGGATTAAAATGTTACTGTTTTGTATAGTAAATATTCTCACTAACTTTAACTATTATATTTGTAAGCATGGGGTTGCAATGGGTTGAGATAAAGCATAGCAAGGACGAAACTAAATGCATGTATACTAAGTATATTCCGATTTTAATAAATCTACCCTAAGTACAAAATATAATGAACCATGAAAGTGAACTGCAGACTCTTTATTGTTAAGACAAATGGGAGGATGTACAACGAGAATGTATTATTTATGTACTGCTGACTTAATAAGAATAAAATGACACTTGCTCCAGCTGAGCTAGTTGTAAAAAGTGCCTTCCTCTCTACTGCAGCAACAAAAATGCACACTCCATGTATGCATACTATGTTTGCATGTATGTGATCATACATTGTACCTCGAAAATGACACTAATGCTTACACATGCTTGAGCACTCATTGACCTCTTTATAATGTACACCCTTGCCTAAAGAAATTAATTCTTTATGTCTTGGATTCAACATCCCCCAGAGATTCTAGTCTATCTTAGCATGATATCTAGTGATGTCCCGAACTGTTCGCCGAACGGTTCGCCGAACGGTTCGCCGAACGGTTCGCCACGGATGGCGAACATATGTGCTGTTCGGTCCGCCCCCTATGTCATCATTGAGTAAACTTTGACCCTCTACCTCACAGTCAGCAGACACATTCCAGCCAATCAGCAGCAGACCCTCCCTCCCAGACCCTCACACCTCCTGGACAGCATCCATTTTATAGTCATTGTGAAGCTGCATTCTTAGTGAGCTGTCCAGGAGGTGGGAGGGTCTGGGAGGGTCTGCTGCTGATTGGCTGGAATGTGTCTGCTGACTGTGAGGTACAGGGTCAAAGTTTACTCAATGATGACATAGGGGGCGGACCGAACAGCGCATATGTTCGTCATCCGTGGCGAACCGTTCGGGACATCACTAATGATATCATTAAAGTCACCAAAACAAATTTAGTTTAATGAAGCAGTTTCGATGGATAGATCATGTCCCTACAGTCTCACTGCTCAATTCTCTGTCATTTAAGAGTTAAAAAAATTTGTTTACAAAGACCAAGTCACCAGGGCCGGTGCAAGGATTTTTGCCGCTATAGGCAAAAAACATTTTTTCCGCCCTCTCATGTTGTGACATCACAACCATATGATCCAAAACAAATAAAAAAGGCTAAAAAGGTGTTTGTTTTGGTCTATATTGCACAAGGATGGGGGAACTCCTTGTTGTTGAACTGCAGCTATTGTATCAGATAGTGAGCGCTTATTTCCTGTCCAACCATATCATCCGCTCATCTCATCACATATGCCTCATCCCTTTTTTTAAAATTGACATTAATCCAAAGATACACATTTATGCACACATATAGCCACATTTACACACTCCTGGGGTCCCGAGACCACATTCTTAACAGCTCCATGCAGCTTTGTGCTGACGCACACAGATATTGCACCCTTGCAGTGCACTACTTAGCCTAATGGGATGGATGTACCATCCTTCATTGTGCACTAGGCACTGGCAGCCAGCAGATAGAGTCTGTAATGGCTACTCTGCCGCTGCGTGTGCCAGCACGTCTGCCATCACCCATTCATACTGAGTCCCTGCCTCTTCAGTAGTCTGGCTGACTGGTCAGTATTAAAGGGATATTCCAGACACCCAGACCACTTCTGCCCATTTGAGGTGGAGTGGTCTGGATGTCAACTCCAACTACCCTTAACCCTGTAAGTGTAATTATTGCAGTTTTCATAAACTGCAATATTTACATTGTAGGGTTAAGTCCTCCTCTAGTGGTTGTCTACTAGACAGCCACTAGAGGGACCTCCATGTTCATCGAACACGAAAAGTGTTTTCAGTGACGCTGGACATACTTACGCTATGTGAGGACCTCCAGCGTCGTCGAAATCCCCATAGGAAAGCATTATATAATTATATAATGCTTTCCTATGGGGAGGTCTAATGCGTGTGCATGGCCAAGGCAGCGCATGCGCATTAGGTCTCCCCCGCAGGATGACGTCGGCAGGGGAGGAGAGTAGACGGAGCCTGACCCAGCAGCGAGGGACATTGGCGCGGGACTCCGGCAAGTCACTGAAGGGGTTTTAACCCCTTCAGCAACTTGGGATGGGGGGTGGGAGGGAGAGGGGCACTGCGAGAACCTGCAGTGCCAGGAAAACGAATATGTTTTCCTGGTACTGGAGAATCACTTTAATGCTCTTTGCTGGGTCTGTCTGGGCAGCTCATTTGCCCAAACTCCAGTATAGCCGCCATGTGCTGCGCAAAGGCATGTGCAACTAATTTCATTAGGATGTGCACCAGGAAATTCTTCCCCTATGTTATTTTTTAATGTAATGTGAATGTTGAGTGAGTGGATGTGTGTTGTGGGTGTGTGACACATGAGAGAAGTTTAGGAATTTCCATTTAGTGTAAGATGGGAAAGGAAAATCAGGGTTAGCTTTCTTAAGCAAAATATAGTTGGGGGTGCTGTATTGGGGTTATAAATGCAGTAGCCAGAGATAGGGGCCATAGTGGGGGGAATTGGAGCAGTAGTGGAAGTCAGAGGCTGAAGGCGGGTCAGGAACTGTATTGGTGGGTGAGGGGAAGATGGGGTGGTCAGTACCTGTAGTGGGGGAGGATCAAGGGCAGTAGATTGGGATCACAGAAAGTAGTGGGGGGTTAGGGGCTGTAATGGGTGTAACGGGCAGTATTGGGGGTCAGAGGCTGAAGTGGGGAGGTCAGAGCCTGTTGTGTTTAGAGGCAATAGTGGGGTGTTAGGAGCTGTAATGGAGGTTAGGGGCTGTAGTGGTTGCTAAGGTACATAGTGTTGGGGTAGGACCTGTAGTGGAGTTTGTTAAGGAGCAAAAGTGTGGGGTTAGAGTTTGTAGTGGGGTTTAGAACTTGTAGAGGGGAGAAGTTGGGGCAATAGTATGGGATTAGGACCAGGAGAGAGAGCCCTGGACTGTGGCTCTGCTTAAAGCTGAACATAGCCTGCTTCACTAAACAGTGAACTGGACTATGTGAAACTGATAGCTGCTATGGTACTTGCTATCAGTCTTTAGAGTAGTTTCAGTAATTTTAAATAAATATGGAGAATGTATTTACCCCACACATCTGTCTTTGTCCCCCTTTACTTTATCATCATCCCTCCACTTCCTTCAATTTTGTTTTCATGTAGGCTGTGTCAGTCACAGCAAGGGCTAGGGCTGCATAAACACGAACAAAAGTGATTTAACTCCTAAATGGCAGTGAATTGAGAAGTGACACTTTATAGGCATGATATACACACCAAAACTGATTCATTAAGCTAAAGTTGTTTTGGTGACTATGGTGACCCTTTAACCAGTTGCTGCAGATTTCTTGGCTGTTCATGATAACAATCTGCCACTTCACCACATACCAAATACACTCTATTGGATTGAGATGTGGTGCTTGTGCATGCTATAGAAGTATATCAAATAAATTGGCACATTCTTAGAACAAGTTTGCTATTATGTGTAATATGACGCTTATGGTGAGGAAGAAGACAAGTAAACTGGGACATGGAAAATATGGATATGGTCAGGATGTGGCATGCTCATTTGATATAAAGGGACCTTATGTGTGCCAAGAATATATTCCCCAGGCCATTACACCATTACCACCAGTTTGAACATTTCTCACATCCAGGGTGGATCCATAGATTCATGTCACCATAATTTGACTTTACCACTTACATATTGTAGAAAATATCAAGACTAGTCAGGCAATTAAACATTTTTTCCAGTCTTTTACTAGCCAAGTTTTAGTGTGGCTGTTCACACTTTTGCCTAATTTTCCAGGTTATAGTGAAGGGGTCTTCAACTGTGACAGCCCATCCACATCAACGTTTGTAACGTTATTCTTTAGCATACAGAGCTGAACTGGGAACTAAATGCAGCCCTGGAAAAAAATTATTTACCAGCCCAATAATGCATCGTGCCAGCATAGTGTGCTGAAATAGAGTTAGAAAAGATAACTTAAAATTCAAAATTATTACTCCAACGTGAAAAACTCATAGGCATCAAAATAAACAAAAGTGCAGATTTATTTTAAAGGACCACTATAGTGCCAGGAAAACATACTCGTTTTCCTGGCACTATAGTGCCCTGAGGGTGCCCCCACCCTCAGGGTCCCCCTCCCGCCCGGCTCTGGAAGGGGGAAAGGGGTAAAAACTTACCTTTTCCAGCGCTGGGCGGGGAGCTCTCTGCCTCCTCTCCTCCTCCGATCCTCCTCCTGGGCTGAATGCACACGCGCGGCAAGATTCATAATGCTTTCCTATGGACGCTGGCATGCTCTCACTGTGAAAATCACAGTGAGAAGCACGCAAGCGCCTCTAGTGGCTGTCAGTGAGACAGCCACTAGAGGATTAGGGGGAAGGTTTAACCCATTCATAAACATAGCAGTTTCTATGAAACTGCTATGTTTATAAAAAAATGGGTTAACCCTAGAAGGACCTGGCACCCAGACCACTTCATTAAGCTGAAGTGGTCTGGGTGCCTAGAGTGGTCCTTTAAGCAGACGTGCCTTTGCATGTAATCAATGTTTCAGTCCAACTACCTTGACATATTAAGGAAAGTTTGGTAATGGGACTGAAATGGTGAATGTATGTATTGCACAGATGTAAAAAATGATGTTATCGTGTTTATTTTGAAGTCCTGTGGGTGCGCTCTTCACTTTGAATATGTTATTGTGCTGGAGTATGCAACTAGCAACAAGACAGGGTCAATAACTGCTCATTACATATGTTACATATTAAAGATATTTCTCTGTGTATTATACATATTTAGATGTACAATAATATACGTGTAAATATTATAGGGATAATTATATATAACTAATACACACATTAATATACATGTCATATTACATTTATATATATATAGCCCCTATGTGTGTCTCTTTCTACCTCCAGCCACTCTGTGTGCCTCTTTGTCTCCCCCATCCTGTTTCTTTCTCCCCCTCACTGCTCCTCTGTGTCCGTGTCTCCATTCATCCTTCCCAGTCTCTCTCTTCCCACTCTGTCTCTTTGACCCCTCCCCCTGTGTCTCTCTCTTCCCCTTGTTTCTTTCTCCTCCTCCCCTGTGTGTCTCTCTCTCCCTCTGCCTCTTTCTCCCCCATACCTCTCTTCTTTCTCTCCCCCACATCTCTCTTCACCTCTGTCTCTTTCTCCCCCTCCACCATCTCTCTATTCCCCCTTTTTCTCCCCGTGTCTCACTCTTCCCCCTCTGTCTCTTTCTCCCTCCTTTACTTGTGTCTCTCTCTATTTCCCACTGTCTCTTTCTTCCCTCTTCCCCTGTGTCTCTAGTCCCCCTCTCTGTCTCTTTCTCCCCCTCCCTTTGTGTCTCTCTATTCCCTTTCTGTCTCTTTCTTCCCCCTCCCATTTACCAAAAGAAGTCAGAGGAGGCCGGCCACGTTCCACGCTGGTGCCGCCGGGCCGGGTGGCCGCCTAGCCGTTCTGGCAGCACACTCACTAATGCATAGGAGGATTGAAGGAGGGAGCATGTCTCTCTATCATGCTCCCATGTGGTCCTCACAATTCCCAGCACAGCCACATCATACTTACTGCTCACTGCTGTCAGCATTAGTGAGTGTTCCGCCAGACCGGCTAGGCGGCCACCCGTGGAATGTGGCTGGACCCCTCACAGTGTTTCCCGGTATCCCGGTGGGCCAGTCTGGCCCTGTTAGCATAGCACTGTTTTAACACAGAATATCGTGTCATTCACTAAATTGAGAATTCAAAGAGAATTGCAAGGGAATTTCAAATTTAAGGTCAAAACAGCCAAACTGGAAAAAAATCCTCAAATTCAGCTATGCTTTCAGTTTTGATACTTTGGTCTTAAATTTAAAATTCACTTTGAATTTTCAATTAAGTGAAAAACCCTGACAGTCATTTCAGTGACTGTGAACTTCCTCTCTGAATTGACAAGTTAAGCCATTCTCATCTGACCCCTCTTTAAGAAGGCATATTTACCCTCAAAACTGACACTCACGTGTTTTTCATAACAGTTTTTTTTTTAAAGTCTAAAAATAGTTTTGTTTAAAAATCACAGAATAAACCCACACCACTACATCTGGTACCAGCAATAATTAAGTACTTGCCAAGTGTTTTTCTTTTGTCTACCTCGGACATGCTAAGCTGCTAATTTGTAAGTAGTGCAGTGAATCCTTTTAGTATACTTGTAAAATCTCACTCTTTTTAAAGCTGGCTACATTTTAGTAGACACAATTCTTTGTCTTTCATAAAATTGAAAGCTTCTGATGGCAGTTGCTTGGTTTCTTTTATTAGACCAGTTGCATATTTCTGCATGGTAATGTTCTGTTGTTTTTACACCAGTTTAAAATTAGACATTCATGCTTTCATCACATTAGTCAATTCAAGAAGATGAAGAACTGAGCATGGAGATGTATTGGGTAATTGATCATAGAATAGGTAGAAGTAAATTTAAAAAAGGGCATACTCATCACCCAGTTGATGAGAGACACTTTACAAATCAATTTACCGCCTAAGCAATTATAGTAAATTCCCAAGACCCTTGGGTTAGTTCATAAAACTTGATTTTAATGTTGTCTACACCATTATAATTGATGTGTTCAGGCGTGTTTCTTCATGTTAATCTAGCTAATCTCTCTGTGTATATCTGTAACTGGGCCTAGCGTCCAAATTGTACTACCTATGGTTGCTTTTCCTGGTGATATAAAATGTTGGAGATCTTCCTAATACATCCTCCCCACTGCAATAAAGGATTAAAAGTTCTGTATATGAAATCATATTGCTGGGGGATAGGATGGCTAGAAGGTTGGAGGGTCATAGTAATCTAGAAAATGGAGATAGGACAGAGAGATGGTCTTTAGCTCAGTATAAGGGAGGTGGAGATGGGGGGATGGGAAAGCTCAGAACAGAGGAAGTATGTAATAATGATAAAAATTCACAAAAAGTACAAATGACTCATGGTAATATTAAATGTATGCTTACTAATGCAAGGAACCTAAATAACAAAATGGGGGAAATAGAGGCAATAGCATACACTAAACAGTATGATATAATAGGCATAACAGTAACATGGTGGGATGAGACACATGACTGGGCAGTTAACTTAAATGGGTACACATTATTTAGGAAGGATAGGAAAAAAAAGAAGGGTGGTGGGGTATGTTTGTATGTCAGCCAGGAGTTAAAATCAAATCTTAAGCATGTGGAGTGTGACGAGGAAAATGTGGAAGCTTTATGGGTAGTTATCTGCTTGGGGCAAAAAGAAGGGAAATCAATTATTGGTTGGGATATGTTATAAACTACCTAATGTAAATATGAATGAGGAAGAACAGCTGTTAGAGCAAATTGGGAAAGCTGCAAATCAGGGTAACACGTTAATTATTGGAGCTTTTAATTACCTGGACATAAATTGGGATAGAGTAACTAGTACTTCAGCAAGGGGAATTAGTTTTTTTTTTAAATGACACCTTTATGTCACAACTGGTACAAGCAACAACGAGAAAGGTTGCTTGTCTGGATCTCGTTATAACAAACAGTGTTGATTTTTTTGGCCAACATTCAAGTAAGGGAGCATTTGGGAAATAGTGATCACAGTATGGTAATTTTTTAAAATAAACTCAAAAAAGCAAAAGCATGTGGGGTATACTAAAACTTATAATTTATAAAAAGCCAATTTCAATAAGATTAGGGCAGCTCTACAACATATCGACTGGCATAAACTCCTTAGTGATAAAAACACTGAGGAAAAATGGAAACAATTCAAACAAATATTAGAAAAGTATGTACAATTGGCTAATACATATAAAAGAAACAAATTAAAACCAATGTGGCTTAGTAGAGAAGTAAAACAAGAGAGTAAAAATAAGAAAAGGGCATTTAAAGCATTTAAATCGGACAAATCAGAGGCATCCAAAGAAGATATAAGGAAGCCAATAATACTTGCAAAAAGGGAATTAAAGTGGCTAAACTAGAAAATGAGAAATTGATAGTCAAAGAATGCAAAACCAACCCTAAAAATTTTTCAAGTGCATCAATTGTAAAAAAAATGAAAGTATAGGTACACTGGAAACAGAGCTGCGTCTGTTAGTTAATGATGACCAGGAAAAGGCAGACATTTTAAATAATTCACCTACGGGTACTTAAGGAGCTAAATGGGGAAATAAGTGAACCTCTGTATTTAAGCTTTCAAGATTCTTTTGTTTCAGGTACTGTACCGGAGGATTGGAGGAAGGCAGATGTCATTCCTATATTTAAAAAGGGTTCAAAATCCTTGCTTGGAAATTATAGATTTGTGAGTTTAACTTCTGTGACTGTAAAATATTATAAGGGCTATTAAGGGATAATATTCAGGAGTTCATTGGGAAGAACTTTGTTATTAGCAATAATCAGTATGGTTTTATGAAACATAGGTCATGTCAAACTAACCTAATTGCATTCTACAAAGAAGTAAGTAGAAGTATAGTTCAGGGTGTTGCAGTAGATGTGATCCACTTGGATTTTTCCAAAGCATTTGATACGGTTCCTCATAATGGATTAGTGTTCAAACTAAAAGAAATTGGTCTAGATAAATATTCTTGTTCTTGGGTAAAACATTAGCTTAAGGACAGAGTACAACAAGTTGTCATTAATGGTAAATTTTCAGGCTGTACAAAAGTGGTAAGTGGTGTCCCTCAGGGTTCTCTTTTGGGACCGCTTCATATTTATAAACGATCTTGAAATAGGCATTTAAAGCCATGTTTCAGTGTTTGCAGATGACATAAAACTTTGTAAAGTAATAAAATGTGAGCAGAATATTGCTTTGCTGCAAAGGGATTTAGATAGATTGGGGGACTGGGCACTAAAATGGCAGATGACATTTAATGTAGAGAAATGCAAAGTTATTTGGGGTCAAAAAATAACTTTGCGGTCAAAAATGCACAAGCAATTTCCACCCTAAATGGTAGTGAATTAGGGATAACCACACACGAGAAGGATTTGGGAATTGTTATAGACAACAAATTAGTCAGCAATATGCAAAGTCAATCTGCAGTTGCAAAGGCCAGCAAGGTTTTGTCATGTATAAATAGGGGCATAAATTCTCAGGATGAAAATATAATTTTGCCTCTTTATAAATCGCTGGTAAGACTACACCTTGAATATGCTGTGCAATTTTGGGCACCTGTTCTAAAGAAGGATATCATGGCACTAGAAAAAGTGTAGATACAAGCTACAAAATTGATAAAAGGAATGCAGCATTTTAGTTACGAAGAAAGGTTAAAAAAATTAAATCTCTTTAGTTTGGAAAAACGGCGCCTCAAAGGGAATATGATAACATTATACAAATATATTCGGGGGCCAGTAAAAAACATTATCTGGAAATCTATTCATAAACAGGGCTATACAAAGGACACAAGGACACGCTTTAAGACTGGAGGAAAGGAGATTTCATCTAAGGCAAAGAAAAAGGTTTTTTTTTTTTACAGTAAGAGCAATAAGGATATGGAATTCTCTGCCTGAAGAGGTGGTTTTATCAGAGTCCCTACAGATGTTTAAACAGCAATTGGATAAATACTTGCAAAAACATAACATGCAGGGATATAATTTCTAATTAGTGGGAAAATAGCTGCTTGATCCAAGGAGATATCTGACTGCTATTTTGGGGTAAAGAAGGAATATTTTCCTAGTTTGTTGTAAAATTTGAAGCGCTTCAGACTGGGTTTTTTGCCTTCAATTGGATAAACAGCAAAAACATATGTGAGGAAGGCTGAACTTGACGGACGGAAGTCTCTTTTCAGCTATGTAACTATGTAACTATATTGGTCTCCTTGAGCTTCCATATCTAATTGTTTGTTTGTATGTGCCTTATATAACTGCACCAAGCCAGAAGGATGTTTCAGCAGTCGTCACCTGCCCTTGGTTATGCACAACTATATAAATATTGGACCAGTATATAATGAGTTTTCTTTTAACATTTGCATGTTATTATGTTTTTACAGTATGTTTTGGCCCGTGGCATAAATCCCAACATCAGCGCATGGTTAATTGGAAAGCCAGTGGGAAGGGGAAAAAGGGGGCAGAACAGTGATGCAATTGCGTCACTGATGCAACCTAAAAGGGGTGGACCAACACAGAAAGAGCAGGACTGTTTCAGTGCTCACTGCAGAGTCATAGGGCGAGCGTGTCTAATGATGCACTCAAGCTACACTTTTTGGGAACCATTTTTTGGTGTCCCCAAATCAGGACTGTCCCTCCAAAATTGGGTATTTTAGAACGCATGCTATGGAGAACAAACAGTTAGAAAGCAGACTTAGTTATATTGCACAACACATCAAATGCCTTTCCTTTGTTTCTTCCTTGTACTTATTGTATATTAGTATATAGTGGGCACTCTGTGATCTAATGAAATTGTATTAATCTGTTTTAATGATTAAGAGGAGATGGTATAAGTACAGGCAGCACGTTGCCCTTGGGAAGAAACTTGGATAAGTGCTGTGGTATACTTGACCTCATTTTTTAATGAAGACACATTCAATCTTGAAGTGTTTAAACATATTAACATATCTTGTGAACATAGTCACTGAAACCCAGTGAAAGTAAAAGGCAAGGGCAGTAGTGCTCACTGAAGTGGTGCCTATTGTATACACATACACAAACATGCACTGTGTCCTTGTGTGCGTACTCGGGTGTGATTCTTGTTTACGAACCTGGGGTGGGTCCCTGGAGGTCTAGACCTTGAGCTGTGTAAAGGATTCCAAAATTTCTAATGGCAGCCCTGACACTGTCTATTACAGGCCTGCTTTCCCTCAAGGGTTTGGAGGCATTGGAAGCATGAGCGAAATCTGATTAATACATTTTAGACATGCAGCTCATGCAGTTAAGTCACACGATGCATGTCGAATGTGATCAAGTTAGCCCCGTATAGCTCACAGTTTCCAGAAGCAACTCTAAACCTTGGTATAGTTATTTATCATTCTAGAAAAAAAAACCAACCTTGTTGTCAGAAAAGCATGCTATTCCAGTTCTCCGAGCCTTGATTTTGTAAACAGAAAAAATGCTGGGTATCTGTAACTTGTGTTCCTCTCCAGCCAGTGCAAGCTGTTCTCGGAAGCAGGATTTTAGTAGCCCTGTTTCCTTGACAACATAGCATCACATATCTTTAGCTTGCATTGTACTTCCATTGGGGACACAGAAAAGTTTTGTTGCTTTCTCTGCTGTGAGAGCGTTGCTCAGGAGATGGCCTTCAGCGAAAGGGCTTTCTTCTTTTTTAGATCTTATACAAAATCTACCTTTTCACTGCTGAGTGCATTGATGTCCAGTCTTAGAGATCATTCACTATGGGGAAATATACCTGGATAGCTGGAGTTATGATGTTATCAGTGGTTAATTTTCAATTTCGAGTTTTCAAGAGTCGTAAGAGGTCAAATTTATTTTATAGATATAAGAAATGTAGTAGTCTTAATTCAGAAAATTGAATTTAAACAATATAGGTTACACTTCATGAAACAACCAGGTAGAAAATAGAATAACTTCATGGTTTTCCTTTTTATATTTTTTTAAATATATATTGTTCGTTATTGATGTTAGAACTATTGTCCTACTTTTACCCCTCTCCCCTCACCTAACAAAATGAAAAGAAACATACACGCTCATTATTACAGCAGAGTATTATTAGCATAATACTGTTTTGCATTTTTACAATATAAAAAAAATAGGAGAACGTTTGCCCTACAAAGGCAACGGATGGAAATAATTTAAGTTTCTAACACACAGTATACAGGAATTAGTCAAATTTGTAATAATATAAGTCTAACATTCCTACATTCCTACTATGGCACCACTTTTATTTTTAATATTTTTGGACAAGCTTTTAAAATAATTTAATATTTGCAAATACACTTTTAAAATGATTTCATATTTTAAACATTTTTTTAATATTGTAATATTTTGATGTGTTTATTTACTATGATATTTTTTTTTACTATTTTTAATTTTTTTTCAATTTTTATTGTCCAAAATATTAACTAATTTAAAAAGCTTATCCGGAATATTAAATTGAAGCCAAAAATAGTGGGGCAGTAGAATGCTTGAGCTAATGTTTTCAGCTGTGACTTCACCTGTCATAATGCATCATGATTATTACTGGTGAAAGGTTTTGACAGTCTTAGCAACAAAAAATGTTTACTAATGCATTTCAGTCATCAAAATCCAGGAACACAATACATGACAAATAGGACCGTTACTCAAACTGCTTTAGGCTATGAAACCCAAGGGATGATTAAAATGACCACAACATCTATTTTCTGATAAAGGACTCCTCAGAAAAGCATAAAGAGCAACTGCAATCCTTATAAATAAGAATTCAAGACCTATAAGTCATAAAATTAACATATTAATGAAAGGTACCTACAAGAAAATCCTGATCTAGGTATTGCAAGCCATGAAGGGAACACAAAGAATGATTAATGTTGGATTTGATAGAGCAAGTAGCTCTAATTTTCTGTCATTTAGGTTTCTATAACACATCTATAGCCAATTGTTAAAACACCATTTAGGAAAACAGTACTGTTCACGAAATCCTATATAAATCATCAAATCAATCAAATGTTTTGTACTGAAAAGCACCAGTCTTTACAAGGGTGTTCACCTAGTTCGATCTAATTATTTATGCATGTAATAATGTGCTCGCTAATGAAGTTTTGTGCAGTTCCAGATGTAGATCAACATGCTCTGATTTTCCCATTATTGGGGCATGGATGCCTTGCGGCATGTTGTGTTTACAACTTGAAATTGCTAGAAGTTGGAGAAATAATGTCCCGTTAAATACAGTAAAGTTCTTTCTTTTATGAATAGTCAACAAGTTTGCTACTGTTCCAAAAAAGTGCTCGTGTGAGTGTGAGTGTGTGTGTGTGCATGTATGTGCAAGTGTGTGATATAGAATATCTTATAAATAATGTAAGAACCAAAAGTATGAGGGTCACAAAAGTTCTAAACTGTTAACATGTTCTAAACTGTTAACAAAGTCCAGCAACCAACATATATACAGGCACATCCAATTTTAGCTCGCCAGTTTCTACTTTAAATTTTCAATGACATATTTTCATATAGACACTAGTAATCTTCTTTATGCAACAAGAGTCTAGAAAACCTTAGATGTATAAAGCCTTATCATTGAACAATTTGTTATTGGGAAGATTTCACAAATCTTGCTTGGAATAGAATTAATGTGGAGTAAATAATTGGTCTAGCTTTGTCAGTGTAAAAGTAGGCAACGTGAAGATGCTTTTTAAGAGATTTACGCTATCGTTAGTTAGTTGTGGGAACAGGAAGTTACACAAACTCTTAGTGCTTGCCTGTTCTTTACTCAATATTATCTCTGACCTGCGACCATGTATGCAAGTAGTGGTGAATTGTATAGTGTGCCTTTCTTTATATCTTCTTTATATAACAATAACACGAAATGACACATAGTTGGTGAAAATAGGCCACAGCTTTTTATTAAAGTATTTCACCAAACAATATTACAAATATTAACTTTGTATCATATATAATACTTTAATAATTTTGAACATCAAACAATATAACTTAACAACATTTCCAGAAACACACCCATCCTTGCCAATCAATTATCCGTAACCTTGGAACTCTCCTAGGCATTTGTCCTCCCCCCCTCGTCCCAACCAACACTGGCCACAAAACCTGGTCTTCCACTAACACCAGGCTAACCACAAGCCGGCCTTTGGCTCAGTGGGCACGTACTTAATAAACTATACCTTAATGTCACAGAGGCTAGGGGAGGGAGGGATGAGCCCCCAATTTCCTTCACACCTGTTGGACTCCCCAATCCAATCCACGATTGGCAAGGACAACCACCCACCTGTTGTGACAAAAGGCAAGTGAGAAAACAGCAAAACATGAACCAAAGTAAAATACTTAACTAAAAGGGAGCGAGGGAGGGAACAATTCCTAGCCGATTACAAAATGGCAGGGAGGAAGGAAATAACATGGCTCCTATTTATACCCTCCACCCTGCCAATCACTCACTGCTGACTGCACCCAGCCCCACCCTATCACTTTCTCCTACACACACACACACCCACACTCACACATGCCCTTTGATCCGACTAGCTTTGCCTGCTCTCTCAGGTTCTGGTTTGAAAGAAGAATTGAGTAAGTATGATATTTATTCTATATCTGCAAAATCTATAAAACCAGTACCACAATATCAACATAAAACTATTTTCATATTTTAATACAGTACAACCACATTATATCCAAAGCGCACTTAAAAAGAAGGAACACTCCAACACCATCACCACTACAGCTTACCTTTCTTCACTATATTAACATTGGCCTCTGCTATTTTATATCCTTAGTACTCTATTACAGTAAGTGCATTCCTACTGTACACTATTGTTCTATTCCTTGGAGGCCTTTGTGATGAGAACTGGAACAGTAATAATTCAAAATAGCTCTTATGCAGTAAAACTACAGACAAATTAAGTAGCAAAATAAAACAAAAATTATTTCTAATTAGATAAATGTGAACAGATATTTGCTGCTCGTCAATGTTTCTTATATTTTTCATCACATAAAATAAGCACTAATGTTACTTACATTTTTACTCTTCATGAGATAAATTAATTCTAATCAGGTTAACATTTGCCAGAGGGAATGAGAAGAAATACTTTCATTAATGTATTTTTGTTTCATCTATGCACATACCACCCATGCTGACTCTTTTTTTTTTTTTTTTTTCAATGTTTTGTTGGAAAACACTAATTAATACAATGGGAGAGAAGACATGGGTGGATATAGAACTGTTTAGCAAGGCCAATATGCTCATTGTGAAAGAGTTTGCTGACTAATACATTCAACCCCTAGGTTCCATTTTTAACCCATGGGATTATATCTATTAAAAAAAAATTAAAAAAAAAAATTAAGTGCTATGTTGTGAGAAACACTGTAAAACGCTGATAACTGGTTTTATTACCCCTATTTTTTTTTTTTACCTCTGTTGGTCATTTCTCATAAATAAAAATAAAATGAACAATTAGTGGCTGTCCCCTAGCCATCAATCAGCTCTTTTGGGGTCCAAAGACAAAACTTTGAATTATGAAACACACAAAATAGTTCATCCTTTGTTCATGTTTTTTTTGTGAAATGACCTTATTAAACTGATCACCCAAATTTCAGACAAATTGCAATTAGTTTGAAACTGAATGCACAAGTCTACTATGTACTACAAGTTTCACGTGCTGCAGGGAATCATATGGAATTAAAAATGTCTGGTAATAATGAAAGTCAATGTGGCAAGGTCTAGAAGGAATTTTTTTCCTAGTCTGTTGCAAAATTGGAAAGCGCCTCAAATTGTGTGTTTTGCCTCTTTTGTGATCAACAGCAAAAACAGATGTGAAAAAGGCTGAACTTGATGGACGCATGTCTCCTTTCAGCCTGTGTAACTATGTAAAACTACCTGAACAATGCTGCTGAGAATAGGCTGTAAGGTTAACAATTTAGTATAGAACAGCTAAAGATATATAAAGATGCTTGTTTTCTAGTTAATACAGAACCATTGGTTCCACTTTCTGGACTATTTCCTGTATGCTAGTACACCTCCGAGATGTATTTTCCTTGGTTTAGTGCTTCTTTTTAATTTGTAATCCCTTGGCCGCCTCCTTCATGCTTAGTTGGGTAAACTTGGTTTCATTTCCTTGGCTTGCTGCTGCTGTGCTGTGATGAGGTAGGGTGCCTTTCCCCCAAGCTATTTGTCAGTTTGAACAATTAAGAGCTATATTCCTGATGCAGTTCTCAGATGCCCTCTGCCTGCATGCATTGCTTGCTGGTGTGCAGAGGGGAGTCCCTAATAGTAGTAATAATTACAAGCATATTGTTGAGTCTGAGTATTTTGGCAGTGTTCCTGCTTCAACAGACCTTCCTAAAGAATCCTGCTTGAGACATCTGTGCAATTCCCTGGATGGTGGCCATGACAAACAGTGATGATAACTAATCCTGAGTTTCTGTACTTAACAGATTCCTTTGCTACTGATATGGGAAGAGGTATATTCTCTTTGTAAAGTGCATGTGACATGTTATAACACCTTTGCATTGACATGAGTGTGTGTGTGTGTGTATATATATATATATATATATATATATATATATATTATATATATATATATGTATATTTATAGACATATGAATAAAGAGAGCACTCCAGAGGGTTTTTCAAAAAGAATTTGTGTTGTACAAAGCGATCAACGTTTCGACCCGAAAAGGTCTTTGTCAAGATCTTGACAAAGACCTTTTTGGGTCGAAACGTTGATCGCTTTGTACAACACGAATTCTTTTTGAAAAACCCTCTGGAGTGCTCTCTTCATTCATATGTCTATATACCATGGTGTGCAGCAACGAGGTTGATTGATTTGAAATATTTAAAGGTAGATGGCCAGACTTCCTTGTTTATATATATATATATACATACACACACACACATAATGTGCCTGGGTGATAAATATGTATTGTTTTAATTGTATGAATTCAGTTGACTGTTTCAGTTTTTGTTTTGTATTGTTTTTTTGTTTTGTTTTTTCTTATCAGCAAAGCTTTTAAGTAGGAATTTATTTACTTCAATAAAAGCAGTAGTTAATTTGCATGCTTTAATTTTTTTATACACCCCATTAAGTTATTGCATATGCTTTGTTTGCATAATATTTTACTGCACAATTAAAAAAAAGAAGTCGAGAGTGCACGTGTACTGTATAAAGCTGGTTGAAACTATAAAAATGCACCCTGAAAATTACCTAAACAAACGCCATAAGAGATTATTGCACACAGATGTGGTCCAGGTTCTGTGCTGCAGCATCAGGAAAAAAAATGATATGGCTTAATGGTATTAACCTTACAAAACTTCAGAGTGAACTGATATGCTTATTGCAAAATTCAGGCTAAACCAGCTGTTAATAGCATTGCCTGGTGACCATCCGATCAGTCTCATTGTACCCATTACTCTACCTATATTTCCACATGGACAAGTAATGTTTTGTGGATAGAACAATTGCGACAACTGTTATTTAAAATGTATCAAGCCAATAACCTAACTGAAATATCCTGTTGACGTTTGAAGTGAAAACCAACAATCAGTTAAGTGCTCCATGATTATAGAGTTTATGGCAGCCTGATGATACTGCAAGTTGTAACACCTCGCTCCCACCCAACACACCCACACACACACACCCACACACACACACACACACACACAAATTACACAAAAGTAAACCAACACAAATGAAAGCAGATAGATATGTCTTGACCAAATTAACTAACCAAATAGGTACCAAATAGGTACTTCCACCCACAACCTTTTGGCAAATGAGCAGTGTTTTTAGTAATGTATCTTTTATTTCTTTGGAAACCATTGCTAATGTGGCTTCTCCATTGGCAAAAAGGCAATTTTATGGTATAGGATGATTTCATAATTGAATTTGTTTAACCCAAGATACAGTAGTCAGAGATGTACATATGTTTATCTGTTCAGCCACAATCGCATGTAAAGTAAATTATGATAAACTGTGGTATCTGGAACATCTGTTGTTTATACGACTAGCTATACAGTTGTAATGAAATATATTCAGCCCCCATTATAAATCAGGTTTATTGTCAAAATGTACAGACTTTCAGCTGTTTGCAATGAACAAATCAAACAAAAGCAAATGAAAAAGCTCAACATAACAAATGTTTCAAGTGGTTTTTCCAAATTCAACTGAAAATTCAACTTAAAATTGCTTCTTCGGTCTTGAAATTGTTTAACCCCTGAATAGAATCCCTCACAGCAGCACAAATATGTAAAACAGGTATTGTCTCAAGCACACCTGATGCAACTAATCAAGGGCTTCATTAGTTACACAAGGTGTGCTTGAGCTGGAACAGTAGAAATACCAAACTGGCTAGGGGTTTGCAGAGTGTGACGCTTGACTGCATGTTAGAAATATAAGTCGAAATAATGGTCCACAAAGTTTAGAGAAGAGAGCATCGTCTTTCACAAACAAGGAACATCATACAAAAAGATAGCGAAGGCACTGTATGTTTCCAGAAAAAGCGTTGGAAGCATCATTCAAAAGTTGAAGGAACAGTGATTATACTACTTGTACGGGGCAGAAAAGGAAGCTTTCAATGGCTGCAACCAAATTTCTGAGAAGGCAGATTGTGAAAACCTTCAAGTCACTGCAAAATACCTGCAACAAGACTTGGTGGCAACAGGCACTTAAGCTGAAGTTTTGCCATCTGTGAGGAGGCTGGATTATGATCCCAAGCATACCTTAAATTCCACCAAGGCTTGGTAGCAGAAGAAATACTGTACAATTATACAGTGGCCATCACAGTCACTTGACTTGAACCCCATGGAAAACCTCTGGTGGAATTTGAAGAAGGCTGTTGCACTCTGCAACCCCAAGAATATTACTGAACTGGAGGCCATTGCTCATGAGCAATGGGCTAAGATTCCTCAGGAACGCTTCCAGAAACTGGTGTCAGGCTATGCATTCATTTGCAGCAGGTCATAACAGCAAAAAGGTGCTCTACTAAGTATTAAAGATGCTTGCTTGCCATGAAGGGGTTGAATAATTTCAAGACTGGAGAAGTCATTATAAATTGCATTTGCAGTTGAATTTGGGGAAATCACCTGAAGCATTAATTGTGTTGAAGAATTGTGTCTCTGAAGAAGTAGGGCTCTTTCTCCTATGAAACGGGTCAGACCACATAGCAGGATGTCAACCATCCAGTCAGATCCAGTCAACCATTCACCAGCAGATGATCATTTACACAAAGAACCCTTGGTCTACCTGGTAACCACAACCGTCAGTTCTGTCCGCCCCCGGAGTGAGGTCTCTGCCGGGACGCACACTCAGACGTATGCCGTCCTCACCGGCAGCCGGAATTCAGAATGCACATTTGCAACACTCAATCTGCGTGCATCCCAGCCAAATCCGAGGGTTCATAACACCATTTGATACTCATAAGACTGGTAATAACACTGTGAACTGTTCCTGATCTATATTTTTATACAATTTTTACTATTTGTTTAATAAACAAATTTTTTATGCTTTATACCCAGTTCCAGCATTAACTTCAGTCTACAGCGATACACTGTATTGCACTAGCACACAGTTCCATATACTGTGTTGCTACTATACCAAATTTTCTACATTTTATATCTTTGCTTTTACAGTGTAAGTATCATTTTACCCTGCATTGTATCAGGGATAGAGATAACTAACACTGCACATTCATCTGCTGCATACTGATCCAGTTATTTTCCATTTTTTTCCAATTTTTACATCTATACATTACTATATATGTATCTTTTACCGTATCGGCACCTTTTATTTATTGTGTATTTTGTTTTTTCCTCCTTTTTTTTCATATTTTTTACTATTTCCATTTTTCCATTTTATACTCTTATTCTCCCATTTAAAGGCATAGTACCCATATTTTTATACTTTATATATATTTTTAGATCTTTTCATTCTTAACTTATTCCGATATCCCATTGTTTATTCATCTATTTACTTGTCGGTTTTCATTCTTATCCTTAGCATTTATATATCCATATATCTGAGCCATTACCACTAGTTAGTTCCTGGATATAACACCATCCTCCAGGGTGTTTCCCTTGTTTTTTTTTCTCGTTTACATAGGTTTTGGTGAATTCCTATAGTCTCCAGTGTGAGCAACTTAGTGTTAGTTAGACTCCCTCTATTCTGTGTATCACACTAGGTATACCAGTATTTTCTACCATTAATTGTGTTGACCTATTTCAATTGCTTTTGTTTGATATGTTCATTGCAAATAGCTATAAGTCTGTAATTTTTTACAATAAACCTGATTTTCTATGAGAGTTGAATAATTTTATTACGACTATATTAGCCTATCAATGTGTTCACTTAAGTATATAAGAATGCTGAGGGGCAGGTTAGTCAAAACTGATCTGGTTTGAAAATCACTTGCAAGGGATCAATACCTTCTACCATATCTGAAAGTTTCTGAATTAATAACTAACATTTGAAATTCATTTCAGACTGATATCCTGTTGTGGGGATTGTGGCGGCCACCCCAAAAGGAGAGGGGTTTCCGCCACTAGAGATGTCCTTTCCCCCTAGTATGAGTAATGCTGTAGTATTCTCAAGCAGTAATCCAAGCGGTAATAAAGCAGGTATAGCGGTTCCCTACAATCATAGACGAGACTCTGTGTTGAGAGTGAAGCTGAACTGTTTAATGGCAGCCACAACTGGCCTTATATGCAAGTCCCCATGCAATGGGTTTTCCATAACATATTCCAGGGGCATTCCCAACTGGACTTGAGAGGGGACTGTGACAAAATACACACTGTAATTACATTGGCTCTCAGGTTTAGGACACACACACAAAACAGGATAATGCCTCCCCTGTGCCTGAGAGATAATTGAGTCAGGAACTAAACTCAATTATCTCTAGGCACAGAAAACATATATTTTACACCCAAAACACATGGAAACCCCACAAATGTCATAACCTGATAGCCCCGGTCTGGGGGACCAACAAATCCAAAAATCACCCAGATCGGTTCAGGGATTCAGGATTTCCATGGAAGTCATAATTTTGACCGACCGTGCGCATAGTCTTATGCCCAAAACAGTTCCAGGGAATTAGGGTCTCTCTTTCTGGAGTACAAAAGTACATGAATCATATATGTTTTAAAAGGGCCCATAGTCTTTTGGCACGAGGCTGGCAAGCAGGCCTCTCCAAGAACACGTGGCATAGGCATTTCTGCCACTGGGATTATCATATTTTACTTTAATTGATGCAAGCAACTTTCACTTTTTAATAGTTTTCTATAGTTTTCTAACTTTGCCAAATAAGGTATGTGCATATATATTACAAGATATTGAAAGTTGACTTTTCTGCTGTTAATCATTGTGGGATGTTAATGTTTACCATCCATGCTTATGTACTCAACGGAATTCAGATTGTTTTTATTAATATTAGCATTTGTAAAGTGCTAACATATTCCACAGTTTTTTTTGCAATTATGGAATGGGTATACAGATTATTCTTAGTTGATAGGCTATGGCAAATTGGTTGCCAATAAAGCATAGTTTCCATTACACTATACCTTCATCAGGATGCATCCAGAAATACAGTAAATTTAAGCTAGATCCTAACCTTAATATCGGTATGTTTTTTCAATCTTCCAATTTTGATAATCACAAAATCCTATTAGCCATTTCATGCTAACTTGACAGTAGTAAACCTCAGCGGGTAGTTTGAGACTTTGGAGCATGTCCTTTTCAATTTTTGACATGTTAGAGGCAGGGACGTATTAGCCGCGAGGGGTGCATCTGAGTTTTGTCCTGCTTATGGCAGCACAAAACCAGGATACACCACTGGTTAGAGGAGATTTTTCAAAGTGTCTGTTCTAAAATGTGGTGAAAAAAATGTAAAAAGGGAGGAATCAGCAATGGAATGTGCCTTCTGGTTCCACTGGTTTACATAGTAAGTGCCCCATTGTTAGTACTTTGGGCGGCTTTATAGAGTAGAACATGCTGATATTCCCCTCAACCCATTGTTTGTTACGTGATGCCTGTTTTGCACAGTACAGCTACAAAGGCAGTTTATAGGAATTTATGCTGAATTACTGTCAGCCTGAACATGCCTGGCAGTTCTTATCTACACTTTGTCTTTTACAAGTGTTTTTTCACCAGAACTTACTGAATATATTTTGGTTATCATACCATTATCTGTAAACTCCAGAGACCATAGTGCATGAAAATCCCAAGAGGTCAGCTCTTTCTGAGATGCTGGAATTGCTACTTCTGACACCATTAATGATAGCTAGATCAAAGTGGCTTAGATCATGCATCCTCCTCATTTTAATGATTTATCGAGCTACAACTACACCTTTGGCCATGTCTGCATGCTTTATATATTGAATTTTGTGTCATTTGCATTAACCATCAAATGTATCCAATACTAGCCTCCTGGCTAGGATGTTAAAAGTACTAAGGACAACTGCTTCTTCTTCCTGTGACTATACATTAATGCACTTTCAAATACCTCATCTGCCAGTGGATTATAACCTATAGGTATGTGCGCATCATTTTCTTTCACACATTTACAGTTTTTTTAGCAGTTGAAAAAATATATATTTGATTGTATAACTTCACCGAATGTTTTACACAGATATATAAAAATTGAAACATCTACGTTTAATTATTTTAAAAAAAAAGACTGCTGCAGTGGACCAAGTTACCTTTTAAATTACGCAATGTCATTAATATTGCGGCTGGTTGGAAGATATTACTGAGGACAAGCAGTATGTAGAGATATAATGCTCAGTCGGGGAGCTTGGAATTTATATCACTATGTTGAATTTAGTGACCATTTCACTCTGTATCTTATGAAAGCTGTGAGTGATATACAGCTTCTTCACCTTTACTGAAAGGTTTGCATACTGTGCTGATGCTATTAAGATATGTAGTTTCTTTACAAATTTCAGCTATGTGCCCAGTGCATCCAAAATGATTACTTCTAGAATTGTGACCTATTTTGTTTTTTCATATTAGCATTACTTATAGTGGATTTAAAGGGCTACTTCAAGCACAATGATCACTTAAGTCATTTGAATTGGTTATGGTGCCTGAAGTCTGTATATGTGACGTTTCTCTATGAAACTCTGCATTACAAAATTTAACCCATTTGCTCAGCGTCAGAGGCGGCACTAATGTAGCAAGTGCCCTGGTGAAAGAATATTTTTGGGCCATATTGCAAGAATGGCCAAAAGGTAAATAGCCATCTGTCATGCAAGTCCCACAATGCTTTGCCAGCTTGGGATCTACCATTTACCCATCCTTGCAGGGTTGAATTTAGCACTGAGCAGTGTTTGTGTGTTTGAATGTAAGCATGTTTTTGTATGGAGTATTTTAATTACTGTTGCTATTTGAAAGCAGTGGTGTTCTTGTGTGTTGTGTTTGCTCTTGAATGCAGGCATGCATTTGTGTGTAAAAGACAGTGTTTTGGTCGAACTCTCCAGTATACACTGCAATATAAACCCCATGGAGATAAAACAGTGAAAAAACTGAAATGTTGATTGATAGAAATGTTGGTGCCACCAATATAAATTCCAATGTTTTGTTGAGTTTCCCACCTGTCACATTTACTGCTGTTCGTTTTTTTTTTTTGTCATTACATGTCCAACACATTTTTATTGGATTTTCCCAAAAATATAAACTTGACTTAGCGAAGCAATCCAAAGCGTTAGAGGATGCCTGTGTGAATACAAAACGCCTCACTTGCCCAACTTACATCAACGACATTAGAGATTCTGCACAAGCAGAGCTGTACTCTTCCACATCTAGCTTCCTGTCGACAATCTGGTCTTAGTGACTACCCCCAATCACTGTCACTGTATGGTATATATTTTCTTTCCTACCATTGCTATTGGCATATCGTTTGATGAAGAGTCACAGCGAGCAGCATGCTGAAAGGTTACATGCCTAATAAATTTGACAGAGAGCTGCATGCACTGCTGGAAGGACAAGTGCAGTGCTTAGGAAGCATGCGGAAACTCACAGATAACTCCTTCACTGCTAGAGGGTCCTTTAACATATCCTGCAGAGAGGTAAATTGTATTATCAGCAGTGTAATCTTCTCCTCTTAATTAGTCCTATTCAAGTTCAACTTATACTACACATTAGTTTGAGGGTTGAAGGGGTTTCAGCGTCAGTGTGTTGCATGACATTTTACCTATTTTCTGCATTTTTGAATCTTCATTATTGGCAGCTGTAACATTGTAAATGAGAGACATGTTTGTGTGCTAGCTCTAGGACCCAATAACTTTGGGTAAACAGTTTGAGGGAATCTGTCATTCTGCTTCCATCTGTCAATTTTTGAGACCAACATTCCTGAGGTTTGCTCTTCTGATGGCCTGGCATACTGTGCAGTACCTTAAAAATAGATTCTGTCCTATATTTCATCGTTTGCCAAAAACATTACTTTCAGACAGGTGGAAAACATATATGGGATATGATTAAGGTGGCTGGAACAGTTATGCGATGATGATTAAAATATATAGTGTTTTCTGCAAATGAGTAATAAAAATATTATAAATAAATAAAATAATAAATAAATAAGCATGTCACATATTTCCAGATTATTTAAACTTTCAGAGATACAATATTAGCTGTGTATACATTCATGTCAGAATATACACCTGTATATATTTCTTCCAAGGAACAAAATGAATTATTATTGCATATCATATCCTAGCTTTCATCTGTATGTATCTTTGCCATGTCTTTTTTGTCAGGTAAATGTCGATTTACATGCTAAGTTATATAACAGTGGTGGAAAACCTTTACACTGCGGACATATAGAGCCAGGGCTGGCATTAGGAGTGTGTGTGAGCTCACACATAGCCGGCTGGGATTATATTATTATTATGGAATTTATATGGCGCCATCAAATTCCGCAGCGCTTTACAATGGTTGGACGAAGAGACATGTAGTTGTAACCAGACAAGTTGGACACACAGGAACAGAGGAGTTGAGGACCCTGCTCAATGAGCTTACATGCTAGAGGGAGTGGGATAAAATGACACAAAAAGGTAAGAATAGTATTAGACTAGTGACAGTTGCAGAAGAGGAATCAGTCAGGAGCTATTAACAGTTTAATTGATACACTTTTATGAAGAAGTGGGTTTTTAAGGATTTTTTGAAGGAGTGGAGACTGGGTGAACATCTAACGGAGGAGGGAAGCGAGTTCCACAGGAATGGTGCAACCCTTGAGAAATCTTGAAGGCGAGCATCAGAGGTGGGAGTACGGACAGAAGATAGACGTAAGTCTTCAGCAGATCGTAAGGGCCTAGGCGGGACATATTTAAGTATAAGGGAGGATAGAAAGGTGGGAGCAGCATTATGTATAGATTTGAAAGCAAGAACCAGAATTTTAAAAATGAGCTCTATATTTTATAGGAAGCCAATGTAGGGACTGACAGAAAGGTGAGGCATGGGAGGTGTGGGCGGACAGGAAGATGAGCCTCGCTGCCGCATTCATTATGGACTGTAACGGCGCAAGTTGGGAGCACGTAAGACCACTGAGAAGCGGATTACAGTAGTCAAGGAGAGAAAGGACAGTGGAATGGGCCAACACCTTAGTCGCATCTGGCGTTAAGTAGGGGCGGATGCGCGCAATGTTTTTGAGATGGAAATGACAGGATTTGGCGATAGATTGAACATGAGGCTTGAAGGAGAGGTCGGAGTCAAAGAGAACACCTAGGCAGCGAGCCTAAAAAACCCAAAAACAAACCCCCCAATATTTGAGCAGGGACGGAGCTTACCATGTGGTGAGAGCGGAGCTTACCATGATGTGGGGGCAGAGGTAAACTGATGGTGGGGTGGAGCTAAAAGTGCCAGGTAAATGCTGCAGGGGAAGCAGGATGGAGTCCCTGCTTCCCCAACAACCAGTCTCCAGGAGCTGCACTGCCTCCACTCCTCCATAATGAACAGAGGTAACTATGTGTGGTTGTCTGCCTGTGTGTGTGGGTCTGTGTGTGTGACTGTCTGTCTGTGTGTGTGGCTGTCCGCCTGTGTGTGTGTGTGTGACTTTCTGCCTGCCTATGTTTGTGACTGTCTGCCTGTGTGTGTGTGTGTGCATGACTGTCTGACTGTTTGTGCATGTGAGGGTCTGCCTGTGTGTGACAGTCTGCCTGTGTGTGTGTGTGTGTGCGTGTGATGGCCTGTGTGTGTGTGTGTGTGTGTGAATGTCTGCATGTGTGTATGACTGTCTGCCTGTGTGACTGTCTGCCTGTGTGTGTGCGTCTGTGTGTATGACTATCTGCCTGTTGGTGTGTGTGTCTGTGAATGTCTGCCTGTGTGTGACTGTCTGCCTGTATGTGTGACTGTCTGCCTGTGTGTGTGTGTCTGCCTGTGTGTGTGTGTCTGCCTGTGTGTGTGTGTGTGTGTGTGTGGCTGTCTGCCTGTGTGTGTGTGTGTGTGTGTGTGTGCATGACTGTCTGAATGTGTGTGACTGCCTGTGTGTGACTGGCTCGGACTACAATGTGTGGCTGAGCTGTCTGCCTGTGTGTGTGTAGTAATAGTAGTAGTAATGCGACTGTCTGAATGTGTGTGACTGCCTGTGTGTGACCTTAGGACTGTGTGTGTGTGTGTGACTGTCTGACTGTGTTTGTGTGTGACAGTCTGCCTGTGTGTGACTGCGTGTGTGACTGCCTGCCTGTGTGTGTGTGTGTGGCTGTCTGCCTGTGTGTGACTGTCTGCCTCTGTGTGTGTGACTGCCTGTGTCTGTGTGTGTGGATGTCTTCCTGTGTGTGTATAGCTGTCTGCCTCTGTGTGTGTGGCTGTCTGCCTGTGTGTATGTGTGTGGCTGTCTGTGTGCGACTACCTGTGTGTGTGTGTGTGTGTGTGGCTGTCTGCCTGTGTGTATGTGTGTGTGTGTGTGACTGTCTGCCTGTGTGCGTGACTGTCTGCCTGTGTGTGTGTGTGTGTGTGTGTGCATGACTGTCTGAATGTGTGTGACTGCCTGTGTGTGACTGTTGGACTGTGTGTGTGTGTGTGTGGCTGTCTGCCTGTGTGTGACTGTCTGCCTCTGTGTGTGTGACTGCCTGTGTCTGTGTGTGTGGATGTCTTCCTGTGTGTGTATAGCTGTCTGCCTCTGTGTGTGTGGCTGTCTGCCTGTGTGTATGTGTGTGGCTGTGTGTGACTACCTGTGTGTGTGTGTGTGTGTGTGGCTGTCTGCCTGTGTGTGTGTGTGTGTGTGTGTGTGTGGTCGTCTGCGTGTGTGTGTGTGTGTGTGACTGTCTGCATGTAAGTGTGTGTGTGTAAGACTGTGTGGCTGCATGTATGTTACTGTGTGTCTGTACCTGTGTGTGTGTGTGACTGTCTATTTTAAAGCAATAGGTCTATTTCATGGGCATGGTCCTGGGCCCGCAGCTCCATCAGCCCCTATGTTTGTCCTGCCTACTAGACAAAATCAGTATAGGGTTTCATTCTTTCTTCACCTCCATTACTTATATTTGTCATATGGCAATACCTGTTGACTCCAGGTGCAGGTAGCCAGGTGTATATGTTGCTGCATAGACTATTATGCCACTGCCCACATCCCATGCCTATACTACTTGTGCCTTGCATTTTGCCAGCACAATTAAAAAAACATAAGCCATTTGGAATGTTTATTTTCAGATTGGACAGTGTCCCCAAACAACATCAAGCATTGGCTCATGAATGTATCTGATAATGTCTAACACCTATGCATTGTCCACTCAGAATTAAGTGAGATTGGTATATATAAGCAGGTATAGATACATATATACTTCATTGATAAGGAGAAAATGTGTCACTACCAGCCAACAATCTGAAAGAAATAAAAGTGAACAGTTTAATTTGTGTTGATATAACATAAATGCTTGCTTTTCCTCTTATCCGAGCAATATAAAACTCTAGTATTAAAGAGCATTACCAATACATTTCCTAATAGCAAGCACAGCTGCGTCTAACTCCCTTGTCACCTCTTCTCTGCACTTGAGCCTTAGCTGAGAGGTTGCTGCTCCCATTGGCCCTAGTGACTTCCCTTCTCTCTAACGGTGAGCAAGTTAATAGGGCAACCCTTTGCCAAGATATCTGTATTGATCTCCTTCATATTAGTTTTTTGCAGCAAACAGAGACAGGGAGAGAGGTTAATTAGGTGGATGATAGCGAAATAGCCTTGATAGAAAGATACAGGACGCCAGAGCTTTGTCTGCACCTTTTGCAGCAGTTCATACGCTTTATATAAAAGCTTACTCTGGGAGCTGTCCGGAGAGACAAAAACACATCTTGATCCATTATCCTGTCGGGACATCTAAAGAAAAACACATAAAATGATTAGTGAAAATGGAATATAAATAAAACCAAATTACCGTTTGGATGTTGCATTGTTATAATGGTATTGTGTCATTTATTTTCAGAATACTATTTGCTAGGTTATTTACTAAAGTCCCATTGTACAGCGCTACAGAATCTGATGGCGCTATATAAATGATAAAATAATAATAACGTGAGAAATCCCAGTGATCAAACTAAATTCAAAATTATATTCAAACTTAAAACCAAAAAGAACTGAATTGAAAAAAAGTCACATTTGCTTCCAATTTGGTTATTTTGGCCTTAAATGTTAAATTCACTTAGAATTTCAGGCAATTTTCACTTCCATGCCTCAAACATGGATAAAACCCCACTTTCACCCAGATTATACATGGGATACATTAGGAGAGCATGCTCAGATTGCTTGCGAATAATTCCATATGTCGTCACGTAATATTAATCTGTTACTGTAATTTACACTGGTATATAAACATTCACATTCATGCATATAAATACACATAAACAAAGATATACAAACAAATATGAATGTTAAAACTTTCCATTTAAGTTGTTAAAGGTGAAAAGCAACAAATTGATGGCTTTGTTGGGAAATAATTGAGACATTATAACTCCTGCATTCCTTCTATGTAACTGATTATACACCTATTCATAGGCTGGGATTGTTTTTCCACATCAACGGGCCCTTATTAGAGCTGATTAATTATCTAAACTTTCGAAGTGCCAGCATCAGCGCATATCACCTTTCTAGAAATTGATTATCTAATTATTACAAACAAGTTTGGAACAAGGAGACGAGATGAGGTAAACACCTTCTTTCTGTTAAGTGATACGTGCCTGCGCTTCCTTGTTAATGTCAATGTGACTTCCTATCACTGCTTAAGATTATATAATGACTTAATAATGTGTTTGCATACACATGCATAACTTAAATTATAAATAAAATCAAATAATTATAATTATCTAATACATAGAAAGCATGCTGTATGATGGTTAATATGGAACATTTTTGGCTAAAACGGATATATACATATTATATTTCTGTTTTGGACCATGACTGGGACTAAGGTTGTGTTCACACAGTGTGCCCCTTTTCAGCATTTTATAGCAAAATTATAGCTTTGTGATGTTACTCCATTTCCTAACATAGGATGGAAAAGGGAGGTTAGTAGATGTTACAATGAAATAGTGACCCAGACAGCCGTATATTGATTGCCCACTAAAATGAGAGACAAAAAAAACACCAATTCAACAAAAGTTGTTTTTGTAATCATCTGCACTGCAGTACCATAGACTACTGCAGATCAAACCTGTTCTATCATTCCCATGAAAGATGCCTTTTCTCCAGACAAAGAAGCATATTGTATCCTGAATGTTGACTGAATACACATTTAACAGTATTGCATCAATTTGGGGGGTTGTCCCTTGATGAATATTTCACAGTAACAGTATTCCTAAACAGAATACACAAACTAAACTATGTTTTCAAACTTAAAAAACTGTACATATAGCTCAATTAGTTCTTCATCTAATATTACGCACCATTACATGATGCTCTGTTCGCACTGCCCTGAACACAGATTGGCTAAAGATCATGGAACCAGCAGTTCAAAATGAGTTGGGGAACATCTTGTTTGGTTATCTCTGAAATAGAACAAGGTGTGTCTCCTGTTAACCTTAACTGTCTGTCACACCTGTCCTAAGTAAAGACCATACCACTCACCAGTGTCAGGATCATCTGGACTGTTCTTTTTAACTTATTCGTATTTTCCCGATATGACAATATCAGAGGAGGCCAATAAGGGGTGCAACATAAGCAGGTCATTAGGCATAATCTGCAAGGCCATCACAGGGTATTTATGTCAATGCAAGAATACTTTGTACATGGGAAACTTTGGTAGACTGGCATGGATGTCATGCTTAAAATCCAATAAGGCTAGAATCATATCACTTGTCAACAATGATTAAATATGCATTTTGGTTGCATGCCCATATGATCCACTATTCACAACGTTCACCATTTCCTAACTTGAGAAAAATACATATGTTTCTCAAGCCGGTTTTCTGAGTGCAGAGCTAAGAATTGGCTTAGAAAGGCAGATAATTCTCTCAGCTAATGAGAAACAGCACACCTGTCCAAGGCTGTTCAATGCTTCTGGATTGGACAATAGCGGACGGATACACAGCATTCCTTTATTATACAATACAGGTATTTTAAGAAAACTCTTTTATTTAAAAAAAAAACAAAAAAACATTTAAAGTTTAATTAAAATCCGCATGTTACTGTTTGGTTAATGCTTGAACTCCATGTTATCAACAGTGAATAAGTCAAGGGGTATTTATTTCTTAGATTTTGACTATTTGGTATTTGTTGATACATATATTTGGTAGTACATGCTATTCTTTCACATTGAGATGTTATTTCATCCACAGTCCACTCAGGGATATTGGGGGATATCTATCAAAGTACTATGAAAAGTGGTTCAAAGTTATAAAAACGGGCAATCACTGTAGAAACCAGAAGAACCAGCAAACACGTTTAATTGATGATTACACTATTTTTACAACTTTGCACCACTATTCATTGTTTGACACTCTACAAAATATTAATATTCTTTTAATATTCTTAATTTAAATTTAGAATCTGAATAGCTAACTTTAATTTTAAAGGTTATATGCCTCAATTGAAACAAATCCTTCCACTTTAGTGATTATGATTGTAGACATGATTTGGCATCTTTCCCCAGTAACAGGTCCTGGTCTTGCTGAGTGTTTGGTCTCCTCTGAAACAGGATTTACGGCAACCGGCTTTTGTATCTCTGCCAATCCTGACATTCAGTCATTGGCTGAGAGCATCAACCACCAATGAACTAGATTCTGTGCATCGAAATATGCATAGAAATGACATTAGCCATTCTAATACCAGGATGGCTGATGAAATCCCAGGAACGCTTCCAGGATTGGAGTTACACCTCTGTCATAGACTCCAAGCACTATGACCATTTCAAATCACTGAGGTGGTAATTGTGTCTGGAGGATCCATTTAATATGCAACCATGCATCCTCTATGTTATCAACCTTTTTTTTCGGTTCTGGCTTATGACATTAATTCACTGTAATGTCTGAAAATAGACTAATATTTTGCTATGTACAGTCAGGTCCATAAAAATTTGGGACATCGACACAATTCTAATCTTTTTGGCTCTATACACCACCACCTTTGTTTTTTTAAATGAAATGAACAAGGTGTGCTTTAACTGTATTTACATCCAAATCACGTGAACGGTGTAGGAATTACAACAGTTTGCATATGTGCCTCCCACTTTTCAAGGGACCAAAAGTAATGGGACAATTGGCTGCTCAGCTGTTCCATGGCCTGGTGTGTGTTATCCCATTTACAAGGAGCAGATAAAAGGTCCAGAGTTCATTTCAAGTGTGCTATTTCTATTTGGAATCTGTTGCCGTCAACTCTCAATATGAGATCCAAAGAGCTGTCACTATCAGTGAAGCAAGCCATCATTAGGCTGAAAAAAACAAAACAAACCCATCAGAGAGATAGCAAAAACATTAGGTGTGGCCAAATCAACTGTTTGGAACATGCTTAAAAAGAAAGAATGCACCGGTGAGTTCAGCAACACCAAAAGACCCGGAAGACCACGGAAAACAACTGTGGTGGATGACCGAAGAATTCTTTCCCTGGTGAAGAAAACACCCTTCACAATAGTTGGCCAGATCAAGAACACTCTCCAAGAGGTAGGTTTATGTGTGTCAAAATCAACATTCAACAAAATCAACATTCATTTGATAAAGACAACACTGAAGGGAAACTGCCCCAAGCACAAGCAGGAACTGAAGACAGTTGCAGTAGAGGCCTGGCATAGCATCACCAGGGATGAAACCCAGCATCTGGTGATGTCTATGCGTTCCAGACTTTAGGCTGTAATTGACTGCAAAGGATTTGCAACCATGTATTAAAAAGTGAAAGTTTGATTTATGACTGTTAATCTGTCCCATTACTTTTGGTCCCATAAAAAGTGTGAGGCACATATATAATCTGTTGTAATTCCTACACCGATCACCTGATTTGGATGTAGATACCCTCAAATTAAAGCTAAAAGTCTGCAGTTAAAGCACATCTTGTTTGTTTCATTTCAAACCCATTGTGTTGGTGTATAGAGCCAAAAAGATTAGAATTGTGTCGATGTCCCAATATTTATGGACCTGACTGTATATTGTAGAAAAAATGTGTAAGAACTTGTGCACGGTGTAGCAATACATTTCACTATGTATATGTCTTACAAATACATACCTGTGCTGTATTTTCTTCTACAAATATTTTTTTAGATCTCTAATATGCTTCTTTTCTGAACTTCAGTTGTGTTGGGAAACCAATTCCAACACGTGAAGTACTCTTCTATTTGGGCAATCAGACAACATGCAGACATACCTCATCTCTTTATTATAAATGCTATAACACAGAACATAAGTTTTTTCCATGCAGTTTTTACACTAGAACACTGAACACATCTTGCATATGTTCACCCACTCACATCATTATATACTGTACATTACAGCAAGGTGTAATTCGATCAACCAACACTAAAAAAAAAACAGCCACAGTCAAACTGTAACTAATCATGTTGCATATTTATGCAAAATTGCTATTTTAAATATAGCTAAACACACAGTTTTTATATTTAAGATTATATAAATCTGTTTGGGGTTACATCAAGTTTGTATAAGTCATTAAGAACAGATGGATCCTCGTATAGGAAATACATTATCTTGCAATCTTATATAAACTAGGTTTGTTATGTTACTGAGAGCAATCTATTGTATTTCATGCAGAAATCTTCTAGGTAATGAACAGTGTAGGTTTTTATCTGATAGGCCTCCCACTTTTGCCAAGGCAACAACCTACTTCATTGATTGTAATTCTAGTTTCAATGATAAAATGATTTCTCAGACCACTTATATTTTGATTAAGTAGTTTTAAAAGCACATACTTATAGCTCATGTCCCAACACTACATAGAATGATTAATATAAATGCATGTAGAACTTCCAGGTTTGTTTGTGTATGTTTATTTGTAATATAAGTAGGACGGATTTTAATGTATATATTATCCACTCTTTACAGGATATTTTCCTTGCAGTTAATTAAGGCTCCAATATTATCCTACACTAAGGAATACAATGTTATCATGCTCTGCTATACAATAATAACATAGAAACATCATTCCAGCACAGCTCACAAATCCTGAACCTGGAAGAACAGTCCTGATTTGGAAATCCATATTGTATCTTTCCAGGATTCTCCTCTTGTGTTCCACTTCTGGACACAAGGGTGTAATTCCCCAAAATGAGCAGCACTTCACATCATTAAATTTATTATTGCTGTAGTGCTGTAACCCCTTACTTACAGTCCATGTCACAGGTAAACTACATTCCATCAGTGCGCCACACCTTTGATGTGGGTCTGGGCTTATTTGTGGTCACTAGTCCATTACTGGTCTGGTTAGTTCAAAATTAATACATAAAGGGACACTATAGACACCCAGACCACTTCATCTAATTTAACTGTCCTGGGTGCAATGTCCCAGGTCCCTTAACCCTAAGTTATTGATAAACTGCAATAATTACCTTACCTAGTGGCCGTCTACCAGACGTTTGGTCATCCAACAGACGCTGGGCATACTCTTGTTCTGCATGAGGACATCCAGCATTATCTAAAACCCCATAGGAAAGCATTGAGCAATGCTTCCTTATGGGGTAGTCTTAATGTGAGCTCGGCCTGCATGTATATTAGGTCCCCGACGACGGCGGAGGAGGAGCGGAGATGGTTTTTAACCCTTTCAATTCTCTGGTGGGTGGGGAGGGCAAGAGGGGTGTGGGGGGGTAATTTAAGGTCACTGTAATGCTAGGAAAAAACTTTGTTTCCGTAGTACTACAGTATACCTTTAAAGGTACATTAAATGCAGTGTTCACTAGGCAATGCTCAAAAGACCCAAACGTTACAGACTTGTCTTGAGGTTAGTTGACTATAGTGATAGGGTTTTGCCTTCCTCTGTATTTAAAAAATATAGTTCATTTGCCAGCCTTCTAACAGTCCCAATTTCAGGGTCCTACCCCGTTGTTCTGACTTTTTCCCCTTGTGTCTAAGGGAACTGTGCCCAAAAATCATGGTGTGAGTGCATCAATAGAAGCACTTGCTCTATACCCAGGCACTAGGAGCCTTCAAATAGTGCTGAAATAGGTCTGGCTGTATTGTCTGCTGATTTTAGGGGTGTATGCTTTTATCTACTGCCAGCCAATATGTATATTACTGTCACAGACCGCCTGGCACTCCGGCCGAGTGCCTCCGCCAATCGATGCTCCTAGTGCTCACCGAGGAATTCCAGCACTCCACCAGACACCATAAGCACTGCAGACCCCACTTCCAGCAATGCAGCTGCGCCAGGGTCTCGGCGTCTTTCACCCACCCTGGACCCAAGAGCAGGATCCATCTTCCAGTGGGCAGACCTCTCCTACTCCCAGAGAGCGTAGCAGTAACAGCTCTTATAAAAGCTAGTGATTATAATTCCTGGGGAGTATAGTGATATAGCAATCCCCAGGATAGATACAGCCGTTTCTACCACACATGAGATGAGACTCTATGTTGAGGGTAAGCAGGAACAGATTTTAATGGAGCCACAGCTGACCTTTTATGCAAGTCCCCATGCAAGAGGAACACCCATCTGGACCTGATGGGGCACAGGGACACAAAGTGAATAAACCAATAAAAACTGAGTCATACAGTGAGACACTCCCATACACAAACAATAGAATCCTTCCTTTGTGCTTGGGAGATAATTGAATCAGGAACTGTACTAATCTAACCCAATTATCTCCAAGCACAGAAAAACATACAATTTTGTGAAAACCCTAAAAAGTACCTTAAAAACACATAAAAACATAAAACCCCATAAAAGTTACTGATAGCCCCGATCTAGGTGAACAACATATCTAAAAATCACCCAGATCGGTTCAGGGGTTCAGGAATTTCCTGGAAGTCATAGTTTTGAGCGACCTTGTGCATGGTCCTATGCCCAAAACAGTACCTGGGAAATCAGTGCTAACAGTCGGTCAAGTTCGGTAGTCTTTTACAGGTTTCCCTGCAGGGCCCACAGTCTGTGGGCAGGAGGCGGCAAGCAGGCCTCTCCAAGTACAAGTGGCGAGGTTACTTTCACCACAATTACATTTTATGTCATGTTTCATTGTCTACCTGTACACTACAATATGCAATAAACAAAAATATAAAAGGTTCAGGAATATTTAATTTATCTTTTTAAAAATATTTAAAAACCATTATTTCAGGCAACAGCGATGTTTTGTTTTTCTCTTCAACATCATTTCTGATGAAACCAGAGCATGCGTGAAATGAGAATTTGAACCGGATCCAAAAAAATATTACTTTCTTAGATACTTCAGGTTCCTTTCTTATCCTCTGGCTTAAAGATCACTCTTTAAAAGAGTTAAGTAAAAGGTAATACTATTATCCTCAGCGATGCCAGGAGGAGTTTCATACTGAGGCCATACTGAATTAATATACTAACTCTTTGAGTTGTTAAGAGATACACATGCTATACAAGGAAATGTATTGAAGCATTACAACATACAGGAAATAAAGAAATAACAAATATTATTTCAATCAGGGAAGTACAGTAATCCTAAAATATAGTCATATATAGGATTACTATATATTTTTTTTACACAATTGGTACTATATTATTTTAGCACATAGGTCTGCTATAGCAACATTTTCACCTTTGTTGTTTTACTTCTACATCAGCACTCAGACCATTTGCTTCACATACTGTGACCTTCATTTAGAGACTTTATTCTAGAGACTCTATTTAAGAGCATTAAACTTTTTGTACTTTCTATACCTTTTGCATTTTTTTACGTATTGTTTTCTATTTTTTTTTTATTTCCTGCATTTTATTATTATTTTTCTCTGGTATTCTTTATCTTATCATATTCTATTTGCTGCAATTTATAATATTTGATTTTTATTTTATCTCATTTTATTGCAATTCTCTAAATATTTGCTTCTGGCATCTCTACTACTATTTCTATTCAGGGATTGGAATATCCTTAACCAGTTTAAGCAATATTTAGTTGACATTCCCCTACTCCTTCTACTTAACAGGGTGTCCACACAATGCTACATTCATTGTCTGTGTCTCTCCAGTTCTCCTAGTCCTAGCACCATAACCACTACAGTGAGCTGTAATGTTTGTGGTGCATGTTTTGCACTGGCACCCCCTTATGTAAGTTCTCAAACTGTTTGATAAGTGCCACATACCTCATCTTTCTGTATGGAGAACTTAAGGCTACCTGTTAGCTCTTCTGAGCTAAGCAATGCAGTGGCGGACAGTGTCAGCTGATTTCTCCCAGCCAATTAGGTAAGCCCTGCACAGCTGGTCTTAGCTCCACAAAGAGCTGTGAGGAGGCAGGAAGTGGCGCTATTACAAATAATTTTCTTTACTAACCAACATATTCCACAGCTCATTACAATATTATGAGAGGTGGGATTTAACTATAAGTAGGACAATTACAAGAATACTTACAGGAACGATAGGTTGAAGAAGACCCTGCTCAGACGAGCTTACAGTCTATAGGAGGTGGGGTATAAAACACATTAGGACAGGAAATAGCAATCATATAAGGTGGCAGTGAAGCAGAGCTGGAGGAGAGAGTAAAGTGCTGCCCTTTAGGAGGTATGTGAGGTACAGGTTACTCTGGGAGGCCATAAGCTTTCCTAAAGAGATGGGTTTTAAGGCACTTCTTAAATGATTGGAGACTAGGGAAGAGTCTGATGGTGGTAGGCAGGCTATTCCATAGGAAGGGAGCCGCCCGCGAGAAGTCCTGCAAGCATGAGTTGGCCAAACATATCCGAACAGCGGACAGGAGAGAGTCACGGGCAGAGCAGAGAGACTGAGAAGAGGCATACCTATGAATCTGTGAAGAGATATAAGAGGTGCTAGAATTGTTCAGTGCTTTATAGGTATGGGTTAGCACTTTGAATTGACTCCTATAGGATACAGGAAGCTCATGTGAGGACTGACAGAGGGGTGAGGTGTGAGAGGACCGACTAGAGAGGAAAATCAGTCTGGCGGCAACATTAATTACAGACTGTAATTGGGCAATAGAGCTTTTGGGAAGACCAATTAGGAGAGGGTTACAATAATCCATGCAGGAAATTACTAGAGCATGAACAAGCTCCTGGTTCAGCAGAATCCTGTACCAAATCTAGTTCTACAGGACCCGGAAAAATATGGGAAGTCTTCTGTCTCCCTTTAAGGATGACATGAAGCCCCTCTGGAGTTCGAGACAGCCATGGTTCAACAATATTTATTTGTGTTAACTCTGAGCTAATTTAATAGCCGACCATTTTAGTTCAATCTGGCCATTGTCCAAAGAGTAACGGTAGATTAATAAAAGATCCACATTCCAAGTGGAAGTGTATCTCGCAGTAAAAGGATGGCAAACCAATAGCCCTTTTAGCAACCTGAGGTAAAGGGCATCTTGGGTCAGATTAGGGATTACAAAATTTAATGAACAACCATATGCCTTGATTGTACTGACAGCTAACCCTGAATTATATTTGAGGTTGAGGAATTCCAGAGCTAAGGGAATTGTGTCAGATTCATGGGAAAGGAAATTGAAGGAAACATCCCATGCTTTAAATTCTTTGATCATCTGTTTGTATCTGTCACAGTTCTCATGGTTTGGCCTGAAACTTATCCTTGCGATGTCTCCAGCACTGGGGGCTGGACTTAACCTGTGACTGCTCCTGTCAATCATGGTCCTGCTGTAAAGTATCACTAATTATCCAGGTATAAGACACTGCCTCTCCCTGAGGGCAGTGTCAGTTCATTGACTCTGGTTCTGCTCTCTGGTTCCTGTTTTTGAGTATCCAGATCGTTTGTTCCCCAGTTTGTTCCTGGCTCCTGACCTTGGCTTATTCGCATTGTGTATCCTGACTTCTGGCATCCTCTGACTTTGGCTTACCCTCGTTTATCCTGACTTCTGGCACCCTCTGACTTTTGGCTTACCCTCAACGATTCTCCTGCTTGTGTCCTTGCCTGTACTGCGACTTGGAGCATTATTCTGCACAGCCCCTGTGCACAGACTCACAGGCCAGGTGAATTCTTACCTGACCACCTTGGCTTGTGTTTAATTGCAAGGGTGAGCATATATCTCTGCCTACCGGACTCCGACCTCAGATAAGCCGTTACAGTATCTTACCCTGGTTCTGCGCCGTAATGAAAAATGAACTATGTCTAAAACCCTGTCAGACAGAAGTGGGTGAGTTAAAAGCCTACCAGGCAATCCACATAAGTTGACTTTCCCCCATGATGACGGATGTGGGCTTGCTGAGAAACTTCCCGGGACGAACCTGTAGCCCTGTAGGAACGACACTCGGTCCGAAAGGGCTTCTTGGAAAACTTGGAAAGCTCTTCTTTAACCCCTTAACCCCTTAAGGACCAAACTTCTGGAATAAAATGGAATCATGACATGTCACACATGTCATGTGTCCTTAAGGGGTTTAGGACCAAACTTCTGGAATAAAAGGGAATCATGACATGTCACACATGCCATGTGTCCTTAAGGGGTTAAATCGGAGAATGATCTCTTAGCCTTATATCTTCCATTCACCTCTTGTATAAAAGAAGGGCCAAACAGAAAGGAGTCTTCTAAATTAGGAAACTCATGGGATTTAGGGGCCAAGTCGAATGTTGGAAATGTAATTGAAGGATTGAACAAAACTAAGCAGAGCTCTGCTGGAAGCTTTCAAAAGTGCCACCTTAGAAGCCAATAATGCTGGTAGAGAAGGGTTATGAGAGGATCTCCCCATCTCTGCCTTATCTAACATAAGCAGAAGGGGGCCAACAGCATCCACAATTTTGAACTGTATATTGCGAAACATCTGATCCACAGGATCCCCAGAAACACTGCTTCCTGTAATGGATAACAGTGCTGGATCTATTTCAGGAGCCATTTGTGTAACGGAGTCTTACCTGATAGGGAGTCCAGCTCGCAGAGTTATACGCTCACCCTTGCAAAGTAGACACAGACCAGGGTGACCAGGTAAGACGCCACCTGGCCTGTGAGTCTGTGCACGGGGGCTTTCCAGGAAAAGTGCTCCAAGACTCAGTACAGCAGGGATTAGCAGAAGCGTGGTCAAGGGAAGCCAAAATCAGGGAAGCCAGAGGTCAGAGTAGTCCAGGAGGAAAGCCAAGGTCAGAAGCCGGAATAGACAAGAATCACTGGAACGCAGGTACGGAGTAACAGGAACCAAACAAGGGAACCAGAGTCAATGAACTGACACCCCTCCCAGGGTGAGGCAGGCTTTTATATCCTGTTAATTAGGTATCAGATTCAGCTGGAGAGTTACTGACAGATCAGAGCCTTTGGTGAAGTCCAGCCCCCTGGTGCTGCAGGCAATACAAGAATAAACAGGGAGTTATCCAAAGTCCTGAAATGGCTCAGAGGAAGAACAGCAGGATATGGTCCAGAAGAACCACAGTTCAAATCCCTTATCGGGTGCTTCCAGAGCGACCACGTCTGGCAGACTGGATGTCACGGCGTGGACCGTGACAGTACCCCCCCGTCAAGAACGCCCTCCGGGCGTGAACAGGCTCTTCTTGGAAATGGTACTCCTCATCTTCGGTCTCAGTATCACTAAGATAGTCTTTATAATTAAGGTATCCTTTTACGACCTGGGATTTTATGGTACCAGTTTCGGGTGCTATAGGGGAGGCATTTGCAGCTTTCAAATCTTTTTCGAATACTTCTAGATCTTGTTTACACACAACTGTGCCATTTGAGGCATAGGTGCAGTCAGGAGGCAGAACTGTTTTGGCAAGGCAGGAAGTGGTGATGGTGCTTGCTTGTACAGAAGTGTCATCAGGAAGAGGTCCAAATGTTTCTAGAGCAGGAGGTGAAGTTTCCACAGAGGTACTGGTAACATTAACGGTATTAGTTTGGGTACCCTTTTGTGTCACAGGACGGGGACAGGGCTGGCAGTGTCCAGGCTGTCTTACTGGGATGACAGGGTAAGTCCAAATGGCACCAGACAGAAGGGGTCTTGTCCTAAGTGGACGAGTCGGGCAGAGCGATATGAAATGCCCTCTTTTCCCACAGTATAGACATAGACCATGGGCTCTCCTGCGGTCTTTTTCTTTTGGGGGCAATCTAGTTCTGGTGAAGCCAATCTCCATGGGTTCCTCCATGTCGACTGGAGTTTCACTGCTAGCGCGAGTGTAAACAGGGTTACAAGGCGGGTCCCTGAAAGTGGGTTCATGCTGCAACAAAATGGGATTTTTGTATCCATAAAATAATTCCTCTTCTCTAGGCAACCGGGTTCTGCGAGGACCAGAAATAGGCTTGGAAGTTGCTTTTCTTGCTGTAAAACACTGAGAATCCATTGCGGACATAAACAACTCCCAGGAGTCCAAGACAGTACTTCTCTCCTGCAACTTCTGGTGTGCCCACGCCTTAATCCGCCCGGTACATAGGTTAATAGCGGAGCGTACTTTGATGAAGTCGGTGGCATAGGTTCTCGATTTCAGGGCAAATAGTAGCTCACAATCCGTCTTGAACATCGGAAAAGCAGAATGGGAACCGTCGAACCTGTCAGGCATAAAGACATACGGTTCTGGGCATACATGTTCCGGGACTGCAAGCGTTGCTCCTTTCAATGCCAATGAATGTCTCTGCAATTCTGTAACATTCTGGGACAGGTTGGAGACTTGCTCGGCCAGGGAGGTGAGTAACTTGTATAACTCTGTAGACTCCATTGGTCAGTTCATCTGTAACGGAGTCTTACCTGATAGGGAGTCCAGCTCGCAGAGTTATACGCTCACCCTTGCAAAGTAGACACAGACCAGGGTGACCAGGTAAGACGCCACCTGGCCTGTGAGTCTGTGCACGGGGGCTTTCCAGGAAAAGTGCTCCAAGACTCAGTACAGCAGGGATTAGCAGAAGCGTGGTCAAGGGAAGCCAAAATCAGGGAAGCCAGAGGTCAGAGTAGTCCAGGAGGAAAGCCAAGGTCAGAAGCCGGAATTAGACAAGAATCACTGGAACGCAGGTACGGAGTAACAGGAACCAAACAAGGGAACCAGAGTCAATGAACTGACACCCCTCCCAGGGTGAGGCAGGCTTTTATATCCTGTTAATTAGGTATCAGATTCAGCTGGAGAGTTACTGACAGATCAGAGCCTTTGGTGAAGTCCAGCCCCCTGGTGCTGCAGGCAATACAAGAATACACAGGGAGTTATCCAAAGTCCTGAAATGGCTCAGAGGAAGAACAGCAGGATATGGTCCAGAAGAACCACAGTTCAAATCCCCTATCGGGTGCTTCCAGAGCGACCACGTCTGGCAGACTGGATGTCACGGCGTGGACCGTGACAATTTGTGCCTGAATGTTAGGGATACCAATAAGGTTTCTAAGGAGGAGACGATTAGAGGACATCCTCTTTAACTAGCAGGGATCTGAAAACCAGATTGGCAAAATCCCTGACTTATGACTCTTGCTCGATGGCCCATCTGTAATGGAACAATTTTGAAGGGAGCACTTTACCTAAAAGGCTCATCCTGGCCATCTGAATGTTGCTCAACTACCCTCGTTCAGTGGAAGCTGCAGAGCGAACCACTTCCTCAGACTCCCAGTCAATCTCAGGTGATCCCTGTCTGGAACAGGATGAATGAGCAAATACTCTTGAGGAGGACGGTGAGGTACAGACAGCATTCAAACAAGTTTTATCCCTTTTGTGTGAAAATTGCTTAGAAACCTCAAACGAGGGAAACACATGTTTGGCTTTTGGAGGTACTGTCTCTTTAAATCGTCGACTATTCAAACGAGGGTGAGGGGAAGAGGGACCAAAATCATGTTCATCATTATAACTTGAAGAAGATGAAAGGCAGCCCTTCTTTTTTCTTTTACAGGTAACTGGGACCATATCCTCCTCAGAAGATAAAGAGGATAGGTCTCTGGCAAGGAAGGCTCTCTTATGGAGCCTTCTAATGTTGATGGGGCTGTCTCTAGAAAGACAACCACCATATCTATGGCAGACACAGAAATGGAGTCCTCCATCAATGTTGACACTTTAAAATCTGAGGTGATCAGGGCTGCCACGAGCTGCAGGGTTGTCCTGATCACCTGATTGGCTAGAAACGCTGTTGCTGTGCAGGAGCACATCACAAGTGTTTTTAGTGTGCCTCCCGGAGGGACAAATGGCTACCCACATTCTCTCATACATACATATAGGTACATAACCACATCCCCCATGCATACATGCAGACATAACCATACATACCAGCATATACATACCATGTGATGCACATTACATTAAAGTGTGCAATCCGAGGAAATTACCATTTAAAATGTACCTTACAAATACTAATTTTAAAAAAGAGGTACAAAATATACATTATTTTAGTGATAACAAGGTATTCATACATACATATAAACAAACAGAAAAGTGGTCATTTGTGGCTTTATATTAGGGAGTAGTGATGTCGCGAACCGTTCGCGAACTTGCCGCGAACAGTTCGCCACGGTTCGCCACGGTTTGCCACGAACCATTCGTGGCGAACTCCGGTCAGCTGACACATCCCTGCCAATCTCCGGCAGACCCTCCCGCCCACACCCCCCTACATCCTGGACAGCATCCATGTTGAAGACATCACTATTATGGAGTAGACTTGCTAGGCAGTGCAGTGCAAGGAAGAAATTTTTGGATCGGTTGGACCATAGTTTGTTCCTATTCTGTTTTGTTTTGAACACATTTCCCATGCATTCTTTTGGGAAAAAACATTCGGACAAACCAAAATGGTGCAAAAATACTTCTATTAACGTGTAGGAAAAAAAAATAGTTTATTTTATATTCCCTCCCTTTTTTTCTGGAAATCGGAATCATGAAACAAATAAAAAGACTCATCCTTTTCATTTGCATCATGTTTCTGCCCTTTGGAATTGAGGACTTTGAAACCAAATGCACAAGTATACTAGAGGTGACTATGTAGCAGAGCCCTAGTCCTAGCAGGGACTCTTCTCCACTGGATCCACAAAAGTACAATCAGGAACTCCCAAAGGAATATCCCCCCTCCTCCCCAGTAACTGGAAGACACACAGATCTGGGAGTAAAACTCAACTTTCTTGGAACACACATGGTTTTTAAGCCGAGTCCCCTACATGGGGTTTACAATACAAGACAACAGGGGTTTCAATCCCAGGATCCTCTGTGCCTGAAAGATAATTGCGTGAGGAAACCTCTTTAATTTAATTATCACTCAGGTACAGAAAAATCGACAATAGTTCCAAACACCCCACAAACACATCTTAATATTTCAAAAGGGGTTAGTTGATTGCATGGAAGGGCAGCAATCTAAAGTGCTCTTTGAAGCTGAGACCCTAACAGAGATATTCTGTAAGGTGTGAGAAGTCACACGTAAGTGGCCTGGAAGTCTGGGTTTCTCTACAAACCAACTCTCACATCTGCCATAGGTCCTTCTGATATGGTAATGATCATTAGCTTTCAAGAACAAAAAGAAACACTTGTGTTTTAATATCATATCCAAAAGAGACATTAATATCTACCCACAGATTAATAATCAAGCCTCATCTTTATCATATCCAGAATGGGACAAGCAAAATCTTCCAGTAAAGCCTAAACATGAGTTGTGAACAAGGGGACCCCACAAACAATACATTGTTAAATAGCCCTGACCTGAAAACAATAGACAGACAAGCGAGTGGGCACATGTGGGCATGGTACTCCGTGACAGTGTTCCGTCACAGACTCTACATACAGAATGCGCACTGTTGTATGATATATGTCACTTATACTGAATTACTACAATATAGTGTATACATGCCACAGCCCCTACAAAAGTATAAATAAGGGATTCATATAGGGCTTGTTAATATAGTCCTGACATAGTGATGGATCATGTTAACGTGACTACTAAAAGAGTAGATCAGATGCCACTTCAGTTTGGCCATAATATAGGGCATATACTTGTCACCTGTAACAATAAATATAAATATCAAATTTGACTCTTTACTAACATTTGCCACATATGTGATACCAATCAACCTTGCTGAGTCAGTCCAAGTAGGCTAAAGAAATCACTGTCTTGCCATAGAGAGGAGTATTTTGGGGGGCAATTTGGGCACTCTCTGGCATAATTACATTAGGCTTGTGCATGGTGAAAACATTTGGTTTGGCTCAATTACTTTATCCAAAGAAAAGAAATTATTAGGTCAGATCAAATTTTTATTGATGCATTGGTTTAGCTTGGATTGAATATCATCCATGTATATTATATGGAAAAACATTTTAGATGGACTGGAAAGGTGC
>OW240912.1:225372842-225392842 GCA_933207985.1 Pelobates cultripes | reverse complement strand
TCAGCTGTTCATTTACATTTATCTTAGATTGTTATGGTTCCAGTAAATGATGTGGCTCTTATTATACTGTAAAGTAATCCCTTTGAATACAAAGAAGATGCATCTACTTTCAACACAACTGCTTTCTAAGACAGTAACCTTTGACATTCTACCAGACATTAATTGAAGATGGACTGAAAAATGATGGCCGAGTAGTTATAATTTATTACCCTGTAATGTTAGGTTATTAAAAGAAACTTAATTGTTTGAGCAATTTTCATCTGAGAGGTTGGATGCAATACGCAAATGCCCAGGATAATTATAGTTTATGTGATACATAGCTTTGAATGTGAGGCTTTTGCTTCAAAACTGGTGTAAGCCACAAAATAGTTATAGACAGGAATGTTAATGGTATATTCAAGAATTATTGGTAACTGAAAAGCTGTCCATCTTGGTCCTTAAGGTTGATTAATCTTCCAGAGTTTTAAGATTTCCACAATCAAGTTGTAATGAAACAATTAACTTTATTTAACCATTACAATATGGTCAAAATTCATTTTAAGACTCGGCATAACTGATGTCATTACAATTTGCACTGGATCACAGTTTGCCAGAGACTACAAAATGAAGAATAAATTAAACTAACTACTTATATGGTTTGTCCTTGAAGGCGATTCAAGTTGATTTATGTACTCTTTCATCCATAACCAAATCAGCAGGTAATAGATCAGTGTTATTATTAAACATCTCAATATTACTCATTTTAACGAACTTAGCCTATTGCAAACATAGCCTAGAACTCTGAAGTATGATTGGATTCAGTTGTTGGTGTAATAGCCATATTACTTGTTATCAGAATGCTACTGCCCCCTTATAAGGTTTTTTTTGAAGATACATGACCTTGTTGTTTTGACTATTAGCATTAGTACTTAATATAAAATAGTACTATAATTACATGAATAAAACAAATGTATTAAGATACAATACATCATGCAGTCATAATTGTAATCATGATTCACATGAAAAACTTGCATATAACTAATTGGTGTAGATATGAAGACTTTCCCTTTCTTAGCCACAACTGACCTTTAAGCATTTTAAAGAGATTCTCTAACCCAGAGCTGTCCAAAAGGTAGATCCCTAGATGTGTTAAAACTATTGTTCCACGATACTTTGTCATTCTAAAAGCATGCAAAGCATCATGGGAGTTGAAGTTCTCCAACATCTGGGCATCTAGCTTTTTGGCACCCCTACTCTAATCTACTGAAGGGGAATGAAAAACAGAAGAATGGCACACTATTACTAAGACGTCAATATTATCAGTCTTAGATTGATGTACACAGTGCATTGAGTTGTATGACACAAAGGGGGTATTTGTCAAAGTGTAACATAGTTACATAGCTGAAAAGAGACATATGTCCATCATGTTCAGCATTTCTCACATCTGTTTTTGCTGTTGATCCAAAAGAAGGCAAAACATACAGTTTGAAGCCCTTACAATTTTGCAACAAACTAGAAAAAAATCCTTCTTCACCCCAGAATGGCAGTAAGATCTCCCATTGGATCTGAATTTTTAATATTATGTTTATGCAAGTATTCATCCAGTTGCTGTATAGACTCTGGTAAAACCACCTCTTATCCACATTTTTATTGTTCTTACTGTAAAAAAAAAGCCTTTCTCTTGCCTTCGAGTAAATCTGCTTTCTTCTATTGTATATGTGTGACCTTGTGTCCTATGTATGGTCCTGTCTATGAATAGATTTCCAGACAATGGTTTCTACTGGACCTGAATATATTTATATAATACTATCATATCCCTTTTGATGCACTGTTTTTAACCCAAACAGATTTTAATTTGTTAACGGTTCTTTTATGAATTTTATAGCCTGTCTTTGCACTTTTTCAAGTGCCATAATATTCTTCTTTAAACATATTCAAGGTGTGGTCATTGATTTATAAAGAGTCACAATTATATTTTTATCTTAAGAATCAATGACCTTTTTTATAAGACAATACAATACTGGCCTTAACACGTTTTCATTTTCTAGTTTAGCCCATTTACTCACCTTTTGCATGCGTTATTGGCTAATATCTTATATAAAATGCTACTGATTTGCCTCATTTAAATGCTTTAAATGTCCTTTTCTTATTTTTTATTTATTGGTATACCTTCCCACTAAGCCATATCAGTTTCAAAAGTTTCTGTTATATTTATTACTCCATACTACATACTGAGAAGTATATCTTTCCAATATTTATTTAAAGATATTCCATTTATCCTCAGTGGCTTTTTTAAAATTTGAGTCAATATTTTGTAAAGCTACCATAATCTCATTGACATTAGCCTTTTTAATTGTTCTTGCATAGCAAGACCACTTAATGTTATCTCACATATATATTATTCTTATTCTTATTATAGCCAAATTTACCACCTTAACTCCTCCCACAGTTTTTACACTACATAGACAGAAATATACCAAAACGTGCAGATTGTTCCCGATCGGATTGCAATTACTTTGTGGAACGTTTCGCCCAATGATTCACGGAATATCGTCGTTCTTGTGGCGAAATTGGTCCCATAGAAATGAATGGCAAAATGTTCAAAACTAGAGTGGGAGCTGGCAAAAGTTGAAAAATCAGGACATGATTTCTAAACTGCCACCACACCCTCATTTTCAAGCCCACCTACACAAATCTTATATCAAAACGTTCAGATATCCCTGCTGCCACTACAAATGTCCACAGCTAAGCCATAGTCCTGATAGTTTTCACAATATGACCATTTGTTTGCGACTCACTCCGTTCATTGACATTCATTGAAACACCACTCCAGCCAGCTTAAATTTGAAGGGCAATTTCTAAACTGCGACTGTGCCTTCATTGTTAATATTTCAGAGACATACTATGCATCAAAATGTAGATCTGGGTCTTGTGATTCCCACAATATAAAGCTCTTCACTGTAGGATGTATAGTTTTTAAAATCCGACCGTTTGAAGATGGCAACCGCCAAAATACTCTGACCTGTGCCAGGCTGCAGCAGCAAGGGATGTCATAGACAGGGCCTTTTGTACACCTGCTAATGTTTTTATAAATGTATGTTTTAATGTAACTGTGAAGCACTTTGGGCATCAATATTGCAATTAAATGTGCTATATAAATAAATAAAAGTTGTAATGCATTTCTCACTCTATTAAGCTTGCCATGTGCACTTTTTAAATTTGATCAATCAATTGGTTAGTGTAATGTTTACTATCTTTACTCACTCCAAACACTCCACACAGTTACTCTGCCCACTCCATAAAGGTACTCTGCCCAGTCCAACCTTTCCACAGTTACTCAAGCCACTCCACCCAGTTACTCCGCCTACTCCAGTTGTAGAATACTGGTGGAGGCAAGAACACTTCACACAATTTCCCCAGAAATGAAGATGTCATGTTGCCCCATGCAGATATCTACCCATAAAGCTTACACATTTTCCTTGTCACATTCCACTTGCTTAATATTTGGTTAATTCATGGTTGACATACAAACATACTCCACCACCTTTCCTTTTTTATCCTTCCTAAATAATGTGTTACAATTTAAGTTAACTACCCAGTCATGTGTCTCATTCCATCATGTTTCTATTATATCATATTGTTTAGTGTATGCTATTGCCTCTAGTTTCACCATTTTGTTATTTAGGCTCCTTGCAGTAGTAAGCATATTTTTAATATTATCATGAGACACTTGTAATTTATGTTTTTTTTAGGTTTTTTTTACTATTACATACCTTCTGTTTTCTGTTTTTGCCCATCCCCCATCTCAAGCCCCCATTTCATTTGGTTCTCCTTATGATTACCACATGAAGCACATTTCTCCAGTATGGCATTATTTTTGCTTTTAATGGTGCATTTAACTCTCATCAATATACTCAATCCAGCATTTCAATAGAAAGCTAATAGTGCCCCAAAACATATAAAATAATAACAAAATATGTTGCATACAACACTGAAGGATAGTTTTTGTGTGTGACCTAATAAGCACATGGAACCTGTGTAAACCCAACATTTTGACAAGTTATACCACTGATTTGACACAAACATAAGATACAAACAAAATGCTTGTTGTCAATTACATAATGGCTGATTGATTTCATCATGAAAAAAAAAAACTTGATTTGTAAACTGTAACTATTTCAGAGGCTGATATTATACCATTATTATTATTATTATTATTATTTATAAAGCCCAACAAATTCCTCAGCAACAAGACTAGTTGGATGCACAGGGACAGAAAAGGTTGAAGGCCCTGCTCAAGCTTACATTCTAGAGAAATACGTTCCTTCTTTAATTTAAACAAAAAATAATAAGTTTAATAGAGAAAAAAGCAACAATCGTAATTGTTTTACAACTATAAACCTATACAATTATCCAAAGAAATATACTTCAGGGATGATGTGTAAACTTTTAAGGGGAGAAATTAAAAATGAATTGTAAGAGCGTCAAACGGTATTAATTTTGACTAATCATATACATTGTTGCCTTATGCTCCTGCCTTACTATGGTAGGCCTTATTAATACGATTATGAATGCTGTGGGTTATCTGTGCACCAATGCAAAAACCTGCACACAATTTGTACAAAGTCAGCTCTGAACATTGATACATGTTTCATTTGGGTTAGTGTTTACTGTGATTGCTGTGAGAGCTTGAGGTAATTTGTATTGTTTGAAGTGTATTACTATTGATTCTATTGTTATATAGCAAAAACTAGGGGCAGATACAGTGCAGTAAACTGTTTACAACAAACAGGGAGAACCATAGACCCACATGTTAATACCCCTGCCTATTATTATTATTATTGCAATTTATATAGCGCCAACAGATTCTCTCGCGCTTTACAATATTATGAGAGGTGGAATTTAACTATAAATAGGACAATTACAAGAAAACTTACAGAAACAAGAGGACCCTGCTCAAACGAGCTTACAGTCTATAGTATAACAATGTATATTTATACTGTGTATATTTCTACAACCACCTGAATCTTTGTGCAGCTGCCCATTTTTTTCGGGTCATCTCACTTTAACTTTCAATTGAGAATCTATTGTATCTTCCTTCATGGCCTGTATCTCCCATCTTTCTTTTTCTTAAAAAAAAAAAGGAATTGCCAAGATGACTATTCCAGAGCTTTAACCATGAATGCAAGATAGTTAAAATGTGTTTTTTTTTCCCTCAGACATTACTTTCTCTGTAACATTTTCCTTGTAGAATCCCTTTTGTCGTTGCGTGACCCTCTGCTTTTTACAGCCTTGCCCCATGTCTGAAAACACCTCAACCAATATAAGAGCTCCAGGGGCCACTCAAGCTGCAGAACTATCTTTCCCAACATCGTTGCTGTGATAGTAATGACAATGTGCTTCCACTATAATCTATTTGGTTAACAGCAAACTGAATGTCGTTGAATGTGTACGCATTATTGTCATGGCTGTAAATATCCCACTGGCATCTGTCTATAAACCTGCCAGCCTCTGGCACCCCTAAAGCTTTGTCTTTCTGTCATCGTAAAGTCATCTGGGTGCAATCTCTTCACTTTCATAGGTCATGATGCTGGTGTCTGCCCTTGCACAAGTGATGAGATTTCTGACAAACAGAGCCAAATGCAACAGTGCAGGAGAGGTCTGCAAAGTATCGTTAAATAAGGATTTTCAAACTGCCCTAGGTTTATGAATATTGAACAGAAATCATCATTCTATTGCAGCATGAAAAGAACAAACTAGCATTCTCACCTGAGACCTGCTAACATGTAGTTAAGTAATATTGTTTGTGTGGACATAGGCAAGTTTGTTCTGAACATGGTTCTGTCCATACAGAAAATGAAGTTGTGTCATAAATTCTATACGGACATAGTAAGAAAGGTGGTGGGCATCTGTGCATAATAGACCTTTATAGTAAATAATCACTTAAAGCTGCCACCCAAGACTTTAACTCCCACTTATCTCAGGCATCACTGGGGCATCTATGCCACAATGCTATTCTAACAGTAAAGATCACTCCTTATCCACTAACTATCCTAACATTACACTATCACTAAACATTAGCATGCTATAATGCTACACATTGACCCCTACACTACCACTAAATATTACCCCTACAGCACATCAATACTAAATAAGAACCTAGAACTCCTAAATTAGCATTAAAGGACCACTCTAGGCACCCAGACCACTTCAGCTTAATGAAGGGGTCTGGGTGCCAGGTCCTTCTAGGGTTAACCCATTTTTTAATAAACATAGCAGTTTCAGAGAAACTGCTATGTTTATCAATGGGTTAAGCCTTCCTCCATTCCCTCTAGTGGCTGTCTCATTGACAGCCACTAGAGGCGCTTGCGTGCTTCTCACTGTGATTTTCACAGTGAGAGCACGCCAGCGTCCATAGGAAAGCATTGTAAATGCTTTCCTATGCGACCGGCTGAATGCGCGCACAGCACTTGCCGCGCGTGCGCATTCAGCCCAGGAGGAGGAATGGAGGAGGAGAGCTCTCCGCCCAGCGCTGGAAAAAGGTAAGTTTAAACCCCTTTCCCCATTCCAGAGCCGGGCGGGAGGGGGACCCTGAGGGTGGGGGCACCCTCAGGGCACTATAGTGCCAGGAAAACGAGTATGTTTTCCTGGCACTATAGTGGTCCTTTAACCTGTCAATATCATTTAATTCAAAAGATACATTATGACGAAATCATGTGTTATCATAAAATAATACCATCTCAAGGTTCTGTAGACATTAATAAATCACTTGACATATGATCTCTTTGTTTATGATGATGTCTCCAGAATCCCTTAATGTACATAATTAAATATACTGCACAAGTGAGTGCACCCCTTTTCTTACTGGTTATATATTCAACATTGGGCTTCAGATAAGTACTAAGTATCAGTAAAGGTAGAGAGCCAGGCCATGATTGATCTATAGGTAGATAGATCGAAAGAGATTTAACTCTGAAATGCATTCTTTAACCTTTGTACTCTTATATGGAATATGGAAGCCTAAAATTGAAGCAATATACATTAGAAATGTGCAATTCCTTTTGGTCCAAAGTATCGAATTTCGGAAGTGCTGAGCCAAACCAAATTGCCGAAGTGCCAAATTTCAGAAGTGCTTCGGATTTCTAAAAGTGGCAAAACACTCCTTCCCCAACCTTACCCCTAACCTTACCCCTAACCCTAACCCTACCTATAATCCTACCCCTTACCCTACTCCTAACACTACCCCTAACCCTAGGTGGGGTAGGGTTAGGGTTAGGATTGGGGTTAGGGGTTGCATTAGGGGCAGGGTTAGGGGTGGGTTAGCGGTAGGATTAGGGTTGGGTTAGGGGTAGGATTAGGGGTGAGTTAGGGGTAGGGTTAGGAGTAGGGTTAGGGAACTGCAGAAGTGCCGAATTGGTGAAGTGCTGAATTTCGGAAGTGCCAAACTGAAGTGCCGAATTGGCGATGTCCCGAATTGCTGAAGTCCCAATTCCGGAAGTGCCAAACCTAGCCGAAGTGCCGAATTGCCGAAGTCCCAAATTTCAGAAGTGCCGAACCGAACCAAATTTTTTGCCCATGTAATATACACACATAGAGTAGTTTCCAGGCCTAACCTATTTATTGTTCTCACTCTGCTGTGCTAACCAGTACTCCAAATATTCCAAATTTGCATCTTAAGGTGAGGGGCAATTCTGTTGTTTCTCTGTATAGATGTTTTTTGTTTGTTTTTTGTCTAGTAACTATGGTTGACTTGCAGTATATATTTACCTTACCACCCAACATTTATAATGGACACAGATGCACACTTTAATTTTAGGGTTTAAGTAGGGGTATAGTCAGGGGCAGGGTTGTTAACTTTTAGGCGACTTATTAATAACAATTTAACTTGTAATTTAGAACAAGAACAATGTAGTTTAAAGATATATTACTGTGAATATTATTGCTGTGGAGCTCTGTTATTCACTCAGACACAGCAACAATATGGAGGTCATAGAAAAGGAAGTAAATTGGGACTGAAAGGAGTGACAGAGGGATTTGGGAAAAAAACTAATGTCTGCCCATTTTAAATAGGGACACTTGGGAAGTATAGTATAAATTTCCAGATACACATCAGCTATAAGACACATATACTTAACTAATTCAATTGAAGAAGCAATACAATTTCACAAAATGTTTATGCTATAAGTTATAGCGAATCAGTTACGTTTTTTTTTCCATACTTAGAACATGTGTATGACCTAGCAATACTGAGATATCTGACTGGTTTTAAAACCTAGAAACGCGTGAATGCTGCTCTCTCCCATTCACCCACACATTTGTCCTTACAAACCATTTCTCGATAGTATTGATTTACCTCATGCTGTACTGATAATGTACCTACACTGTCAGCTGAACAGCAGATTGCTGTGCATTAATATGAGAGTTAACGCTAGGTCAATATAACTGACAATAACTTTCATAATTTAGACTAAAAAAAAGTTTGGGCTAGGTGGATCATAAAAAGGTTTCTTTCGGGTTAACACTAAAACTGAATTGTCAGGAATTAAGCATAAAAACTGTAAATGTAAAGCAAAAATAACTAAGCATGTCCAAGATTTTGTTCTAATATAGATGTATTCGCCTAATCCTAATTAGCTGATAGATTCTTGACAATTAACAGGTTTGTGAATTACCTTGTTACAAAGTAGTCCATTTTGTTAAGGCTCGTAAAAGCTCATACAGCATATTATTTAGTTGTAAGTGTTAAGCCCGCCTCCCTTTTTCTCTAAGCTCAGTATATGTAACTTGACAGGAAAATCCCTACAACATACCAATATTGCTAGAGGAAGGGTATTATTGAAAAAACAAACAAAAAAAAAAAACATGGGATGTGACAGATCTGCTTTAAAAAAGCAGGCATTCCTTCTTTCTCAGAATTCATTTTATATTCCTCCACATAGACTTAACCATCATTATAATTTAATAAACCCAGTATTTTAATTATATTTCATTATATTAATTATTCTATTTCTCTAGAAAAACATTAGAACTAAAGAGCACATCACTGATAATGAGGCAGAATTTAATATTTTTCAAAAGCCAAATTTTATTTTGTATTAAAAATCAGCACCTCAATAAACATGTAAATATCCACATCAGAGATATCTTAAAGGAACATTATAGTGTTACAAATACAAAGCTATATTCCTAACACTATAGGCACTCTCTGCCCTGCACCACCCTATAGATAGGGAACCAGTTAGTTCTTATCCGGATGGGCGCAACCATTATGGACATTGCCAGTGGTTTGAGTTGCGTCACTGTCAATAACTTCATCACTGCCTGCCTGCCCATCTTGATCTGAATAACTCCTAGGAGTTATAAATTCTTCTTTAAATTATGTCATGATTTAGATTTCTGGGAATTATTGTTCTGCTGTACTTCTGATGCAAAAAGCTGAAAATTGAACTCCTTATATGGGATGAGCCTCGGCACTGACCTTATTTTAATTTTATTAATGTACTCTTTTTGCATATGTTTACTGCACTAACTAACTATTTTATGCATAAGAAGATAATTGGTCAATCTAACCTGGAATGTGCCTTTAATTAAATATGTGTGTGTGTGTGTATATAGATATATATATATACACACACACACGCAAATAGACAGAATTGTTCTATAGCTCAAAGCCGCATTGAGTTGTGACTTTGCAGATCTCAATTTACAGTCGTCTCACCTTCTCTTTCTAAATACGTTGTTTTTTTTATTTTATTATTTTGAGCAAGTAGTGACTTTAGACCTTAGTAGTTAATTACATATTTATATTTTTCCAGTGCAATGTTTTGGTTAGAATAGTTTGGTCTCTTGTGTTTATCAGTGGGTTAACAGATCAACTCTGTCCTCCATACGTCTGGCACATACCCATCTCCCTGATGAGTTCTGGCCAAGATCTGACTGCGTGGTGATTCTGCATTCAGCAAAGAGACGGGGTGTGAATACTAAACAGCAAAATACTCTTATCCTAACCTCCATTAAAAGCAGTGACAAAATAACTCCCCTTTCTTTTCCACCCACTTTGTGTGTACCATGGAGCTCTATCTAAGCTAAAATTCAGGACATTAATGTTAAAGAAACTATCAGAGCACTGAGCAGCAACTGATCGCTGCTCTGAACATTTCTAGCTGCTCTCAAAGATGCTTCAGTGATTTTCTCAGCTTGTAGTCTCCCACCGCCCCTCCTCACAGCAATCACACGAAATAGTTGTATTCTGTGCTTAAGCTTTAAAAAGAAATCAAAGAAAAGGGATGCGGTAGTCAGCTCTGAAAAATATATTCTTGTGATGGCATTCCATGTTACCTGAAAAGATGGAAGGTCCTTGTTTCCAGTAGAAATTATTGTGCTAAAATAAAGTTGTAAATATGTATTGCTGCACGGCTGCTGAGATCCAGTTTAATCCAAACTTGTTAAATGTTAAAGAAATGTCCTTACACTCTGCGTTACATTTTCTTAAAAGTTCTTGGTCATAAAAAAACATGATACAGTATTGTTTTGTAGAAGCCATACACATTGTTGATTACATCTTTGTGTTGTGATCATACTAGAAGTAAATTTACAGAAAAAAAAGAGTTATATTTGGATCCAAATGCCTTGTATTGTGGGATGCTGTGTGCATTCATTGGGGGGAATCAACTGCATTCTCAGCCACTTGCATCCAAAGAGGATACTTTCTACTTCCGTTAGCTCCACTGAGCTAATGGCAGTAGGCAGGTGTGTTATAGTAGAATTCTGGACTCTCCCCCTCCACAGCGGTCATTAAAACAGTTTTTTTTTATCTTCTAGTGCGCACGTACCTGCATGCACAAGTGTAAGCGTGAGTGTGTTCAGGAGAGCCATGCACAGTGTTTTTTTTTTTTTATACAAGTCTCTCCACTGAACAAATAGTATGCGGATTAGAGAAAAGGCGCACAAGAACACTTACTATAAAATATTCTCGCACTTCAGAATAATAGCTTGAATTGAAAAAAAAAAAAAACCTGACAAGCATGCAGTGGCTTGCAAGATAGTGCAAATTGGCTGAATAGAAAAAGAGGCTTCTCAATCAGAAGCCTCTGATTGGATAGTTCTGCAAGAGGAGACTGAAAATCACTACTGGAGAAAAGAAAGGGCTTACAAAGGAGGCAGTCATAAGAACTGAAGCATTTTCAGGCTGTTTTAGACTACACCCAGTAAATTCATGCATAAAAATTGGGGTTATGTCTACTATGTCTACTAAACTGTGTTTTAATTTTTTTTTTTTCAGTGTGGAGTGTTCCTTTAATCTATGCCTCTCCTAGCACAATGTATAGCTTATAGATGTACATATTGGAGTTTGCTTTTTAGGAATCTGTCTCAGGTACTACCTCTCTGGTAGTACATTGTGCTATTGATTTTTTAGAATAGTGTGTTATTGCAACATAATCCCAACCAAAATATGTTTTGGTACTACAAACTATCAGGGTCCACTCATGTCACAATCCTATATCGGTATAACAGGCATTTAATACATGACTTGCAACCATTGATGCTCTCTTTCAAATGGAGAGATGTTAGGGACACTGCTTGCAGGTCCTTGTTCCTTGCAGCACAAAAATATGATAATGACCATAGTGGATGTCCTCATATTCAGTAAAGATGTTGAAAATGGGAGTAATGTAACTTGATACCTAATTGAAGCTGAAAACTGATACTTTTTTGGCTGCTAAGATGTATTCTGGTACCAATTAAATTACTTGTTTGATGTTTACATTATGGTTACTTCAGAAAGTCAAGTGTGCATGGAAGTTCTGAAAGCTTACACAATTAACAATGTATTACAATGTTGGATATCCCTACCTGATGTTTGATGATCTTATGTCTTGGAATGAAACATAGAAACATAGAATGTGATGGCAGATAGGAACCGTTTGACCCATCTAATCTGCCCAATTGTCTAAATACTTTCATTAGCCCCTGGCCTTATCTTAAGTCTAGGACAGCCTTATGCCTATCTCATAATGGTACAGGAAAATGTTCAGTAACCTGTTTGAAATTGTTATTTTGGGATTTGATGAGGTAGACTTGAAAACTATGCAGTGAATTGCTAGAAATATGTTTCATATCCTCATTTTTTGTTTTTCAGCATCCTGCAAAGTTCTGCCTACAAATTCTGCCCATCCAACAGCCCTTCCACCTTCTCCAGCTGCCATCCTTCCAGTTAGCTATCGCCTGTCCAATACTCGCTTGGCCTTCTTCCTACGCGAGGCTGGACCCTTGCCAACATGGAATTCAAGCACCCCTTTACTTCATCGCTCAGAGCCCTTTGTGGTGTTTCAGACAAGGGAATTGCCAATTCTAAATGTTACATTGGGACCTTTTGCTGCAGGACAGGTTTTGCCAAAGGAGTTACTTCAACCTTCAAGCACACTAGAGGTTTCAGATCGACTAACTGTAAACTGGAAAGTGAGAACCTATATAATTAGAACTCGAGTGCCTGCCAATCAACCCACAGTACAGGTTCTCTTTTATGTAGCTGGCCGAGATTGGGATGATTTTGTAGTAACCGAGCGCCTGCCATGTGTCCGACTTCATATTTTTCGAGAAATTCAGGAGATTAAGAGTTCTTGCAGATTGAGAGGAAGTTTAGCTATTTGTCTTGCTCAAGCTGAACTTCCTCTGAGTTGGTTTGGGCTGGCTGCTGTACCCATTGGACAGCAGAAATCCTCACCTGATGGAGCTGAGCTTAACGGAGAAAGTCACCAAGTAGAGTTGTTTTACACTTTACATACCCCAGACTCTAGTGGAGGGTGTCAGAGTGAACCTGGCACACGTAGGGGAGGAGAAGCACCAACTCAACATCCTCTTCTTCGAATTGGTAGTATCAGTCTATATCAACCAGTTCAGGTCGATCCCATGCTTGAACAACAATTGGATACAAATATCTTCATCAGATTACCAGACAGAAAGCTACGACCAGGAGAGATCCTTAGAATCATGCTCTATATGGTGGCTAATTCAAGTGTAGAGCAATTCTCACTCAGGTAATTGAAATGTCTTACTGGAGGTTGGGGAGAGAAAAATATAAAAATAGACTGTATGAGTTATTTGATTTTCTGATTTAGAAAATCTATTATAATCCAACATGACATAATGTCTACCAGTAACCCATTATTGGTATAAAATCATCATGCCTCTTTCTTTACAGAAACTGCTTAATATTTTGTTGTATTCTGTATCTTGGCCCCAAATGTATTCAAAAAGGAAAACAAAATAGTTCATTAATTTATTAGCCTTGGTTTTCTTTTTCTTTTTTTATAATAGCAATAATCATCACGGTTAGGGAGAACGGTAGCTGTATAGGAAGCCAAGATTAACTTTCTTAGGCTTTTTGCATTTTTGACCAAAAAATTATAGTAGAGGTTGTGGGAAGTGATGACCAATTTTGCCACTCAGTTGTGCATCTGTTCCAAAACTATATTAAGTATTAAGGAGATAAGTGTATGCTATTAAAACGTCTGTTTAGAAACTTAACATTCTGATGAAAGGGCAGAGGTAAATGGAAAAAGGTAAGAACAGCATTTACCTACATCATTTTCTGTTTCGCAGACATTTGGCTTTTGGAATACTGCAATATAAATACAATACAGTGCAAAAGTTATACTGTGCCAATATTAATATATGTTTGTGATAATAAAAACGTATAGAATTATATTTATTCTATTTTGGTTATCCATATCTTCTGAATCTTAATCTTAATCAACTACCCCCAAAATAATAAAACAATCTAGAGACAGCAGGTAATACCAAAACTTTATTTGCAAAATACCAAAACTTTCAATTACCTTTCCTAGTTAAATACTTTGATATTAGGTTTATTTAATGATTTCTGTTAAAATACTTTATGTGATCTGTGTATAGCATAGGCAGGTTTTGGTAACTTAGTGGGATTCTTCTGTGCCTCGAGAACTGGGCATTTCCTGTAAAGCAATGAAGCAATTACTATGTAGAGTTCTGAAATATATATATATATATATATATATATATTTATTTGACCAGGGTAACCATACCTCTGCTATGCTTGATAGAAGGATATTTCATCCATCCATCAACTATTAACTCATCACTGATTTTACTAAAATTTCTGTTCAATGGCTTTAAAATCACACTTTAAGAATAATGATTCCCCGGTATTTAAAAATGTGATTTAAATTAACAGTAATTTCCCTATTCTTTCCTCCAAGCTATACAAAATAATATTTTTTGTCTTTTTTGACGTGATTTATCCACTAGACCATATTCATCTTTGAATTTCCTCTAATTTATTAATGTTCTAATGGTCTGTAGAAATGGACACATTACTCTTTATGGGGTCTTCTAAGTGATTTTTAAATTGACATTATCATTATCTTTCTTACTTTCACCACTTAGCCCTTCCTATACAAAAAAGGAATTACAGTATAATGTAGCATTTACCAATTGCACGTTTAATAGAGATGTATAAAGATGCTATTGCTAAAATTAATCAAGAGTGAACGTTCTCTGCATTTTGCATCTCTCCATACTGTGAAGGAATAGTTGAAAGTTAAAGGGACATTTTAGGCACCTTAACCACTCCATATAATTTGGCTTATTTTTTGCATAGATCAACTTGCCACTCATAGGAATTGAAGTAGGACATAACTCTGTTACTATATAAACAGTTGGATTTTTCTACTCTAGCTGCGCTAGTTTGCATTTATTGACATTGTTTATAATTCCCGTGATTTTTAAAGTTACGTTAACTTATTCCCTATATTTACAAATTATGTATCTGTGAGGTCTGAATACAGTTACATTTAAAAAAAATACATATTGCTGCACCTACCTTTAGCCTGGAACTGAGATCCAAGCTAAATCAGTCATTATTATAAATGTTTTAGTTTAGAGCCATTAACCCCTTAACGTCATTACAATGTTCTATGCCATCCCACATTAAGTGGGCTTAAACACTGTTACGGCAGCTTAACGCTGTGCAGCTCCTGAGCTGCCAGATACTTACCTACTTCGGCTATCCGCTTTGGGATGATGTCGCAATCACAAAAAATTATTATATATATGCCAAATATATTTTTATATAATAATAATAATTGTATATATATATATATTTATTATATCATTCTTAGTGTATTTTTATATTAAAAACAAAATAATAAATAAATCAACAAAATAAATGTAAAAAAAATTTGACCTGGGTTTTTAAGTAAGTGGCTACTAAAATTGACTGAACATAGAACATTTGGAATACCCTGGGTTGTCTATTTTTGCAAATTATATGCAATGATGGAGGTAATTCTCATTCCTTGGCAGCCATATGGTCTCAAAGGCAACATAGGCCCTGAAACCAATCTGGCTAACTGAAATGGGCAATCCCTATACTGACCCTGTAACTTTCATAAACAACATAAAGCCTGTCTGTTATACTCGGGAGACATCACTGAATACAAATATGAGTTTTTGAAACAGTGAAATGTGTCATGATGATGGTATCATCAGTGAAAGTGCAGTTTTTGTGTGAAAAAGGCAAAAAAAACAAATGTTAACGCTAACTTTGGCCAGGGTTTGTGACTAAGTAGCTACTAAAACAGACTGGACACACTCCGTTTTGAATACCTTGGGTTGTCTACTCTTGCAAATGGTAGACAAACTCTTTAAGGGTTTTTGAAAGTTGTATTCAGTGCTGTAAAAAGTGCATACTAAGTTATATTACATTTACAGCTTACGATAGTGGTTATGTATTCAGGTACAGTAACTGTTTAGTAATAATTTGACATGACCCAGAGGTTTTTCCTGTGGACAGAAGACTTGCAATCCTTGGCTGGAATAGCACATCTACAGAACTATCAGGCAATCACAACCATCCTGTTAGGATCAGCCATAGGTAACAACGGACAAGTCAATTCCCCTCAACACTTAATAATGAGACTGAATTGTTTTTTTATGGTCCAAGAAAGTCTATGTCATATCATTCTTAAACAATTTGACACTAAATTAGGAGATAGTACCAAGACACTGAGTTTATCCAATTTTATTGCCACAGCTGCACATGTTTAAAAAATGACAGGTGAATTGGCACAGAAATCTGTATATAAAGAATAAATCAATGAAAAGTGACTTGCAAAACACTAAAATGCAGAAAACAGTCAGTGTTCTAAACCCCAAAACATACATCTCTTTACATGTAGGCACATGAAAGGTCTAAATATTGTAGAGCCTTTGGGCATCCTCCAGTAAAATGCATTACTCTTCACAGTCCGAAGAGTTTGCATTGTATTATTTATGTTTTATTTTGTGTTTTGGAGAGATTCTACATTTTTTTTGTAAATGTTTATTATTTGCTAACCTGTCCATGCCACTGTGTACTAGATCATGAAGCTAAATAGCGTCTCAGGTTTGCATTAGGAAATTAGGACTTCAGTGGCAGATTATTATGGTATTACATAACGTATGAAGGGATAAAAATATAGGTCGTGTGAGAGGATGACAGTGTAATGTAAAAGACAATGTCTGGGTAGATCAGGCCTGAACCCAGATGATTTTGAACTACAACGCCCATGATTCCTTTAATGAAACAGATAGCCAATGCTCATGTTTTTTTGACTGAAACAGATAGCCTGGGAATCATGGCTGATAGCCATGGGATCATGGGAGTTGTAGTTCAAAACATCTGGGGGCCGCAGGTTGTACAGGCCCGGGGTAGATGGATATAAAATGTCAGATCACAAATATTAATCGTCTAGTATTCTAAAGGAATAAGTTCTTTTTTTCAAGTAGTGTTTAATGCTGATGGGTAAACAAATATTTAATTTTATATGCCATCAGGGCAATGCAACCATAAGGTGGCACAAGCGGCTATCTTAGGACGCACTGGCCCGGGCATATCATGTTTAGGTGAGCAAAGCACTTTCCCACCTGCCAGTCACTTCATGTAGCATGGCCAAACAGACTGTGGTTCTTCTGTACAAGAAGTTGTGCACCCAGCGAGCAGCTTCCTGTCAGACTAAGTAGAGGATACAGAAAGATCCTCTACCATGGTCCGCTTGGCCACGCTACATGGAGGTAAGCAGACACTGCAGGAAAGGAGCGGGGGGAGATCCTACAAAGAAGGGGTGAGAGGAGATGTGGGGGGAAAAGAGAGACATACAGAGGGTCTAGAAAGGAGAGAAAGAGACACACAGAGGAGCTGGGGGAGACACACAAAAAAGTCTGGGAGGGAAAGTGATACGTACAGAGAGGAAAGAAGGGAAGAGACACACAGAGTACCTGGGAAGAGGAGAAAAAAAAACACACAGAGTGGCTGGGGTGGAGAGTCCCATAAAAGGGAAAGAGGGAGAAAGATAAACATAGATTGGCTGGGGAAGGAGAAAAACAGATGCACCAAGGGGCTGAGGGGAAGAGACACACAAAAGGGATTGGGGGGATTAGATTTGCAGTTATATGTTTGCTGTGGGGAGTATAACCTATTTATTGTGAAAGCTGCTTGTGTGTTTACTTGGTTTAAAAACCCATTTTCTGTTTTCAGAGTGTACTTTAAAGCTTGAGTTGATTAAGCGAGTGGCCTCTTAATTTTCCCCTGTATGACTTTGTGTGCACTTATATAATCCACAGGAGCAACTCACAGAGCATGCACATTAAGATCTTCTCTATCAGTCTATCTTAAAGTAGTCTATCTTTACGTAGAAGTTTAATCCCACAGGCGTTCAAAGAATGCAGAAGTCAGAACACCCTTTTACATTTTGCAATTCTTTTAGGGGGGCAAGTATGAGTGTTAGCAAGTTTGGAAACGTCACTCAGTTCACAGTCTGCTGCATGTATGCATGCCTGGAAGAATCTTTTCAGGGTACATACCTTCGTGGCAAATGTGAGAAAATGGAAGCTCACATTGGAGATCCAGAGAAGTAAATTGTAACACTGAAGACAACTGTAAAGAGTTTAGTGGGGGTAGATGGTGGCCGAGGAGGAGATGAGCCAGCTTGGGAACAGGCAGGTAGCTGGGTGACAGGCGTACCAGTCCTGATTTTGTACACCTCAGCATATTTGCTTGCTTGAGTGAAGATGTTGGAAGTGGCTATGCTTGAGGAAGCTGCTATTTCTAGCAGCCAGGAGGACAGCTCCCCTAGTACTGATTAGATACAGCATGGAGGAGAGGTTAGGCAAGTTGTGGTGATAGGGTATTCTATTATTAAAATAGCAGACAGGCAATATGATGTTCTGACCACATTAATCTGACATGCTTGCTGTCTCCTGAGTGCTCAGGTCCGGCATGTTGCTGACACAGTGTATAGCTTATTGTGAGGGACTGGGGATGACCCGACTGTCATGGTCCATATTGGTACCAATTACAAAGTTAGAGGAAGATGGAAGACCTTAAAGTAAGAGTTCAGGGAATTAGGTAGCAAACTTACGAAGAGGACCTCCAAAGTGGTATTTTCTGAGATCTTACCAGTGCCACGCACTACAGTGGAAAAGCAATGGGAGATTAGATACTTCAATGCATGGATGAAGTCTTCTTGTAGGAAGGAGGGTTTGGGTTTTTAGAGTACTGGGCCAATTTTGGACATGGGTACAATCTTTATAGCTGTAATGGATTGCACCTGAATGGAAGAGAGTATTTTGTGCTGGGGAGTGGGATGGTCAAAAAAGGGCAAATGCGGTAGATAGTATAGAACAGAGATGGAATTCAGCTGAAAGTAAGGAGGATTGAGATGGGAGGGAGTGGTAAGATTAGCAGACAAAGCGAGAAGGAATTAATTACATGTTCAAATAAAGCTCAAGAAACAAATAGTAAATGTCTGTTTGCTAATGCAAGAATTTTTGTGGGAAAATGGGGGAGCTTGAGATATTGGCCTACAAGGAGCAGAATGACAATAATTGGGATTACTGAGACTTTGTGGGATAAAACACTTGGTTGGGCTATTCATGGTATTTCAAGGTTGGTTGTCTTTATTTTGCACATGATTGAATAAATCACTTTTTTTTGCTCAAGACCTGAGAGTGCACCCTGGATATATTTTTTGTTTATACAACGGACGCACAGTGGATTGCACCCGGGCAGTTATATACATTTGGAATACGAGGAAGGAGAGTGCCAAGCCATCTATTTTTATTTTATATATATATATATATATATATATATATATATATAATTCTACGTATATATTTATGTAATATTTTTACATAATTAAGTCATTTTATTAATTACAAATTGCGAGACCTGCCTGATAATCCAGAAAGTCCAGAGAATTTCATTTGCTAGCACTATATTTAACCCTGTAACTTTCCAAGACACCATAAAACCTGTAAATGGGGGGTACTGTTTTACTCGGGAGACTTCACTGAACACAAATATTAGTGTTTCAAAACAGTAAAATGTATTACAATGATAATATCATCAGTGAAAGTGACTTTTTTACACACAAACGACACTAATACTGACGATATAATTCTTGTGATACCTTTTATGGTTTTGAAACCCTAATATTTGTGTTCAACGATGTCTCTTGAGTATAACAGTACCCCTCATGTACATGTTTTATGGTGTTTTCAAAAGTTACAGAGTCAAATATAAGGCTTGTACAGTGGCGTACTAAGGGGGGGGCGGGGGGGGGCGGTCCGCCCCGGGTGCCAGCCGGGTGGGGGGTGCCATGACCAGCCCCCCCCCATATGCTGCAGCCGCCCGAGCGCTCTGTATTGAGCCTCAGGCGGCTGCAGCATTGCCCGGGCGGTGCGTCCATGAGGGCGGACCGCACCGCCCGGGCGCAGCCTGAGGAGAGGGGCTGACAGGAGGGAGCGCTCAGCGCTCTCTCCTGTCACTCCCTCTGTAGTAGCGTGGCCGAGCCCGGCAGCATGATAGTCCGACGGGTACAGGAGACAGCTGCTCTCTGTACCCGCGGACTATACTGTGCTCGGCCACGCTACAGGGAGGTAGGGGGGTGAGAAAAAGGAGGGGGGGTGAAAGAGGAGAAAGGGGGGGTGAAAAAGGAGAAAGG
>OW240912.1:225355774-225372742 GCA_933207985.1 Pelobates cultripes | reverse complement strand
AGAAAGAGAGATAAGGGGGGTGGGTGAGAGAGAAAGGAGGGGGTGAGAGAGAAATTAGGAGGGGGTGAGAAAGAGAAATTGCGAGGATGAGAAGGAAATTGGAGCGGGAGGAGAGATTGACATTCATCACATACACACAATGCACCCCTTGCATACAGAAAAACACACAGACACACATACACAAGCAATGCATCCCTTACACACACAGAAACACACAATGCATTCATTACACACACTCAATGCACCCCTTACACACATTCAATGCATCCCATACATACACAGAAACACACCTTGCCGTCCTTACACATACAAACACACACATACAAACACAATTTCACACAATGCATTCCTTACACACATCAGGACATCCCTACACTCCACCACCTGTAGACAAACTCATTGGTGGAACATGAAGGTGGACAGCCCTGGGACCCAGACAGGCTGTAACAAGGACTGCAAAAATGGCTGCTTCCCGTTCTCCCCAGAGCATTTGATTTTTGAGCCACAGTTTACAAAGGCAGCCTCAGAGAGCCTGTTCTGAGACCAGTGGAGCCAGACTGCAGCTGAGAGCCCATCATCCTCATCTGGTTGCCAAGTAGGCAATCTAGTATATTATTCGTGGCACTAAGCTCTAATTTACCTCACATTAAAGAAACACTATAGTCCCCAGAACCACTTCAGCTTAATGTAGTGGTTCTGGTGTCTATAGCCTGTCCTTGCAGGCCTTTTAATATAAACACGGCGGCACTGCAGCACTGGCGTTAGTTAACATGGCAAATCATATGGGTGGGGCATTGTGATGTCACATGGGGGGGGGGCGGCAAACTTTACTTTTGCCTAGGGCGGCAAAAATCCTTGCACCGGCCCTGGCTGGAGGGGGCTGTGTGAGCTGTAGCCGCACAGTGTCCCATGGTAGTTAGGGTGCCGTGCGGCCAGTACAGCTCACACAAGCAAACAGCTGATAAACTGGCCGCACGGAGGAAATGTGTATGTGTGACTGTCTGCCTGTGACTGTATGTGACTGTCTGCCTGTAACTGAGTGTGTGACTGTCTGTAACTGGGTGTGTGACTGTCTGCCTGTAAATGTGTGTGTGGGGCTGCAGGGATTTTGTAGAAGGGGGCGGGGGTTTTGTATTGGGACAGGAGTCTTTATAAAGGGGGATAAGCAGGGGATTTGTGGAAGGGGGTTGCGGGGGTTTTGTAGATGGGGCAGTACAGGATTTGTAGAAGGGGCAGGACAAAGGTTTTGTAGGAGAGCCAGGACAAAGGAGGTTTTTGTAGGAGAGGGGCTGACAGCGGTTTTACAAAGTTTACAATTGTAAAAAATAAAAGAAATAAAACCTTTTAACATTTTTACAGGTTTTTGGGAGGAGGGTGCCAAGCACAGGATCCGCCCGGGTGCCAAATGCTCTAGAGTACGCCCCTGGGTGGGAGTCACACACAGTCAGACAGTCAGTCACACACACACACATACAGACAGGCAGACAGACAGTCACAGACAGTCACACACACAAGGAGACAGACAGTCTCACACACACACACACACACAGGCAGGCAGTCATACACACACACATACACACACACACAGGCAGGCAGAGACACACACACAGGCAGGCAGACACACAGGCAGGTAGTCACACACGCAGGCAGGCACACACAGGCAGGCAGCCAAACAGTCACACACACAGGCAGGCAGTCACACAGACAGACAGGCATGCAGACACACAAGCAGGCAGTCACACACACAGACAGACAGTCACACACACAGACATACAGACTTACCTCTTTCCATTATGGCTGGAAGGGGGAGTGGATGCAGTTGGTTGTTGGGGAAGCAGGGGCTCCTTCCTTCTTCCCTCCTCCTGTGCAGGGGTAAGCCCCACCCCCTGCCACCTCGAACTTTTTTGTTATATAGACCCTGGTGGAAAATAATTAATCTCCACCCGGGTACTTGTTTTAGCTCCCCGTAACCCGGCCATGTGCAAGCTGTGTCGGCCACATGGCGCCACCTGGTCCATGGCGCCCTGTGCGGCTGCACAGCTCGCACACCCCTAAGGCCGGCCCTGTACTCCTCATGTATAAGTGTGTCGGGTTCTGCAGGGGCTAAAAGACCTTATTTGGAGGGTGCACATTCCAGTTTTCCATCATGCACCCATGTCCTATTTGGGACTTTTTTCAAGCCGGCCAATATAATTTACCCCATCAAACCATATATTTTTGAAAAGTAGACATCCTAGGGTATTTCAGATGGTGGTATTTTAACACTTTCCATGCACTAATTCTACCACCTGTCTTTGTCAAACTTTTGGGTAGTAATTTTTTGTGTTATTTTTCTCTCACATTGCACTTTAGGCATAGATTCTCAGTTCCTGTTATGTGTTACTGACAAAGAACACCCCAATATATGTTCAGCAACATCTCCCGAGTACAACGGTACCCCCAATATACAGGTTTTATGGGTTTTTGCAAACTTACAAGGGTCAAATATAGGGCTTTTCCCTTTTTCATGTATGCACATTGAAATTTGCCAGATTTGTTTGCTGGGCCTATGTTGCCTTCGAGACCGTATAGCAACCCAAGAATTAAAAAATTAACCCCATCATGGCATACCATTTGTAAAAGTAGACAACCCGCGGTATTCAAAATGGGGTATGTCTAGTCTTTTGTAGTAGCCACTTAGCCACAAAAGCTTGCCAAAATTAGCGTTCATATTTGTTTTTTGCATTTTTTTTTTTACACAAAAACTGCACTTTTACTGGTGATTGTGATCATTTTTGTTTTAAAAACTCTTATTTGTGTTCTGCGAAGTCTCCCAAGTATAACAATACCTCCCATGCACAGGTTTTACGGTGTTTGGAATGTGAAAATAACCCCGTCATGGCATACCATTTTCAAATGTAGACAACCCAGGGTATTCCAAATGGGGATAAAAAAATTATAACTTTTTTTTATATATACACTATTGCACAAAAATACCGTCACTCCAGGATTTAGTAGGTAAATCTTCTTTATTCAAGTGGTCAACGTTTCAGCCCCTAAATGGAGCTTTCATCAGGACATAGTTACATACATAGTTACATAGCTGAAAAGAGACTTGCGTCCATCAAGTTCAGCCTTCTGACATTTCAAACACATATACAGTTAACAGCTTTTAAATAGAACAAATGAGCGGGTACTCACCAAATCAGCTGTTTGCTATTTGTCTGAATGCACGGCGTGCTGCGGACATCCGGGTGCATGTGCAGAAGCTCAAGATTTTTTACATTGGCAAAACAGAGACAGCACTCTGTGAGAGAATCAGGGGCCATAGGTCAAGCATTCGACTAGCATATCGTGATGGCAAGTCGGATAAACCTGTGGCCAGACATTTTCTAGATTACCAACACCAACTCTCCTCGTTAAGGTGTGTGGCCATAGACCACACTCCCACTCCGGTAAGGGGTGGAGGTAGGGGAAAGACTCTGTTACAAAGAGAAACTTTTCGGATTGTGGAATTGAACACCTATTCTCCCAAAGGTTTTAATGAAAAATTGCCTTTTTCTGTGTTTTTATAGTTCCTACACACATCTCAGATATTAATTGTATTTCCCTCCTATTGGTCCTCTTGTATGTTCTGATATCCGCATAAATAAGTTAGACATTAGATAATAGTTTAACCCTTACTTTGATAGTCAGCACTTTGAGCCTCTTTATAAGTGACTTTAGTATATTTAAATTTTATCGTATCAAATATTTATTTTTTCTAAACAGTATCAGGGTACTCACTTAATAACGATCATGACCTTTTTTGCCTATATGTGTTAATATTTCTTTATATATATTTTTTTATATTTAATTTTAATTGTTAGGGACACCTAGTCACTTAACTTATATTCTTACAGAGTCACTTTATGGACTGCACTCATTTGTACTTTATAAATCTATGCACTTTTTCTAATGTGGTTTATTCATTGACAAGCACTTTACATGCTATATTATTGCACTATCCCTTTAATGCACTTTAGTCTGTGTTAGCAACACATAGAATTAACATACATTCTCTAAGCACCTTATATTTACTAGAATGATATTATTTACGAGTTAAATTATTAAAAGCATGTGTTCACTTTTAAAGGGACACTATAGTCACCAGAACAACTACAGCTTAACAGCTTATTGAATTTGTTCTGGTGAGTAGAATCATTGAGGCACCTTGAGGCTTTTTGCTGTAAACACTGTCTTTTCAGAGAAAATGCAGTGTTTACATTACAGCCTTGTGATAACTTCACTGGCCACTCCTCAGATGTCTGTTTGAGATCCTTCCTGGGTCATGGCTGCCTAAAATGCATCCAAACATTCAGTATCTCCTCCCTCTGCATGCAGCCTCTATGTTATCTGTTGATGTATGGAGCAGCTTAAAAAGTTCTGCTTTTCTTGCTGTAGCTGGGTAGGGGACTTTTTGCCTCCTTAGCTCGGTAGTAATGCGTGGAATCGTCCAGGATCTGATCGATGTAGGACTAGCAACATCACCTCTACGTTAAGGTGTGCTAGATCTAGCCAGAGTGCTAGGTAGAGAGAATTCCTCACCACCTTCTTGAGACATACTAGATACCATTAGGATTGCCATTATTATTTGCACAACAGGGTTCTTATACTGGCTTGCTAGCTAAAGCCGTGTGGCGAAACAATTATTCTTGGTTCTGGTGACTGGTGAGGCCCTACTAGTTGCCAAATGGCTTGAGAGGCTCTATCTATGCGTTGGCGCAAGGGGATTTTTTTTGTGGCAACCGAATGTAGTGGCAGGGTGTCGGCCTCTTGGTTACTGTAAGCAGAAAATAGGAAAGGGAGTGACAGGTGAGGCCCTGTCTATGATGCCATGCGAGGCGGCTAGCTAACGAGTGGCCCGATGGGTATATACCTCCGACTGTGAGGCAGGGTGTTGGCCTTGCGTTATCACTAACAGAAGGCGTAAAAGCCGAGAAAACAGGAAATACCTATTGGACACTAGAGTCCCTTATTGCCAGTACATTAGTATCTAAACCTGGGGGAACGATATATATATATATATATATATATATATATATACACACACATATATATATATATATACACACCAATATGGGCATGTGTACGTACCTGTTGAGTATGGTCTATGAACTGATTAAGTTTAGGCTTTAGTAGTACAACAGAAAAGCAAAAAGGGTCTGTGTAATATAGGAAAGCTTAATAGTGATAAATATATGTAGTAGACATGTGCAATTCGTTTCGGGCCGAATTAAAATTCGGCCTAATTTTGGGTAATTCGAACATTCGGGTGCTTCCAAATGTCCGAATAGTTGAATTGCCGAAGTGCCGAAATTACCGAATTTCCGAAGTGTAGTAGTGCCGAACTGCTGAAGTGCCGAAGTTCCGAGGTGTCAAATTGCCGAAGTTCTGAAGCACAGTATCTAATATACTATATATATTCTAATATACTTACCCAGTGAAAGAAGAAGAATGTCACATTGTATACAATTTCAAATAAAAAGTATACAAACATAGCCAGGATTCAGCTGTAAGCATTTGCAACACTTACAACAATCAAGTAACACACATTCATATAAAATGTAAGTTACTTGGCCAGTCAATGTAATGACAGGAATGAATAAGTAGATAACTCCCTAATTCCCACGGTATTAGGGTGCTATCTACTAACAGGCTGAAAGACCTAAATTGGTCTTTCAGACAAATTTACTAATACTAAGTAAAGATTACTTACTATTAGTAAATTATGCCCCGACTTGCTATATTGCGAGTAGGGGCCTGTCTATATTGTCCTCCGCCTGGCCCCCACCCCTGAGTGGCAGGTGGGGGCCCTAAATACAAATTGGGGGGGACACCTATTGTCCTCCCTGAGCGGTGGGTGGGTGCCCTAAACTAGAATAAGTGGGGGACATTAGGTTCCCCCTACAATTTGTATTTAGGGCCCCCACCCGCCGCTCAGGGGTGGGGGCCAGGTGGGAGGACAATAGGTCCCTGGCTGCTCACTGTTGAATATACATGCCCCTACTCGCGATAAAGAGAGTAGGTGCAGAATTTACTAATACTGATACTATTTTGGTAGATAATTCCCTAATACCGTGGGAATTAGGGAGTTATCTACCAAGCGGCTGCAAGAAAAGTCCCGAAATGCCGGAGTTCCTAAGTTGCTGAAGTGCCAAAGTTCCGAAGTGTCTAAGTTCCGAAGTTGCAGAAGTTCCGAAGTGGCGAAGTGTTCAAGTGCCGAAGTACCGAGTTGACGAAGTCCCGAATTTCGGAATGCCGAACCGAGCCGAATATTTTCCCCATGCACATGCCTAATATGTAGTACAATCAAATAGAAATCGGATATCTACGTGTTAAATATACAGTAGTAAGAGGTAGTAAGACCATATATAGAAAGCTCTAAAAACTGGAAACATATAGGGATTCACCAGAAACCTATAAAAACATCATAAATAGAATGCTTAGTACTATAAGATAGTTGCAGGTATCCAGGAGCTTATTGAAAGGATGAGTGGTATTATAGATGATAAAATATTTAGAGGTGAATAAATATGATTAAAACATATAGATGGATATCTTGAGTGTCTAGTGTTAAAGATAACTGTATGGCATGGGTGTCCTTAACTCTGGAAAATGGAGCATCCCAGGGTAAATACCACCTCTTGCCAATTTTCATACTTCCAAATAGAGTGAAAGATACTATAGCCAAATGTTATAGATGTGCTTAAAATAACACTGACTATTATCACGCAAGTATAATACTTGCTAAGATCAAGCAAAACCAGTACCATATGAAGTAATGAAAATAGACATACCATCCTTATCCTAATATATTTAACATACACGTATGAGAGCAAAAGCACTCTGTTGCAAATCCCCCCCACCCCCCCATGTGGGGATACTATAATAGCTTAAGCCCCCGTTCAGGCATGAATATCCGCACACAGAAGGTGTAACTATGAGTGTTTGACTGATAGTGGTGTCAGTTTATGTAAATAATGGACTTTTATGCAATGCATAGGCATACTATATGGAGAAATTATGTTGAACCGAATGCTACAAGTAGCTATGTATTGACCTCGTATGTCTAGGAAATGAGCATAGTGGCAACATGGGTCACACATAGATGACAATTTATGGAGAGTCTCAGGACATAGGTAAACAAAAACAACAAAACAGGTATACTATATTCCTGTGAGATAACTGTATCTATAATAACCTACACACAGCCAGTATTAAATAAAATGCAGATCTCTAAGCTCCTAAGTCAAAAATGTAGTAGAACACACTGATGAACCTGCAAATTAATTGACTTTAAGAATAAATCTACAAGCTGTAAATCTCCACCAATAGAACCTCTTGCCCATAGCACAGATACCTGAAGTGTTGCAGGGTATCCCAACAATTCATAATGTATATTATGCTGTAATATGAGGGTTGATCTGTAGAGGTCAGTATTGGAGGTATTTTGAAACCACCATTCGTGCGACTAAGTACACGAATAGAAACTGCTTAGACAGACTACTGTGGTAAGGAGTTCCCGTTCGGGAGTTTGTATGAATGACAAGTGAAAGAAACTAATAGGATGAACCATGTAACAAAGGTAGCAAAGAAATGGACAATGTAAATTGTCAGCAGCACGTGAAACATAAGAATGGAAACCGTAAAGTGAGGACCTGACCCGTGAGGACACCGTGGGACTGTGCCTGGCGCGACGGGTAGATCATCTTATGGTTTGGTGAGTATTAGGACTCGATCTGCGTCGCTGGAAGGCTGTTTGTCCGGAAAACCTTGCGGCTTGAATCCTGAAAACACAGCTAAAGTAGAAGATCTCATGGAGCACACGTCCTGTCAAAATGGCGTCTGGATGAACCCGGAAGTGGATATCATTCAAACGCTGACCTCAAACGGTATGGAGCCAGGTAAGGGGTGTTCTTTAAATAGGTAAGTAAAGTAATAAGCCCCTCCCACAATTACAGGCCAAACGGCCTTAATACATATATACATATATATGTACACACATACGCATTATATGTCTATGTGTGTGTGTGTGTGTGTTTATATATATATGTAGAAAGGCCATTAGGCCTGAATTTGTGGGAGGAGTAAGTCCCCTACTTAAACTCCCAGCCCCTACTCACCTCTGCCGATACAGCTTGATTGTCCCCACCCACCTACACCCATTTAGCATCACAATTCTCCTTGGTGGGCCCTCTTTTATTTAAAGGCCCACTTGTACGTTGGTTTCGGCACACCACAACCAACTTTTCCTTTTCAGATACTATCCATTACGTATTAAATTCCGAGCACAAATATATATACACATACATACAAGTATTATAGTGTGTGCATGCATATATATGTGTGTGTATATATATATATATATACGTATATATATATATACCCACACACACACATAATATATATATATATATATATATATAAATAATATAAATTGGAAAAAATTTTTTATAAAAAAACAAATAAAAACTCTAACATTGGCCAGCATTTGTGACTAAGTGGCTACTACAAAAGACTGGACATACCCCATTTTGAATACCCTGAGTTATCTACATTTAAAAAAACGGTATGCCATGATGGGGTTATTTCACATTCCTGGGCTACCATATGGTCTCAAAAGGCAACACAGACCCAGCAAACCAATCTTGCAAACTGAATCGGGCAAGCCCTATATTGACCCTGTAACTTTCCAAAACACCATAAAACCTGTACATAGGGGATATTGTTATACTCGGGAGGCTTCGCTGAACACAAATATAAGTGTTTGAAACAGTAAAACTTATCACGACGATGAAAGCACCAATAAAAGTGCAGTTTATGTGTAAAAAAATGCAAAAACCAAATAAAAACGCTAACTTTGGCCAGCGTTTGTGACTAAGTGGCTACTACAAAAGACTAGACATACCCCATTTTGAATACCGTGGGTTGTCTACTTTTACAAATGGTATGCCATGATGGGGTTAATTTTCATTCCTGGGTTGCTATACGGTCTCAAAGGCAACATAGGCTCAGCAAACCAATCTGGCAAATTTCATTGTGCACACATGGAAAAGGGAAAGTCCCACATTTTACCCCTGTAAGTTTGCAAAAACCCATAAAACCTGTATATAATGGGGGCACTGCTGTACTCTGAGATATTGCTTAACACATATTGGGGTGTTCTTTGTCAGTAACACATAACAGGAACTGAGAATCCATGCCTAAAGTACAATGTGAGAGAAAAAATTACTACCCAAAAGTTTGTCAAAGACTTGTGGTAAAATTAGTGAATGGAAAGTGTTAAAATACCACCATTTGAAATACCCTAGGGTGTCTACTTTTCAAAAATATATGGTTTGATGGGGGTAAATTACATTGGCCGGCTTCAAAAAAGTCCCAAATAGGACATGGGTGCATGATGACCAGCTGTGAAAATTGCAAGTTGGAAAACCGGAATGTACACCCTCCAAACAAGGCCTTTTAGCCCCATAGAACTCAACACACCTACATATGGGGGGATATCACAGTACTCAGAAGATGTTGCTGAATACATCTTGGGGTGTTCTTTGCCAGTAACCCTAAAAGTTCTCCGTACATGTATTTTTAAATTGCTATGTGTGTCAAAGAAATATATTTTTTTTTTACATTTGGAATAGATTGGTGGTAAAATGGTTGCATGAAAAGAGTCAAAATACCCCAAGTTTAATACCTTAGGTTGTCTTGTTTTAAAAAATATATATATTCATGTGAAGGGTTATTCAGAGATTCCTGACAGATATCAGTGTTACAATGTAACTTGCGTTAATTTTTTTTTTTTAAATGGTTTGTAAATAGCAAAGTGCTACTTGTACTTATTGCCCTATAACTTTCCAAAAAAGCTAAGAACATGTTAACATTGGGTATTTCTAAACTCAGGACAAAATTTTGAAACTATTTAGCATGGTTGTTTTTTGGTGGTTGTAAATGCGTAACAGATTTTGGGGGTCAAAGTTAGAAAAAGTGTGGGTTTTTTTACATTCTTTTCATCATGTTTTACAATTTTGTTTAGAATAAATTATAGTATATGATCAAAATAATGGTATCTTTAGAAAGACCATTTAATGGCGAGAAAAACGGTATATAATATGTGTGGGTACATTAAATGAGTAAGAGGAAAATTACAGCTAAACACAAACAGCACAGAAATGTAAAAAGAGCCCTGCTCCTTAACGGTAAGAAAATTGAAAAACGGTCTGCTCACTAAGGGGTTTTGGACTGTTTTTTGTCGGACGTACCCTGCATGTCAGCGGTCACTAAGGGGTTAAACTGGACATGTAACATTTACAGTGTTATTTACAACAGAGTTCAAAGTAAATTTCAAAATTAAGGCCAGAGTAGGCAAAAGGCAAGAATAGCTGACTTAGAGAACGTTTCTAGTTCGGCTCTTTTGATCTTAAATGTGAAAGTCACTTCAAACTCTCACTTTAGTAAATAACCGAGTTGTAGTAAAACAGGGGTACCCAAAAGGTAGATCCCCAGATGTTGTAGAACGACAACTCCCATGATGCTTTGTCATTCTGAAGGCATTCAAAGCTGTAGTTTTAAAACATCTGGGGATCTACCTTTCAGGCATCCTTGGGGGGAAACAAGCAAATTTGAATAAATGATCAATCTTTGCCCCTTTTTGTAACTCAATTTTTAATTAATAATTGTATATTTCTGATTATAGACTAAAGCCCAAGGATTTATTCAATGAATATCTAGGATGTCAATTCCTATGTTTTCACCTGAAATTCATCTATTTTTTTTATAGTTAATAGTGGAGGTATAATGAATTTTTGCACATTTTCTATACTGCAAGCACAAAAACAAACCTCCTCATTGGTTGACTGTAGTCAAATACTTTAATGCATATTGCTTTCTGATTGGCTATAATGTTTTTAATGCCTTCATAAATAAGTCATACGAATCATATCTGCCACTAGTTGTGCCATATAAGTGATCATAAAACATATCATCTTTTCTTTTTTTATTTATTATGCCGCTGTATCTATTTTACAACATTTTGGATATGTAAATAATTAACTTGTTTGTATTAGAAAAATATAATTTTAAGAGTGGTAGTTTGTATATTTTTCTTTTTTTTTATCATCTCTTTATTTTTATATTGATTCACCATTTCTTGCAACTCAGCCATCAACGGATTTTGTTGCCATGGAAGACTGAAAAATCAGTGTTGGGATTTATTTTTATTTTTTTCTTAGCTGCTAATAGTGGGAAGGAAAATTGTGTTATAAATATTCCTATAGATTCATGTGGTTCTGTTGTGCTTGAACCACTAACCCCCAAATCTACCACTGAGACCTACAAATAAATGTGATTCAATTCTCTCTGAAAGCAAAGAAAGTGAACCGTTTATGGAGTTTAAGAAAAACAAAGCTTTAGATTAGCTGGGAACTATTTGGTAATTGTATAATTGTTAGAGTTGGCCGACTGCAGTTTTTCTATTTTTTTTATAGTGGAAATGTCACTCTTTGAGATTTGTTCTTCAGAAATTTTTCCTTTTTTTTTTTTTTAATATCCAAACAATAAAATACTTTTGGAGGTATTAGTGTTATTTGCTAGAGGTTATTTACCTCAATTAGGTTATACCTTGCTGTGCCGTATGTGGCAATCATGTGTAGTAATTTTCTCACCTGCACTAAATTTACCTCCTTCGTTTTAAACCTGCCAGTGCCTGGACTTCTTATTTTCAATCAAAAGAATAAATTAGTGTGCGGAACAAGATGACAGCTGCTGAAAAAGTCACAAAGCCATTCTTGTGCAAAAAAATCTTAAACTATTGCATACCCTTCAGATATAACATTTTAAAGTACAAAATAATAAACAAGAATCCTTAACTTAGAAGAAAAAAAGGGAAGATATAGAATATACATCAAAATAAACAAAAACAAAAAATAAATAGTGTAATATTGTATGGCTTGATTTGTTTTGCTTTTCCCTAGACCAAATATTCAAACACAAGCAGGGTTACTGCAACCCTTCTAACTTTTTTTTGTAATAAATAATATTATGTAGGCCCTCTCCTTCCAAACACTAAAAATAGTTCATAAAATGAGGTGCTCAGCACCCCCCTCGTGAAGCCTTTGATTAAACCGTTTAGCCAGCTCAGAATGCATGCGCCTCTTCTGAGTTGGCAAAGAGAAGGGAAGAGGGAGTTGAGAAAGAGCCTCAAGAAGAAATTAAACAGAGGGTATAGGGAGAGTTGCTTTGTCTGCAAGGGGAGAATCAGATTGCATCTGTTGCCATGCTGATGACAGATGTAAAATATGCACCAAATTTATATTTTGCAGATATTTTCCAGGATGTCAAAGTGTGTGTGCCAGAGGTATAACTTGTCCCCGGCATACAAGTCCAATTAACTCTGCATGCGCAGTGTTTCAAACAGAAACACTTCACAGCCAGATATCTTCTTCCATAACCACTTCAAACAACAGGAGTGGTCATGGACGTTGGAGTAATCCCTTAAGGACATAAGTCATATCAGCTGATATCACCATTGGAAGAACTGGTTTCATCCTAATTACTGTGATTATGTATTTTAATATTAAAATGGAATGAAACACCAATAGTGCAGATTGTGCACAACATTTGTGATTTGTACAAATTTTTACGGACCAAAATTTGCATGATATAAGAGTATTCAGGATACAGGCATTCTAGATTAAGAAAATATCCCTGAAAACATGTTATTCTGGTAGGTTCACCCAGGTATAGATGGCCGATAGTATTTCAGTCCCCACAAGTCTGGTGCCTTGCATTACTTTAATCAAAATGCTATTTTACTATAATTTTATACGAGAAATTGCACCATGATAAATATTTTATACTGTCTGCACTATATGGTTCTTTTTTTTTTTTTTTTCATATAGATCAGCACAAACATTAAAATACCAACTTAGAACCAATTTGCTGAATGATGTGTTATACAATATATAAGGGTACCAGAGTGTCTAGGCTCTGAGTTGAGATTCAGATACTAAACAGTTACTAAAATAAATTATACACACCAGGAGAGAGTGTGAAGACACCTACTTTAGATTCAAATCCAGAGAGATGAACGACAAGAGACTTAGTGCACAGTCTGAGATAGATAAAAACATTCCTATATCATCTAAAGAGATTGTAGATACAACATATGGTACTAGTGATTGTTCGCAAAGATTCTAAGTAACCCCGGGATGCTTTCTTTAATTGAAAGCTCGCATGTCCTGGTTGCTTCCCTCACAGTGGAGATAAATACCTAGGGATACAGAAAGTATCTAGTCTCTGCTTGATTGATGGTAGCACCATGATCATAAACCGAAGAAGGCAGAGCCAGGTGATATGGTCAAATCATTGAGTAAATACATTTAAGTAGTCATATCTGGGCAGGGTACACTGATGAGATGGAAAGCACTATATTATTGCAAAATATACAGAGTATAGTTTATTTTTAAACAGATTTGTTTTATGGAATAGACATGTAGTAGGGTAGTTGTTTTCTCCAGTTTATCCTCAAATAAGACATGCCACTGGGATCCAGCGAAGTTTGGTTCCCACAAGTGTTTTTTTCTACTGAGTGATAGGATTCGAGCTTGCTGCTTGCTTACATTGTGCCCCTGGTACTAATATTCTTAAACAATAAAATACTAAAACATAAATTGTGGAAATGTAACCTGACTATATGCATAAATAAGCAGGTATATATTTTTCTCTGCATGGTTTTTCTTCTTGAAATATAACCTCCGAGATCTTCTAATTAAAACCTTGGAAAGAAAAATTAAAGTATTACGCTCAAAGTTTATGCTACAGGAAGAACAAATAGTATTTTGAGATAATTTTCGAAATTATTCGCTTTCAGGTTTAGTTTTCCTAAAATCTTCCCATCTAGAAATATTGTCTGGTAGAGGAGACGTTGTATTAAATTACAGATTACCAGTTTTAAAATCTCGTGTTGTTTGGCAACATTTTTTTGTAGATAGGGGAAAACATTATATATATTTTTTTTATTTCTTCAAAAGTATTCTCCGCTGAGAGAAAAAATCAGCAGTGTGGTGCCGAAGGCGGAATATGTAATTATAGTTTATAATAGGAACGTTAGCTGAAAAATGATACATTTATTGGTTTGATGTTTAAAATGCAAGCGTTCAAGACTATTCACAATCCTTATTGAAACGTGAACTGGTATAATTTCAGAGCAGCAGATCCATAAAATGTTTTCAAGGTACCCTTTTTGTGCGGCTGAGTGATCAGTTACTGTTATGCTATTGTATCAATAGTGCAATCATATAATTAACCCTGTAACGCCTGGGTAAGCAGAGCTCTTTCTATAGACTCAATTTCACGCCAATTACATTTTTGCTTTTTTTTTTTTTTTTTAAAGGGAAAGAAATCAAGCAGTCATTGTAGATTAGGGAGAAAAGCTGGGGAATCTTTTGGGAAATTGAATGTTTCTACTCTGCTAAGCTTGTAAGTACGATGTATTATTGTTTAGTGATAGACTACAGGAACCTGGACTGAATTATCATTATTTTTATACTCATTGCAAGTAACAAAAGAGTTGAGGTAGTGCTTAGTATTGTAATTTTACACAACCCACTTTTTATCTGCAATTCGCAAAGGACTGGACTGGTTGACAGAAAACGGCTTTCTGGTGACACAAGGACGGGGTCTTAAGAAGTGACTCTACTCTGTAATTTGCTTGAAGACAACTGTCAGAACTCTGTACCCAAGTTATTCCTGTAACAATATAACTACAGTCTTTAAAGGGACAATCAAACACCTAAGGCCTTTTAGCTCGCTGAAGTACTATATTTTTAAAGAGTGTGTGCTCTAAAAAATTAAAAATATAGAAACATAGAAACATAGAATGTGACGGCAGATAAGAACCATTCGGCAGACTAGATGGGCTGAATGGTTCTTATCTGCCGTCACATTCTATGTTTCTATGTTTCTCTATTTTTAATTCTGCAAAAAGTGCAGATTGCAATAGAAATTGGCACTTTTAGAAATTAACCTTGTTACATCCCACTGGCTGTCAATCAGACAACCGGTCTTATTACTTCTTGTTTTTTTGGGGTTTTTTTTATCTCAGAGCTGCATTAAGCAGTCTGTGATTGGACAGCACAGAAAGTCTGGGTGGAGTTAGAAGGGGAGGACTTGCAAAGGCCACAGACAAAAGTTCTGCAGCTTTGGCAAACTGTTCTTAGATTTATCCCAATGAAAAATGCATAATTAAATGCATGCATGTTTTCATTGGGGATATATCTACTAAATGATTATTTAAGATTTTATTTGTAGAGTGTTGTGTCCGTTTAAAGGGGGACTGTCAATTTGGATATTACAGGATTGAATAAAACATTGAAAACCACTTATAACTGGCACTAACCTTTTTGTCATGTGATGCTTTATTTTCTTATTAATGTATATTTAAATTCAGCAGTTTACATCCACAATCCAGTTTGGATCCAATCCCAATGAACCAATCACCAGATTCACTCCCAAGTAACCAAACTAAGTATATAAATGATTCTCTCGAGTGACACATATGGTTCGAGATTGGATATGCAGAGAGTGGAGGAAATTTACATACGTGAACAGCTTATTCTGTCCTCAACAGACAATCATTTGCGTTATATGGAGGTTTGGTTCCATTGGCCATGTCGGTGGGCCCACTGAGTAGAGATGTGGAATGACATCATCTGGCAGTTCCGCTGGTATGGTATCATCTTAGTTGTTTATCTCTAATGTAATCAGTTTGCATGCCGATGGACCTTCTCACTGACACAGGTTCTTTCTTGTCTTTCCCTCTCCACCTCATTGCTCTCTTTCCCTGCTGTTTCCACTATATTTTCTTCTTTTTCTTTTTCTTTCTTTTATTTGTTGCATTCTTCTATTCTACACTTAGGTAATACCTTTTTCCTATGAATAATTTCAAACCTAATGAGCAAAAGTTTAAAGTGCGGCAGTATGGGTAACATTCTTTATCTACCCGGAAACTGCTTTGGTTTCCATTCATTGCATAAAGGGACACTATAGGCATCCAGACCACTTCATCTCAATTAAGTGGTCTACGTGCCATGTCCCTGTCTGCTTAACCGTGCAACTGCAAACACTACTAATATACAAGAGTGGGAATATTTATATTGCAGTGTTTAAAAGATCACTATAGGGTCAGGTACACAAACATGTAACATGTATTCCTGACCCTATAGTGTTAAAACCACCATCTAGCCCCCCTGGGCCCCTCATGCCTCCATAAATATAACAAAATCTTACTGTATTCAAGCCAGAAGCTGAAACTCTGCATGGTGTTTGCCTTAAAAAACAAAACAAAAAAAAAACAGTGTGCTGACGTCATTAGAAGTGGTAGCCTGATCCAATCACAATGCTTCCCCATAGGATTGGCGGAGACTGACAAAGAGGCAGATCAGGGGCAGAGCCAGCACGATTCAAACACAGCCCTGGCCAACCAGCATCTCCTCATAGAGATGAATTGAATCAATGAATCTCTATGAGGAAAGTTCAGTGTCTGCATGCAGAGGGAGGAGATACTGAATGTTTGGGAGCATTGTAGGCAGCTATGACCCAGGAAGGATCTCTAACAGCCATCTGAGGAGTGGCCAGTGAAGTTATCACTAGGTTTTAATGTAAACACTGCATTTTCTCTGAAAAGACAGTGTTTACAGCAAAAAGCCTGAAGGTAATGATTCTACTCACCAGAACAAATTCAATAAGCTGTAGTTGTTCTGGTGACTATAGTGTCCCTTTAAATGCCTTTAGTGGCAGCAACTCTGACAGCAATTAGAGGCACTAACTATGAAAGAGCCAACTATCCATCTTGGAAGCTTATTTCCTTCTGTGCCGTGAATCTACTTCTGGAATCCTTGTTTGATCATCTTCAACCTTTCTATATAGACTCGCTGATAGAAAAAAAGGAAAGAC
>OW240912.1:225270433-225355674 GCA_933207985.1 Pelobates cultripes | reverse complement strand
AATTAGGAGGGGGAGAGAAATTGAAATTAGGAGGGGGAAGAGATATTAGGAGGGGGGAAAGAGAAATTAGGGGGGGAGAGAAATTAGGAGGGGGGGGTGAGAAAGAGAAATTGGGAGGAGGAGAAGGAAATTGGAGCTGGAGGAGAGATTGACATTCATCACATACACACAATGCACCCCTTGCACACAGAAAAACACACAATGCATTACACACACAGACACACATACACAAGCAATGCAACCGTTACACACAATGCATCCCTTACACACACAGAAACACACAATGCATTCATTACACACACTCAATGCACCCCTTACACACATCCAATGCATCCCATACATACACAGAAACACACCTTGCAGCCCTTACACATACAAACACAATTTCACACAATGCATTCCTTACACACATATCAGGACATCCCCTACACACTCCACCCCCTGTGAACAAACTCATTGGTGGAACATGAAGGTGACCCTGGGACCCAGACCTTGAGCTGTGTAAAGGACCCCCAAAAAATGGAGCTGCTTCCCGTTCTCCCAGAACATTGATTTTTGTGACCACAGTTACAAACCTCCAGAGAGCCTGTTCTACACCAGACCAGTGGAGCCAGACTGCAGCTAGAGCCCATCATCATCCTCATCTGGTTGTAAGTAGGCAATCTAGTATATTATTCGTGGCACTAAGCTCTAATTTACCTCACATTAAAGAAACACTATAGTCCCCAGAACCACTTCAGCTTAATGTAGTGGTTCTGGTGTCTACAGCCTGTCCTTGCAGGCCTTTTAATGTAAACACGGCGGCACTGCAGCACTGGCGTTAGTTAACGTGGCAAATCATATGGGTGGGGCATTGTGATGTCACATGGGGGGGGGGCGGCAAACTTTACTTTGCCTAGGGCGGCAAAAATCCTTGCACCGGTCCTGGCTGGAGGGGGCTGTGTGAGCTGTGGCCGGTAGTTAGGGTGCCGTGCGGCCAGTACAGCTCACACAAGCAAACAGAGGAAATGTGTATGTGTGACTGTCTGCCTGTGACTGTGTGTGACTGTCTGCCTGTAACTGAGTGTGTGACTGTCTGTCTGTAACTGAGTGTGTGACTGTCTGTCTGTAACTGAGTGTGTGACTGTCTGCCTGTAAATGTGTGTGGGGCTGCAGGGATTTTGTAGAAGGGGGTGGGGGTTTTGTATTAGGACAGGAGTCTTTATAATTAAAAAAAGAGAACCTTTAAATTTTTTTACAGGTTTCTTTTTTTTTTTTTTTTGGGGGGGGGGGGGGGTGCCAAGCACAGGATCCGCCCCGGGTGCCAAATGCTCTAGGTACGCCCCTGGGCTTGTATTTCAGTTTTTGTCACATTGAAATTCGCCAGATTGGTTACGTTGCCTTCGAGACCGTATGGTAGCCCAGGAATGAGAATTACCCCTATGATGGCATACCATTTGCAAAAGTAGGCAAACCAAGGTATTGCAAATGGGATATGTCCAGTCTTTTTTAGTAGCCACTCAGTCACAAACACTGGCTAAAATTGGCATTCAAGTTAGTTTTTTGAATTTTTCACACCCAAACAAATATTAATGCTAACTTTAGCCAGTGTTTGTGACTAAGAGGCTACTAAAAAAGACTGGACATATCCCATATCCCAAATAAAATTAATAAGGCCACTGGGTAATTTGTTAAACATGGGATATTTTAGTTATCTAAACATTGATTGAGCCAGAGGGACTAGTAGTACAGTTAAGAGAAACAGGTTTTTGAACCTGATAAACAATAATTTCATGTATTAATTAGTAGAAGCCCCTAGATGAGATGCTTGTCCCAAGCTTGCAATAACTAATAATGTTGATTTATTTCCAAACATTCAAGTTAAGAAGTACATTGGGGATTTAGTGATCATAATATGGTATCAATTGAGATTAACTAAAAAAAATTAAATGGTCTGTAGAAAAACCCTTAATGAGGCTAAATTCAATGGGATAAGGGCATCTTTACAACTAATTGACTGGCAGGCAATATTCGCTGGAAAAAGCACAGATGATAAATGAAAGGTCTTTAAACAAATTCTATATAAGTAAATTTCTAAATACATAATATTGGGAAATAAATATAAAAAGTTGTTTTCTGAAATTTAAGACAGTTAACATAAATAAAGCCCCAGGTCCAGATGGTATTCACCCATGCATACCTAGGGAACTTAGTGTACACCACTATTAGTGTATACCACAATTTTAAATTGTTCTGGACTATTTTCTTTTAGGAATTATATCAAAGGGTCAGAAAAAAGCAAATGTAATGCCTATATTTAAAAAAAAAAAAAAGTTCAAAAGCTCAAACCGTTAGCTTAATATCTGTGGTTAGGACATTATTTGAAGGGCTGTTAACTAAAATATCATTAGCAGGAATAGACATGGTTTTATGAAAGACAGGTCAATCTAAACTAACTTAATTGTGTTCTATGAAGAAATTAGTATCAGTGTGATCCAGCCTCTTTACAAATCAATGGTAAGACCTCACCTTGAATACGTGGTGCAATTTTGGGCATCAGTTTTAAATAAGGATAATGCAGAACTAGGAAAAGTGTAGAGGCGAGCTGCAAAACTAGTAAGGGGGATGGAAAACAATTATTAGGAGGAAAACCTAGAAAAACTGAATTTGGTTTCAAATGATACCTCAGAGTGGATATGATAGCACTATACAAAATATATACAGAGCCAGTACAAACTGCTATGTGCTAACTTGTTCATTAGCAGTGATATACAACAAACCAGAGGTCAGCCATTGAGTCTTGAAGAAATTCATTTTCGCTTACAGCAGAGGAAAGGGTTATTTACAGTAGAGCAATAAAGATATTTGGATATACACACAAAGGATGTGGAATTGGTGGCGCTGTATAGTTTTAACGCGTAGTTTTAAAAATAGGTTGTAGCTGCTGTATACACTCTGTGGGTACTCCTTTTAACCCACCACACATAAAAGACCACCAAAAAGACAATAAAAAACTTTAGACTATGCAGGTGTTTCCACCCTTTAAATCCTCAACTTTTAAGAGAGCTGCGCTGTATCTAGATGTGAGATAAGTGGATTTTTGTATAGAGTGCTTAAAGGCACTTACCATCTATATCCCACTTTGTATATGATGTACATGTAAAGGAAACAGAGAAAATATACAAATAATAGTGCAGTATATTAAGTAGTGTCCCAGAAGTTTAGAGCCTTATAACTGGAAAAGGCTCTAAAAAATGTGAGTTTATCTTAATTCATAACTCACATAATCTTCTGGGACACTACTTAATATACTGCACTATTATTTGTATATTTTCTCTGTTTCCTTTATATGTACATCATATACAAAGTGGGATATAGATGGTAAGTACCTTTAAGCACTCTATACAAAAATTCACTTATCTCACATCTAGATACAGCGCTGCACTCTTAAAAGCTGAGGATTTAAAGGGTAGAAACACCTGCAAAGTCTAAAGTTTTTTATCGTCTTTTTGGCAATAAAGATATATCCCCCTTTTTAAGTGGAAATGATTACAAATGTTTTATTTTGCCTTCATATGGATCAACAGCATAAAATGGACTTTCAGGGTTGAACTTGATGGATTTTTTTCATCCTGGATGAAAAAAAACACATAAAGAGCTTGGGGGAGAAAGAGGCACACAAATGGGCTAGGAGGGAGAAGGAGAAACACAATAGGGCTGAGGAGAAGTAAGAGACACAAAGGTGCTGCGGAACGTAAGAGACACACAAAGGGAGTACTGTAAGACAAATAAAGGGTTAATATGGGGGCCAATAATCCTTGCACAAATCCTGTATGCCATAGTGTCTGTACCCACATTTTCTCAGAGCCAGCAAGGTTAGCAAAATCATTTTCCATGCATCTAGATTTAAAAGATGATTCTGTAAATCAGTGCACACATGACAATGTTATTAAACATTATAAGTGGTTAAAGGGAAATTATGAACAGTTTTATATCCCAAGGATGCCGTAAATCCACCTACTGTCTTGTTCTTATTCTGTAGGTTTTATGAGAGAACGGGAATCCAATTGGCATATCAGTTCATTCATGGGTTCAATGTTGTTTCAAGAAATATCACAAAGGTCAATGCTTGTGTTTCTTCATTATATGGTGAATTGAAGGTCACATTTGCAAAACAAGGGGAAAAGTAAAACACAGCTGAGTGGTAAAATTCTCTGGTATAGGGCTATTCCAAGCTAGGTTCCCTAGCTTGGAATAGCCCTATACCATATACATGTTGAATTGAAGATAGGAGGAAATCTTCGGGCATATCCTATATTGCTAAGGGAAGTTATTCCACTTTCTATCACAATCACTTTTTGAATTTAAATTTATACAGCACTGCATGTGGACACTATTTATGAGTGTGTGAGAAATTCTATACATCTTTTATATGGTAAAATTCTCTAACTGATCTTACAGAACTGAGCGTTTTGATTTTGAAATGTAAGTGTAACTGTGAAAGTTATAATCCAATCATAGTTCCACATAGTTCGTATTTGATAAGACATCTGGACCTCAGCATTAGTCCAGTTTCTAAGAGGTATGAATGTAAGTTCAATAATCATATTAAGTCGGTGAAAGCATTCCACGTTTCAAACTAATGCACATCACTAGTTTAGATGTTTAGATGCAGTGTTTGAAGTGTTTAAAGACTGTCATGCAATGTGTAAATGAGTTACTAAAAGTGGAAGTAGAGGCATTTGAAAGAATTTGGTGGTGGAGCAATAACATAGCAACAAACAGTTATGATAACAATTGGCAAGAAGCAATTTGTGCTTCTGTCCACATTGTCTGTACAGTGACAACTGTTTGTCAAGTTGTGCATTAGACAGTATTTATGGGTGGCAATGACAGGAAGACAGAAATCCCTTGGGTGCAAACAACTGTCATATGGCATCCAATTAGCTTGCTACAGTTCTGAATTTTTGCTTCTGGGTATGAACAAGATGAGTTCACACATTGTGTTCCTTATGAGGGTATTAACGCATATGGATTTGCTGCTCACAATATGTGGAGAATTTTACAATCATATAATTAGTGTGTGCACTTATAAATAAAAACAGAAAATGTAAATGGGAACCACCACTTTACTACATGATTGAATATAACAATGACATCAGCTATAATTTGTGTTAAAGGGACAATCCGGACACCTAAAGCCATTTAGCTTGCTGAATACTTTGTATGCAAAAAATGTGTCCTTTTCTTTTTCCCATTTTACAAAAGGTGCAGATTTCAATAGAAATTGGTCTCACAATCCAGTTCAGTCTAGACACAACCAGGACAATCATCGGACTGGAGGCATGAGAGGGCTGACATGGGGGATGTGGGTAACAGCTTCAATCCATTTTACTGAAGGTTAAAGGGGAACGATAACTTCTCTGGATTTTGGAATTCCTAAACAGCACATTAAAATAATCTATAAATTGTCTTTAACTTTTTTCAAGAGATTCTCTGCTTTCTTTTAAATATATATTGAATAATTAGCAAAACATATATAATCCAGTTCAAAGAAGGCAAATCCAAGGCAAATAACAGGCGAAATATGAGCATTGTTCATTTTTTCCTCTTCTCATTATGCTTTTGCTATGCTATGAACCATCGTAAGATCATACTGAGTGTTCAACATATTGCAAGTATTTATTTATTTCCCACAATATGCCTGATCAAAGCCAGTAATGCTTTCTATGCAGGGTAACTTTTAGCAGCCCAGCGCAAAGGAAGGGGAAGAGAGAGGACTAAACTATTAGAGAGCTGGAGAGAGGAATGGGTCCCTAAGGAGAAGCATTTACAATAGTACCATTTGTTCTGCAGTAATTGCTCAGGTTATTAGCATAAGCGCGACAAACCATATGCTGTGCCGTGTATCCTTTTATTAGGCCCAACGTGCTCACTGCCCCTAATCAGAATACAGCCCGCTCCTGCGTGCACATACCCTCCTGGGAAATGTGACTTGACGAATGAGCTCGCTGCAGTGCATCAGAGAACTGAGTGAGAGTCCCCCAAGGCAGACACCAACCGCTGTACCGCTGTGATCTCACACTGCTGCAACCCTTTATGTACAGCACAGACTGCTAGATTTAATGAGCAATGTCTTTTGTGTAATGCCAGCATAGATCAAGTGAAGGAGGATTTTTTTTTGTTACAGTTTAATTGTGTGCCACAGTGCCTTGATCTCTTGTTGACTCAGTAGAAAGCGACACAATATCCTAAACACGCTATCCATTCCAGAACAAACTTGAAACAACACTTTCAACAGAATCCTGTCACTTGTGCAAGTAATCACAGTAGTAAGTGTTGTTTAACAGTACAGTTATTATTAGCATTCATATCACTAGTGCCAATAGTTTTTTCTAGTATGGAGACAGATTGTTCAAATGCTTCATACATGCACATATCTAATTACAATATTCAACATTCTATGTATCCCTATTTAGAGAGGACAATTGCTATTTTATACCCACGTCCCTCTGTCCCTCTTTCCTGCCCTAACAGCAATCTTTTCCAAGGACTCTGTAGTCTTGGAGTCTCTGAATTTATACCAGAGGTCCACGGAAATAATACTCACAATAATGTGTCTATAAGGGATACTCTAAGCACCAAAACAACTGTAGCTTAATAAAGCAATTATAATGCATAGATCATGTCCCTGCAGTCTCACTGCTCAATTATCTGCCATTTAGGAGTTATAGCACATTTGTTTCTGTTTATGCAGCCCTGGCCATGCATCTCCTGGTTGTGACTCACAGAGCCTGCATAAAAAAATTATATATTTTTTTTAATTTTCAATGTGTTTCAGTGTGTTTACTTTAGACATGTTTATATCCTGCACTGTTAATTGAACTTTAATCACACACACAGCAGATGTGTAACTAGAGCTGCATAAACAAAGTGTTTTAAAATGCAGCTCTTATCAAAATTTCACTTGTCATTTAAAAAAAAAAAAAAAAAGCTTATTGCTTTTAATGAATGATTTTGGTATTTTTTTAAATGATGTGTACTTATGTTGGGTCAGAGTCCACTGTTGTCTGACCAACTGCTGTTCAACCTAACTTGTCGGCCAGGCAAGTTAGGTTGAACAGCAGTTACTCAGTGACAGTGGATTCTGGCCCAACATGGCCATATATAAATATTAAAAAAGATGAGTGAAAATGTTACTCCTTATTGGCAGATTAATAAGCAGTGATGGGCATGATCTATACACCAAAACCACTCTGATACTCTGATAAGCTACAGTTGTTTTGGTGCTTAAATTGTCCCTTTTAACACAAAAAATGTGTTTAGAAATCAGTCTCTGTAAATAAGATACGTTCTTGTTCTAAATGACATCATTAGTAACTCATCTAAAATATCTCATAACAACTCTGCCCTTGGCTACACCCCAACTCACAGCTCCAAAATAAAACTGCCCTTTTTTTTAAATCTTGGGAGCTATGGGGTTATTCACTGAAATGTGAATTTCCAGGAATTCAAAGAGAATTTCACATTTTAGGCCAAAATAGCTAAACTGGAAAAATTCTCCAGGTTAACTATGTTTTCAATTTGGCTGTTTTTGCCTAAAATTTGCCTTTGAATCTGTAATAAATTACAAATGACTAACTAGGTCTGCCAATATCGATGATCTGTTTTATACGTGATTCTTAAGAAGAGGAGCACTACTGTAGTCTGAATGGTATTTAATTTCACTCTCATCATCCCGTCAGAGTAGTCCCATTTGATAGAATTTACTATGCATCATCATTGGCCACTGTCAATTGCAGTAAATATTTCATGTCTTCTTTGCTAAGGGTAATGCTGCTGAGAAAGGCTTGTCAGTATTACAGCTTTAGAATTATTAACAATGTGCTGTCAAGCCAGTGACAAATTGCTTTTAAATTCATTGGTGTCCTGCAAGTAAGGTTAAAGTTCACATTATTTAGGATTACTACATCCTGTCTGTGAAAAGATGCTTAAAATAAAGCCATGTCATATTACTATTTTGGACTATATATGTTGCTATTATACTGTATAGTAAATACATTGTTAAATACATATCTGCACACACCAAACATTCATAAGAATTTTCCTACAGAAATCTCACATTCGCAGTGCTGTTACTACTGCCAGGGATGGGTGGACATATACAAATAAGTTCCACAAAGAAACACCCTTTTGCTCTATTATATTATTATGTGTACACTTTAATACAGGCTTCCCCAAACTCCGGCCCTCCAGATGTTGCTGAACTACAACTCCCATGATTCTCAGCCTATCTATTTCATTCATAGAATCATGGGAGTTGTAGTTCAGCAACATCTAGAGGGCTGGAGTTTGAGGAAGCCTACTATAATACAATGAAAATCATGAAAGGTTGATACTAGTGATGTCCCGAACTGTTCGCCGAACGGTTTGCGAACGGTTCGCCACGGACTCATCATTGAGTAAACTTTGACCCTGTACCTCACAGTCAGCAGACACATTCCAGCCAATCAGCAGCAGACCCTCCCTCCCAGAGCCTCCCACCTCCTGGACAGCATCCATTGTGAAGCTGCATTCTTAGTGAGCTGTCCAGGAGGTGGGAGGGTCTGGGAGGGAAGGTCTGCTGCTGATTGGCTGGAATGTGTCTGCTGACTGTGAGGTACAGGGTCAAAGTTCACTCAATGATGAGTCCGCAGCGAACCGTTCGGCGAACCGTTCGGCGAACAGTTCAGGACATCACTAGTTGATACATTTGAATTTTAAAATATAAATGTATATGTCAAAATTAGATTTAAAAAGGGTTAGTGTAATACAATAAATGAGGACAATAATATAAAAAAATCACTAAATATTTGTTTAGCTTTTCTGTGATATTTTTCATATGTGTATGAGTAACTCTGATGTTCTATTTTGTCATGTATTATATTTGCATTCTGCCCGTTTTTCTGTTACTTTTTGTATTCTATATGCTAGTATTTTGGCACAAAAAGTAATACATATGTATTTATTTATTTATAAAATATTTTACCAGGAAGGATACATTGAAATTTCTCTCATTTTCAAGTATGTCCTGGGTCCACAAAACCACCTCCATTGGGGTATATCTAAAAACAGCTTGCAAAAGCTGCAGGTCTCTTGTCTGCAGCTTTTGCAAGCCCTCCCTTTTTTTACCAAACTCTGTCTGTGACTGTCCAATCACAGACTTCTTAAAGCAGTTCAATGAGAAGTCTTTGCAAGGCAGTTACCTGCTTCTTGAGTTTAGCTTCACTGCACTAACAAAAATGAGAAGTAACAGCATCAGTTGCCTGATTGATGGCCAGAGGCATGAAACCAGGGCCATTTATAAAAGAACATTTCTATTAAAATGTGCACTTTTTTCTAAAAATGAGCAAAAAAGGACACACGTCACATATAAAACATTCAGCAGGCTGAAGTGCTTCAGTGGTCTAGAGTGCCCCTTTACCTTAACTGATCCAAAAAGAAATGTAATAGAAACATAGAAACATAGAATGTGACGGCAGATAAGAACCATTCGGCCCATCTAGTCTGCCCAATTTTCTAAATACTTTCATTAGTCCCTAGTCTTATCTTATAGTTATGCCTATCCCACGCATGCTTAAACTCCTTTACTGTGTTAACCTCTACCACTTCAGCTGGAAGGCTATTCCATGCATCCACTACCCTCTCAGTAAAGTAATACTTCCTGATATTATTTTTAAACCTTTGTCCCTCTAATTTAAGACTATGTCCTCTTGTTGTGGTAGTTTTTCTTCTTTAAATATAGTCTCCTCCTTTACTGTGTTGATTCCCTTTATATATTTAAATGTTTCTATCATATCCCCCCTGTCTCGTCTTTTCTCCAAGCTATACATGTTAATTCAATAGCTATCTAGCAAACAGTTTTGAATTGACAACACAATGATTTTTAGTTATAAATATCAAAGTTGGAGATTTATTTATTTTTATTTTATATGAAAGCGAATTTGGAGCTGATGGAATAACATTCACTTTTTCCATTCGACCTGTTTTAGTTATATATAATATTTCTTACATTTGCTTTCTTCTTGTCATTGTCTTCTTCTTTCTTTCTCGTCTTGTCATTGTTATAACATTCTTCACATTGCTGGGATGTAAGTTAACAGTAACACAAACATATTTTGGAGCTGAAATATTTTAGAGTAGTAGTCATAGGCATGCACAGCCTATTACATAAGGGTCAGAATCATGGGAAGAGAGCTGATCGGCCCCTTTAGGGTCCCCGAAGGTGTGAAGATGACCTATGCAAAGTATGTGGAGTTTCTGACTGACCACTTTCTTCCCTGGTACAGAAGGAAGAACTATGCTTTCCGTAATAAAATCATCTTCATGCATGACAATGCACCATGTAATGCTGCAAAGAATACCTCTGCATCAATGGCTGCTATTGGGATAAAAGGAGAGAAAGTCATGGTGTGGCCTCCATCCTCCTCTGACCTCAATCCTATTGAGAACCTTTGGAGCATTCTCAAGCAAACAATCTATGAGGATGGGAGGCAGTTGACATCCAAAAAGCAGCTCTGGGAGGCTATTCTGACATTTTGCTAACAAATTCAAGCAGAAACTGTCCAAAAATTAACAAGTTCAATGGATGCAAGACTTGTGAAGCTGCTATCAAATAAGGGGTCATATGTTAAAATGTAATGTGACCTGTTAAAATGGTTAAAAAGTTAAAATGTTGTTATAAGTTTGATTGAAACAGCTTTTGATTTCAGTAAATATGCTGCAAACACAATAATTTTCAGTTCTTTACAACCTATAAAGTGTTTTGAAACTTACTGTGCGTAATAATTTGGAACAGTGCACTGTAAGTTTTTTTATGTTTAAAAAATACTGTTATCATTAGGAGGTTTATTCAATAACATTTGAATTGTACTCTTAATAGTTGATAACATGAGACTTATGCTGACTGTTATTTACATCAATTATTTAGGTAAATGAGAAAAATATAATTTGCATAATAATTTGTAACAGGGTGTAGTAGTGGTTATAGTGCCTGGGGTGTTCCTTTAATTTTATATTTAAATCTCACAAATACATATTTGTTAAATATAAGGATAAATAAACATGGTATTAAAAATAAAGTGCAGTGGTTCTCATTTAAATAAAACATGATTGAGAAAATGTATGTCAATCAGTCATGTGTATTGAAGGACGTGTGCTTAATCCAGGATAGCTTCATCCTTGGAATTGTAGACTAGTGTGAAGCTAGCGCTGATGAACTAAGTACAGAAATAGTGAAAGGTTAAAAGGGATATAAAGCATTCCAACCGCATACGTTCGATTTGTATAGGTATTGTGACCTCTAACATTCATGCAGTGGTTACATATCACAGTAAATACAAACTGAGGCTGAAGATGCTTCCATAGCTGTATTGTCTTGCATTTTATTTTGTCATGCAGAGATGTGCCCACTGGCACATGGAAACAGAGCCCTCTGCAGGTTGCTGTGCATCCTGGCTGTATGTGTTTGGGAGGCTACAGTGATTAGCAGCACAGGTAACTGCTGTCAGCTGCTCCCCCGGCTGTCACTATCTTTAGATCCTAATTGTCTAATCAGGGCGCACAGCAGGGAAGGGGGGGGGAGGGAGAGGGGCCGCTGTCTAATCTGTTATTCCAGTTTCTGAATAATCATACTCCCTACTCTTTATTACTACCTCCCTGCCTAGCAGGCTCTATGATTGGGGGCAGGGGAGGTAGCTGCTCAGTGTCGTGCTTTTCAATTAGTCCCTTCATTGGGAGAGGGAGTTAAAGGATTAGTCAAACGTGTAAAATGACTATGTATTATATTCATTGTTCCGTAAATGAGCCCTCGTCGTGTCATGTTCACATGCTAAAACATCAGCGTTCCTTCACGTGGGGCTGTTTTCATGTCTGTGGTTTTTTTTGTTTGCATGGGTTTATTATATGTCCGTAGTTCGTGTCTTTTAAAATGTACATCCCTATGCCTTTACTCACAGGTACAAAAGCCTAAGCATACATTGATATTCCTACTTCATTTTACCTGACTTTCATGTATTTATCATGTCACTCCGTATGAACATTGTCCTTGTGTGCAGTACGTTTCATATTATTGCAGTTTTTCTCAACCATCTCATATCTGTTTCACCAAGAAGTCCTCATTATTATTTTTATAATCTGAGGTTTCTTCATCACTGCCCGTGAAAGAACGAGTTTTCTTAATAGCATTCATAGCGGTGTCATGCTGCTCAGCACAGATTCAACACGCTACCTCCTTTACATCCTTTCATCTCCGCTCCTCCCCACCCTTGGCTTGCCTGCATTCTCACTCTTGTCGTAACTGCATTGATGTGTACAATGTACAGCCACATTAACATCAGGGACAAAATGCACAGGATAGGCACAATTTCTTCTGAATTTCCATCTCTGGAGAAGCGTTTCGACTTTAAGCACAACGCTTTCCCCGAGGCACAAGGACATTTTTATAGCACTTTTTAGGTACAGCTGTTCTTGCCTTAGGGGAACAGTTACATTAAGGGGTCCAACTGTGCACCTTCTTTGAAAGAAGTAGGAAGTGATGTTGTAGGATTTCAGAGGCCGCAAAATATGTCAGTCTTGCTGGCACCCTGCCTAGAACATCTGTGTAACATGACCAAATTACTGAAGGGTTGGGAGCATGAAAGGTTCCGTTGTGAATTCAAGAAGTAAAACTGCTGTAGATTCTGTAGATTTAAAGCAAAACTGTACTCTTGCATCATTAGTATCTATTCTTTTCTCCTGTCAGAGTGAAAGCAAAGAAAGGGATAAATCTACAGAATACCAGATCCAGTGATTCCCAGTGGTTAGTGAATTCAGAGCTACAGACAGGCGGGAAGCACTCCACAGCAACAGTGGATGTCTTACGGGTACAAGGATTGCCATACAGGTACGCTAGCCTCTATGGACCTGCTACATCAGAATGATAATATTAAAGTCATTTTGTAAACTTTTGAGACTGTTGACATTCTTAATATTTCTTCTGAAAACATTTGAGTTTTCTTTTGTTCCTTTTTGAATAATGTTGCACTAAGGGAGAAGTCCATTGTTATTATACATTAAATTTACCAGGTATCATATATCCTGAAAACAATATTATGTTCTCCGTCTTATTTTCACTAAAAATGTACATTGATGAATAAATATACATATAGTCAAAATGGATTCTAGGATTTCTAGAAAACCAATGTTATAACATTTTAGGGTCCTGCAAGGCCTGGTTGTGGGAAATATGATAAAATATGAATATTAAAAAGTATACATTTTTGTTATGAAAAGTATTTTATATCTAAAAAAAAAAACTAGAGCATTCCTATTAAAAATATACTTTTAAATGTACAACAAAAACAAAGAATATGAGAATAGACAAAAGCTTAGATGAACTCAGTAGCTTGACCTTCGTTACATCCCCGCTCAGATCTCAAAATTGTTTTTGCTCACTTATGCCATTGCAGAGGGAACCAGTTCCAAGGCATATCAGACTGATCCCACCCATTAGGGCAGTCCAGAACCGAAATGACGGCAAGTTCTCTCTGCACAAGATATACAGCAACCCCAGACGATATTTTTGGCCTTCTTTGCACCTCGTCAGCGAGGTGTAGCTAATACCCCTCTAGGCACAGTGGGCACGGGATCCACGTCTAAATAATATTAAGACCTGAGTGAGGAATTACCAAAGGCCAAGCTACTGAGTTCCTCTAAGTTTTTTTTTTCCATTCTCAGAGTTCTCATATTATTTTACTTTATAAAAGTGACAATTTCTATGAGGAATCAGTACTTTTGTTTATTAGGTAGCCCCTAGGCTGATAAACAACTAAGGAGGTTTACTTCCTGCTTCCATTTGTTTCCCCAAGCTAACAGAAGAGGCAGGTGTGCTTTACAAGAGTATGTCTGCCACCCCCAATATATCACCTTCTCAGACCTCAGGTCAGACCAGTGTTCTTTCTGAGAGTTGTGCAGTATGTGTGCACATGACCATAGGGCATATTTTCAGAGGCTTCTCAATGACTGCTAGTCTCTTCCCGGAGACAGGGAGAGCTTGCATAGGCTGCAGTTCATAAGAACTGCTGCTGTTGCAAGTTTGTTTTTTAAAGGACCACTATAGGCACCCAGACCACTTCAGCTTAATGAAGTGGTCTGGGTGCCAGGTCCATCTAGGATTAACCCTGCCTGCTGTAAACATAGCAGTTTCACAGAAACTGCTATGTTTACATATGGGTTAATCCAGCCTCTAGTGGCTGTCTCATTGACAGCCGCTAGAGGCGTTTCCACGCTTCTCACTGTGGTTTTCACAGTGAGAAGACACCAGCGTCCATAGGAAAGCATTGATAGTGGTCCTTTAAGATACACCCCAATGAATATATATATATATATATATATATATATATTTATGAAAAATGCATGCATGTGTTTATTGGGAGTATAGCTACAAAACTGTTTTTTTCACGAGTTTAAGTGTGGAGTGGTTCTTTAGTCTAGTCAAATGAAAAAAAAATATCATTGCATAGTGAAATACTAATATGTTAGTCCAATAATAAAAAGTATCATTGCATATTGCAATACTAGTATTATGTTAGTCCAATAAAAAAGGTATTATTGCATACTCTGTATCATTGCGTACATTTTGTCTATTGGACAAATAAGGCTAACCTAATCTGAATTACTAGAATATATGCATATATTCCCCGATCTAAGTAATCATATAAATTCTAATTTCCTTACATGATTGGTATAGCAGTCAGAATCCCTTTTTCTAATGATGAAAGGCATTGATGGTTTATCTTGGAAATCTAGTGGTTTTAATGCAAATCTTTTACAATGGATAATTGGTACTAGTTGTATATGACTCTTGATTTAACAGGTGGCTGCAACCAACAAGCACATATCATCTTCACAAGTACAATATGTCACAGTGGTGTTTTTAGATTGTCAGGTGAAACCCCTGTTAAAAATGTTTAAAATCCATAGAAGCTGTGATTTTTCTGAGAATTGGATTAGGTATTTTTAATTTCCATGATTGGTAAATCAGTTTTCATTTTTAATATTATAAAAGTAAGAATCAATTTAATTATAAAGTTTCCTGGTTATGAATTCACTACTTTCCATGATTTTTTTGACAACACTCTCTTCCTGTCCCCCACCACTTTCCACCATATTCCTTGTATACCATCTACACTGGACCATGTATCATACTATCTTTTTCCCTCACCCTGTGTGTCTCGAGCAGATTTGTGCTTAATTACTTTCCTTCTTCATTATAACTTTGAGTACAGCAGTTCTATTCTCCTTTTATCAGAATCTGTTTTAATTCCTCAGGTGAAACCTAAGAGTAAGTTTAAATATGGAGGGGGGAAGTAACTGTATTGAAGTTTGAACCTCTTGCGGGAAGTGGTCTGAAGCTGCTCGCTTCTTTCACTTTATTAATATTTCATCAGGTTGTTTTTTTAAAAGGTGATTGTGGTCACTTTAAATTCATCGTTTGTCTCTAACCTTCTGAAGACTGATTTAAGTCTGCATTGGAAATGGCAGATATAAATCTCAACTTTTAGTTAGAATAAGAGTCTTCTGTTTGTAATATATGATGTAGAATAACAGTCTTGAATATATGAACGTCGGAATTTTGTATTATACCCTCATATGCATACATTATCTAGTCACAGTTTAGAATATACGTAGAAATAGGGCTGTTTTATAAAGTTTTGAAAAATAAAAACTCAGATTACTCTCTAGCTCAAAAATTCTAAACTCTGAATGGAAATTGTATAGGACAATTTAAAGGCCTCAGAGAGGTGAGTTAAAGGTGAGTTATCTCACTGCTCTCTTCTTAAAGAGTCTGTTTATTCCTGCCATACATTTATATGTGATTTTATGTTCTGTGAGGGCTTGAGTAACCTGGTAGTGGAATGATTCAGGTGAAAAACCCGATTGATCAGGGGTCAGATAGTTAGATTGTTGGTAGTGCTCACATAGTTGTGTATGGACACATTTTTCTAAGGTTTTTGACAATACTGGGACCAATGATATTGGGTGATAGTTAGAAAACCAAAGTAGTGTCACCACTTTTATGGATAGGCACTATTCTTGCAGTCTTCCAAAGTTTGGGTATGTATCCAGACATTAAAGGGACACTATAATCACCTGAACAACTTTAGTCACCTGAACATGCCCCTGCAGCCTCACTGCTCAATCCTCTGCCATTTAGGAGTTAAATCCCTTTGTTTATGAACCTTAGTCAGACCTCCCTGCATGTGACTTGCACAGCCTTCCATAAACACTTCCTGTAAAGAGAGCCCTATTTAGGCTTTCTGTATTGCAAGTTCTGTTTAATTAAGATTTTCTTATCCCCTGCTATGTCAGTAGCTTGCTAGACCCTGCAAGAGCCTCCTCTATGTGATTAAAGTTCAATTTAGAGATTGAGATACAATTATTTAAGGTAAATTACATCTGTTTGAAAGTGAAACCAGTTTTTTTTTCATGCAGGCTCTGTCAATAGTGATGTCCCGAACGGTTTGCCGAAAGGTTCGCGAACGGTTCGCCACGGATTCATTATTGAGTAAACTTTGACCCTGTTCCTCACAGTCAGCAGACACATTCCAGCCAATCAGCAGCAAACCCTCCCTCCCAGACCCTCCCATCTCCTGGACAGCTCACTAAGAATGCAGATTCACAATGAATGTAAAATGGATGCTGTCCAGGAGGTGGGAGGGTCTGGGACGGAGGGTCTGCTGCTGATTGGCTGGAATGTGTCTGCTGACTGTGAGTTGCAGGGTCAAAGTTTACTCAATGATGAGTCCGTGGCGAACCGTTCGTGGCGAACCGTTCGCGAACCGTTCGGGACATCACTATCTGTAAATCATAGCCAGGGGAGGTGTGGCTAGGGCTGCATAAACAGAAACAAAGTGATTTAACTCCTAAATGACAGTGAATTGAGCAGTGAAATTGCAGGGGAATGATCTATACACTAAAACTGCTTTATTTAGCCAAAGTAATTTAGGTGACTAAAGTGTTCCTTTAAATATGTATTAGGACACAATTAGCACCATCCTCCTACAAAACACCCTGCCACAGGCATGCTTTTGCATGCAAATGCCAAAGATCCAAGCAATGACTGAAACTGTTTAATTGTAGTTTTCTTCACAGCCAACATGAGAGCAATTTCAGATTTAAACTTCAAAACCTTTACAACTGACAATCCATTCTCTTTGAATCAATCGAAATGCAAAAGTGGATGCAAATTATTTGCAAAATGACATCTTTAAAACCTGGAATAATAAATACCCCATAAGTCATTTTTCCAACATGTTAGCTATCGGCTTGTTTGGATCTCAGGTTAAAATGACAACCTTTTTGGTTTCACTGGAGTCACAGCCGTTCGGAAATTTCTCTTTATTTGGCCCTCACATTGCTGCTATCAGCTTGAAGCAACAAAAAAACAGATTGAATATTTGCTCAAAGTAATAGCGAAGATGAATATATACAAAATGCTTGCAGTCAATTATTAAATGACATTAGAATCACGTCACATCTTTTTTTTCAACCAGATCAAGGTTTTGTTATCAAGTTTTCTACTTGAACTTCCCAAGCCTAAACTTGATCAATTTTATATATATATATATATATATATATATATATATATATATATATATATTTAATTATATAATGCTACTTAGTATCTATCAACCAATGCCTAACAGATCCACCTCTGCCTCTGCTGTCAGAATCTTCAAAAGGAAGGTATCTCTTACATCTTCAGTTCATAGCAATCTTTTTCAGAGCTTTTCCTTGTGCCTCCTGTGAAAATCTTCAGTTACACCTTCATCTCTACTCAACTTTGGTAAAAAAATATGTGGAGGCAGGCAAGTTATTTTCCTCTTTCCTGGATTCAGACCCTTTTGGAAAGATGTGCTTGCCCTATTTATGGCTTTACTCTTCGACTTCAATGCCCTCTTCCAAATGTCAAAATGACACCAAAGTATTCTTCATGCACCTCATCCCCCTCCATGATCAGGGTCAGGGAAGATTCCAAGCACTTGCACAACCAATCTTCAATGTTTGCCATTCATGGTGGGATCTATAGTTACGGAACGAGCTTGCAGATCAGGTCATGCTCAGTGTCTCTGAATAGGGCTGGGCTCTTTCATTGGCACCTGGGATAATTTGATCTTACCAAAACTCCACAACCCCCTTAGCCCCCAAAAAAGAAGCACAAAACAAACCTTATATACAAACATTTCCTGACATCAACATGTCTCATGTTAACGCTCCTCAATCGACTTTACACCTGTGTACGCTAATCTATGCAGAGATAGCCATTAACCCTTAAGCTGCTGCTGCAAATCTGCCTATACCAACGCAGGCTCTTTTTACTATATGTTCTTCATGTTAAGATCAGCTTGCTTGAAATGTTACTTTGCAGCTATGTCTGTTACTGCCGATCCTGTGGTATTTTGTGTTGTACACAAGCTAACAATGAGAGCCGATTGGATAGCAATCTCTGTGACCATGCCAAGCTTGTTTCGTCCAGCTGTGATTCTATAATGTCTTCCAGCATTCACTTTCTTATTTAATTCCCTCACAGCAGGCACCATTTATCACTCTCACCTGGTAGGTGAAATGAATTGAGAATGTCGCCATTAGTTCTGCGGTCTGCTTGTCTCTCAGTTCTACATTTCAGATTATTCTACATTTCAGATTATTAGTATGAGAAAATATTTATATCTGATAATCTGTCATTCCCTAGGTTTCCTATGTCATTTCTTTTGAGTATTATATGCATGGTGAAATAACCATTTTATTCTTAAAACCAGATTCTTCCATTATTTCCCCCTTTTTAGCTTCAAGTGCTTTTCAGCTGGGTTTTCTTTTCATCTTAAACTAATTTCTAGAATTTTTCTCTTCATTAGACCTGATCTTATCATGATTACGTGTTCGTAAATGCATTTAACTGTACTGTAACATGCTGTTTTGATTAGATAAGAATGTTATGTCACTGATCCTCTGGAAAATAAGTATCTTAATCCACCAGTCTAAATAAAATGGTATTTTTAAGTCTTAAAGATGCTGTGCCATTCAGACAAAACATTATGGAGTTGCTTTTGCAACTTAAACACTCTAACATCAAAATATTTCTTTGTTGCAATCAAGTGTTCCTATATATATTTTAATCATTTGGTTTCCACTTTTAGAACAAACAAACATGGAAATCTTTAATCAAGTCATTCCGAGTCTTCACATTGCATCTAATTTGCTTGCTGCAGTCTCATTACATGTGTTGATCTGTGGTCCAATACAATGTTTATTATAGAGCAGCATTTGGGCTCTATGGAGCATGCACATGAATCCACCAGCCAGGTAGTTTACATACAGAAACACTGAATTCAATGAGAAGTATTCACAATGCCAAACATGAACAACTTGAAAATAATTGACCAATGTAAACATTGCTGTTTCTCACAACAGGCACTATTTACATTTGTCACACTGAATGGACAGAGTCCAGTAAGATGTAGAGGTGTTAGTGCTTAGAGTTTATATGTATAGGCTAGTGTGGAATTTTTCTTGACTTGATAGCTTAAAAAGTACCAAAAATATATTACAACCATTTTTTCTTGTGTCACATGATTAAAGCTTAGAAGTAATCTGTCCCAGCTATAGATATGTACTAAAATGTTATACACATTTACATTTTGTAGTCAATCACAAGTAATAGAGTAATGCTATATTCTTTAGTTATAAAGGTCATATGCAGTTCAATATGTGGTAACCTTTAAAGGAAATCTGCAATTTCTCTGACAAATACACCACTTAATAAAACATTAAAAATCATCTAAAACGTTCATTGGCTTTTCTTTCTTCATGTAAAGCTCTGCTGGCTTTTAAATATATGATACATAGTTAGCATTTGTCATCACAATCCAGTATAGCAATGGCACAACCAAGGCACACATTGCACTGGAGCAGATAAAGTACAAATATTGTTTCTGTTCTACTCCTGTTTCTATGGTGACTGCTTGATGCATGTGGTTTTATAAGACAAAAAAGTTGGCACTTACAACAGTGATTGACCAGCAGCTTAGATGGAGTCATTCAGTTCTGGGAGTGAGGTAAATACAGGGGAGTGGATTTATATATTTCATTTCCAAATTCCGCAGCACTGTACAATGTGTGGACTAACAGACATGTATTTGTAACCAGATGAGCTGGATGCACAGGGAAAAAAGGGATTGAGGGCCCTGCTCAATGAGCTTACATGCTAGAGGGAGTGGCGTATAGTGACACAAAAGGTAAGGCAAGGGTACAAAAGTAGGTTGCTAGGATATTTACTGAGAGCTTAGTGTTTTGTTTTGATTACAGTTGCAGGAGAGGAATCAGGGTGCGGGGAGGGAAAGCTGTTGACACTTTAATTGATAGGAATTTTCTAAAGAAGTTTCAAAGATTTTTTGAAAGAGTGGAGACTGGGTGAAAGTCTAACAGAGAGGGGAATGGTGAAACCCTAGAGAAGTCTTTAAGGTGAGGTAGGAGTACGAACAGAGGTTAGACGCAGGTCTCGGGCAGAGCATAGGGGCCTAGACGGGACATATTTGTGTATTAGTGAGGATAGGTAGGTCGGAGCAGCATTGTGTAGCGATTTGTAAGCTAGTACCAGGATCTTAAATTGAGCCCTATATCTTACACGGAAGCCAATGTAGGGACTGACAGAGGCGTGGGAGTTGCAGGTGGACAGGAAGATGAGCATCGCTGCCGCATTAACTATAGACTGTAATGGAGAAAGTTAAGAATACGTAAAACCACTGAGAAGCAGATTAAAGTTGTCAAGTCGAGAGAAGACAGCGGCATAGACCAGCACCTTAGCCTTATCAGGTGTTAAATAGCAGTGGATGCACACTATGGTTTTTTTTAAGTGGGTCTATCATCTCATAACATTATATATTTATATTTTTCATTGACGATGCAGATACAACATGTGTTTCAATTGCTCAATAATAGAAATACTAACACTGTCTATTCACTAAGAATTACAAAGACATACTTAGTCAGATATGTACCATTCACAATTGAGACATAATAAAAAAAATAGAACAATCTTCCCATACAGTTTATCTAGTTTTTCATCTTTTAGGTTAAACCATCAATTGCATCAAACATCACAAAAAAAAGTAACAAATATAATTGTGCTACCGTTAAATTTTGTGACAAATTACCTACAGAAAATGTCACTTGTGCTTAATTGCATTACTGTGCATTTGAAGTATGCTACATACTATTTGGTTTGATTTCTAATGTGGAAGTTTTTGGGGATATAAACAATTCAAGTGAGATTTTCCACTGCGTTAAAACCGTTCTATTTTCTAAATCATTTGTGCTCCTAGACAAGCTAAAAGCTTTATTTTATTACCAGTAATAGTTGTGGTAAATATAGAATATGAATTCGTTAACATGTAGAAGTTTATTTACTAAACACCAAATCATAGTAAACTAAAAAACAAAAATTTCACTTAACTTGTTTAGTTTTTGCTCTTTGCGAATGCATACTCCCCACAATATTGACTGCTATGGGGAAATCACAAAGAAACATTTTAAAGAGGATATAATTCTATATTATGTTTTATCCAAATTGTCATCAAATGTATAACTAAATAGACAATATTAGTTATTCTAATTATCTCAAAATACAATTTAACCATGCTGGGAATGGGCTTCATGGTGTACATAATGGGTGCATGCAAGTATATATATATATATATAATAATTCAGGATACACTCACAGGTCTTGAAGTGGAAAAAGCGGGATTTATTGTAAAAAAATTACATTCAGCAAGGAAATCGACGTATCTGCGCTATTCATTGCATTAGCGGAATTAGGTTTTATCTACCAAAGCAGACCTAGTTATCTATACATCTATAGGTGACAAGTCCATTTAAAATAAATATATCCTTTTTATTCTTTCATGTCACTTGTTTCCAACTCTACGTTCCATATTGCTCCCATCAATGCTATCTCTATATCTTTCATTTCCCTACATTTTTTCTAAACATTGCAAATCTAATTATTGTTCTTAAGTGCCTTTTTCTTTCAGTCTGCACATCTTTCTTTCTTTTTTCCTGTCTTGGAAATAAAAATATTTACTGGAGTTAATAACTTTTTCTTTTATTCTGGATTTCCAGGACGGATAATACCCCATATCAGATAATGCAGTTGGACTTTGAAATGGAGAATTTCACCAGTCAGTCTGTCACAAGACGTATAATGTGGCATTTAGATTATCGAGGTCGAAATCCTCCCCCTGATCTTGAGAAGGCAGTGACTGAATTAACAGTGATACAGAAGGATATTCGCGCCATTGTTCCTTTGGCAATGGTAACTACCGTTCTTGTGTTTAATGTGTACTATTTCTGTCTTTTATTTTGTATTGGTGAAATTTTTCCACAATGCCATCATGCTTTTAAAGATGTATCATGGCTCATTTCTCACTTTGAGCAATCTGAATACATCATTGTTTTGTGTTTCTGGTGTGAAAAATTTACTTTTGTCTCGTATGAACAGGATACAGAAATAATAAACACTGCCATTCTAACTGGGCGGACGGTAGCCATCCCTGTGAAGGTTCTTGCAATTGAGACAACAGGAGATATTACAGATATATCATCTTACACTTCATGTAAATCCAGTAATGAGGATATAATCAAGGTGAGGCATGTTCAAATAAATCTCAATTATAATATTGTCACTTTGCCACTAAGGTCGTTCTTCCATTTTGTCAAAAGCTGCTATTTATGTTTTTCTCAGAGACACTATATTGAGACAAAATATAAGAGCAAATACAATCATATAGTCTGTAATGACTTTATGTAATTGCTATTCTGGATAATTGTACGAATTATGTAATTTGTTGTTCTGGACACATCCGCAACTTTTTTGAATTTTAGCCTTTCATTTCTATTAGGAGGCTAATTCTGATATTCACCATATTGTGTTATGTTTATATAAACTTAAATATTTTTATTTGAAGAAAATGTTGAGGAAAAAATATAACTTCTTCAGTGTTAATAATTGTATTATAAGGTCCCGTGGGGTAATTCACTAACACCAGAAAAATCGCTGGGTGGACAAAATCCAGTTAAAGCGATCTTATTCCAACTTCATATTTAGTAAATCCAAGGTATAGCTGACATGGCATAGGAAGGCCATAGTAAGGGTTTTCTCTGCTTTGAGAGGCCATTCTGCCTCATGAGGCAAAGATGAATTCATTTTATTGCATTTCATTTTTATATTTTTTGTTTTTTTTGTGAATTAGTTTTTTTGTTTTTATTTGCCATTTGTTGCATGGGGAGTTATGGATTTGAATATGGCCTTTTTTGATGCTGAAGAAATAAAATGTTATTAGGATGAGGTGGGTAGGTAGGATCATTTAGGGTGAAGGGTGACAAAGGGACTGAAGGCCTCTAAGCACCTGGGGAGTAGGGAGGGGCATGCCTTTATTAAGGGTGGGGGGTGGACAAAGGCATGCCCACTCCGCCCATTGTTTACTTATTCAGAGACCCCACCCACCACCCACATTAGATCCTCCTCAGTTAATATTACAGTTGGGACCCACAACCATTGGCAATAGGTGTGGTTAGGGGTCTGGGCAGTGATCTGTCCACATCCCATTATTTATTTGAATGATGTCTATGGGTTTTGGCACTTGAGGGCCTTATTTTACAGACCCCATCCCCATGGGACAGGCCATTTCTAGTGACTGGGCACCAACAGCTGCCCAGTCACTAGTTTTAAAAGTGTACTAGATATGCCCCCAACTGCTGATGCCCATCGTTTGGACAATCACAAGAAAAGGTATGCTGTGTCTTTAAAACAATATTGAGATTTATCTTACAGTTACGTATAATTTAGGTGACATGCCTTAGATTCTGTGTATTAGGATTTGTAAGGTTTAGGTGATATGCTTATTTGGTTTGATTTCTAATGTGGAAGTTTTTTGGGATATAAACAATTCAAATGAGAGTTTCTCAGTTCCCACTTAATATGTTTTAAGAATGTTGGGACTATTAATGTGATCAAATAAGGTTTTAAAGAATATCCAAACGATATAGGACTTTTAATACCACACCCGTTTTGAAGGACTTAATTAAGGACTGGCAGCAAGGGTAGGAGTGGTCTGAAAAGGCCAATTTAGGCAAAATGCGTCATTACGCAAGCAACACATGTGAAGCCATCACGTGTGATTTACTTAAGTGTTCTGAGTCAGGTTGAGAAGATAGCAAACCATGGTTACTGCAGAACTGGGGAAAACAGGACTTTTCACGCAGAGGGGCTTTTAGTATGGTGTACTTTATCTTGGAATAAAGGTTTAAAAGCATCCTTGATTCTTTTCTGTTTTATAATTACATTGTGGTCCTCTTGAGGAATTTTCAAAGAGCGCTTATAATTTGAGCAGACTCTTTTCTGACTTATGTTTGTGAGCGGTATTTTATTACAAATCCTAAATATATATTAATTTGGCAATATGACACTATATATCCACTTTTTTTTCTCCTCCTGTTTTTATGCCATTTGAATGATCTGAGACAAAATACTGCAAGGATCTACATTTGTACAAGTGTACATTCAGTAAATTTTTTATTTTTCACTCAATGCACATTTTGCACATGATTAATATTATTTGTACATTATTGAATTTTGGACATACTCTTTGATGCACATTTTTAAATGCACTTCATATAGTAATTTTACACTTGTGTATTTACTGTGAGAGTAATCACAATATTGTCTTGTGATATTCGTTTTTTTGCAGTGTAATTGTCATGGGCTATTGCACTTTGTAGGTGCTGCTATATTTACACCAATATATTTGCACACATTTTATTTCAAGTTTTACCGCTTTTGTTACTTGATCTTTTAATTTTATTCATGGTTTGAACAATGTCCACCCACTTATTTCACAATCACCATTCCCATTTGCTAGTTTGAAAAATGTAACAGATATGCCTCCATGCCTCAGGTTTTAACCCTTCACATGTAAACATAACAGTTTCAGAGAAACTACTATGCTTACATTTGGGGTTAATCCAGCCTCTAGTGGCTGTCTTCTAGACAGCCACTAGAGGTGCATCTGCGACGCTGGAGGCGAATTTTGCCTCCATCGTGCAGAGCATCCATAGGAAAGCATTGAGAAATGCTTTCCTATGGACACTTTAAATGCATGCACGGCACTTGCCGCGCATACGCATTCGGCTCCAGTGACGTCGGACGGGGGAGCTGACGTCGGACGGGGAGGAGAGGTCACCAGCGCCAATGGAAGCCTGGATTAAGGTAAGTGGCTGAAGGGGTTTTAACCCCTTCAGCACATGGGAGGGGGACCCTGAGGGTGGGGGCACCCTCAGGACACTATAGTGTCAGGAAAACCACTTTGTTTTCTTGACATTATAGTGATCCTTTAAGGAGAGGCAGCAAGTATAGGAATTTCGACAAAACGCAACACTACTCATGCAACACATCTGACATCATCACGTGCACTTCACAAAACTTTATCTGTCAAAATAGTTCCCTTTTATGTTATTTTATTTGGACATATCATAATATGCAAAATATTCCTCGAACTGTTCCTAGCCTAATCAATATATAATTATCTCAATTAATGTTATCAGTAGCATGAATTACCTTTTAATTCAGGGAGATATCAATTTTAGTAATTAAGAAGACATACATTATGTATTTCCTCTTTTTAGTTAAAACTGAAATTCTGTACAATGTGACAATCTGTTTTTTGGATGCATAGATCCACCAGGAGTTTGGGAAATGTACAGTTTCATGGTATTGCATATTTTCAGTCTAGAGTGCTTGTACTTAATTAGATAGGAAAAGGAAGCAAATTAAAACTTTCTAATCACACATATTTAATAATTTCCGCTCATAGATCAACACAAACACCAAATGACTTCCCTTTCAATGTTATCCCAACTGCGATTCATTATTGATTTCAGAGGCAATCAATAATGTCCTTTTTTAACATTTACACAAGAGAACTCATTGTAATCATGTATGTGCTAGTAGGGCATTAATACAATTTCATAATTTATCAGTGATTTTGACATAATTCTCATAACCATAATCTATTTTATCTTTAAAATTGTGTGTCCATAGTAGGACAAACAAGCACAAAATACATTTGGACCTTAATCATACAGGGTAGGTGTGTATCATATTTTGTAATTTTTGGTATTTTTGGGATGTGGCACTCTAGCCCCAGTGGTTTGTTTTCCAAAACAAGGACTAATCAGAAGTCAACTGTAGGTGACCACCTAGGGACCAGGATTTAGACATGGGCTCTGGAATAGTGAAGATACTTGGCCAAGATAAGACCCATTCACCATGACTATATGAAGATTCAAGGAGTGATCTCAAACTAGTTACCTTCCTAGACACCGTGGGACCTCAATACTTCTCTGAGTGTGTGAATAGATCCCCTTTTGTGAAAGTTTATCTACATTGCTAAAATTCTTCCAAACCTTTAATCCTGTAAATAATGTTGCTCTGTCTCTGAACCTCTTTATATCTAATGTTTTTATAATCAACAGTTGCCCAAAATGTAAACTGTTATATCCTCTCTAAACAGAACATTGCTTACTATATCTGACAACAATTACAAATAACCACATTAAGTCATATGGAACTTGAATTGCATTTAAAGGACCACTATAGTGCCAGGAAAACATACACGTTTTCCTGGCAGGAAAAAGAGTATGTTTTCCTGACACTATAGTGCCCTGAGGGTGCCCCCACCTTTAGGGTCCCACTCCCGTGGCGCTGAAGGGTTAGGAAAGGGTTAATCCCTTACCTTTTTTCCAGCGTCGGGCTCCCTCGCCGCTGGGACTCTCCTCCCTCTTCTAATGTCATCGGCTGAATGCACATGCGTGGCAAGAGCCGCACGCGCATTCAGCCAGTCTCATAGGAAAGCATTCTCAATGCTTTCCTATGGACGCTGGTGTCTTCTCACTGTGAAAATCACAGTGAGAAGCGCGGAAGCACCTCTAGCGGTTGTCAATGAGACAGCCACTAGAGGCTGGATTAACCCATAGGTAAACATAGCAGTTTCTCTGAAACATCTATGTTTACAGCAGAAAGGGTTAATCCTAGATGGACCAGGCACCCAGACCACTTCATTAAGCTGAAGTGGTCTGGGTGCCTATAGTGGTCTTTAAGGCAGGTGGATAGAAACATCTTTATTTCTCTTTTTTCCCCATCTGTAGGGTCCTTGAGCTGCCTTCCACTGACAGGGTGTTATCTATGTCTATACACCAAGAGTACTACAGTGGTAGTGGTTATTGTCACAAACACACGAACGGACCCTACTTCAAGAGTGCTTGACGTAGTTCTGGTGGTGAAAGGGTTAACGTTCATTATTTGTCTGCACTAGACCTGAAATAATGATAAAATCCCCCTTAACACCACCGACATTTCGGCATAGTACTATAACTATTACTATTTTAACGCTCGCCACCACCAAGACAGGAAAGATGGTGGCTCACTTAGAATTAGATTCTGGACCCCCAAACAAGTACAATGTACACTTCAGTATCATTAGAGATATCCTCTGTTGATTACCACATCTCGCCCAGAGGTGGAGTTAAGGTGTATCTATAGAGACAATAAGTGACCACCCCCTTGTGCCCCAGACCAACATCAATCAAAATGGAAACATTTGGTTCTATCTTCTCTGATGTATTTGCCACAGAAATAATAATTGCATCTACAAATGTATTATTTGTCCATTCCATAGATATGTCACACACCGACCCAATATAGCAGACATCACAATCCCTTCCCCTATGGTTAAGTTATGACAATCATGTTTGGGCTTTTTTAGAAGATGGTGCTTGTCACATTCCAAATATAACAAAAATTAGGCTTAATTATTATTCTGTGCATAAAGATTAATGTTTTTTTTCTTTTGGATATGATACTGGAACAAGGCTAATGGCCATTAACATATCAAAGAGATTGACCCATCAATTAGGAGGTACAGGCCATATAGCTGAAGCCAGACATTCGGGCTTTTCAAGTGTAGAATCTCACAACTTGCAGAGCCTTTGATTAATCACAGGATCCATCCATATGCCCCATCTGACCCTTTTCACATTCCTATGCAATTTACATTAACCCTTCTGTCAGCTGACCTCTGTCGGGATCCCAGCTTCAAAGAGGAATCATCTATGGACTACACAAATTACACTAAAAGACAATATTCCATAGTGCAATAATGAATTATGCACCCTTGCCGTGACAGTTATGATGCCAGAAGTGTTATGGCACCATACCGTAGTAAGTAGATAAACCATTTTAATACAATTGGACAAGTGAAGTACTCCATGGTATTTAAGAAGCATCCCAAGACCCATATGGCATACATACAAGAGATTTAGAAAATAGTTTAGCTTCATCCAAACATAGTTGAGATTTGACTGATGTTTATGTGTCCCATTAGTTAATCTGTAAGAATATTTTTTGAAGTATGTTACACATCTGTTTCCTTAAACATATGTATAAACAGTTTGTTGTTAGCATCCAGTTACCGTTAATTAGCATCAGCGCTCATAAAAAAAGAGTTGGTAAGGAATGATGTTTTAAACCTATAGATCAGTGAAGCAAAGCTTGATTTAGAGTTTTGACATAATGTTAGTAGAAATACAACCCTTATTTTTCACAATTGCACTCCTTCCTGCTAACATGACATCTGTCTTTAAATTAGTTGTATTAGGTTTTAAAGAATAATTAAAGCAAAAAAGAAAGAATGAGAACCCCGTACTCACTGTGCCTAGAGGGATATCAGCTACACCTCACTGACGAGGACCAAAAGAAGGCCGAAACAATCGTCTGGGGTTGCGGTATCTCTTGTGCAGAGGGAACTTGCTGGCATTTCGGATCTGGACTGCCCATGCGGGTGGGTCCAGTCTGATATGCTTCAGATATGTTCTCTCTGTAATGGCACAAGTGAGCAAAAACTATTTTGAGACCTGAGCGGGGATGTACCGAAGGGCAAGCTATTGAGTTTACTCTAAGCTTTTGTCCATTCTCAGAGTTCTCATTCTTTCTGTTTTGCTTTAATGCATTAACTTAGCTCACCCAAAGTTAAAAGGGTAATCCAGACGTGGACCCTGTGCTCACTGTGCCTAGAGGGATATCAGCTACACCTCACTGACGAGGCCTAAAAGAAGGCTGTACCCATCGTCTGGGGTTGCTGTATCTCTCGTGCAGAATGAACTTGCTGGCATTTCGGATCTGGACTGCCCATATGGGTGGGACCAGTCTGATATGCTTCAGATATGTTCTCACTGTAATGACACAAGTGAGCGGGGATGTACTGAAGGGCAAGCTATTGAGTTTACTCTAAACTTTTGTCCGATCCCAGCCTTCTCATTCTTTCTTTTTTGATTTAAAGAATAATTAGTTTTATGTTTTGTCAAAAATCTTGTCTTGTCTTGTTAGGCAATTTGTATGTTTCACGAGTGTGCATTATTTGAACATATCAAACAATGTACATCTGATACAAAATTAAATCTCATTGTTTGTTTTATATATATTTTTTTGTGTGTTTCATGGTGAGGAGTCATATTGCAACCTACTAAATGTGTATTGCAAGTATTCTCTTGCTGCTAGTTTAATAACAACAGCAGTTGAACTACTGTTGGTGCAACTGGGGCGGCTGCTGTGGGATGCACTTCAGGCAATCCAACGGGTATTTCTGGACAGGGACCCTTTCACATCGGTAGTCTGGGAAAAAGTAAGAGGAAGTCACCTACTTCCGTATATACAGTGCGTCACACGGGAGGGAAAGAGGAACAGGATGAAGGGGGGAGACAAGCAAGGAGTGAGTTGCTATAGAGCTCACACATTCAAGCCTCAGCCAGCAGCATCCCAAGCAACCCACCTCCTACATACAACAGGTATGCTAACAGGAGGGTAGCAGTCAATATAAAAAATGATGACGTGTGTGTATGTATATGTTAGTCTGTATATATGTCAGCATGTGTAACTGTGTGTCAAGGCATGTGCATGTGTCAGTGTGTTTATCTGAGTTTGTGTGTGTGCCAGTGTGTATCTATGTATGTCATGCGTGCATGCCCTTTAACGTGTATGTATATGTAAGTTTGTGTCAAGGTGTGTCAGGAAGTTGTATGCCAGTGTGTTAATCTGTGTCTATGTGTAAGTGTGTGTATCTGCATGTCAGGGTGTGTGTATGTGTCAGTGTGTGTTTCTGTGTGTCAAGGTGTATGTGTCAAGATGTGTGTATGTGTCACAGTGCGCCAGGAGGTTTCGGCATGCGGGGGAATGGACACAAGCTCTGCCTGTCCGCCACCATACCTCCCCTCTGGTGCGCGGACTATGTGGCATGTATGCAGTGTACTCCAGACTGCCCTAGGATCCCCCAGGCTAGCAGAACCCTGGGAAACCCATATAGGTTTTCCTGTAAGCAATGTGGGGAACAGTGGCTTTCAATTTACAAACTGACATAGCGCCCCGCCCACATAGGGATTTGTGTACACCCAGATACCCAGAGGAGCCTTCCACTTCTATAGACCCTTAGACTCCTCCTCATGGTAGGGGTCCCATTCCCTTTTCCCTATTTAAGCACAGACCACCCTAGGGTCTGTGCTCGGTTGTTTTGTTGTTCCCTTGGAGTACAGAGCCAGCTCCTGACTGAAGTAAGTTGATTACCCGTACGTGTGGAATTCCCTGAATCATCTCTTCTCTGCCAGGAACCCGCCTTCTATCTTGGTTAACCCCTGCAATGCTGATTCAACTTTGGCTAAATCCTGCAACACTGTCCCAGCTTTGATTTATTTGAACTCTGATAAAAGGATTTTATTTTCCTTAAAGACTGTTATTCAGTGACTGTGCCCGTATAAATCTCTGCACATTGAGCCCATTCACCCGAAACCGGTGACAGTATGTGTCAAGGTGTGTGCATTTGTCAGTGTGTATGTATGTGTGTCTGTCTATGTGTGCATGTCTCAGCGTATATGTATGTATATGTGTGTATCTGTGTGTTAATGTGTGTGAATATCTGTGTAAGTATGTATGTATGTATGTATGTAGCAGTGTATATGCATATATCCCAGAAATCAAACACTAACACAACATGCAAACACACATACCTGCATTCTAACTCCAAAATTATATACACCCCTTCACTCAAATACCATTACCACAGACAAATGTACATCTGCATTTAAAAGCCAACACTATATCCAAACATTACATACAAACACACCCCTACATTGCAATTCTAAAATTACATACAAACACCAATACTACACACAAAAAAGCACATCTACATTTTAAAGCCAAAATTACATACAAAAATACCCCTGCATTCAAATGCCAACAGTACATACAAATTCACTCCTACATTGCACACACATACTCTATATAAACCATGCTTACAAACACTGCTCACAGGTTTTCAAGGATGGGCAAATGGTAGATCCCCAGCTGGCCTAGCATCGTAGGACAGTTGGGGATCTATCTTTTTGCCACTCTTTGCTGGAGGGGGGCCCAAACAGATTTCTTGCACCGGGGAGCTCTGTATATTACATTCCGCCACTGATGATCAGACTGGTATTTCAGATGGAATTTGAATGCTTAATGATTAATTCATATCAATAGCTTCATGTGTTTGGTTTAAATGATATGAGGTTACACAGAAGATTGGCTACACTGATCTGTAATTTGCACAGTATCAGCTAAGTGCCTGATATTCCAGCAGAAGTTTAACGCCAACCTGTTTCTTCACTGGAATTGCTTCCTATTGGGCAGTATTAGAACATGTCCTTAAAGATAATGGGTAGCCATGGATACCTGAAGCACTTCTTCTTGCGCAGAGAATTTATTGCTCTGTATGCAGGGCCAAATCACACCAAGATGAACTTAAAATTACTGTCTCCCACTTGTTTAACAAAGCCATCAATTCATCACAGGGATTAGCAAGGTCACCTTAGTGCTCAGACAGAGCACGTTTAAGTTTATCTATGTGTAGAACTCTACATGAATATAAAAGGTTAATATTACCAATTGTTAGCTGTCACTGCGAATATTTACAAAAATCATATTCATTGGACCCATTACTTGGTTATTATTATCCACCCCCAAGTCATTTAGGAACAATTGCCATCCTTGTTACAAAACCCCCATTATTTTTGCATAGACGTGTGCAGCACATTTAATTTGATTGATGTTTGCATTCTTTCACTGTTATTTTGTAATTTTATAAAAGATTAATATTATTAATGCAAACCTCAAGCACTTCTACAGCATTTAAGAATGGTTTGAAAACGTACCTGTGTCTTCCTGGACACCCACTGAGTGAGACCAGGGAGGCTGGCTCTGCACGGCCAGGCTTAGCTTAGTGGCAGGAGCTTCTGGCAGTGTGGGAGGTGGTGAAGGGCACCCAGTTGAACCCAGGTAAGCTGTTAAACTGTTCTTAAGAGTTTTTTACTCTGGCAGGGTGTCGGAATACTCCTGGTACCATAATCAATACTGACTGTCATAGTGTTGCTTACCAGGCATCATGTGTAAGGGGTGACAACGTGTGTTGCGTGTGAGGTTGACATGGTGTCTTGTTTAGGAGGTGGTATCTGTTTATGGGTAGCTGTGGCTTACATATGTTGCTGTATATGGGTAGAAGTGAAGAATGTATGTAGGTAGGTGAATGTGCTGAGTGTTCTGGGTGTGGGAGATTGTGTTTGTTCAAGCCTCCCCATAATTTACATACATGGAGGGTAAAGAGACACCCCCATATCCAAATGTCTCTTTACCCTCCACTCCAACTTTCTCATTCTACCCCAGCTCTCATTATCCCAGCTCTTATTATCTTCTCAGATCTAATTCCCTCCTTCAGCTCTTATTACCCCCTCAGCTGTCATTGCCCCCTCAGATCTCATTATCCACTAATCTCTCATTGTCCCCACAGCTCTAATTACTCCATAGCTCTCTTTAACCCTTCTGATATCATACTCCCTGCTCCCATAAACATCTCAGCTCTCATTAACCCGTCAGATCTTATTAACCACAGCCCTCATTACACCTTAACTCCTAATACCCCATCACTGTCATTCCCCCTTGAGATCTCATTTGCCACTTGCTCTCATTAAACCCAGGTCTCATTAACCTGTCAGATCACATTAGCCCCTTAGCTCTCATACCCTTCACCATCTCTCATTACTAGCTTGCATTAACCCCTGAGCTCTCATTACCCCCTCAGCTTCTACCTGGTTAATGACGATTTTGTCTGCTGTTTACTCTGCTTTTGTTAAGTAGTACTGGCATGTGAATACAGGACTATACTCACGGAGAGTGCAGCAAACACAGTGTAAACCTATGCCCTGCCCCTCCAGCTAACACACAGCACCTGTGCGCACACAAATTATTTTTAACATGTATTACTATGTAAGCTCTGCTCTCTGCTGTGACACTAAAAGAGTTAATTAATTAAATAAAAATGGGCTTTTGAGAAATGACCATGACATGGTTAATGTTGTTATGGTTCTCCTTAGAAGCAATTCCATCATTTTCCATATCCCTACTTCTCAGGATAATGGAGGAGGGGTAAGGGGGTCTTCTCAGTGACATGATTGCATCACATATATGAACTATCTGGTGGAGAAAACCTACTAATTTGTGCACATGAGCTAGTACAGCATGCTTACAATTTAAATAAAATATTTTGCATGCCACTTCTGGGGTTCTATACGTTCCAAGTGTATGTTATTTTCTTTTTCTTTTTTTTCATTTCGGTGGTCTATTAATGTTTAACAAAATTTGCAGTTCTGCTGTAAACTGCCTAATTGTAATTTAGCACACATCTTTTAGCATTCTGAGATGGAGTTAAAGTACTGCTGTTTGTTTTTCTGTGATTTATTAAAAATATTTCTTCCAATAATTTTTTTATGACAAATCATTTGTTTTCTTCTAGTGAAATGTCTTTTCTGTTGTCATAACGGACCATATTCCTGCTACTTGGGAAATTTGTTAATTTTAGTCTACGGTGTATTTTGCACACATAATTATTGGTTTGTTGGAACTGACAATAGCCTTTCAGACAAGGAATGCATTTAAACTTTACTTATTAACCTTTGCCAACAAGAAGATAGGGATGCTGAAACTACATCAGTTAAAATACAATTATATTCTGGTTCATAACACACAAAGAAAAAAGAAGGTCTTGAAACCACACCTAAGATCAATATAAAAACATTCAATATGCATACATAAAAAGGTTCTTATTAAATATCACCAGAATGTAGCTTTTATGAGCATAAAAACAAATTAATAGGATAATATGTAGGAATTAAAAAGACAAGTGCAAAATATACAAGAAGTGACATCTTATGTATTCATGAGCTAAACCCAACTCAAATATGCATGATTGGGCGGTATAATCCCTCCCTACGGATGTGACAGATCATTCCAGATACATATAGAAAAAAGTGAAAGCCTATAAGGCACAAGTGCAATTCCAGGAAACAGTAGCCTACTTACACTTAGAGGAGTAAAACGTTTGCTAAATATATCGAACACTGGTGGTATAGTTCTCTCCTACAGACACCAAACTGCAGGAAAACCTCACTGGAAATTAACTATTTTCCACAGAAGCAATAAGTAAAGCAATATGCGGGAATCTCCATAGATAGAAAAGACTGAAGATGGCTTCGGGGGTTGAAACTTCTAAATGGTGGTAGCTCGGGCCAGTGTCTAGAAGTGTCAGGCAGAGAAAATATACAGAGACAAAGTAGTATATCTCTTGACTTGGTTGGAATTTCAGTGAAAAAGTCAAAGTGAGTTTGTTTGTTTTTTCACAGTGACTCTTTAAACAAAGATTGAAAAGTTCTGTTTTATAAATTGTTTTGGAAAGGTTCACATTATTAATTATATATAAACTAGGGATACAACATATAACTTACTGATCAATATATGTATTTTTGTATTCTACAAGAACCCAAGGTCATTGAGATTATGGTATGATCAGAAATGCATTTCTTGGCTAACCCTGAGATACACGTGTCACATGATGTGTTATTTGTATACCTGACACACAGCACACTGTTACATCACATTCTTTCTGTATGATTCCATTCGACTTTCTGTTGACAGGTGTCAAGCAGCTGTGACTATGTATTTGTGAGTGGGAAGGAAACCAGAGGTTCAATGAACGCACAAGCCATGTTTAACTATGAATACCTGAGTGCACCTCTAGAAATGACTGTCTGGGTGCCCAAACTCCCGTTGCTCATAGAGCTGTCAGACTCTAAACTGAGTCAAGTGAAAGGGTGGAGAATCCCCATTCTGCCAGATAGAAGGTAAGGAGAGTGTATAATGCAGTAGCATTACCTGTGTTTTATACTGTGTGGTACAATAAACACCCAGTAGGCAATGAACTGCTTTGAGGGATATTTATAAATATCGTTCTAGGGAAAAGCAAGCTTTTTAAACTAGATCTTTAAGCATCTGTTGGCTTCTATAGGGCTGAGTACTCATTGCAGTGAGATCACATCTGTACTCATGCTACACTGATTTGGGACATCTGGTGTTGGATACCAAATTTTGATGATTGGTGAATATGGCGAGGTAAAGTTGCATTCAGCTATTCAACTTCTATATGTATAGAGGAGGCCGTACTAATACCATCCGAGTCTTCTGTCAGTAATGAGGGTATTTGATGCATTCTGTGGCAAAACTGATATTTGTTCATGTATACTAATTTGTAGGAGGCTTTAAGAAATAATATAAGATGGGAGACAGTTTATAATCTGCTATACTCTGCAGCTCCAAAATATCTTTGTGCTATGATGGAATAAATTAAAAATAAAAATAAATAGTATATCCATTTGGTATCCCTGGAGCAGCAAGCTGCATTTGAAATGTATGTTTTATAATAATGTTCCAGCAAGCCATGTTTCAAATAACTGCTATGTAAAGTATTTTAGAATAGCTCATTGATGATTAGGGTTAAAATACATTCACAGTTCTCACCCTGCTCTCAACAATTTACGCAGTTCTTAGAAAGCATTTATGTTTTCTAAGCACTGATAATAACCAAGCAATATTTCAAGTAACGTGAATAATTATTTATATTATATGATGATAGTATCATCATTTATGCTATTTGCTACAAGATTGTCATGCTGAATGCTATATTTCTAGGAAACATAGAAAGAGGGGCAGAAAATTTGAGCCATTACTTTGTATGCTCTAAACAATATGTTGGGTGCACTTTATGCTTTGAATGCATAATCAATTTCCTTGGCAGCCTAGTGTGAGCATTCTATAGAAAATAGCTAGAATGTATGTCAATAAATAACTATTTATAGCTCTTCAATATCGTCTTGCAGCCATTTTGTAGATACATCACCAAATTGGTAGCCTTTTGGCTATTATTGAGGATACCAAATTAGGGAGCTGTTTTGTATATAACTCCCTTTTGCTGTCCTTTTGGAGGGACCATGACTAGGTATATATATATATATATTAATATATATATATATATTATTGACCCCACTCATGGGAATTAGCAACTAGAAAGCAATATCTGCCCAGTTGTTTGTCTTTTTTATAACGGCGAGCAGCAACTGGCTGCTAGTTGTTTAGTAGATATGCCTCTACTCACGGCACTGAAGGTAGGGGCAGGAGGGAGGATTTAACCTCCCTTACTCTAGTATAGTTGTCCCATTGGCCAAGGATGAGGGGAGGGGGTGGGGGGTTTAGCGTCTATTTTTAAGTATTACAAGGAGGGAGCTGGTAGCTATATCAATGTAATATAAATTGAATTAACAAAACAAAATGTTGTCCAACAAGAAATTTGTTCTTTGATTCATTTGTTATTTTTTATTTGTTCGTTTATGTTTCAGACAAATGAACAAATAGACACAATTTGGATAAAAACCTGTTAGCCAAAAGCAAATGCCCATATATTACACATATATTTTTCACTTGGAAGTGAATTAAAGGAACACTATAGGGTCAGGAAAACAAACATGTATTCCTGACCCTATGGTGTAAAAACCACCATCTAGCCCCCTCTTGATCCCCTAAATATAGTAAAAATCATAACTTTATTCCAGTCAGCTGCTGCTGGCTCTGCCCCTGATCTTTCTGCTTGGCTGACATTATCAGAAGTGATTCTCTCAGCCAATCACAATACTTTTCCATTTGATTGACTGAGACTGTTAACGAGGGAGATCAGGGGCAGAGTCAGCCCTGGCCAATCAGCATCTTCTCATAGAAATGCACTGAGTCAATGTATCTCTATGAGGAAAGTTCAGTGTCTCCATGCAGAGACAGGCAGCACTTCTAGTAGCTATCTGAGAAGTGGCCACTAGAGGTATCCCTAGGCTGTAGTGTAAACACTGCTTTTTCTCTGAAGAGACAGTGTTTAATGCAAAAAACCTGAAGGGAATGATTATACTGACCAGAACAAATTCAATACGCTTTAGTTATAGGTGGCCATAGTGTCCCTTTAAAGTATGTCTTCTTTTATTATTATTGTAGTGTAAATGTAGGGCTTATATCAAAATGTCATCATGCTTCCCTTGTTATATAACAAGATTGATAATTTAAGTCTCAGTGAGGTTAGCCAAAAGTCAGGTATTGTGTAATAATTTGTGATAAAAAGCTAGATTCTGTAATAGTACCATGCTAATAACAAAATTATGATAGATCCACTTTAAACTGCAGTTCATTTTGAATCAATGAAAGTCAATGTATTTATAAAATCAACACATTTTGTGGTATGTCATATATAATTTTTGTCTCAATATTCATATTCTATAACAAATACACTTTCATTTAGCTTTGAGTGATTGCAGTTACAATGGGCAATAAACATAAAAGGGAATGCCCATCCATAAAATGTCAGTTAGCATTTTATCCATTTACCAATTCCTAACAGTGTTTTATTTCATCAAATTGATTTTATATATGACTTATGACCATCACCATTTTACTTAGCTGTCCAAATACAAAACTCAGTGTATATAGACAGTCATTAATTTATACTATTCAATCAGATAAGTGTTCCAAAAAGTAACAATAAAGCAAAAGAAAACTATAGACATCTAGAACATCTAGATAACTTGATGAATAGCTTAGAGTTTTAGACGCAGAATGATATCTTAGTTGGTCCAATATCTTACATGTTTTGACAATGTTCATTTATTGAGTTTCAAAAGCATACACATGATGTTGTATAGATACAGAGTTAGCATTTCTCTCACAGTGTCAGCGCATGATGCTATTATAGCAGATTTAACATCCGTTTTGCAATGCTTATGGACTCAGGGCCAGCCTTAGGGGTGTGCGAGCTGTGCGCCTGCACAGGGCGCCATGGAGCAGGGGGTGCCATGTGGCCAACACAGCTCACACATGGCCGGTTTCTGGGGAGCTAAAACAGGTACCCGGGTGAAGGATTAATTATTCTACCCCCGGGTCTATAAAAAAAAAATCGCAGCAGAGCTTAACGAACGGCAGGGGTGGGGCCTATTGTGAGGCAAAGCTAATAAATACCAGAAGCCCCCTGGTAACTGCTTCACAGAAACTGCATCCACTTCCCCTTCCAGCCATAATGGAAAGAGGTAAGTCTGTGTGTGTGTGTGTGTGTGTGTATGTGACTGCTTGCCTGTGTGTGACTGTTTGCCTGTTTGTATGACTGCCTGCCTCTGTGTGTGTGGGTGTGTGACTGCCTGTGTGTGTGTAATTTGTTGATTATTTGTTTGAATGCCTGCCTGTGTGTGACTGTCTGTCTGTGTGACTGCCTGCCTGTGTGTGTGGGTGTGTGTGTGTGTGTGACGGTCTGCCTGCCTGCCTGTGACTGACTGTCTGACTGCCTGTGTGTGCCTGCCTGTGTGTGTGTGTGACTGTCTGTGTGACTGCCTGCCTGTATATGTGTGATTGTGTGTGTGACTTTCTGCCTGTGTGTGCGTGACTGTCTGTCTGTGTGACTGTCTGTCTGCCTCTGTGTGTGTGTGTGTGTGTGACTGTCTGTGTGACCGCCTCACTGTGTGCTGTGTGTGTGTGACTGTCTGCCTGTGTGTGACTGTAACTGTGTGTGACTCCAATTGTGTGTGTCACTGTAGCTGTGCCGTTGTGTGTGCTTGTGCCTGTATGTGTGACTATCTGCCTTTAACTGAGTGTGTGCTTATCAGGTTGCGTGAGTGCCTGCATGCCTGTAACTGAGCGTGTCTGACTGTCTGCCTGCAACTGAGCATGTCTGACTGTCTGCCTGTGCCTGTGTGTGTGACTGTATACCGGCAACTTGGTGGGGGGGCGCCGTGAAGACTTTTCGCACGGGGCGTCTAATGAACTAAGGCCGGCCCTGTATGGACTGATCAAACCTCAATAATACACTGAGACTGTGGGTAGACCCAAACTTCTCATGGATACTTTGCATAATAAACATCATAAGTAAGATATAAGATTGCAAAAATAAGAATTGGACAGTAAGAGGAAACGAGCGAGAAATGCCACTGTTCTTTCTTAGGGTTCTTTCTAGAGGGCAGACACAACTAATTTTCCAGCATTTATGATACAATTATTTTTAATACTTTTATATCAGTAAGGAAAACATTCAAATTTGAATAGAGATGGGCTTCAAATTTAAAACTCAAATTTAGCAAAGCATCAAATCAGCTCTGATCTTAATAGCATATATGATATGATTATCATATCATATCATAATGATAAAATCTTAAATACTCATAAAGTGACCAGAGATTAATGGTAGAGAATTGAGTGGCTAAAGTGTAGAGGTATATACATATGCATCACAACCATTTCATTAATCTAAAGTGGTTTTCGTGCTCAGATTGACCCTAATTGTTTAAAATACAATCATATAGTTCATTATTTAAACAACTGTTATATTTTCCTTTTTTGCAGCTGACTTTTTGTTTCCATGTTCTGTTTTTAAACAAATATTTTATTTTATAAAATGCTTACTAATTTATTTTACCAGTAACCTCTGAATATCTATACAATGTAATTTGTCTAATCAAGTTGACATGTAAAAAAAGAACAATTTTGCACATTCTCTGTAAAATACAATAAATTAATGAGTCCCTTTGGCTATGAATAAATGAGGGTCTAATGTCTGTGTGTATTCTGTTTCTGTACAAATTGCCTGGAGAGCTTAAATACAATTAATTTTTCATTCAGGTGTTAGACACTATGAAGCTTTGCCAGTATGAAGGGTGGTTGTTGTTTTTTGGTTCATATGCTCATATTCTTATCAACATGTCCTTCTATCAAGCAGTTCATTGCCAGCTTTAATGAAACCCTTAAATGTAATTATGATTCCACTACTTGACTGTGATTGGCTGGCATGTGCCCAAACAGCTTGATGATAATTGAGGAACTCTGGCTGACATCTGTCACATGTCCCTCTCCTGTAAGTGCCCAGGAATTCACTCTATATGCAAAGTAATTAAACAAAGGGATGTGTTGTCCTAGCTTAAATGGTTACTGCATGCCTACTATTTACCAATGTGTATTTTGTTCTAAAAGCATAGACTTACAATTCCCATTTTATTTCAATAAACAAAATAAAAAACTAAAATAAAGCCCACATACACAATGCTTGCACCATGACCACTTCTAAAAGCATAAGTGGTCCAACCAGTTGGAATAACCCTTTAAGTCAATCAACTACTATGAACAACAACAGATACAAGAGTGCAAGACATCATCATTTGCAGATCAAGAGACTGTTACATATTGTCCTTTAGATTTTTTTTTTTTAACAATACATGGAATGTTATTATATATCAAATTCTTTAGTTTAATGCCATATTTCATGAGTGTATAAAATTCCTTATGTTCCGTCACGAATGTGTATACTTGTAGAAAGGATTTCTTCTGTACCCTTTGTTGTTTTCCCAAAAATTCTATAAATAATCTGAAAAGAAATGTAAGACCTGAGCAGACACAATCTTGACACTGATGGCAATCAGAACTTAATATAAGAATTATCTATTCAAGCTAGTTTTCCTTTATCCATGAATCTTCCTCATACCTCTGGTGTGCTGCATAGTTTACCAAAAACGTATAGATTTTGGAAGCTGGTTGTAACATGGGCAGAATATAAAAGCTTCTACTGCCACAGTTTGACGTTTATAAAGTGAAGTAGGTATTAGATGGGATATACAATACATGCTTTTAGAGCAATGAGTACAGTTGAGTGTTACTGTTCTAAAATAAGTTTAAGTACCTATCTCACCACAACAAGAGTTATATAAAAGCTATTTCAAACATCACTGTATCCGAAGTACGAAAACATGGCACTTAGAAGCTACGTTACTGTATCAGAACCCTCGTAAAATAAGTGAAATACATTTCTGAGGAGAGAAGATGTTACAGAAAAAAAATAATGGATTTAGGATTTCATATAGATAGTAGACATACGTGAGAAATAATACACTATGGAGCCTATTCATTAAACAGTGATTTGAATGTTATTCAAACTGTGGTAGTTGAGCAAGGTTTGAATGTGTCTCAAAATGATAGAATTTGTGTAGTGAGTTAATATATTCAAAGTAGAGACTCAGTTGTGTTGAAATAATACAACCCGCTTCTCATATAGTTTGGTGAGTATTAAATCTGTGCCAATTTATTCAAGTGTTATTCCAAAAGTTTTTATACCTCCACAGCTGTACCACTAAAGACTGTGTGAATATTATGCTATAGTATTCCAGTCCATAATTAAAGAGTTGGGAATGCCAGCAAATAAAACACCTTTTGGGTGCATTAAAGTGTATTAATATGATGTAGAATTTGAATAGAATTTAATATATAAAAAGCTACTCAAGCCAATGGAAAAGGCACAAAAGTAATAGGAGAAAAACTAGATTTGGGGATTTATTTTGGTCAGAACGGAAATTTGTCCGAATTTGAGCCAGTCGGCTGATTGGTTAAATTCCTGAACTATAAGCTGAAACATACAACATTCATGAAATAACTGAAACACACAATGGTCAAGAATATTCACTTTGATTCATGATTCTGGCTTCCGTCTTAGGTAAAAAAGAGATGATTGATGGGGAAAAAAAAGATGATTGATGGCTAGGTGGCAGTCACTAAATATTCATTTTATTTACTGGTAAAGTGATAGGTGAGCAATAGAGGAATAAAGGAGAAGCGCTAAAAGAACATATTTATATATTTAATTAATGTACAAAATATAAAAATATATATTTTTTTTATTATGGTTCCTCTTTTCCCTTTATTGGTTACATTTCCTCGCTTGATCTTTGAACCAAAGGGCGCAAAAATGCTCCTATCAGTGTATTCCAATGGATATACAGTACATAATATTTATATTATGTATATATTTTGCAATAAACTAATTAGCCCATTTTGCTGTTTGTTTAATCAGAATTGTTTCCTGAATCAGTTTTTTGCTACCCTAATTCTTTAGAGTCGAACTGGCATGTAGCTAAAATTCCAAATGATCTGAATAATTGAATAGAAAGGTACTTGCCTACTAGTGTCAATTTAATTAAAAAAGTTAAATAACATTTAATATATTCGTTTAAAATCTTACTGTTGAAAATCAACAGATAAGCTCAAAAGATATTTACAATTAATAAATATCTTGAGCTTATCTGTTGATTTTCAACAGTAAGATTTTAAACGAATATATATTAAATGTTATGTTTTAATTAAATTGACACTAATAGGCAAGTACCTTTCTATTCAATTACTCTTTACCTAGGTTTACCCCCTTTTTTCTTGCCATAGCTTCTCTGATATTCTCGGTTCCTATCCCTTTCCCCATTAAAATCCAAATGACCTGAAGTTACAAAACGTTTTCTATTTTCAGGAAAAATTGTTTGGTCAAGCCAAATTTTCTCACTGAGCACAAGTCTAGGTATACGTTCATACTGAATGAGCTGTAGTTTTACTATAGATAGAGTATGCCTATTTATAATCTATCTATCATCACTACATGAAATATAAGGTGTAATTTATGCAGAACATTTGATTTTAACACATTTGACTGTTATATAGGGTTATACAAAATGTGTAACAAATTTATAAATGTATACATTTTATACAATTTCACCAGATTGAATATCCATGATGGTGTCATAGCTCCTGTCTAAACATATTTTCGTGTGTTTCAGTCTAGTTAGAACTGATAATTCATTCAAGAACAAAAAAACTTACAAAAAAGAGTACTAGGAGTAGTAGTTTAAATTACCATTACCAACATAAATAAAAAATATTTAAAAAATCAACAAATAAATGGTGGCATTTAGAACATTTGCATTGTTAACATTCCAAAATATATATGTACAGTATCTCACAAAAGTGAGTACTTCCATTTTTGTAAATATTTTATTATATCTTTTCATTTGACAACACTGACAAAATGGCACTCTGCTACAATGTAAAGTAGTAAGTGTACAGCCTGTATAAAAGTGTAAATTTGCTGTTCCCTCAAAATAACTTAACACACAGCCATTAATGTCTAAACTGTTGGCAACAAGTGAGTACGCCACTAAGTGATGTCCAAATTGGGCCCAATTAGTCGTTTTCCCTTCCCGGTGTCATGTGACTCATTACTGTTACAAGGTCGTAGGTGTGAATGGGGAGCATGTGTGTTAAATTTGGTGTTATCGCTTTCACACTCTTTCATACTGGTCACTGGAAGTTCAACATGGCACCTCATGGCAAAGAACTCTGAGGAAAAATAAATGTTGCTCTACATAAAGATGGCCTAGGCTATGAGAAGATTGCCAAGACCCTGAAATTGAGCTGCAGCACGGTGGGCAAGACCATGCAGCAGTTTCACAGGTTCCACTTAGAACAGGCCTCGCCATGGTCGATCAAAGAAGTTGAGTGCATGTGCTCAGCGTCAAATCCAGAGGTTGTCTTTGGGAAATAGACGTAGCCAGCATTGCTGCAGAGGTTGAATGGGTGGGGGGTCAGCCTTTCAGTGCTCAGACCACACGTCGTACATTGTGTCAAATTGGTCTGCATGGCTGTCATCCCGGAAGGAATCCTCTTCTAAAGATGATGCACAAGAAAGCTCGCAAACTGTTTGCTGAAGACAAGCAGACTAAGGACATGGATTACTGGAACCATGTCCTGTGGTACGATGAGACCAAGATAAACTTATTTGGTTCAGATGGTGTCAAATGTGTGTGGCAACAAACAGGTGAGGAGTACAAAGACAGGTGTGTCTTGCCTACAGTCAAGCATGGTGGCAGGAGTGTCATGGTCTGGGCCTGTATGAGTGCTGCCAGCACTGGGGAGCTGCAGTTCATTAAGGGAACCATGAATGCCAACATGTACTGTGACATACTGAAGCTTCGGAGACTGGGCCGCAGGGCAGTATTCCAACATGATAATGATCCCAAACACACCTCCAAGATGACCACTGCCTTGCTAAAGAAGCTGAAGGTAAACATGATGGACTGGCTAAGCATAGACCTAAACCCTATTGAGTATCGGTGGGTCATCCTCAAATGGAAGGTGGGGGAGCGCAAGGTCTATAAAATCCACCAGTCATCTTGGAGGAGGTAAAGAGGACTCTAGTGGCAACCTGTGACGCTCTGGTGAACTCCATGCCCATGAGGGTTAAGGCAGTGCTGGAAAATAATGGTGGCACCCAAAATATTGACACTCTGGGCCCAATTTGGACATTTCCACTTAGGGGTGTACTCACTTTTGTTGCCCAATGGTTTAGACATTAATGGCTGTGTGTTAAGTTATTTTGAGGGGACAGCAAATTTACACTGTCATACAGGCTGTACATTTAATACTTTACATTGTAGTATAGTGTCATTTCTTCAGTGTTATCACATGAAAAGATATAATAAAATATTTACAAAAATGTGAGGGGTGTACTCACTTTTGTGAGATACTGTATATGCCTTCCATTTTCAGGCCTATAGTTATATTTTTTTGCAATTTATTCTCTTTAGTTTTATTCTCACTGAATTTAGAAACATAATTTCTATATGTTTTATAAAATTGACTGCCTCGATATGCCTGTGCTATTTTTTAAAATTATAAACAAAGCTATCATCTGAAATATTGGAGTTTTTTTTTATATATAACCCCCATTTATATTTTCTTATATACACAAGGACTTTTATAGCTTATCAGTACCCATCCTGTGTGGTACGAAACATGTTAAGCTTCTTGTCGTAACACAAATTGGCCAATTTTTGAGTGCATTGCATCGAATTCACTTTCCCAAATCTTTTTTGGCTGACAACATTTTGACAAATCACCGCTCGAACAAAATGGTTAATTCAAAATTGCTGTGCACAAATCTAATAAGCTTATACATCTATATTATCATACCAGTCAATGAATAGGGTCCTAAAAGTATGAACTTACTCAGACTAGAAGCAGTGTTGGCCCCTGACAGAAATAGGTAAGTATAAATGTATTCTTAAACGGTTTACTGCTGGACTATACGAGAGGACTCCTGACACCATTAACACTATTACACACTGTTATGGTGTTAAGAATATCTCTTTATGCCTTGTGGCATATCCAATTCAAAATATTAATTTTCCCAAACTGTTATTTAAAATATATCTGCAATTTTTTTTCCCCTTTGAGAGCTCAAGTGAGTTATTAGCTTTTACGGGGAAGAATTGGCCATCAGAACAACTTCTATAAACTTGTTAAGTCCATAGAGGAAACTTTCTGACTCTATAATTAATTGGCATAAAACTTGTTATTAAAAAAGTTTTTCCACAATTTTTAAAATCTTTTAAATGGACAAAAATCACATCTATTACATCTCTACGTAATTATTACATTTGGAGATGGCTCTCTTTCTATGTATGACTACTGATTCTTTCCATATATTAAAAATATGCAATTTTCTATAGCCTTCTTTCACACTCTCATCAGTATAATGTTCTGTCAACGGTTGTTTGTTTTATTTCTATTTCTTGTGATGTGATAATTTATTTAATACATTATTCTTATTTGTGGCTAACATTCATTTTATTTTAGTTTCCTTAATGAGTAGCTTCTTTTAAAGGACCACTATAGTGCCAGGAAAACATACTCGTTTTCCTGGCACTATAGTGCCCTGAGGGTGCCCCCACCCTCAGGGACCCCCTCCCGCCCGGCTATGGAAAGGGGAAAGGGGTAAAAACTTACCTTTTTCCAGCGCTGGGCGGGGAGCTCTCCTCCTCCGATCCTCCTTCTCTCCTCCCCGTCGGCGGAATGCGCACGCGCGGCAAGAGCTGCGCGCGCATTCAGCCGGTCACATAGGAAAGCATTCATAATGCTTTCCTATGGACGCTGGCGTGCCCTCACTGTAAAAATCACAGTGAGAAGCACGCAAGCGCCTCTAGTGGCTGTCAATGAGACAGCCACTAGAGGATTAGGGGGAAGGCTTAACCCATTCATAAACATAGCAGTTTCTCTGAAACTGCTATGTTTATGAAAAAATGGGTTAACCCTAGCTGGACCTGGCACCCAGACCACTTCATTAAGCTGAAGTGGTCTGGGTGCCTAGAGTGGTCCTTTAAATTGTTCATGAGCCATATAGTCAGACATTTCATATATACTGCATACCGTACTGACATATCTTTTAAGAACCCATGCTTTTTAAGAGGGAAGTTCAAAATTTTATTACAGTTCTGTTTAACCTGTCGTATGTTAGAGACTTAGAGTCCAGTGTTTATCAGCCATTTGGCTTAATTAGATCTCCTCCTATACAAGTCTGAGATAGTTTCACTTGAATGTTGTCCTTCATTTACATCTAAATATATCAATGTTATACTATACTTTTTTCATTACTCTTTGTCATCTCCCATTCCATACCTTTTTTATATATGTGAACTAATTTGTTGTTGTTGCCTTTTTAGCCTTGTCGAGTAGAAATGTACCTCTTGTGACTGTGCCATGTACTCTCCTGGATTGCAGTGGCCAGTAAAGTATAAGGCCTGGCTAGAAGTGTCAGACTTGAAATTGTAATTTCTGATTATTATATTGATAAATTGCATGAGTGTATGTATGTCAACATTAATTCTCCTATAAGAATAAGAAGCTTGGTTTCAGGTTAATCCGTGGCATTATTGACTGGTTTGCTTTTCATCAGTCAAAACTAGACTTTTTTAAATCAATATTTCATTTATATATACATTTGCTGACCGGTCTACTAATATAATGCATAAAATAGTTACAAGGAAACAAAATCGTGAATGGTCCATATTTTGGGGATTTTTAATGTAGTACTGGTGCATTCTGGTAACAACAATTGATAACTTCACACACAAGTGAAGATGTCTTACATTACTGTGTGACAGGCATTCCAAGTAAAGGATTATAGAATCTCACCTCTTCTGTTACTGCCATGCATGGCAGTCTTAGGTATACACAGTACCAGTAACAGACTTCAGTTTTCCCCACGCCTTTCCACTACAGAGCTGCACACTGATACGTTAAACATCACAGAATACCAATTTCTCCTCTTCAATTTTCTGCACTGCTGCATTCTACTGATTTTAGCCAGGGGGGAGATCAGTAACTTTGTTTTTCAAGAGAGAGAATAGAAATTACTTTTTTTATTTTTTTGCTTAACTCTTTACTGTTTATTAAATGACTTCACATACTACATAAAGTATTAAAGAAAAAAACTTTGCATAAAATAATATGGGAAATTGCAACTATTTTATAAGATTCCAAAAGCTTTGTAAAAAATAAATAAATTATCCACTCACTGTAATTTTTGTGATGAAAACCCTTTATGAAGGCAAAAATATCAATTATGACTGGGGGGAATAAACAACCCGTTGGCCCATCTGCTCTTTCATACATTTTTTTGGTTGATTTTGTTATTAACCCCAGAGAAGGATTAGGATTACACAGGTCATCAGTTGTGCCCTTACTTGGCCCCTTACTCATCAGTCCAATGCCCCTGTCTAACCCTGGGCCCTAGACAGCTGCGTAACACCACCCTATAGTTAATCCTGCTCTGGTTGGCCCAAGTAGAAGTGGGCCTGCTCCAATTACTCTTGAACTCATCTGCTGTATTAGTCTCTACTAAGACTCTGCTAATTTACAGCTATTGAAATGAACTATTTTAGAATGATTTGACTTCTTACCTTTGGTCTATCGGGCATTGCTTCCCACCTTGTGACAAGCTACTGGTTGGTTTGTTTGGAGAGGAACTCAGTTGCAGTGGAAGGGAAACCCCTTGCAAACATGACCTAAGGTGCCTGAGAGTGATACAGGAACCAGAGAGATCTACAGTGATGGAAAAAAGTATTTGATCCCCTGCTGATTTTGAACGTTTGCCCACTGACAAAGAAATGATCAATCTATAATTTTAATGGTAGGTGTATTTTAACAGTGAGGGACAGAATAACAACCCTTCTCCTCCCACTTTAAGAAAGTGCTCCTAATCTCAGCTTGTTACCTGTATAAAAGACACCTGGGAGCCAGAAATCTTGCTGATTGGTATGGGATCAAATACTTATTTCACTCACTGACATGCAAATTAATTTATAACTTTATTGACATGCGTTTTTCAGGATTTTTTTTTTTGTTATACTGTCTCTCACTGTTAAAATACACATACCATTCAAATTATAGACTGATCATTTCTTTGTCAGTGGGCAAATGTTCAAAATCAGCAGGGGATCAAGTACTTTTTCCCCTCATTGTATGTGTGCATGGGTAACTTTTTTTTAAGAAAAAGTGTACAAGCCAAGAAGGAGCAGGCAGGAAGTGGTGTCAGGCGGTCCAATGGTCAAGTCTGGCAGCAAAGGAAAGAGGTGAAGAGTCAAGTTGAAGATATAAACGCAAGATTCTAGAAGCCAAGGGTCTGACACAAGAAGAATAACCAGGGTCAAAGCCAAAGATCAGAAGCCAAGAAGTATTACTGGGAATCATGAACCAGAATTTAGGCACCAGGAACAAGAAACGGGATCCGCCTTCATTACACCACGGGAAAGGTAAGTGCGGGGAATGTGACAAAGTTCCACTATTTATGAGGAAGAGCTGCAATTCCCTAGCAGAAGCTTTGTTAGCTCTCCTGAACTAAGCCTTCTTTGCCAATTGACTGACAGTGTCACCTGATCACTCTCAGTCAGTGAGATGAACCCTGTGCCACTGGGCTTAGCTCTGACAGGGGAACACTTAGTGGAGCCCAAGTGAGAATTCAAATCATTCTAAAAATGGTTTGACATCTTACAATACAGGTGCACCAGGAGTCCAGGACACTCCTAGGACTACAACCCCTACAGTGCACTGTAGTGATTTTTTATAGTGCTTGGAACATTCATGTAAAAACAAATATTAGATAAAATGCCTAAAAACCAGTTGCAGAAACAAAACAATACAAAATCAAACAAAAATGCAAGACGAGAGAAGGCTACAGCTTGCAGCAAGGTAATTTTATTCTCTGCTTTATTAAAGGTTACTAACAACGCTTAATAATATTGCTGATCATGGTATAATACAGTTCGTGCTGTGATTACATTTAAATGCACCAGAAGCAGTGGTTCAATAAAAATCAAAATGTGCTTTTGTAGAAAAAAAATACATATGTTTTGTCTACAATAAATGTCTGTCTGTCTATCCGTCTTCTATCTGTGTAGCGTATAGTTGAAATATAGTTGCAAGTCAGCATAATATTTTGATTGGGGAAACTCTATAAAAAGACAACATGTGGAGTCAGTATAGTTTGTTTCTAAACTCCTTTATCTCGCCCATCTGGTTCTTAACGGATTATTGAGGAAGTATAGACATTTTAATCCAAGCGGATGAAGTCTTTATTAATATTTTGAAGGCAATTTTACAGAATTCTGATTGACGCCATCTTTGCAAGCCTTGATTGCAGGACACTGCTGAATAAATGTTCAGTTTTCTGGATATAAAATGATAAATGGAATCGAAAAATAAAGGAAAATAGCAATTTTTTAAATCCCCCTCTGAATAAACTGCCGGCTGTCTGAACGTGTAGAAGAATTAAATCCTATGAAGCATTTGGCTAATTTGTTTCTAGGGAAATCAAATCAGTTTAATGTGATTTCTTTTAATTGGTCCAGCAACACTAATGCACTTTATTGTAAATAAAAAAAATAGCTAGTAGTGGGTGAAATGGCTTGATTTGGCAGGCGGATGGGAATTGCCATAGCTAGAAATCCTGCTATTTTGTATGCAGAAATTCTTAATATTGCTATCACAGAGCTTGCAATATGAGACAAATATGGAGTGTTTTTTTTTTAGAAACTGGCCCATAGCTTATACAGTATGTCCCATGGGTTGTTTTGCCATGTTGCATTAAAATAATAGAAAAAATATATATATTTTAAGCATAACCACCCCCACAATATAAATGTGTTTTTAATTTTTCCATTGCATCTCAACACAGCATATATGGAATTAACAATTGATAACACTTCTCAAATTAGAGCACATAATGTGGAATACTGATCACATAACATAGAGCCCACTGCACCCTACAGTTAGCACATAGCATCCTAATTACACAGTACCTTTTTGGATTACAATATCACACCATATTCTTAACACCTTTCAGTGAGCACAGGGTGCTCTAGTGTTAAAGGGCACTCCAAGCACAGTAACCACTGCAATGCTCTTCAGTGGTTATTGTGATACAAATCCCCAGGAGCTGTTCAACACAATTTCTATCAAACCATTCACGAATGGCTTGACATGTACCTTGCTGTTTTAGGAGCCTACACTCCTTTCAGTCTCAGTTGATTTTCCCCATTATCATAACAACCTTAGTCAATATTCATTGGCTAACACTCTCAGACAAAGAATACTAAACCAGTTAAATGACACACTTAGCAAGGTAAGTGTCAAACCTTTCATAAATGCGTTGACATATGAGCATTGGATGGCTGTGAAAAGGTCCCTGGGCACTCTTGGCCTATTGTGATTATGGTGCTAGAAGTGTTCCTCTAATCACTTAATAAAATAGTAAATAGAATAGGTATGAATTTTGAAGGCATGTATTTTGTGAGTACTAACCATTGAAGTCAAAGGCACCCTATAGGCACCCAGACCACTTCAGCTCATTGTAGTGGTCTCTGTGCATAGTCCCAGGTCCCCTAACCCTGCTTTTTAATGAACTGCAATACTTACCTTTGAGGGTTAACTCCACCTCTGTCTGGTAGACAGCCACTAGGGACTTCCGAGTAATTAGCTGACTTTTGGTGACATCCAGCATCACCCAAAACCCCTGCATGTGCAGCCAGATGACGTTGGGGGAGGAGGAATGGAGGTGGAGATGGACTCAAGTAAGAGTCAAAATGTTTTTTAAACCTTTCTGCACCACAAGGAGAGGCTTGATAGAGGAGTGCACTATAGAGAGTCATAGTGCCAGGAAAACAGTTTTGTTTTCCTGGCACTATAGTTCCTCTTTAACCAGGGAATTGCAAATTATTTTTGGTCTATAATTAGTTATTTCTACGCCATGTCTGGTTTAGTGAAGAACTCATTTATGCTAGTAACTGTCTATTATTTAGTGTGTCTTTGTGATTCTTTTATCAGTGTTATTTAATTTTGTTAAACACAAATTCTGCTGCATGTTTCTACAGCATCCCAAACTGGAGAGATAAAACAAGCTGGAATTAAGATTAAAAGCTTGTGTATTGTTAGATTGTTTATGAACAATCGTCAGCTCATCATTTTTCTGATTACCGTTTTGTTTCCGGTTTTATCTTTGTTTTATTTAATATTATTAATACATTATTTTTCCTATATCCTAATACACATTAGTGCTTGCTAATTATTTTTGACCGTTGTCCACTATTCTATTTTTCCACTTGAAATACTTTTAGAATTATTCACTAAAGGGAGATTTCAAAGAAAATCCAAAGTGAATTTCAAACGTAAAGCCAAAATAGCTAAATCGGAAATATTCTCTCAGCAATGCTTTCCGTTCGGCTACTCTGGCCTTAAATTTGAAATTCACTTTGAAATCACTTTTGAATTCTCACGTTAGTAAAGAACACTGTTTATCTTTTACGCTCTGTTCCTTTCTGATTTACTGTTTTATGCAACAAGTATTACCATATTCATCTTCAGCAGCTATTGAGGCAGACATATTTGTGAGTGAGAGGACGGAAGTTGGTTAATGCAGAGTATGGCTTGCGTTCCATTTAAGACAACACTGCAATTGTAATTCCAGGCCCATGCGTAGGACAGATAGAGAAATGAGACCAGGAAATAGAAATTTAAATTTTCATTTGATACATTCACTTAAAGAGCAGGTAAACTTTAGCGCATGTGATCCTCAACAATGCCATAAGTCAAACACTGGATGAGGGGCTTGGGAAATGTAGATCTATAACTGCCAGAGAAAGCATTAATTCCTGCATTGAAAAAAATATAATATTATGGCATAACTTGTTCCTTTCTTTATTATTCTGCCTATGGTAACTTAGCACTTTCATTCTTGAGAAATTGTAAATTTGGCGTGTCCACAGGTCTGAAATTTCCCAAAACAGAGATCTGCTAGTGTGACAGAGCTATGGGCTTGCATTAGTAATTTTGCATTAAAGGCTCCAGCTGTGTTTGTGTGTATGTAGGTATGCTTGTTAGTAAATATTTATATATGATTTTGCATATTAATATGAAGTGATATATAATTGAGCTGATTGTACAACACCTTCAAAATTCAAAATAACAAAACCTAACATTGCATCAATCTCATAATGTGTTTATCATTTCCAAATCAGGGAGAGATTACTTTCATTATGTGATATTATTAAATGTCTTAAAGTCAAAACCAGCAAAGGAGGAGTCCAAAGAGTAATTCCTTTAAATATATTATTTTCATTATCCAAGGAGATCATGCCAAATATGCCCGCAATATGTTAAGGAAAATCACTTATGAGAGCACGATAGATTGTCTTGCACCTTCTCCTTTCTCATGCACCTATTTGCATCTAGAAATTGAATGATCTGAATAAAGTATTGCATTTTACTTCAAATGTCATTGGAGTACCGATTGGCAGTCATTTATTTTTATGAAAGAGTATTATTCAAAGCACAGAACATCCAGTCTTGTAAATAGTGTAAACAACTGATACAGCAAAGAAAGTGCATCTGTAGCTTCAACGTCCAAGCTTTTTTGTGTCAAAATGTACATTATTTTGAAAAAAAGTGAAGAGAGTTTTTGCTTTATAATTCTACAGTAGCACACATTTTTCATGCTACATTTAAAGATTTCTCAAAGTGCTTTCCCATCCTATTATACAAACATTATGCTCCAAAGTATGTTTTCATTTGTGATTTTGTATTTTTGAAAGTAAAAAAAAGTGATTAGTCATTGAACAGATTATATTGATTGATGATTTTATTATCTTGTTTTTATTGTAGGTCTGTGCGTGACAGTGACGATGATGATGACGATGAAGAAGATAGAAGGTTAAACCGTGGATGCACATTACAATATCAACATGCCACCTTGCAAGTTTTTACTCAGTTTCATACCACTTCCTCAGAGGGTACTGATCAAGTTATAACCATGCTAGGTCCCGACTGGCTAGTGGAGGTTACTGATCTCGTTAATGACTTCATGCAGGTGGAGGACCCACGGATTGCAGAGATGATTGATAGCAATACCTTGGCTGGAAGGGAACCTGGTACCACATCCTTCAAAGTAAGTGATTGGAACTCATCTTTGTTAAAATACATTCCTCCTCTTCCATTCATTTTATCAGTGCAGATTTACTCACTATATTGAAGTAATACTATACCTAACAGAATTGTCTAAATGCATACAGGGTTGGCATACGGGAGGTCCTGGCAGATTCAAAGAACTTGTGAACACATTTTGCCTTTTGTTTCCCTGTGTATGCTACCTCCTAGTACAATGATATCTCTTCTATTCCACATTAACTGTCTCTCTTCAGTGGCTGGGACTACAAATCCCATGTATTTCTCATTCATTTAGAGAACCTTTGAGGCAGTAACCCAGAATGTAAGAACCTCTTAACCCCAAGCCACAAAAGCATTACTATTTCATGCTTATCCAGAACCCCTCAAATACCCCGATGTGGGAATACACTCTTCTAAATTTGTCATTAGCTCATTGACGACTATGACAGTGTATCCAGTGCTGCAATCCACACCACTAGTGCTGCAAACATTTTAACTTGACTTTTTGTTATAGAGCTTTTTAAAGGGAATAGCATAAAATTAATTGCCTAATTACATCTAATTATAAGAATTATTTGTCTAACCCTTTTCTCAAGTCAGAGTATAATCAGCAAACTGTGCAATTCTTGGTATTTTATACAGTCTCCACTTTACAATTGGGCAAATTGCCATGACAACTCTTAGGCATGTTTTCATTATTCCTTTTTTAACATGTGTGCATCACTCTTACACTATTGACAGGTGGTGTCCCCTCTAATGGAGGCAGTATTAGGAGAAACGCTCATTACAGTGACAAATGAAAAGGTCAGCATTATGGAGCTGCGGGCACAGGTGATATCTGGATTATCCCTCTCACTCCATCCTAGTCCTGGCAACAGCCACACTATTATAGCAAAAACCAGTGCACAGCACATACTGAGATTCCCAAAACAGGTACGTGAATCGGACAGCATGACAAGCAAAATGAGATATACTTTTTGAATTTTATACAACTAAAACATAATGGCACAATACAGTTTCTGAAATCAAAGAAATTCTTTGATTTTAACTGCAAGTGATCCTCTTTCATGCAAAAGAAAGGTATTTGGAATATATTAGCAAGAAAATTATTTCTTAACATACTGTTTTAACAAATTGATGCCAACAATTGCATTCCTGCTGTTAAGAAATTATTTTAAGTGATTTAAAGAAATGCCCAAAATTAAAGGGACATCATTGGATGTCACACACATCACAAAGGTGCTTTGTTTATGTAGAAGATATGGCAAAGAGGCTTGTAACATGTTATATCGCAATCAATTTTAAACCTGTTACTGAAAAATCATAAAAAAAGAACTACCATATATACTCAAGTATAAGTCTAGTTTGTCAGCACATTATTTGTGCTGAAAAACCCCCACTCGACTTATACTCAAGTCAGTGTCTGTATTATGGCAACTTACATTGCCATAATACAGACCAGGACCGCCGGGCTTGTAATGAGGCTGTTGGGGGCTGGCAGATAGCTGTTACTTACCTTCCTGCAGCTCCTGTCAGCTCTCTTCTCCTCCACTGTAAGTCTCGCGGTGTGACTACCGCGCGGAGCGTTGCCACGGTAACCCATGGCAACGCTCTGACCCCGCGGCTCTCGCGAGACTTACAGTGGAGTGTGTGTGTGTATAATGCAGTGTGTATGAGTGTGTGTTTGTGTAATGCAGAGTGTGTGTATGAGTGTGTGTGTGTGTGTGTGTATAATGCAGAGTGTGTGTATGAGTGTGTGTATAATGCAGAGTGTGTGTATGAGTGTGTGTATGTATGAGTGTGTGTGTATAATGCAGAGTGTGTGTATGAGTGTGTGTGTGTAAATTGCAGAGTGTGTTTTTGTATAAGTGTGTGCGTATATAATGCAGTGTGTGTGTTTGTATGAGTGTGTGTATATAATTATAAAAATCACAGAATTTCATAGCCCCAAGTTTTACCCTCGACTTATCCACGAGACATAGCATATTTCACAATTGTTGGTCACAAAACTGCACTCGACTTATACATGAGATCGACTTATACACAAGTATATACGGTAGCTTTATTTTCTTTTGCAAACAACTTACCCAAGCTGTGATGCAACTCACTTCTGGTTTAAATAATTATTCTCATTTGCATTATGTGATAATTAAAGGGTTACACCAACCACCATGAACACTGTACATTCAAAGTAATTGTTACTTGCGTGTTGGGGATGCAAAAATCTTCCCCCTTGCAGGTAAAGCATCTTCAAAGGGAAGATAGTTTTTTCCTCTCCTACATGAACATATAAATATAGATACATATCAATAATTTATTTTTTTAAATAAAAACCTCTCATCCTCCCTCCCCTTCCAACCTCCAGCTCAGATTGTGAGCATGTACGCTGAGTTGGCGAGTGGTCCAATCACAGGCTTCTTTATGAGATGCCTGTGATTGTACCGCACAACTTCAGAGCTGATGTCAGGAGGGGGAGTGGAGATCAGTGCCAGGAATTTTGCACAGCACTGGATGTCAGGTGAGTTTTACATTTTTTTTTACAGGGTTTGGGGGGCTAGGGGTTGGAGAAACCCTTTAAAAAGAGCTGAAGGTGTTTTCAGACCTCTCAACTGTGGGATCAGGACAGGCAGTGAAGGACTACGTGCATGTTTGTCCATGCTCACACAATCACTACTCTGGTCAGTAATACTAAAGCAAAATATATAAAATAAGATATAATCTCTATTTGTGTTCATAGCCTTGACATTACATCTGTTGAATCCTATATTATTTTAATGCTGACATCACTGATAATCTTTTTATTCCTCTTGCAGGAGGCACTATTAAATCTTTGGCTTATATTCAGTGATGGATCCTCAGCTCCTCTCTCACTCTATGACCCCAAAGACTATACACTAGCTTTGAGCAGCTTGGATGAGAGGGTGATCTCTGTGAGCCCTGAACGTTCATTTCCATTGGTAACAGCCGGAGAAGAGCAAGGCACTGGCTCGTTTATGCGAGTGGAGATGATAATAAATGAGAGCTGTCAAAAATTAAAGCGAAGAAGCATACTCTCTACAGCAACAGCTCTTGTACAGGTTATATTTGGCCCAGATGAACCAGGAGATGAAGATGAACCCGGGAAATTGGTTAGTGTGGTTCCACCACATTTCAAAGAAACAACTGGCACAACATCCCTCCCTCCCCTCTCCACACCAGTGGAAGATCACAGCTCACATGGTTCTGGGGAATATCCTTTACCAATTCCAACACTCTTTCCACAACTACCTAGAGGGCTGACAGATCTAGAGATTGGAATGTATGCTCTACTTGGGGTTTTTTGTCTGGCCATTTTGGTGTTCCTTATTAACTGCATTGTATTCGTTTTAAAGTACCGCCACAAGAGGGTGCCACCAGAGGGTCAAGCTAACCCTGATCATTCTCATCACTGGGTCTTCCTTGGAAATGGGCAGCCCCTAAGGGCAAGAGGAGAATTATCACCACAACCTGAAAGTCTTGTTAACCCTTTAGAGCCAGGAACCTTACCACCTCATCATGCTTCCTGTTGCAGAGGGGAGGCAAGAGGTAGCAGTAGCAACAGCAGTTCTCAGGCTAGTGTGCAAAGCCAGTCTCATGGACGAGGGGATGGCTCCTCTGGTGGGGGTGGCTCAAGTCGGGAAGCAAGTGAGGACCCACTAAGTTCTTCTCCCACATCCAAGCGGAAGCGAGTGAAGTTTACCACTTTTACTAGCTTGCCCAGTGAAGGGAGTGTTTATGATGCAGTACCAGGGACAGAGGAAAATGATCTTGAGTGGGTTTGCCGGGACATGGGACTACGAGATCCACAGGAACTTAGAGACTACATCAGGAGGGTCAGAGACATGGCATAGCCTTGGCATCTGGTGAGACAGTATAATGGACAAAGATGCGCAAACATGCACCCAAAAGACTATTGCTTTCTCCCAAACTGAGAATGGGATTAAGTCCACCTTTTGTGTCTCTATATTTATGTATTCAAATTCATATACAGCCATTCATCCCTTTTTCTTCAGCCATCTTCACATTCATCAATCAACATTATTGGCGTCATCATTTTGTTTTTCTCTTTTTAAAGTACATTTCCACAATCACATATACATCTGGGCATAAAAAAAAATAAGAGCATGTTATCTGCCTAGGTCTCTGTATACTGTGAAATGGAGAAATGCATATTGCTATGGCTCCAACATGTTAACATCATCATATTTATCATAAAACTAAATATGTGCAAATGAGGTTCTCAGAAGAAGGGATTCTGGATGGAAAAGTACAGTCAATCTGACCGGTTACTGGCTTTAACCCTAAGCACATAACCATCATGACATCATGAAGCCTGGCTTTCACTTGCTAGGAAATCATTGTTGATTGTCTACACATTCAACTAGAGCATTAAAAGTGTGTTTTTCTCACTTAAACACAGACACAAATGGAAAATCCCATACACATGGATAGAAGGAGAAGCCAATACCAATCTATAGCTACATTTCAAGACAATGAATGTTCTATATTATGGAAAAAAATTATAAAATGTCAATGTACAAAAGTGAAATGTTGGAAAGGGAACATAATCAAAGGATTATTTCATAACACAATGAATTTTATACTCTTTGATTTCCTGATAATGCATATTGGTAAAATCAGGAATGTCAGCATTTAATGTATGGAAAATACCCAGTTACAACCCTGCAGTAAAACAATGGAATGGTCAAACATACAGCAACAGAGTAAAGTAGCACCTCAAATGTGACAGGAAAACTCTCAGGGGACACGAGCAGCTGAAGCAGATTGTCACCTACTAATCTTGGTGACAGTGCTATAGCACAAGTGAGGTTGTTTCTAGTTTATTGAACTAAGGTGACAGTCCAACATGTAAAGTCAACATGTGACCATTTCCAAGGACTGTAATATGGGTGCAATGTTATTGTATCTTGGAATTTGATGGCTTGCTTTACTAATACATTGTTCAAAAGGTATAAAGGTTATTTGGCCACTTTGGTCAGTGCAGCAGCATAATGTCACATCTACAGAAATGTATGCCATTTATATTTAGTAAAATTTATTTCATTTTTATCATATTTAGGCGGCTAGCAAATCCATCCAAAATGAATCCTTGATTCTATGAGTCAGTGTTCCACTTGCTTGGTGTTCAATTTGAAGAATTCTTGTAATAGGATTTCTTTGAACAAAACCCTAAACCTTGTATATGTCACTTTATTTTATTATAAGAGCATTGATTTATTTCCTAATTTGATTTTATCGGGAAGGGATTTCTATATTTTCAAAGTATTTCAATACCCACCAGAATGCTTAACTGCATAGGAAAGATTTGTTTTTTTCCTCCCTTTTCTTTCCTGGACAATTCATTGAGCCTGCTGGTTAAAGAACACTCTCCTGTGTCGGGTGAAGCAACATTGCAATGAGAATGGAGAAGAAAATCAGTGCAAAGCTAACAGGACCAAGAAGCAAATCTGCAGGGAGAGAGCTTTTAACATGCAGAATGTGTGGGTGCAAAAAGAGGGTTATCTTTATATAAGACATGTATGTCTTCAATTTAAACACCATTGTGTCAAATATTCCTAAATCAATAAATAGGAAAATAAAATTTGACAGTGCACCAAAACCTGAATGGTACCTGTGTCTTCGTTCTTTGAGACAATGTTCCTATATTCATGTAATCTTGTTTTTTGGGTCATCATATTTGCACATGGAAATGTAGTTTTATCCTTTTTTTTTGTTAATGCTGGTTAATTCTGTGGGTGCCAGAATGGTATAAAACACACTGTTTGGCCCTCAAACACTCAATATATAATTTTTGAGTTATTCCTTGAACATATTAAGGCCTTGGCTCGTTGACTTAATATTATGTTGTCACATCAAGTTAATTTTGCTTCTGCTAGTAAGACTCTAAAAAAACGTTTATTTTTCTGAATGAGAGGAGACTTCAGTCTAAAAGGTGAGAGGTCCATCGGAAATGAGAGATCCTATATGTCATCGGAAATGTTCAGTAGATATGGCATTTTTGACCTAATTTTCTAAAAAAGGTTGTTAGACTTCCCTTTTTTGTCATTAAAATAAATGGTACTGTGTGATTTATTGTTATTTAGTGTAGCTTGAAGGTTGGAAGCATCCTTGTTCTTTAATATAAACCATAACTTCAAATATCCCTTCTGTAAGCTGTCTTGCAATTATCATCTAATCATTTAAAGAATGTTTATGGTATGACGGTGAAATAATCTGGTTACATATACCTGGAACATAGCGTTATCCCCACAAATAATCTGCACATGAGTTCTTTATTATGCATGATAGACTTACACACATGCCTGCCTATATAGCTCCTTCTAGTATGTCTCTCAGCTTTCGAACCTCTTGTGTTTGTCATCCATTATTTTATACAGTTCCCTTTGTAGCCCAGCTCAAATTCTGTCTGTTTCATTTTGACATACCAACCACATAATATAATCCCCCAAGTCATCCTCTTCCTGATTTAGGCCTCGATATATAATGGTTGGATACAAGTTCCAAAAAATTTAATGTTTTTGGATGAACGTTTAAAATAATTTTTCAACATAAAAAATGTATCAATATCTAAAAACTGTCAAAATATTACAAATCTAAAAGATTTTTCATAATATTAAATTATTTTACAATACTGATACGAGGACAATGATTGGTCAGCAGCCTAGCTCACATTAATCTCTCACTAGCTCAGCTACAACAAATACTTCCAATCATAAAGAAAGTTTGTGAAAGGCAGAAACATGGCTAACGTGTGTGAAAGGATTAACATTTTAATACGTTACTGCTGAATACAGACAGACAACTTAGAGCGCTCATGTCCCAAGGTGAGGTGCATGGAACATTGGACCCTTGGGCCCGGAAGTGTAGCATCTGTTACAAGTGGTGCATGTGTGTGTATGGGGAAGGGGGAACTGGGGGGAGGGGGGTGCTATGCTGCAAAGAGCTTAATTTTTGTAATTTTCTTCTTTTTTTTTTTTAAGATTTGATCATGGACAAAAAAATCTATAAATGCAGTTAAACTGGTTTGGAGTCTATGTTGTTCTTTTAATATTGAATCTAGTAAATATATTGTCATGGGCTACTTTAAAATAATAACTTTTACAAAGGTTGACCACATTATACCCTAAAGACATTTTTAAGATTATTGACTAAACTTTTAGACTGAAAAGTAGGATGTTTTCAAACTAATGTAACATCTAATAACATAAAACATTGGAAAAACAAACATTTGAGAGAAGAAAATAAAAGCAGAAAGGTTAAATCAGATTTAATAAAAACAAATATTTAAAATACAATTACAAATTTAGTAAGTAGAACTAGCAGCATTTTATACAAAACAAATATACAACTAGATTGAATATAATAAAACATGGTAATACATAAAACTCACAAAACAGAACAAATTCAAAATTCAAATTAAATTGCCATAAAGTGAAACAATTCCCAATATTTAAGAAGGAAGACCTTAAAGATGCAATCTGTTTATCCATTGAACAATCAGATTATCTATTTTTGAGAACCATGTGTTGTCTTCTATTTACAACAACTAAATGTTAGCTGTAGGGCTATATCTTTTGTTTTTTGTTACCAATATCTTTCTTCATTAGGATTTCAAAATATATTTATCACAGGATATTATGTAATGTATAGCATGCAAAAATACATTGACATTGTAGATGATGCTCAGAGGCATACCTAGGGTCTCCAGCTCCCTTGGCGAGGAACCGTATCAGTGCCCCCGGCTGCCCCCATCAGGAAAAAGCAAAAACGTATTTTTTTTAGAACAGGGTTTTCCCATCTTGTAAAGGGAATCTAAAAAAATTAGATCTAGCATTATATTTTATTTCCTCATCCTTCCTGTCCCATAAAAAAGTGAATAAAGAGGAATTGACAGTTCCTGAGGTGTCTTAGGAAAAGAGTCGTGTCAGTTACCCAAAGCCCCCCTCTATATGAAACCACTACAAGGAGAACTCCATCAGCTAGCACACATGAAATCGCAAATCTTCATATACAATGCTTTCCCAATAATGGCAATAATGGGTTTGCTCTAATGAATCTGTGTTATCAGCTTTAAATCATAAATATATATTTACACTTTTGTAATGATGGTGATGTGCCAGTGGAATGCTTGTCACCATATTGCAAGCATAACACAGTCACATCACACCTTATGACAAGCATAGCAGAGGCCATTACACCTTATTGCAAGTACAACATAGGTAAATCACACCTTTTTACAGGCATAACACAGGGACATCACGACATATCAGTGCCGAACTGGGGATAAAAACCAGCCCTGGAAATAAACTCAGGCCCATAGCATTGCATCCTTATTCCAGCCCCGTCTTATAACATTATATTCTTGTTCACAAAATGGTAACCATGCATTTTAAAGTACATTAGAGTGTATTATTATTTATAAATACGATTGATATATACCCCTTCCCAGGGCAATATATATCACCAGTATTTACACAAGGTGATACCTCACACATTACCCTGATATATACCCCATGCACAGGTCAATATATAGGGCCCAGTATGTACACAAGGTTATTTGAATTGCCCTGTGCATGGGTATATGTCAGGGCAGTGTGTGAGTTTTGTATATACTTGGGCGAATATATTGACTTAACCGAGCATACAGATTGCACTCCCAGGACTTGCTACATCAACCAGGACTTACCCAAGCACTGAGATTGCACTCACAGGACTTGCCCTAGCACCGAGATTGCACTCACATGACTTGTCCCAGTACCCACCCAAGCACCCAGGGCTTAGTTAATTTATTACACAGTTATTTATTTTTATATTCATTTTTATTATTATTTTTTATTATCATTATTTTCGTTTTTATTTCTCCATTTTACTTTTTATGTCATTTTTAATTTTATATTTATTTTTATTTATTTTTTATTCTAGTTTATTTTATTTATTTTTCTTTGTCATTGGTTATTCTTTATAAATATTATTAGATTTACTGTATCTCCCTTCTTCTGACTTGACATCCAGCAAATATATATATATGCTATTCATCTGTTTGTTCAGTTTATGGCGACTATTCGCCTGTTGTTCTTATTTCTCCTTTTTTTAGGTATGTTCGGCAGTCTTCGTGCGTTCGCACTGTGTTTGTATACACGTGCGCATGCACTTAATCTGTCGTTCGCATGCGCACAAACGCTGGAACTCTTGCAAACAGCACACGCATGTGCACAAACTTTGGATTTCATTCGTATGAATACATCATCGGCTCACGCCACTGGGAGACGCACAGGATATGCGTCAATGCATTCCAGGGTGGAACGCACGCCGTAATTCAGGTCGCTTAGATCAATCCCAGCATATTTAAGAAGCATCCCTGGTGAGAAGAACTTATATCCCTGAGGAAGTCCAAGTTGCAGGACAAAACGCATTGGAAACGCGTTGGACAAAACGCGTTATACTAAGGACTTATATATTTTTGTTTATATATGTTGTTTTAATTTTTTTGACTTTGGTTTATCTTCATCTATGTCTGGTTTCCAGTACCACACTTCCATCCAAGGTCCACTTAATGCGGAGATATGCCCATTGTCCACATTGGTCTGTAAGTGCATTCTAATAAATTCTTTTTGTGTTTTTACTGTACTTCACCACTGCGGCTTTATCTTTTCTCTTTTTTTATCTTTTCTGAGCCAACTTGAAGGTAAAACAGGCTTCTGGGTATACATGAAGGAAATAAGAAGCTGCCCTGAGCAAGAAGAACGTAGTGGAGCTGCAACCTCTATGTACTGAAGGAGAGCAGAAACTACACAGTTTGGGAAAATAATAAAAAAAAAAGTAAAAAACATGAAAGAAGAATCAGATTTTGTCCTTCACATCTTGGTGAAAGTAAACCCATCAGGGGAAAAGTTAAAACCATTCACAAAAACCAACACTCAGATGTTGGAGACACAATGGAAAAAGACAAGACACAACAAAAGAGTGGACTTCACCGAAAGTTGTCGAAGAGACAGTTCCTTCAGCCAAGCCTGAAGGAAATACAGAACTAAGTTCAAATCCCCAAAAGAGGTTCTTGACTGATAGGAACATCATAAACCACAATGTGAATGCTGAGATGGCAGATCACAACACATTGATGGAGTGCTCGATCCTCCATAAGAAAAAAAGGAGGCAATAGCATATTTACAATGGTTGGCACATGTCCTGTAAAAATGATAAATATCCCTCTCCATGCAGAAACTACTCCAGAAATTCTACATAAAAATGTAGCATCTACTCATGCCTGGGCCATATGCATCTCATAAAAGAATCCTTAGCTGTTTGCAATAGGCCATTGATATTACAGGATCCCCAGAAACAGTCCAAGCCACCAGATGCTTATGGTCTTGTAGAGCAAGAGCATGAGGATTCCCCTGAGAGTCCATGAGAAGAAGTGGAAAATGGTGGAATCAGAAGTGAATCCTAATAACTCAATTATAGGACATCTAGAAACCATGTATTGTTCCACCAAAGCAGGCGATAGGATGTGTAATGGAAGCTCTTGAACTCGAACCTGATGCACATCTCAGCCATGTAATTTGGACCTGGAAGCTAGCTGATTTTTGGAAGTTGATAATTGGTCTGTAAGGTAAAGAGATCCAACGTGAAAGTTTTCCTGATTGAAGGCTATGCCTTGTTGAGAGTAGTAAATAAATTTACATGCTTATGCACCACAGAACTCAACTTTCGAAGCAATCACAATAATACGGCCTTACATTATTCAATGGAGACAATTATATATGTAGGAGGCAGAAGGAGCATAGAGCCCATTTACATTTGTAATCAAAATTATTCAACCAACATTGAAAAGCAGATTTATTGTCAAAATGTATAGACTTTCAGCTGTTTGCAATGAGCAAATCAAACAAAAGCAATCAAAATAGCTCAATATAATGAGATAGTGAGATCAATTAGGGTACATATGGAATAGGGCATGAGTAAGTAAGAGGACTGAGGTTCCCCTAAACATGCACAATAAAACTGGGGGTCACCAGGAATAAATGTTGTAATATGGAAAACTGGGATTCAGACACAAGGGGTGTCTGGGGCTCACCCGGAAAATATGAAGTGGAAGGTAATCTTGGGTTCACCCAGGAATAGCACAGCAAAGTGATCAATCCTCCTGGCAGTACATGCACTAGGGAGGCTAGGGCACTAATGATACAAACCAAATGACAGTATAGGCCATCTGCCAGCAGACATTGGTGCTGAACAGCAGTGTGGTTGAGTGCTGCCACAGGGAAAACAATCGAAGACCATACAAGGAAAGTCAGCATAAACATACATACATACATACCTATAAGTATAGGCAGTATATTGCAGGGGAGTAATAGTGCAAACTGTGGTGAGAAATGGGCTCACTGCAGCCTCAGGGCAAGGGCTGTCCAGGTGTATAATGCCAGTATAAATATTTTTCAAATAATAAAATCAGCAAAGGCAGATACCTAGTGACAAAAAGAAAGCATGGAGAAGGTAACAATGTCAGCTGCAAAGAATGGCCAGCATCATGCTCCGAAATGGAGCTACACAAAGCTGGACAAAATCCAAGATGGCTGCCATGTGAGACAGCCCAAAGGAGACAGTTTCCTGCGGACTGAAGGTAAAATTAAATAAAACAGATAACATGGCTAGCAAGCTCCCCACACACTGGACAACCCTTAGAATGGTACCAAACACTGCCAGAACAGCAAAGCTGACAACAGATAACAGGACAGAGAACAAGCTGAGTGGCTAAAAGGAATCAAGATAGGCAAGATATAAGGCAAAACAAATTTCCAGGGTAAGGTGCTTGGCTTGGTGTTCGAGCTTCTTGTTCTCATGTCGGAGTAGCTCCTGCCGATCGAGCCATACAGAGCACTGACTAAGTGGACTACCGAGTGAACCATCACACAGAACACTCGGCAAGACTAATGTAATGTCACAGAGGCAGAAATCCAAATCCACCAAGGTGGCGGAACTTGCGGACAACACCCAGACGGGCTTCAAGTCACAAATGCAAACCCTGACAGCTGAGCTCAGGAAAGACATCCAGGACATCGGGAACCTGCATCAGCTCAAAGACTGGGGTATTCCACTGACCAAACCATTGACCTCCGGCCCATCAATGATCCCCAAAATATCCCAGGACTGGTCTACTCGTTGATGGGGCATACTACTTGAGACGTAGCGGTATATGTAAGGCGGCATAATACGCTAATGTATAGTTACTGATTTTCGATGTTACTAGTTAATTTGCTTGTTTTATTTTAATTTGTTTAGTACATAATTTGCCCTTGGATGGGTTTAATGGGACCCCCAGTTCCCTCACCCTGCAGACCCCCCTAACGCTATGTGATACAATGTCTTGGCTATAAACCAACTCTGCCCATTTACCACGGGGTGGGGTGCCGGGAAACCAGGTCCAGAGTTACACCCGGTGGCTTAGCAAATGCCAAGGACCATAGGTTCTTGCTGCTCTGCCACTCCTCCTCTTTGTGAATTACATACAAAAATTCAACATGGTCTTGTGTGCTCTCAACAGTGGGATACCCTCTATAATGGAGTACTTCACGGTCACGACCCCCATCAGCTGTGTGCGACCCTTTATCGGCACAGCAAGGCTCAGCCTCTATGAGCCACATAGGGCCAAACTCCCTTCTACCTTACCCTCCCTCCCCCATGGCTACCGCCCAGTCTTTCCACCTCCCCTCCCTGAAGCATACAACTTCCCGCAAGACCGAATCCTTGCACCAAAGTACCTTAACAGTAGACCATGCAGTGAGATGAGAGATAGAAAATGTCAAAAGCTCTTTACTGAGGTGTACCAAGACCAGCGCTCCATAGTACCAATGCACTATTATGAGAATTATGTCCTATAATGTCAAGGGGCTCAATTTCCCTGGTAAACGTAGGCTGTTATTGCAAGACCTTAAAAAACACTCAGTAGCCGTTGCATGCATCCAAGAAATGCATTCTATCAACTCCAGGGAACCATCCATTTTCACCAAAACATACCTTATGCAATATCATGCCCTGTCCGAATCCAAAACGAAAGGGGTTTCCATCTTCATTGATAAAGATGTTGCTTTCACTATACAAAGGAGCCTCATTGACTCTAAGGGGAGATACGTCATAATTGTAGGACTTTTTAACAATATACAATACACCCTAGTGGCTGCATACTTCCTAAACGACAACAAAGCTACCTTCCTTAAATCCCTCTTGAACAAGATAGACCAATGCAAACAGGGGGGACTCATTCTGGGAGGTGACTTTAACTTCATTCAATTTCCCTCTCTTGACACTACTGCCTCTTTGATGGGTAGGAGGAAAAAAGCACTAAACCATACGATGTCCCTATTCAACCTACATGATAGCTGGAGTATATTACACACCCACAGACTGGGACTACTCATTCTACTCCAGGGCTCACAATACCTATACCCGCATAGACACGTTCTATATAGACAACACGACCCTAACACAACTGTCTGACTGTAAAACTGTGGAAATCACGTGGTCTGATCATGGCCCAATCTATCTTGATTTAAGCAACACATTTAAACTTCAGGGTAAAGATTTTATTATGCATAACAAAGACCCTAAACTATTAAAATGTATTGGCATAAAAAAATGTTCTACCCCCTGGCAAGGAGGAGACATAAAAAAACTACTTGGAAAAATAGAAATGGAATGTGTGTATAACCTTAAGACCCTTATACCCCATGGTCTCAATGCAGACTTTGACCTATACAATTTTCTATAACAAACAAGTATTTTATATGTCTGTTTTACACAATTGCCTTTTATCTTGGTTTAAATTTTATTTTTTATGTTTCATTTTATTTTGATTGTATATCTATAATAATCAATTTTAATTTTTATTTTGTATTTACAGTAATGTGCCCCTTTTATTATATGATTTTAATAACCAATTTCAATTTTTATTTTTTACTTTGTATTTACATTAATGTGTCCCTTTTATTATATGATTATCTGTACTAAATGTTTTTATTTCCACCCATTTATTTATATTATGGTCATTTTTATTATATGATCCTATTCCTATCTTTTGCCCTTCCTAATATGGCTTCTATGAACTATTTGCCCTTCCCAATATGGCCACTATTCTATGTATAGCCCTTTTCTGTGTGGGCTTCTGTTTTCATGCCCCTCACAATATGGCCACGCCTATATTCAATTCACAGCCGCCATTCGCGGCCTGATAACTACATCTCCCATTAGACATAGCGGCATCTCGTCTGAAAATTGGAAGTGCCACGCGTCACGTGCGCATTTTCAATCGCTAATTTTATGCCTTTTAAACCTTCGTTTTTGTTATTTAAGTTGATTATGAGTATCCTTACACCTTATATTTTGTTTTTATTGATGTATTTTAGAGTTTTTAAATTGCCAAATGTAACTTAATTCTGATTGGAAGGATCAATTTTGGCGCCAAATTTAAACCATCTGAACCCTTATATAATACAACTAGCCAGGTATTGTATGTTATTCCATTTGAAAAAGTCTGTTGACGAGACGCGTTATGGATATTTTATACTGTGTATTTTAATATTAAAGTAATTTTTGGTCATTTATTTGTGCCAACTATTCTTTTTTCTAGTTGTATATACACATTACCCTCCTTTTTTTTAACCTGGCTTTTTAGTATGTTTTAGTATATTTTTTAGTATTTTATATACTATTATATACCAACATCTACTTCGGAAGTCTCCTGTATTCCAAGAAATCCAGAGGTGGGGATTAATCCACCTATGCTGATACACAAGAGCAGTCGGTCTGCTCCTCATTTGTAAGTACGTTTTTATCTACTTATATTAAGACCACTATAACAGTGAGCACTATCGGCTGTCTCTCTTTTTCCTTATTTGAGAGTTGGACACCACTGACGGAGAGATACCCACGACATATCCTATAAGCGGGGATCATACCGCTGTATGCGCTTTTATCCTAGAGCTGGACATAAGCTCTATTAAATGTGAGTTCTCCAATATTATCTTTTCATACGTCACCTTTGGAATTATACAATACTACACTATTGGTCGTCCCTCTCTCTCTTTTTTTGTCTTCTATATAAGTGGAACCAATACAGTTTATGAAGACTTCACTACTGCACTTCTTGTTATAAAGACTATTCGCAAGGACACTTAAGTTGAACTTTTTACCTATTGAATTTATTTATCCCGTTGGACTTTTTACTTGAATTTATTTAATTTTTTCCTTCTTTAGGCGCAGCCTTTTTATTGTTGTTTTATTTGTTTTGTTTTAAAGGGTTTGGAGGGTTTCCCTTTTTAAGGTTGCTGCCTGTTAGTTAATTAGCGCTGTCTCTTTTTTATATATTTTTTATAATAGGGGATGACTAGACCGGCTTTGTCAAGGGAAGGCAGGGCCTGGACAACACTAGGAAATTCTCCCTGGTGCTGGAGAAATTGAGGGGGTCCAGCTGGGGCGGTCTACTGCTAGCTTTGGACACAGAAAAGGTGTTTGTTTGCCTGGGTTGGACCTTCCTTGAACAAATGCTCATACAATATGGCTTTCCCACCACATTTTTAAAACAAATTTTTGCATTATACTCAGTGCAGGCTGTTGCAAGCTGGTTTTATTTCCGACCCATTTTCCCTAACAAATGGCACACGGGAAAGGTGCCCCTTATCGCCGCTCTTATACATCCTAGCCCTAGAGCCACTCCGGTGCCAGATCCAAAACCACACTGATATTCACGGGATAGACCTACACCGCCGTGAAATCAAAATTAGTGCGATGATATCCTCCTATTTATCTCCCAACCAGAAGACTTCCTACCACTTACTCGAACTAATCAAGAAATATGGGGAAATGTCGTACTACTCACTTAATACGGGCAAGACACAAGCGCTGGGAGTGCGGCTAACCCCACAAGACTCCGAGGGACTACTCCTTTGAGTGGAGAACGGATAATATCAAATATCTAGGTCTGACCTTTACAAAAAAGCCAACAGAAAGCTTCCCCGCTAACTATGTTAGAGTCTGGAAGGACTGCCAGCACCTCATGAAGAAGTGGGGTTCCCTGTTTCTGACCTGGACGGAACGGGTTGCGACTATCTAGGCTCCAATACCTGTTCCGCAACTTACCGATCCACGTACCACTGTCCTATCTCCAGACAACTCAAAAAGATATATCTAGATTTGTGTGAGGGATGTAGGGGGGCGCACAGCTCGGGTACCGGGGAACTTGCTACGGGCACCGACGAGACAAGGAGGCCTTGCCCTCCCTGATAATAAAGCTTACTACCAGGCAGTCCTCAAAGCTTACAGACATCAGTCCTGCCCAACTTCCTCAGCGCTGACCCACCACAGTGGGTGTTGCTAGAAAAGCAGGCCATGAATCCCTTTGACTTACCCACCATCATGTGGCTCCCCAAACGCTTTCAGCCACTTGTCTCGCTATTGCCGGAGCAAATCAAACTCACGGTGTGAATCTGAGACAAGACAAGACGCAACCTAGAAAGCCCTACCCCTCTATCACTGGCTACCCTACTTAAAACTTTCACATACTGCATACCAACTTTCAATGCCAAACCATGGTTAGATAAAAGGGTTACTCATCTATCTCAAATGCTTACACGAAATAAAGTAGAAACATTTCAAGCCCTGCAAGAGGAATATCCCATACCGACGGCCTTGCAGTTCTCACACATACAATTACGCTCCTTCATTCACAAACATGACACCCAGACCTCCTCTCCTGACAAGCTGGGAACAGATGGCTGTTAGAGGCTCACTATCACCGATGTGTAGGATGCTCTCCTGTTGTTACTGGCTTCTCTGGTCCTCTATGCATTTTGCGAATTCTAAACAGGCTGAACAATGGGCCCATGACTTACAGGGCCTAATACACTGAGAACAACTATTATATTGTCACCCAAACGACTGATCAAATCAGAAACATTATTAGATCAACATAGGAAAACACTATATAGGTGGTACATGGTGCCCACACGCATCCACAAAATATACCCAGATTCGTACCCAGTTTGCTGGAGATGTGGGACACAGGTGGGCACGGTACTTCACATTTGGTGGCACTGCGATCTCATGTCTAGCTTCTGGAAGGCAATCCACCATCTGATACAGGAATTGACACTCACACGGTTACCCTTCACACCACTAACTTGCCTCCTGCTACACATACCTACAGATATACCCAAAGAGATACAGAAACTGGCCTTTCATATCCTCTTGACAGCCCAGAAGGGCAATAGCTAGATTGTGGAAATCCTCAAGGCCCCAACAAGTGACGGAAGTGACGGAAGTGACGGAAGTGTGTATGCAAACTGCTCCGCAGTCTCTTCCCCATGACGACAACAGCCGTAGAGGCTTGGGGCATTTAGAGCACCTTGAGATCAGGTGGGCCCCAGACGACAGAGTGATGCTCAGGTACCTACGACTAGTAGGCCAGAACATATCACAAAGGATGCTAATAGAGTCTAATGGAAACTAATAGAGACAGGGAACATGGGATGTGTGATGCCAGGGATACTATATGGTTTCACTGCCAAGTTATACGTTATATGTATGCACAAATGTGTAGGAAAATACTGTACACGACAAATGTAATTGCAATTATAACTGTGAATACACGACTATGGGAAACTCTGAATGCCTACCCTTCCCCCTCCTCTTTTTTCCTTCTGTACCCTACACTCCCTCATGTTACGTTGATGAAAATGTCAATAAAAACATCAAATGGAAGAAAAAAAATCCAGGGTAAGACTGGAGAATGATTAAAACTGGAACTGGGAGAGGAAGACGGCAAATAATAAATCTAGTAGAAGAGAAATATGACAGAGAACACCACTGTCACCGAAAGCAACACTCTGACCTAGGCTGATGCATTAAAAATTGTAGCCTCAATGTGGGAGCTCACCCCTGTTACACTGTAGAGATTCACTCCACTGTTTAGAAGTATACCCCTGTGCTTATCAGTCTTGTGCAATGTAGAAATACTTGTGGGGACTCATCAATTTAAAAGCAATGCAGAGATATTTATGAGAGTTGTCCCTTGTGCTAGGCAGTATAATGCAATTCAGAAATACTTGTTGTGGTTCACTCATGTGCTTAGCAGTATAATGCCATGCAGACATTTTTATGGGGGCTCACCCATACTGTACTTAGCAGTAAAATTCAATGTAGAGATATTTATGGGTGCTCACCCCGTGCTTAGCGTTAGAATGCAAGGCAGAAATATGTATGGGGGCTCAATCCTATGTGAATAAACTGAATAATACTAAAAGTTACATTGAATTGAAACAAAAATTTTTAACCACGGGAATGGAGAAAATAAAAGTCCAGAAATTGAGGTAAAGCACTATTGCAATAGGTTTGGCCCATCACAGAGGTAGTAAAAGAGAAGCAATAGGTGAAACGTAGGGACAGTCTACTGGTATATATGGAGGAACCAGGAAAAGGGACAGAAAGACAGTAGAAAGGAGAGGTAGAGGGGGAAAGGGCACTAAATAAGGCATCACAAGATAGGTTTCAAATCTAAAGAAAAAAACACAAGAATACCATGTAAGGTCACAAACACTCTGACATGTGCTGATACAGGATCAGCAAAGAAAGTTGAAGTGACTTCTTACCTCCTATTACTCTTTTCATTGATTGGTTCTTCTGTTCTGTTCTATTTTTTTGTTGCTGTGGAGTTCAGTAAAGTAAAGTAAAATATGAGCCAATCATGCTATAAAGTTGAGGTTTATCTATATGTCTGTCTGTCTATCTATCTATCTTGTCTATAAATTACATTCCAAAGACCTCACAGGGTAAAGTTAATAATTCATCAACACCCATGATAACCAATTAAATAATGTTAATAATTTCTTATGGTCCATGAAAACCCAAGTACTAGGCTTAAAGCACTCTCGGAGATGGATTTGCCATAAGACTGCAGGCCTCAGGGCAGCACACAGGAGTAGGGTGGCACTACTGGACCCTTTATTGTTGGTGCTTAGTTCTTTACCCTTCTCACCTGACACCTGCGATGCAAGGGCCTGTCTCCAGGATCTGCAGGAGAGCATGTAGAGAAGACGTTGGCATCATAACCCCGTGCAACTTCCAGCTGTCTATGGGGGAGAAATAATATAAAGATTTGTGTGAGCAGGGGGACAGAACAACAGGACAGGTAATTTTTTTTCAATTTGACAATTTTTATTCTGTCATAGTCAAATCAAGGGGTACAGAAAAGAAGAAGGAGAGGGGAATTAAAATGTATCACATTACGTCCATTCAACAGTGACATATATTCAATTGGTACAGTAAGTGCAACATGTACAATGTATGCAATAAACATTTCAAGGTCATATTCCACGATATGCAACATATCGCACCCATATCGCACCCTTCAGAAATACCTTGTCAACAGGTTATTTGCCTTTGCATGAACACAAGCCGCTGCCATCGGTTTCATCTGTGTCTACTATTTACAAATATTTCAGTGGACCTTTTCATTCAGTTAAGGGGGTACAAAAGAGAAAAAGGAATGTCATGGGAGGGATATCTTATACCATACTACAAGTTCTACCAGGTGCTGTTTATGGCTCCGTGGACGTCTAGTATAGCAGATTTACCATGTGCATGCTATAGTGCCCTAAAGGGCAAATAACTCAGTCCAGGGATGGGCAATGTGGGCCTCAAACCTGTGGGATTAGAAGCCCCACGGTGGGTGGTTCCTGGCATTCTTCAGTACAGGTTATGTCTGTGGAAACCTCTGAGGTGAGCATGGTAATGCATATGAAGCAAGAGATGGCTCGTAGGTGAGGGGAGGTTGGAGGGAAGTAACTTGAAATCTCTAGCGTAAACCAGTATTCATGCTGTGGTTGTGTTGTGCGTGTGAGTTCCCTGCTCATGTGGGTTTGTGGGTCTCCCACTGTTCCCATGCTGTGTACCAGTGTTAGGCATATGGACGTCTGACCAAGAGTTAATATTGTTTGTTAGAGTCTATTGTTGATATACACTGTTCTATGGTAGGGGGGAGCGGGACCTTCCACTATCTGCCTAGTACCATAAGGGTTGCTATGATAATGTTGTATATGAGATATTGTTGTCTTTTCTGAAGTTGTTTCAGAAATAACAGAAGGAGAAATGTTTTGGGGTGAAGAGGGAGATTGACCCCTACACAACATTTTATCAAGTTTACTACTGCTTGCCAATATGCACCAATATGCACAGCCACCATATGTGAAGCATGTCACCTCTGTCTCCCTGGCACCATCAGCACACGTCCAAAGTGGTAGGGAAGCTGTGCTTCAGGCGTGTGGGGACCAGGTACCACCTGTATAGTTGTTTGTGGGACAATACAATAGGAGTTGAACACAGAGTTAGTGGTTTGTGGGCAGTGAGTATCTGTTTCCATTGGGAGTCAGTCAAGGTTGTTTTAAAGTCCCTGTCCCATGCCCTTTTAAAGGAGAAGGAGTTTAGGCAGGATGTAGAATATCCTGATACATACATTAAGGAGATGAGTTTCTGTCACAAACTCCGGAACCAGACACCCTGACAAAACACAAACACAGGAAGTGCAGTACCGGTCCTTAGAATGGCCGGGCTATGCACACAGAGAGAAGTCAGGATACAAGCAAAAGTCAGAGAGAAGCAAAGAGATAGAATAATCGATAATAAAAGCTAAGGTAAAGGGTCAGATAAAGCAGGATAAACGGTGAGACCAGCCAGAATTTTGGTAACCAGACAGTCAGACAAACGGAAGAGTATACGCTTCATTGGGCTATCAAAAGACCACAACAGGACAAGGAGACATTGGAAAGGTAAGTATAAATACCCTTAAGTTAACTCTGATTGGGTAATTTCCAATTAGAGTTAATTATCACACGTGGGAGGTACTTGTACCTCCCACTTTGACCTGTGATGTCACTACTGCGCACCGAGCCAGATGACAGACCTGGGCGTGCCGCAAGTGGAATCTCCACACTTCAGCTTTCCGCGAGTGGTGGCTTACGGTGCCCACGCGGTGATCACAGATATGTCAGCTCCCCCAGTGGCCTTCGGAAAGCTGCACGCTCTACCACTTGATCCCTGTGAACCAGCGATGGATGATGGGGGCCAATCTTTTGGAGAAAATTTTTGTGATCAGTTTAATGTTGGTGTTCAACAGAGATATAGGTCTCAGGTTTTGGAGTTGGCATGTTTGTGGTGCAGCAGTGCTGCTAGCGTTTTCCCTGCTTTGTTGCCTTGTGTATATGTCCTTAATTTCAGTTTGGTAAGAATATGTGCGGTCTTATTTAAGGTCAGTTCGTTAATGCGGTTTGTTGTTTCTGCTATGAGTTTCGCCTGTTTATCAGTTGGGTTAAATAGGTGGGTGTTGGTGGCATCCCTTAGTCTGTGGAGAAGGTCTAAATGCTCTTGTTGAGATTTGCATTTAAGGTAGGAAGCACGACTAATTAGCAGCCCCAGAATACCGGTTTGTGGGCCTGGCAGGCAGAGAAAGGGCCTATATCTTGTGTGTCGTTGAGACTGAAGTACATTTGTACGTGTTCTGTGAGTTGATGAACAAAAGGGCTATAGTTGAGAAGGGAATCGTTGAGCTGCCCATGTGGTTTGTCTCTGTGTGGATAATTGTCTCACAATGTTAAGTGTAGTGGAGCGTGGTTTGACCACACAATATTGCCCATTACACAGTGAGTTATGAGAGGTAGGAGAGAGCCATCGTAAATATAAGCTCTATTCTTGAGTGTGTTTTGTGCACAGCGGAATAGTAAGAATATTCCCTATCATTTAGGTGACTAGTTCTCCAGGCGTCGTACAGGCCGTGTTCCATAAGTAATTTCGTAAGTGCTTTACAGTTGGGGTTTAGTTTGGTGTGTCTATTGGATAAGTCAGGGATGGTCATGTCCACTTTGGAATTAAGTGTATGATTAAGGTCCCTGCATATAATGAATTGGCTGTCTGTGGCATTTGGTAGTTTTGTCAGCACCTTATGTAGGAAATTACATTGTTGGTCATTGGGGCTGTATAGCCCTACTAGAGTGTATTGGATGTTGTTCAGAACAGGTATTTTAGGGGAGATAAGGAAGAGGAGAACAAGTGAGGATAGGGAAACAAGTGAAGGATTGGGAGAAAGAAGAGGGGGACAAGTGAGGTGTGGGGAGAAGAAAGATACCTAAAGGACACGTGAGGGAAGTGGAAAAAGAAGTGGGTGAACAAATGGGGAAATGGGGAACAAAAAACAAGGGAACTATTGGAGAAAGGGAGAGTTATGGGGAAAGGGCATAATTAAGGAAAGGGGGAGAGAAATACATGTGAGGGAAAGATAAATGGATATAGGGGGCTGGAGAGAGAAATAACAAGAGGCAAATGGGAATTTTAAATCTATACGTACACACTAAATACCTAAACATGCACTCTAAAACTTCACACAAATATACTCCTACGTACACATTGCCATTCAGCCACTAAACCACCCACATACTCCAAACAAATCATATTCCGCTCTCTACCAAATCAGTCCCATCCTACCTCCTTGTCATAACCACTCACCCTGACACAGTCACACACTTGGCTGCATAATCCTTATTGCACCCATATTGCACTTACTGCCATCCAGCCATCCACCTAGTCATAATTACTAAACAGTCATACCTCACATTAGCACATTCATTCATCCAATCACATACCCCAAACTAGTCACATTCGTCTTTCCAATCACAAACACCAAGTTTCATAGATATGACGGGTTGGGGCGATTGAGGAAACTGGCATCAGAGAGGGTGAACCCGGCTCAGACTCTTTTTCTCTTTGCAATGGTTCCAAAAATTAACATACAGCTGATTTGATGTTCATACCTAAAAAAAGAAATTAAAATCAAAAGTTGTGAAATTACAGACACATAAGCCATCTGTGACAGGGAAATAGTATAAAGTAAACCTTTAAGACATTTCTGTTGAACAAGATCATTACAAGTAATTAATATGATTTTAGGACCAATTAAATGTACTTAAAAGATGGAATCTGTCTTGTAAATATGTCATAAGGACATTTATATGCTATAACATTCCATGTATGTATTGTGCTAGCAAAATTACTCAAAATTGTGTAGTTTACATTTTATTGCCATTGTTCATCTTATTTTTTATATTTCTCACCATTGTTTTAGTGTTTTGAAAAACTCCAAGAATAGACAAAAGATGAAAAGATTTTCAGATTAAAGGGACACTATAGTCAGTCACCAGAGCCACTACAGCTAAATGTAGTGGTTCTGGTGTATACATTATGTCCCTGCAGTGTTAACACTGCCTAGTAACACCTCTAGTGGCATTCATTCAGACATACACTGGAGACGTACTCTTACGTTTCCAAAGAGATGCATTGGTTTAATTCATTTCTATGAGGACATGCTAATTTGGGCAGCATGGTGTTTTGTTATGCATGTGCAATAGCCTCTCAATGCTTTACTATGGCAAAGTATTTGATTGGTTAAGATCACCAAGTTTGATGATCTCAGCCATGGAGGCAGGACCAGAAAGGGCCAGTCGCAATGAGACCGGTGCGCCATGGGAGTAAAGTTAGGTTTTAAACCTTTAATCTCAACAGAGAGGAGGCTGGAACCTAAAAAACGATTCCTGCACTATAGTGTTTGTATTCCTGACATTACAGTGCTCTTTTGACCCCTTAGTGACCAGGCCGTTTTTCAATTTTCTTACTGTTAAGGACCAGGGCTGTTTTTATATTTCTGCAGTGATTGTGTTTAGCTGTAATTTTCCTCTTACTCGTTTACTGTACCCACACATATTATATACTGTTTTTCTCGCCATTAAATGGTCTTTCTAAAGATATCATTATTTTCAGCAAATCATATAATGTACTATAAAAAAGATATAAAATATGATGAACACATTTTAAAAAACACACTTTTTTTCTAATTTTGACCCCCAAAATCTATTATGCATCTACAACCGCTAAAAAAACACCTGTGCTAAATAGTTTAAAAATTTTGTCATGAGTTTAGAAATACCCAATGTTAACATGTTCTTAGCTTTTTTGTGTGCAAGTTATAGGGCTATAAGTACAAGTAGACCATTGCCGTTTCAAAATATATATTTTTAAAATTTATCAATAGTGACATTGTAACACTTTTATCTGTCATAAATCTCTGAATCACTCTTCACATGTACATATTTTTTTAAAGTAGACAACCCAGAGTATTCAATATGGGGTATGTACAGTCTTTTTAATAACAACTTAGTCACAAACACTGGCCAAAGTTAGCATTTATATTTGTTTGTGTGCTAAAAATGCAAAAAACTATTATGAACGCTAACTTTGGCCAGTGTTTGTGACTAAATGGCTACTAAAAAAGACTGAACATACCCCATTTGCATACCTTGGGTTGCAAATAGTATGTCATCATGGGGGTAATTTTCATTCTTGGGCTACCAGGGCACGTGCGTCCTATAGGTGCCAGATTTGGGTGACCTGGCAGGAGGGAAGCACTGAGGGACATGGAAGAGAGGAGAGAAACTACTAAGGGACAGGGGGCAGGGGAGAGAAACTGCTAAGGGACGGAGGGGACATCTCTAAGGGAGGGGAGAGGAGGAGAGAGCACTATGGCACAGAGGGGTAGGGGAGATCACTAAGGAACAGTGGAGATCACTAAGGGACAGGAGGGGAGGTGAGAGCACTAAGGGACAAGGGGGAGCCTTGATGGATGGGTGGGGATAGCAATAATGGACTGGAGGGGATATCACTAAGGGACAGGGGGTCAACGGAGAGCACTAAAGGACAGGAGGGGAGGGGAGAGCACTAAGGGAAGGAGGGACAGGTGGGGAGAGCACCAATGGACTGGAGGGGAGGGGATATCACTAAGGGAAGGGGGAAAAGAGAGAGCACTAAGGGACAGGAGGGTAGGGGATAGCACTAAGGGACTTGAGGGGAGGGAAAAGCACTGAGGGACAGGAGGGGAGAGCACTATAAAAAATTCACTGAACACTGAAACTTACAATGCATCCCTACTCACCCACAGACACTCCAAAAACACACAATGTATCCCTTATGCACACACAAACACTGCTTCTCTTACACACACACAGAAACAAAAGGCATCTCTTACACACAATCAATGCACCCCTTGCAGACACACCATGCATTACATTACATACACAGAAACACACCTTGCATTCCTTACACATACAAACACGGATTCACACAATGCATCCCTTACACACCCAGAAACACACACTGCATCCCCTATACACATGCTACATCCCTTACACAAATTGGTATCTCTATACACTACATTCTATAAGAACACACACATTACATCCTCTATAATATCACATCCTCTACACACGTACACTCCACTCTCACACTGTTAGCGAACTCATGGGTGGGCCATGTAGGTGGACTTATGGGGGGCATTGTAGGCATACTCAAGGTTAGGCCATGGCGGCCCAGACCTTGAGCCGTGTAAGGGGCCCCAATAATTGAGCTGCTTCCTGTTCGTTGATTTTTGTGAGCACTGTTACAAACAGTCTCCAGAGAGCCTCATCTACACCAGATCAGTGGAGCCAGACTGCAGCCTGAGCCCATCATCTTCCACTTGTCCTCATCTGGTGGTAAGTAGGAAATCCAGTATATTATTAGTGACACTAATCTCGAATTTACCTCACATTAAAGGGACACTATAGTCACCAGAACCACTACAGCTTAATGTAGTGGTTCTGGTATCTCAAGCCTGTCCCTGCAGACTTACCTAGATGCTCAACAATAACCTCCTAAAAGTGACCCTCAATGTAAGTATTAGGTGTACATGCATCATTGTCATCCCCTCCAGGAAAGAAGTTTAGGTCAGACCCATGGTCTATAAAAGGGATACACCCAGGTAGCCACCTTGTATCACTGCTGTTAACAGGTTCTTCATGGACAAGAGATTGAACCCAGGAAGAACCTTCAAAAATATTGTCCGGGTGAGCATAAAATCAAATTTAGGCCTGCTAAAGTCGGCTCCTTTCTAACTGCTGGAAAACAGGTAAAAAAAAGACTGAGGCTTCTGCAGAAGGAAGAGGATTTATTCATTAATTGATACGTCCTGTCCTGACTGCTGAGTGGGGAATAAACCCATTAGTGATGCTGCCATGTTGACCAAGAAATACATTTTGTCACAAAAAAGTATATACTTTTTATCTTAACATATGACTGAGAGCCATATTCCCCATGAACTAATTCATGGTAGCTTTATATTTTAAGATATGTGCTCCGTTATGCAATATAAAGGAACATGTTTTAGTCTAGAGTTAATTGCATTTTTTTCATTTTATTTATTTATTTTTTAATTAGTGTTACTTTCTCAAAACTTACATGAAGGATCCATGTAATACTAAAAATATCTATGAGATGCTGTCATTAATAATATTAACTTTATGTTTAATAATAAGAATGGCTATTGCAATGAATTACATTAATTCAACATATTATTCTAGCACTTTCTATTTGATTAACTTATTGCTATGCTCAATATTGCAGAAGCTGATATAATCTACAGAATATTATACAGATATTAGGCAACAGTATTTCTTTCACGTTTTAATAATATGACCTAGATTCATTACAACTTGATTAATATTTAAAGCTTGCTAAGTTTTATATAATAAACAATACAGTATTTGATCTTTTGCCATAACTAAAACATTAAAGGATCATTAATACCTTAATATAGATATAATTTTCTAACAAAATATCACACTGATACAAGTACAAATATGTATGTAAAAGCTGTTGTATGTGCCTGTTATGCATTAAACTAATGCAATAAGCCTAGTATTTTTGGCAACGCAGGAAACATGTTCATTTGCAATTGTTATCTACATATCTAACAATATTGGTGGGATTTCAAGGGGGCCTTTAAGGGGGCAACTTTTGTCACTGGCCACATCCTTACTGGGAGGGCTTGCCCAGAAAGTGTGTCATCCTACCCAATGAAGGGTATTAGGTGAAGCGATCTCTGCATGATCCGCTGCACAGCGCAAGTGAGTCTAATGATACACTTGATCTGTGCTGCCTGCGACAGCTCCATGGTTTTTGGACAGATACAGGACACAAAGGAACTAAATCAGACAACAAGACTAGACCCCAAAATCAGGACAGTTGGGATCGCGGTGATCTGGGGTTAATGTTAGTAAATGAAAGAAATGTTCCGTCATGCATCCTTAAGGGTAATGACAGAAAAGGGGTTAGGAGTCTTCGAACAGTCAAATGAAGTCTGAAACATGATGCCTGTCTGTGCTTAATGTGTTGTTCATCTGAGGTTCTTTTACTTAATTTTAAGATGGGCTAAGAAAAAGATGATTGGTATTTTGTCTTGATATGTAAAGTCATATAATTCAAAGATAGTGTACTTTCTTTTTCTCATGACTGTATAATTATGACAAGGTTCAAGCTTAGTATTTCACAACAGAAGGAATAGAGACCTGGGCTATGTCTGCTTGGAAAGCACTAGTGAGAGGCTGATCAAAATGCCTTTTTGGTGATCTCCATGAGCATAGAGCAGGACTCCCAACAGTTCCATTTTGGCAGAACAGTTCCTATTTTATGTTCCCTGCCACATCCTGCTTATGGTTTTTTTTCCCATTGAATAATTTAAATGTATTTTCTTGTAGATTGCAAAGGAAGAAATATTGCATACAATACAAATACAATAGGGAACAATTAAAAAATAAATAAAGAAAGGACCATAGTTTTAGGTTCACATGTGTATAACCACATTTGTCAATAGCACTTTAACATACAATAAGAACCTTGATACATCATTTCAGTTCCCAAAGGGAGTCACATTACAATGAAGTTTTATACAAATTTAGCTGGTAATAATCGTTGCATCAGGATGCTTGGTTGTGTATTGCTGTAAGCTTCTTGAAGATATTAAATTTGTTCCCCATGACATTCCATGTGACTTAAGGCTGAAGATATAACATAGTGGATAGCAGAGAAGATACATTAGCATAACAGAAAAAAAAAAACATAAAAGGAAGTATAACCCCCCAAAAAAGGAAAGGTGACTGGATATTGTTCTACCAACTTTAATGTGTCCATTTGACTGTACATTGCCCAAGGAATACAAAAAAAAAAACCCATGTCACAAAAGTTATCAATTGATTTGCATGTCAATGAGTGAAATAAGTCTTTGTCCCCTTCGACTTAGTACTTGGTGGCAAAACCCTTGTTGGCAATCACAGAGGTCAGACGTTTCTTGTTGTTGGCCACCAGGTTTGTACACATCTCAGGAGGGATTTTGTCCCACTCCTCTTTGCAGATCCTCTCATCATTAATGTTTTGAGGCTGACGTTTGGCAACTCGAACCTTCAGCTCTCTTCACAGATTATCTTTGGGATTAAGGTCTGGAGACTGGCTAAGCCACTCCAGGACCTCAATGTACTTCTTCTTGAGCCATTCCTTAGTTGTGTTGGCTGTGTGTTTTGGGTCATTGTCATGCTGGAATACCCATCCACAACCTAGTTTCAATGCCCTGGCTGAGGAAAGGAGGTTCTCACCTAAGATTTGACAGTACATGACCCTGTCCATCGTCCTTTTGATGTAGTGCAGTTCTCCTGTCCCCTTAGCAGAAAAACACCCCCAAAGCATAATGCTTCCACCTCTATGTTTGATGGTGGGGATGGTGTTCTTGGAGTCATAGGCAGCATTCCTCCTCCTCCTCCTCCAAACACGGCGAGTTGAGTTGATGCCAAAGAGCTTGATTTTGGTCTTATCTGACCACAACACTTTCACCCAGTTCTCATCTGAATCATTCAGATGTTCATTGGCAAACTTCAGACGGGCCTGTACATGTGCTTTCTTGAGCAGGGGGACCTTGCAGGCACTGCAGGATTTCAGTCCCTTACGGCATTGTGTGTTACCAATTGTTTTCTTGGTGACTATGGTCACAGCTGCCTTAAGATCATTAAACAAGATCCTCCTGTGTTGTTCTGGGCTGATTCCTCACCGTTCTCATGAGCATTGAAACTCCATGAGGTGAGATCTTGCATGGAGCAACAGACTGAGGGAGACTGACAGTTATTTTGTGTTTCTTTCATTTGTGACTAATCGCCCCAACTAGTGTCACCTTCTCACCAAGCTGCTTGGCGATGGTCTTGTAGCCCATTCCAGCCTTGTGTAGGTCTACAATATTGTCCCTGACATCCTTGGACAGCTCTTTGGTCATGGACATGGTGGAGAGTTTGGAATCTGATTGATTGATTGCGTCTGTGGACAGTTGTCTTTTATACAGGTAACAAACTGAGATTAGGAGCACACCATTTAAGAGAGTGCTCCTAATCTCAGCTCATTACCAGTAAAAAAGACACCTTGGAGACAGAAATCTTGCTAATTGATAAGGGATCAAATACTTATTTCACTCATTGACATACAAATCAATACATAACTTTTTTCACATGCGTTTTTCTCGATTTTTTCTTTTTCTGTCTCTCACTGTAAAAATATACCTACTACTAAAATTATAGACTGATCATTTCTTTGTCAGTGGGCAAACGTTCAAAATCAGCAGGGGATCAAATACTTTTCTCTCTCACTGTACAGCCACTATATAATTAGAATCAATGTTGAATTTTAACTACATCAGTAACCACATAATTATGCAGGTACCACTTGAGGTTGTTTTATAGGTCAATTCTACCCCATACTTGTGTAAAGGTGAGTGGAGTTATTCACCCTGTGTGATTTTTCTTCATACATTTTGGCTTTCTGTATCCTTTCTTTAACTATTGTTGGGGGGGGGGGTGGAGTATGTTCTTTCATTAAGGATTAGTATTATGATATCACTTTCTGCCCTTTTCAATGAGTACGGTAAAAAGTGCAGTAGATATATGTCAGCGTGTTGTGACACCTTTACCTCAGTCATTTATTTGATAAGTGTAAAGATGTGATTCCAAAAAGAGCTTAGCTCAACACATTCCCAGATTATATGGGTCATATTCCCTTTTTGTGTCCCACACCTCTCTACATATGTGGGATAATTTACTCGGAGTGAGGTACCACTTTATCCACATTTTATATGCTGTCTCTGAATGGTCAATGCTGTGTGTTGCTCTTTTGGGATGTGCAATGGCCTTATGGCAGTGATCCATGGTATATTGTGTCTGGAGTTCATCTTCCTATGTGGTCATGTATGAAAACTTTGCGGAAGTTGTGTGATCTTGTACTTCTTTATAACATACAGATAATGATTTCAATTTACTCCACTTACCCCAACATAGGCGACCAAAGTCTTTCAGCTCCTCTGTTCGGATGGGATTGTTTCCATACATACATTCTGCCTAATGCATACTGTCAGGACCCCTGCCACCACGCCGCTCACTGCGACTTTGCATCCCCAGTCACCGTGAGTGGCGTCTTCCGGTTCTCATACGCGGGGCGCGGCTACCTCTGTTGCCGCACAGCAAACAAACATTATTTCTGACGCTGCATGCTCACATGCTGTGCCCATTTACATGTGCCCTGCTCGGTCACATGACCAGGCACACAGGGATAACGTTAAGCACCAAAGGGGAGGTAAGAAGCACCTCCCACGCATAGTAATTAACACACAGTGGAAGTTAGCCAATGAGACACACCCTGTGTGTATATAAGCTCACTTCGCCTTCCCCTCAGTGCCCTGTTGTGGTCTTTGGTTTGCCATAGAGCATTGCACTTGTTAATTGGATTTCCCGGTTATTGATCTTTGGCTTTGTCTATCGTTTTTCGTCTCTCTGATTCCCTGGACCTTGGCTCATGTTTTTGACTATCCCTTTGCATTACTCGACCATTCTATGGATCGGTATTGCAATTCTCTCTACTCTGTCCTGTCTGCGTGTTAGGTTTCTCAAGTGAACGTTACACATACACTTTACAGTGACTTTATCATTTATCACAGTGATAAATGATGTATTCAATGCATTTGGTGTGATTTAATTTATAATAATGGTGATTTTTTTTTTCTTTCTCCTTTCTCTCTTTCGTTTTCTTTTTTTTTTCTTTCTTGTCCTGTTGATATGCATATGAGGATATGGGACCTTGATAATGCTATTTGGTCATGGCGTAAAGTATAATAATGGTGGGATTTAATTTATGTTACAGTGAACTTTAAGTAAACAAAAATTCAGTATAATATATCATTATATTAATATATATTATAAAAATGTAATATGTAAGGATCTATTTACATGGTGACACACACAAACACTGGCACATACACAGTATAATTTAAAGGGACTCTCCAGTAACATGAAAACAATCCGTTTTCCTGGCACTGCAGGTCCCCTCTCCCTCCCACCACCCATCCCCGGTTGCTGAAGGAGTGAGAACCCCTTCAGTGACTTACCTGAGACCCTGAGACCCCCGGGGAGAATGATCCCGCACGCAGGCTGAGGAGATCTAACGCGTATTAGAGCTCTCCATAGGAAAGCATTGAAAATGCTTTTCAATGTGTTCCTATGGGGAATTGAGCAACACTGGAGGTCCTCACACATCGTGAGGACAT
>OW240912.1:225250433-225267933 GCA_933207985.1 Pelobates cultripes | reverse complement strand
GCACTATAGTGGTCCTTTAAGGGGTTAAGGGTAGTGGGAGTTGGCACCCAGGCCACTCCAATGGGGAGAAGTGGTCTGGGTGCCTGGAGTGTCCCTTTAAACACTCACTATTACACACACACACACACACACACACACTCTCACTGACATGCACACACAGTGTCATTACACACTCACAAAAACACACACTCTCACTGATACACACACACAGTGTCACTTGCACACTCTTACTAACACAATGTCACTCAAACACAAACTTACAACAGTATACATATAGTCACACTTTATTTACACACACACCAATTCACAACCATACACAAAATAATCAGTCCCCCATATCCTCTAGATGGGCCATACCTAAATGCTGGGACTGAATTAGAAGGGGACTAACCACCAGCCTACAGAAAGTGCTCTTGTTTTTGCTGGGGAAGCAGGAGAGCCATGTGACGTGAACACAGGCTGCTTCTTGCTCTCGTCACAGTGTTTCCAGTGTCAAAGGCAGGCGGCAGCCTGAATACCAGGTCACATCCCTGCTTCCCATGCCTGCAGGAAGCAGTGTGTTGAGTTCGGGTGCTGGGGTTATAGTAAACCCCTCTCCCTTAGCAGATAATCATCGGACAGGAGCCCAGCCGTTCATTGACTGTGCTGGGGGATGGCTGAGGAGCCATTTGTCCAGCACACCAGCTCCAGACAGCAGCAGAGCAGCCCACCATGAAACACTGCCAGAGGACTCCAGACACCATAGCCACTTAAATGAGATGAAATGGTTATTGAACCTAAAGTATACCTTTAAGTCACTATTGATGTGCTGGTGTACTGCTCATTTTAATTTGATCTCTGACTTTATCAGCAGTAAACTCTGATTTTGCAATTTATTTGCCAAGGATAAAAGTTCAGAGCTTTTTTCAGATTTTTTTCTTTGCTCTAGTGAAGTTTGTATTTGCTGTCAGTTAGGCCCTGAGGCTTTCTTGTTTCCTCATCCCAGGAGCCTCTGACAGCTTTCACCTTCTGTGTAGAAGGAAAATACTAACACATTTATTCAGATCACAGGGACAAGTAAAGCATGATGGGCCTCAGAAAAGCAGCATTAGTGGGGAAAAAAGGAGTGCAGCCATGAAGATGAATGAAAGGAAAATGTAGAGAGTAGCTAAGAGAAGGACCGAAGTGATATAAGACTAGTTGACAAAGGAAATAAATTAACTCTAAAAGACTGCAAATAAAATATCAAATAACTAACTAAAATGACTGCAATGACATTACTTTAAAAACAGTAAAAAGAGTAATACATTTTCACATACTTCTATTTCTGAAGTTAAAAAGGGTGTGCTTTTGTATAATATTTTGTAGGACAGTGTATTTATTTATTTTATTTTTTACTTGATTAAATCATTTTTTGCATTTATTTGAGTGCGGTATTGTTTTGATTTTTTTTTTTATATATATCTCAAAGGTTGTATAAGAGGGTCACCTCAATACCTGCACCAATTTCACTGTTGAGTGCCAACATCATTATAAAGTTTTGTACACCTCAAATAGACCCCCTTACACTCACACTACACAACAAACAGCCCCATCTTCACACTTCACAAGCAGTCTCCGAACACCTACAACACCACAGGCAGCCTCCCCACACATGCACAGCATTGTTTACCAGCCCACCAGCAAACACAGTTCATGCATGTTGTTACATTTTCTTATTTCCTTTTAATGGATGGAAGACATGCCAGCAAAGGTCACTTCACCCAAAACTGTGTTATCCAAGAGAATAAACCTGGCCCTGTGGGTGTGGCAGCACTTCCATAATATCTGTGTAAGAGCCACACAATCAAGGGGTAGCAGTGGAGAAGAACGCAAAGGAGAGTGAATGGTCGAGAAAACATTGCACCAGAAAGACTTCCCTTGATCCCAGGAACCAGTTGCCCTGGAAGGAGGTGTACACCTAATGCCACTGTGTAACCACTGGTATATAATAATTAAAAGGTACTTAAACAGTGACCCAGTGTCAAACACTGCTTGTATGTCTTTGAGTACAGAGAGTTTTAAAGTGTACATTTTATGCATTGATTCACTTCTTGAAACATAACAAAGCTTTTCATTATTTAATTTGTGTTAACCTAAACATTCCAGCATTTCATGCATTCTCTATTTATAATTCCACCAAAATGAATACCTGTTACCTGGCAATAAAATGGTTAAAAAACAATGTGCTCATTTCAGATGGTAATCACAAAAATGGCTGTCTCTGTCGTTAGCGATTTCTCTGTCATTCTCCTTGCTACAAAATGTACCGTTTTACAACTGGTAATTAGCAACTAGCGAACGTTTTAACGTTTCCCATACAGATTAATAGTAGATGCTAAATACTAATTAAGCTTAATTTACATGCTAGATCATAAAAAATAATGCTAGTAAAATTTACAACTGCCTCATCAAGGTGTAAAAAGGAAGATAAGTTAAAGACTGCAAATTATTTGTAAACAATACATTCTTTTTATATTTAGCACTATAGTCAATTTATAAGAAAGGTGTATGTAGATCTGAATTAAATTAAGCAAGTCAGGTGTATGGAGAAACACCAAGGGCAACTTGCTCTGACAATCACAATGAAACGTGCCAGACAATTACAAGTGAAGTGCACATTCGCTGCCTAAAAACTGTGTAGTGTCCTGTCAGAATTTCTATGGCAATTAATTGTAAAGAGCAATTATTCTGCTATGGTGGTTGGTATCAGTAAAGGTAGATAGGAGTAGCTTGCAGTTGCTAAGTATTGAGAATGGGAAACTTTTTTTGTTTTGTTTGTTTTTTTTACTGCTTTTTACTACTATGTCTTTGACAACATAGAAAGTGACCAGTTTCGAGCTGTAGAAACATTCATGAGTGTGTGAGTCTTGACTTACAGGGTTATTTACTGAATTTTGAAAAGATAGGGATGTGATTTAAATAATAGACAATAGAAGCCAATTGAAAAAATAAAACCTCCCAAAGTCAGCTATGTTTTCAGTTCAGCTAGAATATTACAAGAACCATAACCACTGTAGTCTGATGTAGTGGTTATTGTGCCAGGAGTGTCCTGACACAATCCTAGGGTAACATGAAAAATTGGTGCAGCAGCCTCATCCAATCCAGATATCTTTGCAGAGTAAAGTTTGTTGTTACAGGTCAGTACAGATGGCATATAACAAAACTGTACACTGTGCTTTAGAAATGTTATAGATATTTGTTTATTTTTAACAATAATCATACAATTTTATAAATATTATAAAAAAACGAAAAAGCAAAAACACTTATTTCATCCAGTGATAAAAACACATAATTGTATTAGGAATTATTTTTTACTATAATCTTATTGCTGGAGTGCAATAGGTTATAGCAGGATAATTGTTCAAGAAAGTTATTGTACATTTGTACCCTGATACATATTAGGCAATAAATGCATCTGTAAAATTATTCTTCCTCTTTAATCCTTAGAATAGAAGCAGTGGCGGATCCAGAGCCTGACCTCGGGAGGGGCACTTGCAGATTATTTAGAGAAATAATCCAGACACAATACCCACTACAGCTCAGTGTAGTGGTTATGATGCCAGTAGTGCCGGAAACTCCTCCCAGAGTAAGTAGTCAAACCGTTTAGGAACAGTTTGACAACTTACCTGAGGTCTGCATGGAAATGGGGCTGTAGTAGGGCATAGGAGCAGGGGTGCAGTGTGTGTTTGTGTAAGAAGGACTGTGTGAGCAGTGTGTGTGTGTGTGTGAAAGTTGCAGTGTGTATGTGAGGGCGGCAGTGTGTGTTAGGGCAATGTGTGTGTATGGGGGCAGTGTATGTATGTGGGGGCAGTGTGTGTGTATGGGGCAGTGCATGTGTATGAGGCAGTGTATGTGTATGGGGGCAGTGTATGTATGTTGGGGCAGTGTATGTGTATGGGGCAGTGTATGTGTTTGGGGGCAGTGTATGTGTTTGGGGGCAGTGTATGTGTATGGGGGCAGTGGATGTGTATGGGGCAGTGTATGTATGTGGGGCAATGTGTGTGTATGGGGCAGTGTATGTATGTGGGGGCAATGTGTGTGTGTGTGTAGGGTATGTGTGTGATAAGGATGTTTTTTTTTTTTATTTGATAAAATTTTTTATTTATTTTTTTACCTTTCTCCCCTATGGTCCATGAAGGCACATTGCAGGGCTGGCGCTTGGACAGCGCCAGCCCTGCATTAGCCGGCAGAGGAGAGGGAGAACCTCGGATTCTCGGGGGGGGAGACAATTGCCCCGTTGCCCCCCCCCGGATCCGCCAGTGAATAGAAGAGGATTGAGCAGAGGGTTGGATTCAACGTCAGTCAATCTAGCATTCACAACTCTCTCGAGGATATTGAAGGCAAAGTGTAGAAGCGAGGTAGGGTGGTAGTGAGATGGGGAGTTAGGGTCAAGGTTAGTCTTTTTTTAGAATTGGGGTGATGGTTTTGTCGTTGAAGGGACAATACTAGAGTTGAGGGAGAGATTGAATATTTTAGTAAGGGGCAGAGCAAGAGTTAAAGCAAATGGCATGTGTCTGCACTGCTACCTGGTTGATCCCTTTCCCCTGGTGTTTAGAGTTTTATTTGCTTTCTGCAGCAGTTTGCACCATTGTTGAGATCCCAGTGAGGTCCATGGTGGTAGTGAGGCCTTCATATTCTTCAGTAGTCTTTTTTTTTTCCCCAAGAGGAAAAATATTGGGACACACTGAACTTTTCTAGTAAAGACAAAAAGAGAATTGGGGGCACACCAGGAACATGCATTTCTCAGCAATGATGCTGCCATGGAGACAACAATGTATACAAAATACATATTAAGGAACAGCGCATACATAAAAAAAAAAATACAGTTTTTCATTTTACAATGCTACTTAAAATCACCTATCTCATGAAATTAATACATTCATTCATGTCTGTTGTAAGAGCATTAATGTGATTAAAAAAACAAAATTTTAAAATGTGCACTGTTAAGACTAAACAAAGTGATAGTTATTTTAAGTATATACTTACAATGCATGTCATATATATGTGCTATACCAAATGAAGATTATAATTAAAGAACTGGATTTTTCTGGAATGCACAAATCTCCATATGCTTACCTCAAAATTGGTTCCTCAGAAATAGGAAATCTGTGTTTAAGAAAGATAAATGGCTCTTTAATTTAGATGTCTTTAGATTTCTGATGGCTGTCCTCAAGATCAATTTCTCCTCAATGGGACCTACCATCTTAGGTTATTGAAGTATGCACTTTTTCAACCATCAAATTCATAAAAATATAAAAAATATAATTTTTTATTTAGTGCTCTTTTTTTTTACCCTGTATTGGTTGATCTGGGAACCAAACGGTAGAAAAATGCTCAAAGTACAGCAAAAAAAATAAATATATATATATAATTTTTAGATTTGTATATATTGGCACATTTTAAGTCCCTGTCTATTTGGGGCAAGAAGTAGCTGCCAGTGGTTCTGCTGCGATGGCATATACCAATTATACCAATTAAAGAAAAAAATAAGTGTGTAAATAAAATAAATAAATTTAAAGATTAATAATAATAATAATATATATATATATACAGGGAGTGCAGAATTATTAGGCAAGTTGTATTTTTGAGGATTAATTTTATTATTGAACAACAACTATGTTCTCAATGAACCCAAAAAACTCATTAATATCAAAGCTGAATATTTTTGGAAGTAGTTTTTAGTTTGTTTTAGTTTTAGCTATGTTAGGGGGATATCTGTGTGTGCAGGTGACTATTACTGTGCATAATTATTAGGCAACTTAACAAAAAACAAATATATACCCATTTCAATTATTTATTATTACCAGTGAAACCAATATAACATCTCAACATTCACAAATATACATTTCTGACATTCAAAAACAAAACAAAAACAAATCAGTGACCAATATAGCCACCTTTCTTTGCAAGGACACTCAAAAGCCTGCCATCCATGGATTCTGTCAGTGTTTTGATCTGTTCACCATCAACATTGCGTGCAGCAGCAACCACAGCCTCCCAGACACTGTTCAGAGAGGTGTACTGTTTTCCCTCCTTGTAAATCTCACATTTGATGATGGACCACAGGTTCTCAATGGGGTTCAGATCAGGTGAACAAGGAGGCCATGTCATTAGATTTTCTTCTTTTATACCCTTTCTTGCCAGCCACGCTGTGGAGTACTTGGACGCGTGTGATGGAGCATTGTCCTGCATGAAAATCATGTTTTTCTTGAAGGATGCAGACTTCTTCCTGTACCACTGCTTGAAGAAGGTGTCTTCCAGGAACTGGCAGTAGGACTGGGAGTTGAGCTTGACTCCATCCTCAACCCGAAAAGGCCCCACAAGCTCATCTTTGATGATACCAGCCCAAACCAGTACTCCACCTCCACCTTGCTGGCGTCTGAGTCGGACTGGAGCTCTCTGCCCTTTACCAATCCAGCCACGGGCCCATCCATCTGGCCCATCAAGACTCACTCTCATTTCATCAGTCCATAAAACCTTAGAAAAATCAGTCTTGAGATATTTCTTGGCCCAGTCTTGACATTTCAGCTTGTGTGTCTTGTTCAGTGGTGGTCGTTTTTCAGCCTTTCTTACCTTGGCCATGTCTCTGAGTATTGCACACCTTGTGCTTTTGGGCACTCCAGTGATGTTGCAGCTCTGAAATATGGCCAAACTGGTGGCAAGTGGCATCGTGGCAGCTGCACGCTTGACTTTTCTCAGTTCATGGGCAGTTATTTTGCGCCTTGGTTTTTCCACACGCTTCTTGCGACCCTGTTGACTATTTTGAATGAAACGCTTGATTGTTCGATGATCACGCTTCAGAAGCTTTGCAATTTTAAGAGTGCTGCATCCCTCTGCAAGATATCTCACTATTTTTGACTTTTCTGAGCCTGTCAAGTCCTTCTTTTGACCCATTTTGCCAAAGGAAAGGAAGTTGCCTAATAATTATGCACACCTGATATAGGGTGTTGATGTCATTAGACCACACCCCTTCTCATTACAGAGATGCACATCACCTAATATGCTTAATTGGTAGTAGGCTTTCGAGCCTATACAGCTTGTAGTAAGACAACATGCATAAAGAGGATGATGTGGTCAAAATACTAATTTGCCTAATAATTCTGCACTCCCTGTATATATATATAAAAATATAAAGTATGACTCCATGTATCTATGTATCTATGTACAGCTCTGTAGCATGTTCAATACATTTTATTATTTGGCTTTAGATATAGACCACTGTATAACTCCATTCACTTCACTTGACAGGTGCATAGCCGTACCCTTACACCCCTAGGTTCTGAGCCACAGGCCAGCTCGAAACCTACCATACCAACTTTTAAACCACAACACCATCTTTTAAAAACACATAATTAATTCAATCCCTAATAACAACCCATTCCACGCCCTAATTTACCTATCCAGTCCCCCGCTGCTGTGACCAGACGGAGGATAACTCCAAACCTAACACAAAATCAGGGAGGGTGGGAGGGACAACAACAAGGTCTGTAAGAAAGCATTAGAATGGGAACATTTTAAGATGGCCGCCCTATATGTATCAGCCTGCACACCCCAGATAACTAGCCAATCCAAGCACACTAACTCTGAATGCCCGCCTCCTAGCTCTGTCAAGGCCCTATTCCACTGAGATGTGCTTCTCCATGGGTTACATGACAGGCGCATAGTCGTACCCTTGGGCATTAAGAATAAAACCCCCATACGTACCTAATAATGCACGGACATCAATGTAACAGCTTTTAATATATTAATTTTAATACAAAAAGTCATTGTCAAACAAACCCTATGACATAGTATATAATTAACCCCCCAAAACATTACAATGACAATGACTTCAATATTAACAACATAACACCATAACAATATAAATAACATCATGAAACATAATAAAGTGCAAACAATTTGCCCGAAGGATCCAATGTAGGGGCCACAGGCCAGCTCGAAACCTAACATACCAACTTGTCCGAATGATCAGTATACTGAGATACCACTATACTCCCAGGTTCTGAGCCACAGGCCAGCTCAAAACCTACCATACCAACCTGCCCAAATGAGCAAATGTAGTGGTATACCAAGATACCCTTAAACCTATTATACAAACTTTTAAACCACATATTTAATTCAAGCCCTAATAACAACCCATTCCACTCCCCAATTTACCTATCCAGTCTCCCACCACAGCTTAGACCTTTACCCATGAAGATGTCTGCGCACCGCCACCCCCAATATACAATGTCCTGGCCAAACCTTTCTGTATTCCCAACTGGAAACAGTGAGACCAACATCCAAAAGATGCACCCCAGCCACACAAAATAACATGGCAACAATGTGCCCCAGGTGCCTAATCACCCGCTATCAATTTATTGACCTTAAGTATGCCTCTAGTGAAACCGGGGAACCATTTCCAACCAATTAACCACTACCCCTGCCACTAACTCCTGCAATTGGTCCACATCACTTTTAATTTATTTAACCAACTCCAGCTTTTGCACCTGCCCCAGGTCATTACCTTCTGCATGAAATAAAACAAAACCTTGGGACCCCTACCTCATCCAACCTGCTAAACATCTACTGACACACCTCTCTCCACCCAAGACCACAAAACCGGAGTCACACCAATGTAACCTGATCCACCAGAAAGCCCAACTGCTAACTTTGAAACCCAACTGCAGCTCTCTTCTGTGTCCAGGGTACATACAAATGGCCCACCAACCATGCAACCAACCCTAAGGATGCAAACACAAAAGCTCAAGTAAATGCTTCATACTGAGAATGTTTATTTAGTAATCTTTTGTAAAAAGATTTTTTTTTTTTTTTTGTACGCCCATATCCGTGCGATGAAGCAAACAGGTGATTAACCACGAGAACAACCAACATTTTGTGAGATAAGAATATAACTTTTCTATGCCTCAATTGCTCAACCCACAACGAAAGTGCCACCACCAATGGAAACAACCCAAAGAATGCTAGTTTGCAGACGAGTGTGCTTATTTTCTACTCTGCAGACCTCTACACACCACTGACCTCCAAAATAAGTCCCAAAGCCCAAGCTACCTGAAGCCTTAATAAAGAGCTTAATCTCCTCAGGAGAAACCACAACTTTTCTTAAAACACCGTCCCGATAAAGAAAAGTTTCCCATACTTCCACCTCAGCCTCCTCAGCAGCAGTGACCCTGAATAAAGGGATGAACTGATTCTTTCCCACAAGTAGGGTTGGCCAAAAACTGTTAAAAACGTTCCCCATCGGGATAACCCAAAGTTGAGACGGTCAATCAAAGATGGTAGTTGCCTCAATGTCACCTTCCTGGCCTCTTTTACCTCGGCCACAACCTGCTGCAATGCAATCACTTTATCCACAGGAAGCCTATACCCACCCCTCTTCGAGACGATCTCCAACCCTAGGAAGTAAGACATGTAGCTGGGCCCTCTGCTTTGTCAACTACCAATATTTAACTGAACAATTGGGCTACCCATTCCAGCTATCTCATCACGTATAGGCCAGAATCTGAATCAGAAGGGCCTACACAAAGGTAATCATTCAGGTAGTGAACAATAAATTGACTACCAGCTTCCTCTCTAACTACCCCTTCCACAAAAGTGCTACACATTTTCAAGTAAGAACATGAGATGAAACATCCCATCAATTGATTCAAAGCCACAGAGAACTTGCCTTTGAAAAAGCACCCTAATAAGTGATGGCCATTAGGATGTACGGGTAAAAGTTGTCTCTATAGCTGCCTTAGCCAACAGAGCGCTTTTGCCAGACCTCTTTACCAACTGGACCGCCTGGTCAAATGACGCGTAAGAGACTGAGCATAGCTCCCTATTAATATCTGATGACCTTTTAGGAGGAGACAGATTGTGGATAAGTCAGAATTTTCTAGTCACCTTCTTCAGCACCACCCCTAATAAACTTCAGAGATTTTCCAACAGGAACACCAGAAACGGCCTCACTATCTTACATAGCCGTACCTCCTTGAACAAATTGTCCCTAACCACCTGCGGGAACTCCAAAACTGATTTCAAGTCATGGAAGTGCAAAACGGTCCCTTAACAAACATGCACCTCTTCACCTCTTGATTAGCATAGTGGCTTAGCCAGGATAGCATTGCGCCTAACCTCACTGGGCTTTGCCCCGTGTCAATGTAAGCTGCCACAGAGCCAGATGCACCAGTGGTGGAACTGGTCTTACTCCACTTGAAGAACCTGCTGAGTCTGTGGGTTCCCCTAAAGCCAGGGCACTTGTGCTTGAACTTACAGCTGCTGCCCCACTTGCATTGGATATCTTTTAGTAGCCAAAAAAACCCTTAAGTCTAGATAACAGAACAAGGATGCAAAAAAGCCTGTAACCAATTACCAAAAGACTTCGGTATCTTCTGATAGCGCCGCCGTTTCTCATTCTCTTTGCACCTTTCTCACATCCTTTGCATCATTCTTGTCCTCTTCACTCGTGTCAATTAATTCCTCTAAGGTCAAGAGAAAATATTCCCAAAACTCCCCCTTACACATTTTTTCTTACATTTTTTGTTTTAAATAGATCGCCCGAAACCCCTGAAAAGGATACATAAGCATTCTGTCAGGCCACACCAGTAATGCAACCAGACAGTCCTGTGACCAACGCACCCGATGCTGCAACTACGTCACCCCCAACACTCCCTTCAATATCTGGAACTACAGTAGCATTGCCCCCCAACCTTGTGACCCCGCGTGTTGTATCCAAACTTTCCCAAAGCCTGACCTGTTTCCTGTCATTGTACCCCACAAATTTAAAAAAAGATTTAAACCTTCTAATAAATTCCCACCATGTAGTGCATTATTTAACTCACCACCTGAACCCCCATTTGCCAAAAACGGCAGGGCTGCCTCTCATCGTCTTCGAGTTTCGCAAACTGTTACTGCAGCTGCTGGCATGGATCCTGAAGCCTGGTTCCTAAATGAAACCGCTGGTGATCAACTCCCAAACCTGTAAGGAGAATAAGTCTTGGATAGTCTGTTCCTACCGACACTGTCCCTTCCTTAGCTGGGGTAAGTAACCTGCCATCACATTTCCAAGTGCGGTCCACCTGCCTGAGTGGGGGATCTTGTCCCTGTAAAGCCCCTAGGACCCACTCTGTCCTCAGCCATTGTTCCCAACCCCTCCCAGGCTGCTGGTACATGCCTATCACTCCTGCTGCCAGAGGACTACTGTTCCAGTTCCTTGCCATGATGATCACTGGATGTGCTATGTTCTGATCCGACACCTTTCTTGTCAGTCTTTAGCCTCCTGTGATCCTGAACAGCACCAGTGATGTTTTCGGCCCTGCTGTGATGCTTTTGCTGGTTAGGACCCATAGGTCTGCACTGTCTACCATCCACAGATCTATTGTCATCGGTGGTGTCAGCGTGGCTAAGTGACCTGCTATCCCGTTCCAAAGTGCCCTTCCCGACTGGGGGATCTTGTTTCTCGGAAAAGAGTGCGGCCCCTATGACCCACTCTGTCCTCAGCCACCTTTCCTAACCCTCCTTGGATGACGGTACTTGTCTGTCACTCCAGCTGCCAAAGGACTCCTGTTCCACTTCCTTGCCATGTTATGTTCTGATCTGATACCTTTCCTGTCAGTCTTAAGCCTCCTGTGGTCCTGAACAGCACCTGTGATGTTTGGGGCCCTGCTGTGATACTTTTGCTGGTTAGACCCCTCAGCACTGCACTGTCTGCCCTCCTCAGATCTGCTGTCATCAGTGGTGTCAGCTGGGTTACGTGACCTGCCATCCTGTTCCCAAGTGTGACACCTGCGGCCCACCTGCCCGACTGGGGGATCTTGTTTCCCGGAAAAGAGTGAGGACCCTATGACCCACTCTGTCCTCTGCCACCGTTCCCAACCCCTTCTGGGCTGCCAGTATTGCCTGTCACTCCAGCTGTCAAATGACTCCTGTTCCACTTCCTTGCCATGTTGTGATCTGATCTGACACATTTCCTGTCAGTATTAAGCATCCTGTGGTCCTGAACAGCACCCCTAATGTCCTGGGCCCTGTTGTGATGCCTTTGCTGCCTAGGCCCCTTAGGCTTGCACTGTCTGCCATAAAACCTCTCAGCTCTGCTGTCATCAGTGATTTCAGCTGCTCCTGAACCCAATCTGCTCCCTTCTCTTGATTCCCTCCAGTATGGCTGTAAACACAGATCCCTTGATGAACCAGCAAGAGAAAAAAGAAATGGAAAAAGAAAGGCCTGAAGCCACACCAGCAGTGCTGACAACAGCAACAAGGTCTGTGAGAAACATTTAAGATGGCTGCCCTATATGTATCAGAGTGCACATCCCAGATAACTAGCCAGTCCAAACACACTAACGCTGAATGCCTGCCTCCTAGCTCTGTCAGGGCCCTATTCCACTAAGCTGTGCTGCTCCATGGGCTACATCCTACTGTAATATAGAATGTTAACCCCTTAAGGGCAGTGGGCGTTCTATGCCATCCTTGGGGAACCGGCTCTAAACGCTGGCGGGTGGCATAGAACGCCGAAGCCGTCCTATGTACTTACCCAGTCGCCGGCGATCCCACACCGGCGATCGCGGTGTGGGGACTCACCTGGGAGCTCAGGGAGTCCCCCTCCTTCCTCTCCAGCCCCCCTGGGCCATGTGATCACGAGGTCCTTGCGAGGACCTCACGATCACATGTATGGCATAGCCATCCGTAGCAATGCCAGCATGTGGAGTTCCTGTAATGACAGGTACTCCCCCTGCTGCCTGTAAATAGTAAAAATAAAGTTAAAATTACAGTTTAGCCCCTTAAGGACTGAGCCAAATGTACACATTGTGAACAAAACAAAACGTAAACAAAACCTGGCATTTGCGCTACAAGTCTGTTCAACCGTTATTCACCTCTTTCATATTAAATGCACCCACCCTTATTATAAATAATTTTATTCAGGAGAAACAGGGCTTTCATTTAATATCAAATATTTATCTATGAAACATAATTTAATATGAAAAAAATGGGAGAAAATAAGAATTATTTAAATTTTTTTAGTTCTACATGACATTTTAACTGTCAATGTCATAATACTGTTTGCTTTTACTGCAATAAAATACACATATTTGTATTCAGCAAAGTCTCACGTGTAAAACAGTACCCCCTATGTACAGGTTTTATGGCGTTTTGGGAAGTTACAGGGTCAAATATAGCACGTTACATTTGAAATTGAAATTCGCCAGATTGGTTACGTTGCCCTTTGAGACTCCAAGGTATTGCAAATGGGGTATGTCCAGTCCCATTTGGTCACAAACACTGGCCAAAGTTAGCGTTAGTATTTGTTTGTGTTGAAAAACAAGCCCCACTAATTGGCATACCATTTGCAATACCTTGGGTTGTCTACTATTGCAAATGGTATGCCATCATAGGGGTAATTTTCATTCTTGGGCTACCATAGGGTCTCAAAGGCAACGCAACGTATTTCCCCTCTGATTTGTGACTGACCTCTGACCCCTCCCTTTTCTTATTGATATGTTTGTTTTTATTTGAATATCCATCTCTTCATCTCTGTACCTAGATACATTTCCCCCTCCCTTACCTTTATTGCAAGCTCTCTGACCCTCTCATCTCTTTATTCAACAGCCTGATTCCCCAACTTTGCAAGCCCATTCCTTCAGTGAGCAAGCCTGATGCCCACCCTCCCCTCCCCACACCATCCCACCCCATGCTCATTATTACATTTATAGATTGTCTGTCACACCTACATTTTAGTTAGGTTAAAAAAAACCTGCCTCTTATTAGTACACTCCTGCACTTACTTAACCCATAAAACACCTTCACCTACTCTTGATATTCCAGTTATCTCCAATTTTTATTTTTCACAGTTTAGCAATGATCTGTTCTCCTCCTCTTCATTTCCTCAGTCTCCTTCAGTATAAAAATCTCTCCTTACACCCACTTCACTCATCCCCCCATCCACATTTACATATGCCCTTCTCTGCTACACTCCCTCCTTCTTTCATTTCATGCCTTACACTCATTTTTATACTCCCTCACTCCAACCCACAATCGATTTCATCCTAGACCCCATGCATACAAAACCCATTCACACCTCCTGCCACTTTCTCTCCAACTACTTCTAGCAGCTGGTGATGTCTCTCCCAATCCAACCAGAAACCCCACAAACCTCATCACAATACCCTGCCCTTTACCCTCACTTACCAAAATTAATTGTGCACTCTGGAATGCCCGCTCCATCTGCAGTAATTTAAAATCAACAACCATACACGACTTTTTCATCTCAAACTCACTCACACTGCTTGCACTTACAGAGACCTGGTTGTCCCCCTCTGATAGCGCTACTCCTGCCTCTTAATGTTTTGGTGGGCTACAATTCTCTCACACTCCCAGACTCAACTGTAAAGGAGGCGGCATGGGCATCCTTCTCTCCCCTCAATGTACCTTTCAACCAATCATAACTCCCCCTGCCCTATCCTTTTCTTATTTTGAAGTTCACACTGCCCGCCTATTTAAACCCACTCCTTTAAGAATTGCTATAATCTACCGCCTCCCCGGTTATCCTAGACTATTCATTGAGCACTTTTCTTCCTGGTTTCCCCACTTCCTCTCATCTAGCACTCCTTCCCTTATATTTGGGGATTTCAATATCCCAATCAATAACCCCAATTGCACTGATGCCTCTCGTCTGCTCTCTGTAACCTCCTCCTTTGGCCTTACGCAATGGTCCAATCTAGCAACCCATACAGCAGGAAACACTCTTGATCTTGCCTTCACCAACCTCTGTACTGCCTCTAATCTCTCCAATATTCCTTTTCCTCTATCTGACCACCATCTGCTGACTTTTGACATTGGCATACCTAAGACCCAATTGACACCACCGTCTGAACATCACTCTCACAGAAACCTCCAATGTCTTGACCTAGAGCATTTCTCCACTAATCTCCAAACTCTCCTTTTACCTATCTCAAACCTCACCTGTCCTAGTTCTGCAACCTCCTTCTACAATTCCACCCTCTCCTCAACTAGACATCCTGGCACCTTGTACATTTAAACGCTGCAGGCCCCCCAACAACAACCCTGGCACACCAAGCTCACTCGATACCTCCAAAAATGCTCCAGAATTGCTGAATGTTGTTGGAGAAAGTCTCACTGTGCATCTGACTTTCTCCACTATACATTTATGCTGAGCTCATACATCTTGGCTCTTTACTCTGCAAAAGTTAATTACTTCAATACCCTCATAACCACACTCTCCCACGAACCCAAACGACTATTTCACACATTTAACTCTCTTCTTCGCCCCCTGCTGTTCCTCCTCCACCTACTAACTTGACCGCCTCAGACTTTGCAACTCACTTCACTGACAAGATCTCTACAATCAGAGGAGAGATCTCTTATCTTTCTTCTTTCCCTTACAATATTTCCCCTAACTTCACTCCCTCTGCTGTTCTATGTTCATTCGCACCCGCTACATTGGAAGAGGTTTCTGCTTTGCTCCAGTCCTCCCGCCCCACCACCTGCTCCCTAGATCCACTTCCCTCGCATCTCATCCGTACTCTGTCTTCTTCTCTTTCTCCACCTCTCACTAAAATTCTCAATCTCTCTCTCTCCTCTGGTATATTTCCATTGCCCTTCAAACATGCAACTGTAACCCCAATTCTAAAGAAGCCCAGTCTTGACCCTAACTCCCCATCCAACTATCGTCCTATCTTGCTACTGCCTTTTGCATCCAAGATCCTTGAAAAAATTGTGTATGCGAGATTGACAGACTTCCTCGAATCCAACTCTCTGCTAGACCCGCTTCAGTCTGGTTTCCGCGCTAAGCACTCTGTGGAAAAGGCACTGACCAAAGTATCCAGTGATCTACTCGCTGCAAAATCTCGTGGTCACTACTCTATCCTAATTCTCCTTGACCTGTCTGTGGCTTTTGACACTGTTGATCATCAACAGCTTCCTCTCATCCTCCGCAATATCAGTCTACAAGATATTGCTCTCTCCTGGTGCTCCTCCTACCTCTCCCAGCGCTCTTTCAGTGTTTCTTTCTCTGGCTCTGCTTCTTCACCCCAACTCCTCTCTGTTGGTGTCCCCCAAGGTTCAGTCCTTGGTCCCCTACTCTTCTCCATCTATACTGCCTCCCTTGGTAAACTCATTAGCTCCTTTGGCTTCCAATATCATTTCTATGCAGATGACACGCAAATCTACCTGTCCTCTCCTGATCTCTCCCAGTCCCTCTTGACTAGTGTCTCTGACTGCCTCTCTGCTGTTTCTAACTGGATGGCTTCCCACTTCCTTAAACTAAACTTGACCAAAACTGAAATTCTAGTCTTTCCTCCCTCAAGTGTTGTTACTCCTGTGTCTGTCTCCCTCCAAGTCAACGGTGCTACCATCAGCTCCATCACGCAGGTGCGCTGCCTAGGTGTTCTCTTTGACTCCGACCTCTGCTTCAAGCCTCATGTTCAATCTATCGCCAAATCCTGTCATTTCCATCTCAAAAACATTGTGCGCATCCGCCCCTACTTAATGCCAGATGCGACTAAGGTGTTGGTCCATTCCACTGTCCTTTCTCGCCTTGACTACTGTAATCCGCTTCTCAGTGGTCTTACGTGCTCCCAACTAGCGCCGTTACAGTCCATAATGAATGCGGCGGCGAGGCTCATCTTCCTGTTTGCCCGCACCTCCCATGCCTCACCCTTCTGTCAGTCCCTACATTGGCTTCCTATAAAATATAGAGCTCAATTTAAAATTCTGGTTCTTGCTTTCAAATCTCTACATAAAGCTGCTCCCACCTATCTATCCTCCCTTATACACAAGTATGTCCCGTCTAGGCCCTTACGATATGCTGAAGACTTACGTCTATCTTCTGTCCGTACTCCCACCCCTGATGCTTGCTTTCAAGATTTCTCGAGGGCTGCACCGTTCCTGTGGAACTCGCTTCCCTCCTCCGTTAGATGCTCACCCAGTCTCCACTCCTTCAAAAAATCGTTAAAAACCCACTTCTTCATACAAGCATATCAATTGAACTGTTAATAGCTCCTGACTGATTCCTCTTCTGCAACTGTCACTAGTCTAATACTATCCTTACCTTTTTGTGTCATTTTACCCCACTCGCTCTAGCATGTAAGCTCATTGAACAGGGCCCTCAAGCCCTCTATTCCTGTGTGTCCAACTTGTCTGGTTACAACTACATGTCTGTTCGCCCACCCATTGTAAAGCGCTGCGGAATTTGACGGCGCTCTATAAATATCATAATAATAATAATAATAATAATAATAATAATAATAATAAACAATCTGGCTAATTTTAATGTGAAAAAAATGAAACACAAGCCTTATATTTGACGCTGTAACTTTTGAAAACACCATAAAACCTGTAAATGAGGGGTACTGTTGTACTTGGGAGACTTCGCTGAACACAAATATTTGTGTTTCAAAACAGTAAAAAGTATCACAGCAATAATATCGTCCTTGTAAGTGCTGTTTGTGTGTGAAAAATGCATAAAACTTCACTTTTACTGGCG
>OW240912.1:225232933-225247933 GCA_933207985.1 Pelobates cultripes | reverse complement strand
AGCCATCTTGGGTAAGGGCAATTGCCAGAAAGTGCCTAAAATAAAGGGAAAATTACAGTAAACATACACTTATTGGGTAAGTATTTGCAGGGTCTCCAGACATGGATCAGTGCTGTCTTTAGCCTGTTTTGAAGCTGTTTCGCTGGTTTCTTATAGAATTTAACAGTGCACATTTTTACTTAATACTTTACCACAGGTAATATTTAGTTATTATTTGTCAGGTGTCTGATTCTTCACCAGGATCTGGTTACGAGGATAAAACAGTGGAAGGAATCGGTTATGACCTGACTTCCTCCAGAAGGTTGTCGCTTCAGCATGACCTATCAATGTGCAGCCACATGACATGTGGGCAGGGCTTACAAAGTAAGTTCCAGAGGCCTTAGGGGTAAGAAAAGAGGCCCAGCTTTACCCTGTGGAGGAAGTTATTTCGAACCCCAGAACTACACCACTTAAGTTGCACACTTATGGATCATAGGTGGACGCAGACATGTCCAAAATTGTACGCCTACCATTGAAGGAGGCCAGCCAGCTGTGACTTCCACTGCTGTTTCTACAAACATGAAATATGTGATTAAAGATCTAAAGGCTACTATGGAGAAAGATATTAAAAGCCAAGATTGAAGAGGCAGTCTGAAGTCTTCAGGTTATAACTGACTTCTTCACAGAAACTTCCCTAGATGTAACTAGGATATTCTCTGGATCAAATGGCTTTATAGCAGCTAAGAAAGCATTATGGTTCTGTTTCTGGGATGATGACTCATCCTCCAAGTCTGCCCTCTACACCATTCTATTTGAAGGGGTGGTGCTGTTTGGGAAAATTTTGGATAATTCCATTGAAAAGGTGAATGAGGGCTGCAAGATATTGGTACCTTAGGATGGAAGTTCCAGGGATCCCAGCTCCTCATAGTCTGACCGGAGAACCTCCACTGACCAGTATTTCTGAGATACATGGAGCTACTGGCCCTGCAGGGAATACTCCAGAGGTAACTCATGGCAGTTGGTAAACCTGCCTTTCAAGGTTCTAATGGAGCTATAACGCAGTCGTTTTTGCTCTTCAGCAATGAACAGATCTCCTCCAGTACTAGGAGCCTCATTTTTCTGATCACACATACCTGGGTGCGTCATACTCTGAAGGCTTGAGTGGTATCCATGGTCCAGATTGATATAGACTGGAGTTTTTTCTTAACGGGCACAGGAGTCTCCATACCAACAGGAGTATTAAGACCAATGAATAAAAAGGTAAATCGCTGAAGGAAGAAGCCTTCTGGACGAAGAGGTGATTTTTTTTTTTTTAAGGTCCCAGAACAAGAGCAGTTCCAGGGACAAGTTTCACCTCTCTTCTGGTGCTAAGAGGAAAAGCACATGAAAGCCTACACTGGACCTAAAAGGGGCCAACAAGAGGCTGAATGTTAGAGTCTTCAGGATGGAGTCAATCAGATCCATATCTCAAGCAATCTGGAAGGATAATTTCCTTACCTCTATATATCTCAAGGATACTTACTTTCAGTCCAATCTGCAGAGATCTTCGTCATTAGCTCAGAAGAGAACTTCCATGTTAGTGCCCTACCATTTGGCCTCAATGCGGCCCCAAGAATGTGCTTTTAGTGTTATTGAGAGTCCAGAACTCCACCTGGTTCCATTATCTGGAGGATCTACTTCTGATAGCCTTAGACGCTGAGAAGGCAGGCACACATAGGTATATAGTTCTTTCATAACTCCTAAAGTTTGGCTGCTTGATGAATATCAAGAAAAGCAGTTTCAGACCAGCTCAGTGGTTGACATTACCGAGTGGAAAATTCTAGGCTCTGCTTTTCCCTATCTTGGGAACAGTTCCACAGATTATAAAGGTTTTCTCTCCCAGTTTCTTCATTTCTGTTTGGTAACAGCAAGAAAATAGATGCAACTACTAGGAATCCTGGCTTCCACCAGCAGACTTGTCAGATGGGCCCAATGGCATCTCTGGATTCCTTACAGATCCTTCCTATCTTGGTCTAACAAGAGAAAGATTATTGGAGCCAGCCACTTACTATGTCCCCATCAGTGGAGTTGCACCTTACCCTGGCAGCTGAAAAAAGGATTAGATCTCTGAGTTTCCAGTGAACAGAGCCTCATTGGTCAATTATTAGCTCGAATTCCAGTTTTTATAAGATTGGTTGCACAGTGTTTGGACCAGGTTGCACAATATTTCCATTCATTTGTATGGAATTAAGAGTCATTTTCAAGGCTCTGCTTCACTTCAGAGGCTTGCTGAAGAACGAGTGGGTCCAAATTTTCTCAAATATCAATGCAACTGTATCCTATATCTACCAAGATGGGTCTCACAGATACGTATTGATGGAATTCCAGCCCATAATGAACAGGGCACAGAAGAACAACCAGTGGCTCAGAATTCCATGGCTGTTTGCCTGAGCCGAATAACTATGGACAAGGTGGATTGGCAACCAGGTCCTGACGTATCCTCGTGGTTGACGCAGATTGTCTGATACCCTACATAGATCTGATGTCCATTTCTTGGAACTACCAGGTCCAGAAGTATTTTTTACATGCTAGGACCAGAATGCTCAGGTTCAGGATACACTGACTCAAATTTAGAATTTTAGTCTGATGTGCATATTTTCCTGTTTTCGACCTTCTTAAAAAGGCAATGCAAAAGGTGACAGTGGAAGACCGTGTCGACTCTAATTCCTATGATGAATAAGATGATTCTGGAACCTCTAAGGGAAATTCCTGTACATCCAGACCTATTACAAGGCCCCATGACACACCAGGATCCTCAAGTTCTGGTGTTGATGCGGGAGTCCATATTAGTATAGGCATCCCTGAGACGGTCATTGAGATCCTCTTACAATCCTATACAGGCTTTACTAAGTTTGACATGCTTTTGTCTGTTGGAATTACTCCTCGTTCAGGCCTTGAAAGGTTCTGTGTTATAACACTCTAGAGGAGCACTTAGCTGCACTTTGCTTCATATAGGCATTGATTGAAATCATGCCTCCACTGAGTGTGGTAAAGCCAATATGTGACGTACCACTGGTCACACGGGCCCTGACTGAACCATTATTCGAACCTTGAGAAGGAGCTTCCATGGTGGTAGCACAGAAAGTGCTGGTGGCTGGTACCCCAGCAAGGAAAATGGGTGAACTCCAGGCTTGATCCTGTGAACCCCCTTTCACTACTTTTCAACAGATATGGTCGTCTTGCATTTGGCACCTGAAGATCCTGCCTATGGTGAATGCTTATCTATATCATTCTCTACCTGTACTGAAGGGTACAGATTGAGCGTTGATGCCCCTGGTGCTTTGCTTCACGTAAGCAACAATTGAACTCAAGCCTCCACTGAGGGTGTTGAAACCAATATGTGATGTACCACTGGTCTCACAGACTCTGACTGAACTTCTAGCAGGAGCTTCCATGATGTTAGCCCAGACGTTGCTGTTGCTGGTGACTGGTAACTCAGCAAGGTGAATGTGTGCACTTAGCTGCACTTTGCTTCATATAGGCATTGATTGAAATCATGCCTCCACTGAGTGTGGTGAAGCCAATATGTGACGTACCACCGGCCCTGACTGAACCATTATTTGAACCTCTAGAAGGAGCTTCCATGGTGGTAGCACATAACGTGCTGGTGGCTGGTACCCCAGCAAGGAAAATGGGTGAACTCCAGGCTTGATCCTGTGTACCCCCATTCACTGAATTTCAACAGGATATGGTTGTCTTGCATGTAGCACCAATGATCCTGCCTAAAGTGAGAGCCTTTCAATGCCGTTCTCTACCTGTAGCAAAGGATTTGGGGCATTCTCCACTTGTGCTGTTACTGCATCTTGTGGGCTTCCATGGCAATGGTCTCTGCTGAAACTTTGTAAAGTTGGCATTTGGACCTCATTGAACTAGTTTGTCCTGCATTACATATTGGACATTGAAGCAATTAATGAGGCACAATTTGGACGTCACATCTGTTCTCTACCTGTGCTGGAGGGTATCAGGGCACTCTCCTCTCATGCTGTTGCAGCATCATGGGTTTCCATGGCAATTGTTTTTTGCTGACACTTTTTGTAAGCTAGCATTTGAACCTCTTTAGACACGTTTGTCTGGCATTTCATACTGTTCGTTAAAACAGTCTATGATGCACAATTTGGTACTCAAGTACTTAACGCAGTTCATTCTTCTATCTATGTTGAATTATTCTGATAATTTGATTGGCTATTCTGTCCCTCGCTTTGTAAGCTTGGGTATTCCCCATGTGTATATGCTGCCATGATTAGCCAGGAAAGTGGAAAATTTATTCATACTTACCGTAATTTTCTTTTCCTGGCTACTATTCATGGCAGCATATACTTTCCACCCATTAATGTCTCTATTTATGTACTGTAGATCTTGTAAACTGACTGAGGACCTTAGGGATGGAGCCTCCTTTTAAAACCTTGGTGGTTTTCCTGTCCTATCGGCTGTAGGAGAGGAGCTAACCCATGTGTATATGCTGCCATGAATAATAGCCAGGAAAAGAAAATTACGGTAAGTATGAATAAATTTTCCAATATATATATATAGGCCATTAGGCCTGAATTTGTGGGAGGAGTAAGTCCCCTACTTAAACTCCCAGCCCCTACTCACCGCTGCCGCTCAGCTGATTGTCTGTACCTGTTTCCAGCAGTCAGACGTCCTGTTCAATCCTCCGTCCATTCGAGGTCCTTCCACTCGGTTTTTTCCCCGGTCGAGGTACCCGACTTCCGGTCACGAGACCGGCACGTTCACGTAAGCGAGGCGAGGGAATTAGCGTTCGCTATTCCCCGCCGTTCGGGCCTAAAAACGTAGGGGTAGGCTCCCTCTTTCGCATTTACACGAATACATGCTTTTCGTTAAAGTCTCCGTTCACGCCAAAACGCACGAACGTTCGGCTCATTTCACTATCGTTTAAACATATTCGTACGGAAACTACCGAATATATATTTAAAGTATTAAGCTCATTATTATCTGTATTCCCTTTTTCCGTTCGGTCACTCAGTACCAACCTATTTCGTACGGTTAAATACACGAACACCATCTTACTAATTCATATTCGGTTATATTTCTAGTCTAACAAGCTAAAGTATGCATAAGTTCTAATCATACGAATCCTACTACATTTTTTCGTTTATTCCTTGTTCGGTCAGATTATTACGAATACCTTCACATCAGTATGGGGTTATACTATCTGGTTTAACTACCAGCCTTGTGTTTTTCCTACCTTTCTTAACCGATTAACGTTTTTTTCTGTAATAAACATACTGTTTTAACCATGGTACATACCTTCATACGTGTCTAATACAAGCAATACCATTCTTTCTAAAAACACTCAGATATAAGTCATTTAAACACTACGTGCAAGAAATACCCATTACACCAAAATCCGTACTATTCCTTTCACATAAATCACGCTGTCACATATTTTGGCTTTTACAGATTGCATCGGTCTCTTGCTTTTCTGCGCTAAAGTTGTTATTTCAAGGTCCTTTTATTACAGGAACAGGTATGGTATCTTATCACTTTGAGTTATCAGGTTTTATCACTTACCTTCACATCTATCGCTAAATATGGAAATTGTCTTTGGTTAAACCCTTAGATCCTGTATTATTCTAAGCTTCCACCGATTCTACGCAGTTAACCTGCCACGCTTAAACATAATCTCTGTACTTCAAAACCAAGGTATAGTTCACTCTCTTTTCCATACTAGACCTCACGCGGTCTCAACTCCATTACTACCTTTCCTCAGGCTTACGCCCACGATACGTTATCTCTTTACTACTTGTCTACACAGACATTCGGTCGTACGGCCATCAGGCTCAGAAAACACCAAAAACCTGACCCGGTACTCAGCCATACCTTCAGGTACTTACGTCCTTACTCAAGTACGTCCATTCGCTACCCCAAGGCCTCATTCTGCCTTCTCACTAATATCTAAAATCATCCCATTCTTACACCTAACCTCCCAGATCCCTCAATGCAGGATCTCACGTTGCGCCCCTAACAAACCTTCTCCCAATACTATTCATACGACATCACGATACGCATAAATACATCAACATCTGTCTTAAACCCTCAGGATTCTTCCTCAAAGACAGCATTAAGACAAGACTCTCTACACTTATCAGGAGGCTCCAGATACCATTTGCGACCAGTCAAGGTTAGTATCCACACACCACTCCAGTCCTCTCACTTTACCCTTAAGCATACAATCGAACTGGCTATAGGGCACAGGCTAATGCCTTAGCCCACCCTATCAGGAAATCCGATCCCGCGAGGCCTATCACCCCCACCCCACCTCAACACGGAGGTACGGCCCCACGCCCAAACCATAGTTATAAGCCTCGCATGCCCTACTACAGGGCTCTAGTTAGGGCCTCACCTGTCACGGCCACACGTTTTGATTTCTCTTATCGTCTCCGAGAGGCCAACATCCCGCTACCACGTCTGTGGCACCTACGTCATAAGCCAAATCATAGGTAGAGCCTCTCGCCGCCACTTGGCATTAGCAGGGCCTCACCTATCCAGTCATTCAACAGTTAGGTTTTTCGCCTCGGCATCTAGCATTACAGTCCTGTTCTTCCAAATACACCACACCCCATACCCCCCTACTTACCTCACTTCCCTTCTAATATATCTTTCACATAATCATTCCTTTTTAGAATGTCCCAAGAACCAATTCCAACCGAAGAACTGACAGAAGAAACACCATTCACGCCAATCAGACCCGTGTCTCCAGGCAAATCACTCACTCTTTCAACCCCCACATCCTTGAGAGCATGGACTATTCCCAAAATCACGGCCGAGCTTAGGCTCAGGGGAATCCCCTTTCCGGCTACAGCTAGAAAAGCAGAACTTTACAGGCTGCTTACCCACCTAGCCCCCGAGCCTAGGCCTGGAACTAGCTCTCAAGGACAACCACCAAGAAACAGCACGGCCACCCAGGATACCCTGGCAGATATCTTGGCCAATCTACAGAGCCTCAATAGCAGGCTATCTAAGGTGGAGAGCGCCATCTCCTCCTCAGGTACTAACACCGAAGTCCCAGTCTCTACCACGGCTGTACCTGCTATACCTACATGCCCCCCTATACTCCCCCCTCCAGCACCTGGCACAGCCATCACACCAGCACACTCTGTCCCAGACTCTATCAGGAAAGATATCCTAGACGGGAAGGATGTGTGTCTGGTGTCTTTACTCATAGCCTCTCAGGATATACTCGAGAACAAGGCATACAACTATGGTGACATTTCAGTCGTGCTCAAAACGAGGGATCCCAGGCTCAATAAAAAATTGTCTATCCCCCAGTTCATGATAGCTTTCGGGATATACCGCGACGTCATTTGCACGGTGTATCCCCATAGGAGAGAAGAGCTAGATCTCTATCTCCACAAGGTAGTGGATCTAGGCATCAAGTACGGGGGCTCTTCCTTCTATGACTACCACAAGTCAGTTTCAGCGAAGGCGGCGACCCATCTCAAGCAGTTCAACATTAAAATGAACTGGGGTCAGATGGACACAGAACTTTTCTGTCGCCACTTCGCTGGACTCAGGCCCCCGGCTTGTGCCATCTGTAATTCTACATCCCACATGGCGGACTTATGTCCCGTCGAATCAGATCCCACCACCTCCACTCCCACCCCTCACCCCTCGTTCACACCTCACTCCACTTTCACCCCTCACAACAAGCCAGCGGGTGGTCTTCGGGATAAGCTGGGTAGGCCCATCTCCTTTTTAGGTAAGGCGCAGGTGTGCAATAATTTCAACGCAGGCTCCTGCAGTTTCAGCGCCTGTAGATTATTGCACATCTGCTCCATATGTTTCAGGGCACATACCAAGACCATGTGTCCAGCCAGGTTGTCACCAAACAAATGACTAACCGACATAAATATCGACAACCTGTTTTTTTATCTAAGGTCTCACCCCAGCAGGCACTTGGTGGATTTTCTCACCACAGGTTTCTCACAAGGGTTTCACACAGGCATAGTAGCCATTCCCCCAGGTACACTAGAATGTCCTAATCTCCAGTCAGCATGTTTAGACCCAGTCGCTACAGACACTCTCATTTCCTCAGAAACCACTAACGGTTTCATGATCGGACCCTTCACCTCTTCACCGTTTTCCTCCTGGCGCACTAACCCTATTGGTATTGCTATTCACAAATATTCTAATAAAAAACGTCTTATTATCGATTTATCGGCACCGCACTCCTCTTTTGTTTCAAGCATAAATGCACTTATTCCAGCAGACGAATTCTCACTTCAGTATGTTACCATCGACGACGCCATACAGTCAATCATAACATCTGGTAATCGACTCTGGCTCAGCAAAACAGACATCACTAATGCCTTTAAATTACTGCCCATACACCCCTCACTCTGGCACTTACACGGTGTTAAATGGCGAGGGAACTATTACTTCTCAACACGACTCACTTTCGGTTCTCGAAGCAGTCCCAAACTTTTCGACATTTTCGCATAGTCACTATGCTGGCTGCTTCTGAACGTCATCAGGTGTCACTCCGTTATTCACTATCTAGACGACTTTCTACTGATAGAGCCAGGGTCATCAACACCCTCAGCAATCAAAAGTACTACCGCACTATTTTCCACACTTGGAGTCCCTTTGTCCCCAACCAAAACTATAGGACCCACAACAAAGTTGACCTTTTTAGGCATAGAGCTCGACTCTGTCAGACTCAGAGATAGCCTTCCCCACGACAAACTTTCACGATTGAGAGGGGAGATAGACACGTTTCTGCGGAATGACGTTTGCACCAGGAGAGAACTTCAGTCCCTTCTCGGATCTCTGAACTTCGCCATGCGCATCATTCCGCAGGGAAGGTCTTTCATATCCAGACTTCTTTGCTTGCTCCACGGAGTCCTGGAATCCGGCACAGTTTCTTTGGACCCCCATGCCAAGGCTGACTTAGCTATGTGGGGAAGTTTTAGGGGGGATAAACATGGAATGGTATCTCCATGTTTATCCCCCCTCTCTCCACCTCTTCACCCATCATCCACACAGACGCAGCAGCCAACACCGGTTTCGCAGCCATTTTCGGGAACCACTGGTTTAGGGGCCACTGGCCCACTGAGACGGATGCCTTGCCAGGATTCAGGGAGACCTCAGCCCTATTTGAAATTTACCCCATTGTGGCGGCCGCACACACCTGGGGTCATCTCTGGTCCGGCAAGGCAGTAAAATGCTACTCAGATAACTCGGCAGCTTGCGATATCATTAACAAAGGGCGCTCATCATCCCTGACCATCATGCGGCTGATTCGCAAGTTGACCTGGCTGGCAGCATCCGGTCAGTTTCACTTAGTATGTTCTCACATCCCGAGTATTCACAACATGGCCGCTGACGCTCTTTCTCGTTCTCAATTCCAGGCACTCCCAACGGCTCACCAATAGCCATCCAGGACACCACGGTTTCACGAACTAATCTTGGATTAAGCACACTCTTGCTTCACGCTAGATCACTCACTCACCAAGCATTATCACCCAACACTGCTATCACTTGCAATAGGGCACTTAACATATTTAACAAATTCACTGCAGAATTCGGTCTACAAGGTGACTTTTCTATCCAAACCATGGTGACTTTTGCCTCTTTCTGCCACCTACACCTTAAACTGTCGCACAACACCATTAAACTTTACCTCACCGGGGTTCAGCACCACAGCCTCACCAATTTTCCTAACAGCACTCCTTTTTTGTCATCATACCCCATTAAAAAGGTCTTGAAAGGTATATCAAAGGTTTCACCTCCACTCGCAAGCACTAGATTACCTATAGACGGGCCTATCTTCAGGTCACTTAGCAATCTCCTTGACACAGCCCCATTTGATAGCAACACCAATACGGTGATCAAATCTGCTATATATCTCGCTTTCTATGGTTTTCTCAGACCTAGAGAGTTCACCGTGGTTTGTCAAGGAGATATCGCGCTAAGCCTTAAAACTTCACACCTCACCAAGATAGAGGATCACTACCTACTGTCTATCCCTACCACTAAAACCAACCGGTCACTACACCCTACAATAATTCCTCTCTTCCCTACTGATAATGCCTGGTGTCCGGTGAAAGTTCTCGACCAACTACGGTCAACTCTTCACGCTCACCTGCCAGACTCTCCGCTCTTAACATTACAAGGGCACCCGCTTACCATGGCAAAATTGATGTTACATGTCAGAACCCTGTTATCTAAGCTCGGACACAACCCAGCTGCATTCTACGTGCACTCCTTCCGTATAGAAGCCGCCTCAGCAGCCTCTAGCACAAACGCACCGGTCCACATCATCAAAAGGCTGGGGCGATGGAAATCCTCCATATATAACGCATATATTCCGCAACCGGAGAAAGAGCTTCACCAAGCTTTCAGGAACTTGGTCTTGTAAAATGCAATAAAGTGTGTATTTTCTGGAATTTATCTTTTGCCCTCTTTTATTTACAGGCCCACTCGTACGTTGGTTTCGGCACACCACAACCAACTTTGCTCACAGATACTATCCATTACGTATTTAAATTCCGAGCACAAATATATATTTACCTATATATACATAAAAATAATTTTTAAAAACTATATACATATTTTAAAAACTATATACATATATATACACACACACGTGTGTGTGTGTGTATATATATATATATATATATATATATAATTCAATGTATGTATTTATTTAGTAATTTTACATAATTTTTCATTTTATTAATTACAATTTGCAGGACCTGCCTGACAACCCTTGCCAAAAGATCAGGGAATTTAATTTGCTAGCACTATATTTAACCCTGTAAGTTTCCAAGACAACAAAAAACCTGTACATGGGGTACTGTTTTACTCGGAAAACTTTGTTGAACACAAATATTAGTGTTTCAAAATAGTAAAATGTACTACAATGACGATATCGTCAGTGAAAGTGACATTTTTTGCATTGTTCACACACAAATGGCACTTACACAGACGATATAATTGTTGTCATACGTTTTACTGTTTTAAAACACTAATATTTGTGTTCAGCGAAGTCTCCCGAGTATAAAAGTACCCCTCATGTACAGGTTTTATGGTGTTTTCAAAAGTTACAGAGTCAAATATAAGGCTTGCGGTTCAGTTTTTTCACATTGAAATTCGCCAGGTTGGTTATGTTGCCTTTGAGACCGTACGGTAGCCCAGTAATGAAAATTACCCCCATGATGGCATACCATTTGCAATAGTAGACAACCCAAGGTATTGCAAATGATGTATGTCCAGTCTTTTTTTAGTAGCCACTTAGTCACAAACGTTGCCAAAATTGGCGTTCAAATTCGTTTTTTGCATTTTTCACACACATATAACAATTATTAACACTGACTTTGGCCAGTGTTTATGACTAAGTGGCTACTAAAAAAGACTAGACATACCCCATTTGCAATACCTTGGGTTGTCTTCTTTTGCAAATGGTATGCCATCATGGGGGTAATTCTTATTCCTGGGCTACCATGCGGTCTCAAAGGCAATGTAACCAATCTGGCACATTTCAATGTGAAAAAAATGTAACATGCTATATTTGACCCTGTAATTTCCTAAAACACCATAAAACCTATACATGGGGGTACTGTTTTACATGTGAGACATTGCTGAATACGAATATGTGTATTTCATTGCAGTAAAAGCAAACAGTATTATGACATTCACAGTTAAAATGTCACATAGAACTAAAAAAAAATTTAAAATCTTATTTTCTACCATTTTATTTATATGTTATTCATATTAAATTTTGTTTCATAGCTAAATATTTGATGTTAAATGAAAGCCCTGTTTCCCCCGAATGAAATGATATATAATAAATGTGGGTGCACATTATATGAAATATGAAAGAGGCGAATTACGCCTGAACAGACATATAGCACAATAGCCCCCACCCTCAGGGACCCCCTACCGCCCGGCTCTGGGGAGAGGAAAGGGTTAAACTTACCTTTTTTCCAGCGCCGGGCGGGGAGCTCTCCTCCTCCTCTCAGCCTCCGATCCTCCCTTTCGGCTGAATGCGCGCGCATTCAGCCGGTCTCATAGGAAAGCATTTACAATGCTTTTCTATGGACGCTTGCGTGTTCTCACTTTTCACAGTGAGAATCACGCAAGCGCCTCTAGCGACTGTCAATGAGACAGCCACTAGAGGATTTGGAGGCTGGATTAACCCTATTATAAACATAGCAGTTTCTCTGAAACTCCTATGTTTATAAAAAAAAAAAGGTTAATCCTAGAGGGACCTGGCACCCAGACCACTTCATTAAGCTGAAGTGGTCTGGGTGCCTAGAGTGGTCTTTTAAGTCACTCAGTTCTCGAACGTCTCAGTCACCAAATCAATTGATGGAGCTCTTGTTAGCAAAAGACACAGACTCGAAAGTGCTTAACAAAAAGTCTCGATGAGTATATTTTCAGGGCTAACATTTATACACAATTTGTCACGCAAGCAGCGAGATTTATCGCTTCCTTATAGTTAATAGTACATACTTGTGTGTGGCAGCAGAAGATAAGCATTTGAATAAAGACAGAACAGGAACATCCTGAGGTCGAGCAAGGTCACACATCCTCTAGAACAGGGGTTCTCAACCCAGTCCTCAGGACCCCCTACCAGTCCAGGATTTGGGGATTACCTGGGTGTGTCTCAGGTGTTTAGAAAAAGGGAAAAAAACACCTTAGACTCTAAGGTGTTTTTTTTTTTCTAAACACCTTAGACACACCCAGGTAATCCCTAAACCCTGGACTGGTAGGGGGTCCTGAGGACTAACGTTGAGAACCCCTGCTCTAGAAGGAAGACCTTGGTACAAAATACATCTGCCAAAGTCAGCATAATTATTTCAATTATTATTATTATTTTTCCAAAATATGTATTTATCTATATCTATATGTATTTAATAAAATATACAAGATTAGAAACATATATGTTTTAGGCACAACTTTTAAAAGCAATTAAGCTGTAGGCATACACTGCACTGAAAATTCTGTTCATTTTCCTGTTTGCAATATTGCCAAGAACATATGCAATAATACCCCAGACACTGCTATAGAACATTACATCAAATGTCACAAGATACAAAAATAGTATATGATATCATGTGACTATAAGCTTTAAAAATCTCCTGTATATTATACTGACAGTAAACCATTGAATGGTTTTGCTAAAAGGCTAAATACATTATTGTACCTTTAATAGTACTTTTAACATCTGTCACATATGTTCTGCTGGGCAGCAGTGACACTTAAGAGCTCTGTCTGATGTACTGAAGCAGGCTATTAACCCCCGGGCTGTTTGTATAGTTAATCAATAATGCACACCTCAAAGCGATTAGAAAGGCTGCACCACCATGTCAGCAAGCACATTAATGCTAGAATACTGCACAGCAGTCAACCTAGCGATTAGTCTATAAATATAGTTTTTATCATAAATTACTACTTTGCTAGTCTTATTTTTTTGTAATTTCATGAAACTTTCCGTAACTGTCAAAAACAAGTTTAATTTTAAGACATATATAAAGTTAAAAACACTGCTTTGCAATATGCTGCTAGCATCCATTTATTACAAGTAAATATAACTTAATGTAATATTACTTATTACAACTTTTTTTTACAAATTATATTATTATTCGAGACAAGGAGCTTGTAGAGTACAAATCAGTGCATAACATTTTCTGGATATTTGATATTTTTGTGTGTGTGACATAGTTTTACAGATATTGATTGCCAGTAGTATTTTGTCTGTATAGTGTATTGTTACCACTGGTTTGCTTTGACCCATACACGGAAGCATTATGCAATTGTTCTTATGGGATTGATGGGATATTTGTTGGACCTTACACAGGCACGGTGTTGATTTGGTGTATCTGCTTTGAAACAAATGTTCCCTTTAAAATATGAGTCTGCACTTTTGTGAAAAAAATAAAAAAAATGGTACGAGAGAAAGCCAATCTCAGCTTGTCTATGGAATTCATATGTGTATGGAAAAAGGTTCCTAGAGAAAAATAAGTAAAGGTTTACAGTACAAGTTCGAAACACAGAAACAAGCAGGTAAATATGCAAATGTATACAAATAATCCATTATTTTTGTGTCAGTGACTTAATACAGGAAGGAGAACATATTTTAGTGAAATTAGATAGGATTCCCTCAAGTTTTACTCAAGAATATTCTACCATTTTATTTTATACAAAACAAATCCAGTGGAAACGCAATCAAAAAAGCTTGAATTTCTAGGGCAATATAAAACTGAACATCTGTGTGTTTTCTTGTGGCTGCTTTTGAGCATCCAAAACCGTTTATTTGATACATGTAAAAAAATTTTTATATATAATTAATAACACTATGAGCACATAATCAAAGCATTTATATATCTGGACTTGTGCACAAATCCCTTTCAGTTGAGCTGCAAAATTCAAAATGAATCAATTAGTTTGTCCATAAATGGACAGACTTTTGATTTGTTCAGTGCAGCTAAAATAGATATGTTCACAAGCCTAGTTATATCTAATATAAATCAAGGAGAATCTATCATACTGAAAAGAACATGGAATCCTATTTTTGTTTTTCTTCTCTGCTTCATTTAACTAAAATTATTTTGGTGCGTAGAGTGTCCCCTTAATAATGTAATGGAAGTTTTTCGTTACGAAGAAAGGCTATACAAATAGAATTGGTCTTCTTTAGAACAAATACATCAAGGGAGAGCTATGATATCACTATACAAATATATATAGGTGAAAACAGCTATCTGGTAAATAAGCTGCTCATTAGCAGGTCAGTACAACAGTCAGCCACTAAGATGTGAAGAAATATGATTGCACTAACAGCAGAGGAAAGGGTTCTATATAGTAATATCAATAAATATGTGGAATTCTCTCCAAATAAGTCTTTTTTTATTTTATTTTTTAATGATTTGAATATTCAACAATTATTTTTTAAAATATTGTTTTGTAAAATGTTTTTGAATGAGAATAAGGGCCTAGCGCAACTTATATGTGATGAAA
>OW240912.1:225077933-225227933 GCA_933207985.1 Pelobates cultripes | reverse complement strand
TCTCCATGGTACTTCTACCCTTTCTATACCACTATATGAGAGAAGTGTAGGATCTCCATTATGGTGTGTTCTGAAGTGATTGGAGAGGGAATGTTTCTCAAAGCCCCTTTTAATGTTGTAAACGTGCTCTCTAAGTCTAATCTTAAGTGTTCTTTTAGTTTGACCCACGTATTGGAGGCCACAAGGGCACTCCAACTTGTAGATAACTTATCTACAAGTTGGAGTGCCCTTGTGGCCTCCAATACGTGGGTCAAACTAAAAGAACTTATCTACAAGTTGGAGTGCCCTTGTGGCCTCCAATACGTGGGTCAAACTAAAATAACTTTTCTACAAGTTGGAGTGCCCTTGTGGCCTCCAATACGTGGGTCAAACTAAAAGAACACTTAAGATTAGACTTAGAGAGCACGTTTACAACATTAAAAGGGGCTTTGAGAAACATTCCCTCTCCAATCACTTCAGAACACACCATAATGGAGATCCTACACTTCTCTCATATAGTGGTATAGAAAGGGTAGAAGTACCATGGAGAGGAGGTGAGTTGAGTAAAACCTTGACATACCGGGAGATGTTTTGGATCTATACACTTAAGACCCTGATCCCCTCGGGTCTTAATGCAGAGCTGGAACTAGCTAATATACTATAGCATGGGATCAGCATTAATACCGGCCCATGCTGTAAATCATATATACAATATTTAGTTAATTGCCCTATTTTTTTAGTGTCCAGATTAAGGTAGTAATTTATATGCCCAAATGGTTGGGAATCCTAGATCTATATTGTTCTATTGCTGTAAGTACTGATATTACTAAGAATTTTATATATATATATTTTATAGAGAATTATATAATTTTTGATTGATATGTTAGGAGTTCCTATAATATAGAAACATATACTATTATGAGATGCCTTATCTTGTTTTTATTGTATTAGACATAGTTTATTATGCTATAAGTCTATACCAGCTAGTACATTCTTCTTTTTACAGTTCTAGAGATACTATCTGCTATTAGGTTTCTAACTTGATGAAAACTACTAATACATTTATATATTCTGTGGTCATCTGTGAAGAATGTAATTATTATTATTTACATATCATGATCAAGTAATACCCATGATATTATAAGAGTTAGGAGATTGATATCCAGGAGTGAGATGTATAAACATGTATATAGCAATCACTGTTATAGTGATTGTTTTATGTTTTGGATCTGTGTATAAATTCATTATTATTTTTTTAGTAGTTTAGTTTTTATATAGACTGTATCAGGCCAATATTGTGTTTTATGTGCAGTATTTTATATCTATTGTTGGGAAGTATTTTGTCCCTGTTTATACAAATTGCAGCTTTTTTTATGTTTTTCTTTTTACATGTGTTTTAAGAGGGGTATATACCCTTAAGAGATTTGAATTTGTTTTACCCGGCAAGTATAAAACTGCCGAATAATGCTCTGAGCACCTATCTTGAAAAAGCCCTCGTTAGCAGGGCGAAACGCGTTGATAGGGTGCCACTACTGTCTATCTGCAAGATTTATCTGCGGCAGACACTTTTAGTTATCTACAGAAGCCGGACTTTCAGTTAGCGTTCCTCCATAGAAGATATCACAGGCAGCCCTCCAGAGTGCACCGGAGAGGAGCTGCCCCGGGGGAAAAACACGAGCGGCTCTGAAAGGACTTTATCAGCTACTTCTACTATGATGAGTACCAAATTTTATCTAATGTAAGAGTTTTGAAGTTGGGGGGGATTTTTTTCCATTTGTATTCTGGGCAATAAATTTTGATACAGTATCACGCTATGTATCTTTTTTTGTTTCTTTTTTCTCAAGGTATTCCTACATGCTTTTGAGTTTCTACATATCACAACGTTATCTGGACTTTCTCACTATAGGACTTTGTTACAGAACTATATATTTTGGACACTTTTCTCTGCCTGATTTTTTTCATTTTTTGCATATGTATGCACCTTTTTTATTTCTAAGGGGATTATCTACTCAGCGCTGAAATTTTTATTTACATATATACATATATATTCACATACGTATATATACATATATTAATTCTACATATATATTTATGTAATATTTTTACATAATTAGGTATCTTAATTAATTACAATTAGCGGGACCTGCCTGACAACCCATGCCGAGAGTAAAGGGAATTTAATTTGCTAGCACTATATTTAACCCTATAACTTTTAAAGACACCATAAAACCCTGTACATGTGGGGTACTGTTCTACTCGGGAGACTTCACTGAACACAAATATTAGTGTTTCAAAACCGTAAAATGTATTACAACGATGATGATATCGCCAGTAAAAGTGACGTTTTTTGCATTTTTCACGCACGATATTATTGCTGCAATACTTTTTACTGTTTTGAAACACAAATATTTGTGTTCAGCGAAGTCTTTTGAGTACAATAGTACTCGTCATGTACAAGTTTTATGGTGTTTTCAAAAGTTACAGCGTCAAATATAAGGCTTGTGTTTCATTTATTTCACATTAAAATTCGCCAGTTACGTTGCCTTTGAGACCCTATGGTAGCCCAAGAATGAAAATTACCCCCATGATGGCATACCATTTGCAATAGCAGACAACCCAAGGTATTACAAATGGGGTATGTCCAGTCTTTTTTAGTAGCCACTTAGTCACAAACACTGGCCAAAATTGGCATTTTTTGCATTTTTCACACACAAACAAATACTAACACTAACTTTGGCCAGTGTTTGTGACCAAATGGCTACTAAAAAAGTCTGGACATACCCCATTTGCAATACCTTGGGTTGTCTACTATTGCAAATGATATGCCATTATGGGTGTAAATTTCTTTCCTGGGCTACTATAAAGTCCCAAAGGCAACGTAACCAATCTGGCGAATTTCAATTTCAAATGTAACGTGCTATATTTGACCCTGTAACTTCCCAAAACGCCATAAAACCTGTACATAGGGGTTACTGTTTTACATGTGAGACTTTGCTGAATACAAATATGTGTATTTTATTGCAGTAAAAGCAAACAGTATTATGACATTGACCGTTAAAATGTCATGTAGAACTAAAGAAAAATTTAAACAAAAAATCTTATTTTCTCCCATTTTGTTCATATTAAATTATGTTTCATAGCTAAATATTTGATATTAAATGAAAGCCCTGTTTCCCCTGAATAAAATGATATATAATAAGGGTGGGTGTATTTAATATGAAAGAGGTGTATTACGGTTGGACAGACATGTAGCGCAAATGCCAGGTTTTGTTTACGTTTTGTTTTGTTCACAACGTGTACATTTGGCTCCGTCCTTAAGGGGTTAAAGGAACTGAAATAAAAGATAAAACATAGATGTCAGGATACGATCCTGACAAAAAGGGACTGTAGATGAGTTACTTGCAACCTGCTTGCTAGCTGAGGTGGGCATTGCTTGTTTGGATGTAAATATTACATTCAATGAGAGTGAGGCATGACCAGAATGGGTAGGTGCACCGAGACATAGTCGTACACTGTTATGGAGTTGGATTCTTTGTATATGAGATTAGGTGGAAAAACTTTTGAGTAATAAAAAGTATGTAAATTCAGGAGTAAGATTGTTAGAAAAATAAGAAAAAAAGTGTATCCTTGTAATTAACAAATGCGATCTAACATAGGGCTCAATGAAACGTGACTAGCTGTGAAGACATTTTGGAAAGATGGGATGAAGCAGGTGAAACATGGTGAAGGGGGAGAGGAGTGAGGAGTACTGGGCCTTATCTTATGTTGCCAGACATTGACATAATTTATTTTGTGATCCATACATTGTTACAATGTCCAATACAAATTCAGTGGTACAATGTGAGCTATAACAAATAGTATAGTTTTATATTGTGTGCTGAATGTTTAAAACATCTAGTTCCTGTAAAATAAAGTTAGTTGCTGTTGTTTGCACCAAGAAAATGCTTGTTTGTCTCTTCCTTGAGGTCTCACAGGTATATTGTTATTTGTTGCCCTCTATAAAGGAGTTACTAATAGGACTAGATAGACAGAAACTTAATAATGAGAAGGAGAGGTAAAGGTCTAGGATAGGGGCTTAACAGAGCTCCCACACCCTGTGCCTTAACCAATGTGGTCACTTAGACTAGGAAAACGGGGATAACCCAAAGTGATATATAAATATAGAGGAAAAACCTAAGAGACCACTCTCATGGAGAGTGACCACTAGATTAAAATCCCAGTCCAATCTAGAAAAAGGTCTTAAAAGAAAATAAAAACTTTTTTAATAATACTAAAAATGCTGAGTTAAACCATAGAGTATAACCTGGTAGACCAAAGGCAACATTTAGGGGAGGTGCTAGATGCCTAGATAATACGTACTATATCAGGTCAAAAAAGTATATGGAATTAGCAAAATAGGATACATAAGCAATAATGAATGACAGCCTGATCCTACCTAATTGCTGTAACCAGCTAATGGAAGCAAAACCCAACCCTGGCTAAAAATATCCTAGTATAGAAAGACAAAAGTCCAATAGTAGGTAGAAAAGGCAGAAAACAATCCCTAAACACAGAGAACAGGAACAGCTACAAAGGAGCGAAAAGGGTATGACAAGGATAGCGGTAAATAAGTAACTACTATATTGACAAAATCAATAATATAAGTAGAGTGTCTGTCAGAAAAGTAAATCAGGTAAGATCCTCTCTAAATACTGAAGAGACAAAAATGGGGCATCCCTATTGATAAACCCTATAACTCCTGGAAACACCTTCAAGGGTGTTATTATTATTATTATTTTATTATTTATATAGCGCCAACAAATTCCATGGCCCTGTACAATGGGTGGACTAACAGACACATAATTGAGATCAGACGTACAGGAACAGAGGGGATTGAGGAACCTGCTTGATGAGCTTACATGCTAGAGGGAGTGGGGTATAGTGACACAAAGGGTTAAAGTAGGGGAATTAAATAGTTTGTTACAGAAGGGTTTATTGAGTGCTTGGTAGGTCATTTTGACAGATGCAGGAACGGAGTCATGGGGTGGGTGGATGAGAAACCTGCTGACAGTTTAATTGATACGCTTTATTGAAGAAGTGAGTTTTCAAAGATTTTTTTGAAGGAGTGGAGGCTGGGTGAAAGTCTGATTGAGGAGGGAAGGGAGTTCCACAGAATAGGTGCAGCCCTGGAGAAGTCTTGAAGGCGAGCATCAGGTGGGGATCCGGGCAGAGGATAGGAGTAGGTCTTGGGCTGAGCGCAGGGGTCTCGACGGGACATACTTGTGTATGAGGGAAGATAGGTATGTTGGAGCAGCATTATGTAGGGATTTGTAAGCATGCGCCAGAATTTTGAATTGGGCCCTATATCTAACTGGAAGCCAATGCAGGGACTGACAGAGCATGGAGACGTGGGAGGTGCGACCGGACAGGAAAATAAGCCATTTCATTATAGATTTCAGCGGTGCAAGCTGGGAACATGTAAGACCGGTGAGAAGGGGATTGCAATAGTCAAGGCGAGAGAGAACAAAAGCATGAACCAGTACCTTAGCCGCGTCCGACGTTAGATATGTTGGGGTGTTCTATATAAATGCTGAATCTGAAGTGACAATTCTGTAATCCTATAATTCTACCTCAGTATCAAAAATAGAAACAAAAAATAAAATAAAAAAGTAACCATCGTGTGTCAGTGCATAGTGCTGAAGTGCTCCAAAAGGCAGATAATAATGAAAAGCTTTTCCCAGAGTTATTTTCCAGACAGCAAGTTGGTGGAGATGTTGAATGTTTGTGCACCAAAGAGGACAATGAGGAGATATGCAAGTTACATGCAGGCACAGTTACTTGTATTGTTGTTGTCATACATAGTGGTGGATGACATGTACTGCACAAAAGAAGGTTAAGCATGTGGATAGTTCAAACCACTTTTGTGGTGAGGCCTCGGGAGGGGGGTGAGGAAGAGGTTTGCAAGTTCTCTCTTTTGTTGTAGAAACCTATTGTGCTCTTTGCAGCAGTGGAGCATACTCTGAAGCTAACAGGTCACCCTGACAGGTTGGCACTTCCATGGAAGGTAAGCTCCAGCATGTCTTTGTGGTATGTAAGAACAATAGTAATACCCCTATTAGTAATATTAAAACTAAGTGGGCAGCAGAATCCATACTTCAGACCTCATGCCGTAAATGCTGAATTTACGGCATTAGGTCTGAAGTATAATACGTTAAACCTGAAGCATGGACCACGACAGGTAATAATTTCTCTAACTTGTGTGCTAGCTACAGGTTATAAAGCTAATGTTCCTTTAGATACCCTCCTCAATCCCAAAATAATGGTGGCTGCATATTATTTCACGTAAAGGATCATGGGTGATACTTTTGTTGCTGCAAGACCCATGTGCCCTGTCAAACAGTCAGTGTCTGCTGGGCAACCAAAGATTTGATTAAACAAGGTTTACAATATATCTTACAGGTCTTCCTAGCCAGGGGCCTCTGTTACAACTAGACGTGCAAGGTGGAAAAAAAAAAAAGTTTCAGCTGAACCACTTTTGGGACAGCCAAAATTTGGCAATATGCCAGTTCGGTTCAGCAAAATTTCAACATAAAAAAGAATCTGCAAAACAAATCAGATAAACCAAAATAATGTAAATATTGGCCAATCAGAGTACTGCAAATTATATATATATATATATATAATATAAATTTTACATATATAGTTTTCAGTATACTGATAGGAACATTGTAGCGGTTTTATATATACTGTTTATGTATACTGTTTTTACCTGCATTCCTGTATCTGCTGTATTTTCTATGTATTAAAAAGAATTGTATTCCTCTGGTTATTCGGTAGTTTCATTCCCTTAGTTTATTCGAATGAAACTACCGAACAACCAGACCTCCCCTGTGTGAAGTGTGTTCTCAATTACCCATTGCAACATTGTTGCGAACGGGTAATTGAATAGTAAGTAGCCGTCCTTTGTTCTCGGGGGTGGCCGCCATTCGACAAACGAACACGTGGCGGCGGCCATTTTAAAACTCCCGAACAGCGGTGTTTTGCCGTCGAGTGTCTGGAACTAAAATCGGACATCGAGTAGGCGAACACCGCTGAGACCTCCACAGCCCTGGTCCGTTCGGTTCCAAACTACCGAACGGCCCCTCGTTCGGTAGATAGAAAATACCGAACGAGGGGATTCAGGCGAACCCTCCCTAGCCTCTATAGCTAGAGGCTTTCGTGTATTTTATTCCCTTATGCCAGGACCGACCGCAGGGCCCATTCACATGGAACCGGATTCGGCTATCTCCATCCGTGCGGTCGGTCATTTTATTCCCTCCATACTTTTCCCGAACCCCTGGTCTGATCTGGGTGATTTTTGGATATGTTGGTCACCCAGATCAGGGCTACCAGGGGATGTATGATTTAAAGAGGTACCCCTACGTTTAGGGGTACATCCAGAAATGGGGGGAATTGGTGTGCTGGATAAGGGGATTATGATGCTGGCTGAGGGGAGGAGAGGTGTGGGAGGTTACCAGGACAGGATTGGCTACTGTAATAATTACTGTAAATCCCTCCCTTGCATGGGAGCATGCTTTATAAGGAGACTGTGATTAAAGGCTTGTCAGTTATGCTCCTGAAACTGTGTGTTGTCCAGTTATTGGGATTGCTGTTGGGATATTGCTGGAAACCTTGCCTGTGGATTTACTATTTACTTGTTCCTGAGTCCCACTTGGATTATAAGCGGAGATAATCTGGGTAATATTGCATCTCCGCTACAAACATATTCTCATCATTGGGGACATAGATCAAGCAAGACAAAGTCACCAAAAGAGGGAAAAACATGAGGATCAGTCATAAAATCCATATTTATACACTCTATATTTATTAAATATATACTTACTATATAAATATAGAGGGTTTTTTTTTTTACTGCTCCTCTTGTTTCCCTGTATTGGTCACTGTATTGTCCGCAGATTGTTTGGCAGATTGTTTGGCAGTCAATGTCCTCTACTTATCTGTGAAGAAGAGTAATTTAAAAGGCGAATTTGTGCATGTACATCTGTTATTGTAGCTTCTCTAGCTTCTTCTAAATCATCCACTCTAGTCTCTGGGTATGTATATTTATATGTATGTCACTTACCTCAAATATGCTAAACTAAGCATTGTCCAAATGATGTACTTCTCAATTCGTTAGGTAATGGTAGTTTGGATAGACACAATAAATTATGCTAAATGATATAGTACTCATGACAGGTTCTGTTTAGGACAAAGTAACAATTGTCAGCGAACAATCATTTTAATTTTTCTCCACCAGCCTTTGAAATTTATTTGAGTTGTGCCTAAAAACACTTTGATGACTTCATGCTGGTATGTAGTGAAGACAGAGATTTTACCTCACGAACTTAAAAAAGTCAACATCAGTGTATTCAAATAAAGTAGTTTTGAAGAACAATTGAAGCTGACGTTATTGAAATGCAAAACTAAACTTGGTCTCAGCAGGTGTGTTTTTATTGAGTCAGAAACTGCCAATTTCTTTGCTATTGTGGCATGATAGCTATATTCACCAGAGTTGGACAAACTACCCTATCTACTCACAACTCTTGACTAATCTTGTGTGTAATAGAGGGAGATGGAAAATGCCATGAATGAACACTGCAAATAGCTTATTAGAGAGTTACTAATTATACATTGAGCTAAACAGCTTTTGTGTGTTTTCATGAACAAACCGTGTAACATCTAAATGTTTTTTGTAGGTTTTTTAACCCCTTAAGGACCAAACTTCTGGAATAAAAGGGAAACATGACATGTCACACATGTCATGTGTCCTTAAGGGGTTAAATAAGTTATTTACAACTATGTGCTAGGAAGAACAAATAGCCAATAAATATTTATAATAGCCTAGTAATGTTTTGGCAAAGCCTGTACTTATATAAGTGGAATGGAGGCATAGAAACATTTAAAAGATAAAAATATCCAAAATACAGATTTAATGTTTAATTAACAGGCATTACCGCTACAAGTTGAAACTCCTTGTGTTACTTTACCATTGCCATTTGGCATGTGATTCGGCTAATATCACCCGAATAATCCGTATCTGGGTAAATTACAGTTTTAAACTAAATACATTCCAAAACTATTTATTTTTATTTTTCTGGTCACATGTACCCCAAAATACATTATCAGGTACACAATGGAAGTTTTGGGAGTCCTGCAACACCATTGTCTTTCTTCCTGGTGTACTGTAAGGAGATAATTATTTATGTAGAAATCAGTTCACCTTATACTTGTAATACTTGGCATGATTTGTATTGTACTGTAACTTGTTTTTGGTAAACATTAAAATATGAAAAGAATCTGTGATATTAATATAAGTGTAGCTACCTTTTGCTGTAATAAGAGTGCAGTAAGTATCTGGCAGCTGGGGGCGGAGCCTGACCTTAGAGCAGTCTGGACGCATGGTGCTCGAGCTCCTGCTATTCTGGATGATTTTGGGGTGATAACCCTTATTATAAAGTCACAAAGCCACAATCTACAAAGAGTCTGGGTCAAGGATTATCTGGTGAACTTCCCGGCACATTGCCTGAAACTCTACACTGCAGGGAGCTCGGGTAATTGCATTGAGGCCTACTAGGGACAAAGCGGAGGATAGGCAGCCGAACTCCTCACTTTTTAGTTTACAAACTATACCCGATACACCTCTACCCCCTCCCTCCCCCACTTTGGACCGGTGGGGGTTATCCTGGTCACCACTGGGTCCACTAAGCTTGCTCCACAAAGTTTGGAAGGAGGAAACCTACAAGCCACACGACCCATCCAAGATGGCTGCCACATTGGAAGTCCAGCACAGCCAAACAAACCTGATAGGCCAGAGTTGGAGAGAAGCCTTAGATTCCAGGTTCAAGGCAATGTGCCAGGCCTTCTGGAACCATTTCGCCAAGCGAAGACCCACACTTACCCCTCCTGAGTCGAAGACAGCCTGTGAAGCAGCAACTGTTGCCTCTTCCTCTTCCGGGCTGGGGGCCCAATTGGAGATCCTTCCAAGCTGCAGTCCATCTACCTGCGGGAAACACTGCTATCCAGAACTCCCAGGGACCCACGATCCCGTTGCTTGGACTAAGGGCACTGGCTCTCTTCACGACCTGGAGCCGAAGCGACAGGGAACTGTCACTCTATGAGAAGCTGACCACTCGCCTGCTACATCTTGAAGCACAGCCTGATCTACCGAGTGTCGGCGAGGGGGACCAATACACCTAACTTGGAGAAGGACTATCCACCATGGCCTGCACGTGGTTATGGTTGAAGATGGCCGACAATGCCCTTAACAGCTCCTCTCATGTTGCCTGGCAAATATTCTGATTAATGATATACCTAATATTGACACTTTAATACAGAGTTTGATAAATAGTACCACTGTTCTTTCCCCTTGGAAGGTATTTGCTACCCAATGGCAATTAATCTTACATATGCATAGCAGCATGTTATACAATACCTCAATAGATTGTATATGCTGTGCTTACCGTTAAACCATGCTTCCCATTCTTATACAGGGAGTGCAGAATTATTAGGCAAATGAGTATTTTGACCACATCATCCTCTTTATGCATGTTGTCTTACTCCAAGCTGTATAGGCTCGAAAGCCTACTACCAATTAAGCATATTAGGTGATGTGCATCTCTGTAATGAGAAGGGGTGTGGTCTAATGACATCAACACCCTATATCAGGTGTGCATAATTATTAGGCAACTTCCTTTCCTTTGGCAAAATGGGTCAAAAGAAGGACTTGACAGGCTCAGAAAAGTCAAAAATAGTGATATATCTTGCAGAGGGATGCAGCACTCTTAAAATTGCAAAGCTTCTGAAGCGTGATCATCGAACAATCAAGCGTTTCATTCAAAATAGTCAACAGGGTCGCAAGAAGCGTGTGGAAAAACCAAGGCGCAAAATAACTGCCCATGAACTGAGAAAAGTCAAGCGTGCAGCTGCCACGATGCCACTTGCCACCAGTTTGGCCATATTTCAGAGCTGCAACATCACTGGAGTGCCCAAAAGCACAAGGTGTGCAATACTCAGAGACATGGCCAAGGTAAGAAAGGCTGAAAGACGACCACCACTGAACAAGACACACAAGCTGAAACGTCAAGACTGGGCCAAGAAATATCTCAAGACTGATTTTTCTAAGGTTTTATGGACTGATGAAATGAGAGTGAGTCTTGATGGGCCAGATGGATGGGCCCGTGGCTGGATTGGTAAAGGGCAGAGAGCTCCAGTCCGACTCAGACGCCAGCAAGGTGGAGGTGGAGTACTGGTTTGGGCTGGTATCATCAAAGATGAGCTTGTGGGGCCTTTTCGGGTTGAGGATGGAGTCAAGCTCAACTCCCAGTCCTACTGCCAGTTCCTGGAAGACACCTTCTTCAAGCAGTGGTACAGGAAGAAGTCTGCATCCTTCAAGAAAAACATGATTTTCATGCAGGACAATGCTCCATCACACGCGTCCAAGTACTCCACAGCGTGGCTGGCAAGAAAGGGTATAAAAGAAGAAAATCTAATGACATGGCCTCCTTGTTCACCTGATCTGAACCCCATTGAGAACCTGTGGTCCATCATCAAATGTGAGATTTACAAGGAGGAAAACAGTACACCTCTCTGAACAGTGTCTGGGAGGCTGTGGTTGCTGCTGCACGCAATGTTGATGGTGAACAGATCAAAACACTGACAGAATCCATGGATGGCAGGCTTTTGAGTGTCCTTGCAAAGAAAGGTGGCTATATTGGTCACTGATTTGTTTTTGTTTTGTTTTTGAATGTCAGAAATGTATATTTGTGAATGTTGAGATGTTATATTGGTTTCACTGGTAATAATAAATAATTGAAATGGGTATATATTTGTTTTTTGTTAAGTTGCCTAATAATTATGCACAGTAATAGTCACCTGCACACACAGATATCCCCCTAACATAGCTATAACTAAAAACAAACTAAAAACTACTTCCAAAAATATTCAGCTTTGATATTAATGAGTTTTTTGGGTTCATTGAGAACATGGTTGTTGTTCAATAATAAAATTAATCCTCAAAAATACAACTTGCCTAATAATTCTGCACTCCCTGTATGAGCCTGTCTCATTCCACCTTTACTGAGGGCACTCTTTGTTTTTCTTATGATAACATTAACCCAAAGTCCTACCATACTCTAGAAAGTTAATTTTCTTTGTGTAGCTGGTTGGGGTGTTAAAAAATCTTGATAGACATCGTTCTCTTAGCATGTAATCTCAATCATAAAGATGAGTTATATTATCTGCTAAGCATCTATTTTTAAACTAATGCATAGTCAAAAATTTTGCTGTAACTTTTTACCACAGCAAAGCTGTATCTATTTGTTTTCTAAATGCTTGCTTATACTGTTGTGGTAATGCAAGCCTGTTTTGTAATAGTATGCACAGCAAAAATAAAGAATTAGTTTTTTTTAAATAAAAAGTATCTGCCAGCGTTGCTGAGAGTAATTTTTTCCATTCTTCTTGGCAGATTTGCTCCAAGTGATTCAGGGTTTTTGAGTAGTGATTGTAGATTGCAATTTTTGAATAGTGGCTCAGATGCTCAATTGGATTAAGATCTGCACTTTGATGGGGCTGCTGTTAATTATTCAGATCTATGTTCATTAATGTTCATCAGTGTTCTGCTGAAAGGGAACTTTCTTTCAAGCTTCAGTTTTTTAGGAGACTGAGCAAAAGTTCTGCAGTATTGCCAAGCTCTGCTGATAAAAAGCATCCCGACAGCATAATGCTGCCACTACTGTTCTTCACTCTTGTGTGTTTTGAGGTAAGGGCTGTGTTTCATTTGCACCACACATATACATTGGAATTGTTGCCAAAAAGTTCTATCTTGTTATCATTTGACCACAAAATTGTTTTCATATGTTATACAAGACAGTCTTGAGTTTCTTAGCAAACTCCAGATGTACTTTCATATGACCAATTTTATATGAAGACCCCTCCCTAGTCATCATCCCATACTGGGCAGTTTGAAACAGAGCTTTTGAAAATTGCTGAATAGTGCATATTATTCCAATCTCAGTCACTGGCCTCTGTAGGTCATTTACAGTGACTGATGGCTTTTCCTTGACTTCCCTCACACATCGTTTTCCTTTCTTTGTCACTGAGTGTTTGAGGATGACCCCTTCCTAATAATTGGTGTAGCCTCTACTAAATAATTGCTCCAAACAATCTGTTATCACTTATCCCAAATGTGTACTTTGAGTATTCGGTCTCCCACTGGTGTAGAACCAACTTTCTTTTCCATTGTCTCTCCAACTTTCCTACATATCTGCAACTTAACCAATCATCCTTATCCAGAGTGGGACTTTTATTGTTTTATTAACATTTCACAAGTAGAAGCCAATTGTTAGCTTTGGGGCAGTTTTTTTTTTTTTTCAGCTGTGTAAACATGGGGCTTTCAAAGCAGATTGATTAAATATTTCTGAAAACTGTGTTTTAGTTTTTCCTTTTCTTCAAAATATTTTTCAACCTAAACACCTTGAAAATTCCAGCTTTTCCCATTTATTTTATTTTCCCAGCCTTATGTTTCTACCTCTTCATTTTTATATTTTCATATTCACTTACCTGATCTATCCTTCCTTGCCTACAAGCTTATATCTGCCTCTTTTGTTTTGTCTTTCCAATTACCGCATTTGATGTTACATTTACATTTCCTATCTTTTAGCCTCATTTCTCAATTTCTTCCCCAATATTTATTGCTTTATCTCCTTCTATCTTCAAACCTGTCTTTCTCTTCATTCATAAGCAATCTGTAGCTTCAACTTCTTCTGAACTTCTCATCCAGTTTCTAGTTTCGTATTTTCATGATTCTACTTCATTCAAAATGCATTACTGAACATAACATCATGTTTCATAAACTCTACTTATAATAGCAAAAATTGTACCATGGGAGAGAAGACTTCAGATATATGATGCTATGATCAAGATTTGGCTCTTGATTCTCTCCTCTCTGTCCTTCTTCTTTAAGATGATTGACGGTAGACAGTGGCAGAGATCGATATCTTCTAAATATTTCACAGTTGTCTCACATAAGGGATAATTAGTTTTATTACTATTATCTTTTCTGTTTTAAAAATATACCATTAGGTGTATAACTTAACAACTAGGAATACAACTATAGCCTTCAAGAATTTTCCACTTTATACACATGATCTATTGGTGACATGGTTCATTTCTTCCCCATATTGCTGAATATATAACTGTCATTTGTCCCCATGAAAAAATGATATATTCCATGTCACAGTACATGGGAAAGGTACATTTATTCATACCTAATGTATATAGTTCATAAACAAATGCCACATATGTGCCTTTGCAACTAAGCCCATTTCTCAGTATTTGTCACAGCGAGGTGACAAGATTTTAATCACATATGTGCCACCTAATTATTTCTTGCTACTTGTCTATACATACACATATGTTTGTTAATCTATTGCTTGTTTTTCATAGTAATGACAGATACATGTTTGCCCTAGTATAGTTTAGATATTTATAGCAAAATTAACATCTGCTGTGAAATAAAAATCTAAATTAGCAAAACTCATGAAAAATGTTCTCCATTTTCAAATAACCTTTTACCTAATAATTAGTACCTAACAGAAGGCTGAAATCACTCACATATAAAAAGCATTTGGTTGACAAAAATATTATAACTTGTATGTACTTTAATCTGGTGTTGTAATTAATTACAATTAAACTGTGCAAACCTAATCTCATCATTCATTTACAACTTTATTTACAAAAATTAATTTGCAATGTATGTTTTAATGCATATCCTATTGTTTTATTATTGACATTTACTAATCAAATTAAATGAAAAAATAGTGTTGTGTTACTTAATGGCTAACATAGCTTTGAAAGCACCCTAGGGATAATTACTATTAATGCTCATATTCATTATGTATTATTATAGTGTTCCTTTAAGATTATGTGCATATACATTACCAAACCCTGAGCTATACTTCTGCCTGGGCCCTAATTGTATATATAATGTATATATAATATTTCCTGATCAAACATGGCAGCATTTGCATAGGGGCTAGATGCTCCCCTTACAGCAGAAATGACAGGAAATAGAACTCTGAAATTGATAGAAGTAGATCTACCCAATCTCCATTAGACAGTCCTTTTTTCCTGTCCTTCACATCACCTTGTAAGAGGTTTTGTAGGCCAAGCCAGGTTTCAGTCTTTAATCCGTGAAGATGCAGCCGATCACAGATATGTAAGAGTTGGCTACCTTTTAGTGACAGGGGTATGAACTAACTCTCTTCCTGAGGGAATGACAGCAGTACACTGGATATATGAGGCTAAGCCTCTTTCCCAGAAGACAGTCAACAGCACTTACATACGATGACTTCCTGGGTATGCCTTTTTTATGTGTACCGACATTATCAGGGCCTGTTTTAAATATTCCCCCCCCACTGGTGATGATAAATGGCATATAGGGTATGTGTGGAATCATATAGTTTAAACAGATTAAGCTGTCAGGTGCTCAATTCCATATTTCCTGTCTCCATGGCTGTTTCATATGTTTTCCCACCTCAGGTAAGTACATTAGTAATTTAGATTAATGACTAGTATAAGTACTTGGGTTTCCGCTTTTCAGTTCCTCAAAGTTGATTACATTTGGCATCCGTATAACAAAAAGATCACATTTAGGATGTTTATATGTCCAATAATGCATTTTACAAAGTAATTTATATCCTGGCTGTATAATGTCTGACTGAATACCACAGTCCTGAAGACAGAGAAGAGGCCAATACCCACGGCAAGAGAAAGATTCCCTAGGTTACTGATTGAAATTCATGCAGACACTTGTTCTTACCAACGCATGTGGCATTAATTGCATTGGTAAGAACATGTGGCATTTGCATGTGCATTCCCTTATGCCTTATGAAACCACATGCTACCTGTTAAAAAAATTAATAAATAGCCTGGACACAGAGAAGGTGACAAATTGAAACACTCCCCCCCCCCCGCAGGTACTGCCTGGGGCCATTGCCCAAACCAAACCCATTTTGGGGCCGTCGTTGACTATGTGCTCTTTGTATGAGTGGTTGTGAAGCACAGCCTCAGTATATATGTCCACTATATGCTCTATGTATGAGTTAATGTGAAGATACAGCTATCGTATGTCTGAATGATTTACATACAGCCTCTATAGATAAGTCCAATATAATCTTTGTGTATGGTATGTTGTGAAGACAACATATAACTAAACTAGTGTAATTTTCCTTCATCCTCTATTCACCCAATTGCAGTTCCTATACCTTGCTACAGCCCTTTACTTGGTGGTCATTTAAAAAAAATAAAACACACAATCTCATAGGGCAATACAGTTGGTAAAATTAATTTATAAGGAGAAAAGAAAAGGCTCAAAGGTATCACAATCACATTGTCTACAGCCTGTATATAGTACTGGCTCACGTATATGGACTTGAGTGTGATATGGGGGTCTTTCACCAGGATTTACTGATAGCAGGTTTAATCTTCAGAAGTAAAATGTTGGAGAGAAGCATCAAATGTAAGATAGAGTATCAAATTTATTTATACAACAAACATTAAATCCTTACATCCCAATTTGCTTGGTGCCATAAAAAGTCCAGAGTCTTAGCAGTCTGCGTCTTCCTCAGGTGCTGAATACGTGATGCTGCTAATGTCCCCCTTTTTAAATCCTTAAAATTGGTGCCGGAATTGGCATTTCTGTTATCCGTGATGTTACTTCCGGTTCTGTCGGCCAGATGGAGTCACCATCTTGGTACACCCTAAGGTGTACCATACCATATCCGGTTTCTGCCGGAACAATGTCATTTCCAGTTTTACCTGCTGGACCCTGTGGCCATATTGGTACACCCGAAGGTGTAACACGTCATTTCCAGTTTCGACCTGAATAGCTGAATCAGCCATGTTGCGGCTGTTGAGTTTAACTTGTCACTGCCTCTCTCTGCATCCGTAGCTTTTGTCAGAATTGCCACGGCAGCCATCTTGGTCCTCCTTTTGGCTTCTTATTTTATGTACAACAATTGGAGCACCCATATTGGGACTCCAGAAACAACTTCCAAAGTGACTTAGTACAATGTTAAAAGAAGATATGCTCCATATATCCATATTGTATGTAAAGGGAGAAAACAAAAGGGTGTGCGGGGGAGGGGGAAACAATTAGAGGGAATATATATGTATAAATATAATATAAAAAATATATTAAAAAAACTTTTAAAAACTTTACAAAATACCCAGATATAATTATACATTTCAAAGTCTATATTTTACCCTGTAAGGACCAAACTTCTGGAAAAAAAGGGAATCATGACATGTCACACATGTCATGTGTCCTTAAGGGGTTAAACCTTCTGGCGAGAGGGTTTCCAATTAGAAAATACACTTAATTTCTGTCTTTTTTAGCAATTTCAAATGACCCCCCCCCCCCTTCTCCAGTGCTTATCTATTTTTTTGATTACCAATAAAACATAATGAGCTAAAATCACCATTATGAGCTTGATTAAAATGAGCTGAAACAGAATGTGTTTAAACATTATTTTATATATTCCTAATATGCTCATTAATTCTTGATATTCTTGATAGTAATAGCTACATAGACAAAAATATCTGCCACTTCTCTCCGTGTTTAACGAATATCTCTAAAGGTCAATTTACCAGGTTGAAGAGAAATTGTAAAGATGAAGGTACATTTGTAGAACAATCATAGAAATTAAAGAAACTATTTTAACAGGATACAAAAAAGAGGAAGGGGAAGGACAATTTTTGGAAATGTATTAAAAAAAAGAGAAGAACTATTAAAATACAGAGAGAAACAAAACCTCGGAATAGATGAGCAAATTAGTTTTATTTCCCATTTTTTTTTTTTATTCTTTATTTTTGGTGCGCAAAGAGTACATACAATAAGTTTTCATCGCCACAATAGCATAGCAAACCATGCATTTTCAAACAATTGATAACAGTAATATGGCGTTTGTTTAACATTTTTGTTTTAGTTGAGTAAAACTTGCTAGTCAGGTACTTATAAGATAATTGTAATTACGTTAGGTCACATTAAAGGCTTAACTTGTCAATGGAAATAAGTAGAGAAGGCACAATGTAGTATGCAGTGACAGCAAATATATGATTACGTTTGCATATGAGTTGTGTCTAGTATACATGCCTTTCATCGCTAGTAAAACATGCTGAGCTAGAATGGTAAGTAATAAGGGCCCTTTGGCCCGTGCATGACAGTTTAAGGAAACAAATATGTTAAATATGTTGAACGAGCAGACTAACTTGTAGGGTACATTGAGTCCTGTGTGTTAAGAGTGGTTAAGTTAGGCTAAAATAAAACGTAAACATAAGCTTAAACATAAACCGATAGACATATCACAGATTTTAGCATAAGTTCGCTATTTTGCTATAAATGAGTAGCTGTATTGCCCTCTGTGGGCAGGGGGGCATCGGAGGTAGCCAACTGGGCCTCGGAACGGATCCATGAGGCCACCATTCAAGCTGTTTGAGAGCAGGGTACTCCCCTGTCGCACAATGCCTTGTAAAAGCTCATGCTGAGCCGGTCTGGGGCTGTGAGGGGGTGAGAGTGCATATGGCTGCCAGTGTTCTCCCATCCTGGGCTCTGCTGGGCGGCCATCTTGGATGTGCTCTGGTAAGTCCGTGCCTCTGCAGGCTGTATAGCCGTGGTCTCTCGCTTGTGGTTTGTCTGCTTGTCTATTGGAAACCGGGATAACCCCCACCGGTCCAGTGGCGGAGAGAGCGGCCGCCTATCCCCTGCTCCAGCTGCCGCAAGCCGCAGATTGCATTTCGGGCTCCCATCTCGGCAGGCTGCAGCAAGGTAACTGTCGATTCAGTGGTGCACCCCCGACGTGGGTAGTGCACCCTGGTGTGTCTATGGACTATGTAGTTGCTGATTTAGCCTTAAATCTGGCCCTCCAGACAGAAACTCTTTCCCCGCACATCTGTTCCGCTTGGCGGTCAGACTCCGCCCCCCTCTTTTCCAATTTTAATACCCAAAGTCATGATCTTAAAAAAAATAAAAATTAAACAGACATTGCCACATTCTCAAACAGAACAAAGATTTAGATGTGTTTATTGGACAGAAACTAAAAATGGTGTGTAGAGGAGTGAAAAATTTAAAGCACGTACTAACCAAAATTTGTATTGCAAAAATGTTTTTAGAGGATAGGGATCTTACAGGCAAAGAGATACAAGTTTTTTTGTTTTTTTTAACTGTGGACAATGTAAAGCCTGTCGGATAACAAAAGCCTGTACTAAGAAGATGTATACTATATGTATTAGCTGATGTGTACTGTAGTCATTGCTCTCGCCCAGGAGTGATGGGAGTGAGCGCAGGACTTTTCATTTTGTATTTGTAGTCACTTTTTGTATCACACAGCTAGGTTACAATGCTGCCGCCCATACCATATGTTCCCTATTAAGGATTAACAAGTATATAGGGGTGTATAAAAAAAAAAATCCCCTTTCTGTCTCACTAGAGATATTTTTGCGAGAAGCTCAAGGAAGCAAGGTAAAGGGTCAGAGTAGGACCCGTCTAGGGGGGTCTGCCTTGACGTTGGAAGGCGGGCATTCCCTCCAGTGGCCATTGGAGTAACTAAATGACCTCAATTTGTTTAAATATACATAGGGATTAAGGAGAGAGCGCAGGTAACTTTTTTTTTCTTTGGCTTTTATTATTCATATTGTCTGGTGCCATCTTCAGCATCTACCTCTACAACAAAGAAGGGTAGTGTCCCCCTTAAAAGGTACCAAGCTGTTTTACTTGGAGCCAAGGTTTAAGGATCCTTAAGACGGTGAGCAGTTCAGTTATAGTTTGTGCACAAGTCCCTTTTTATGATCCGTACTTTACTAGAAGCTGTGGCTTCCCTGTGTTTTATTGTTTCCCCTCTTGAGTGTGCTCAACATAAAGACAGAAGAGGGCCAGTGTCACCATAGAACGCAACACTAGAGTGATTTGAGCCTATCCCGTTTGGCTCTTCACTTGTGAGTGATTCATTATCTATTATCCTGCCACGCTTTCTATATAAGACCTTATTGTACCATAGTGTCTCTTTCTGTCTATTACAGTTCTGATTATACAAGATATCCCTTATTGGATAAGGGTAAGTGTGTTACACATTGTAAATATTGTATAGCACTCCACTATAGGCACTGGTGGTAGGATCACCACTTAGTGCATTTATTTTCATTGCTTTATTCTGTGTGTATTTTGGGAGCAACTCACATAAGTGTGGTAGCAGCTTTTTATGTATAGAATTCCTTATTAACCATAAGCACAATTGTTATACACTGAACCTTTTTTACTTCAATATGGCCACAGCGTCCAGCAGGTAAAACCAGAAATGACATCATCAGGAGTTATTTTTTCGGTGGAAACCGATTATGGTAAGGTACACCTTCAGGTGTACCAAGATGGCGACTCCATCCGGCCAACGAAACTGGAAGTGGCATCACGGATAACAGAAATGCCGATTTTGGCACCAATTTCAAGGATTTAAAAAATAGAATACTTGCAGCATTAAGTATTCAACACCCGAGGAAGACGCAGACTGCATCAGAAAGTGTTGTGCTAAGACTGTGGACTTTTTAGGCGACAAGCAAATTGAGATTTAAGTTTTTATGTTTGTTGTATAAATACATTTGAAACTTTATCTTTCATTTGGTGCTTCTCTCCAACTTTTTACTTCTGAGGATTAAAGTTGCTATCAATATATCCTGGTGAAAGACACCCCATCACACTTAAGTGCATATACCTGAGCCAGTACTTTATACAGGCTCTAGAAAATGTGAGTATGATACCTTTGATCATATTCTTATCTCATTATACATTAATTTTACCAGCTGTATTGCCCTATGAGATGGTGTGTTTTACATTTTTTAGTGACCACCAAGGAATTTCTTAAAGGGGTATATTTACATATTTTATGAGATATATCACTCTTTTCGGTACTCTGTCATAAATTTTATCATTTGTATTGCGCTGTTCACCTTCTTATCTCTGTGTGTTTATGTTTTATTGTGAAACTTCTGTGATTGGTTTCACGGTGGTAACAAACCCCTATTACAGTCTCTTGTTACCACTGAAGCCATATCCTCCATTACAGTTCCTACCTCAAAAAGTAGATACTGTCAACCACTACACTACAGACCCTACCCCCAAATGCAGCCCCTAACACTCCTACTACAGCTATTAACCCCCCAATATAGCCCCCAACTTCCTACTACAGCCCTTATAAACAAACAGCAGGCCTTATCCATATTGCAGCTTCCAATCACCCTACTACACCCTACTACACCCTACTACAGTCCCTTACACCCATTGGAGCCATTGCAGCCCCTATCCCCCACTACAGTCCCTACCAACTGTAGCTCCTAACCCCCACTACAGTCCCTAACCCCAAATGTGATCCTTAAGAGATCAGACCCACCAGATCGGAACCTACATTGATGCTTATGTAGGCAGCTGGCCGTGATGGTTTCTCAATCCACTTGGTTGATCATGATGGAATTTGCCCTCATGATTTACATAGTAGATATAGAGGCACTTTTTGGATTACACCTCATGGTGGGTTAGGAGCTGTAGTGCTGTAGCTGTAATCGAAAAAGTGCATCTATATCTACTATGTAGATCACGAGGGCAAATCCCATCATGATCAACCGAGTGGATTGAGAAACCATCACGGCCAGCCGCCTACATAGGAATCAATGGAGGTTCCAATCTGGTGGGTGTGAACTCTTAAGGATCACATTTGGGGTTAGGGACTGTAGTGGGGGTTAGGAGCTACAGTTGGTAGGGACTGTAGTGGGGGATAGGGGCTGCAATGGCTGCAATCTCTTCCCGATACTCCGCCAATCAAGGCTTAGCTTCATCAGGAGACGTATATTTTCCCCTCACAAAAAACGGACACAATCAAATAAAACAGAGGAGAATTAGTTCCAAGTAGGTGTTAATAAAAATGTAACAAGGCAGTAAAATTAATGCTATGCATCAATACAGTAACATATTGCCTTGATTTTTACTGTATAGTGTAATTAACCCCTTAGTGACCAGACCGCTTTTTTATTTTCTTACCGTTTGGGACCAGGGATGTTTTTACATTTCTGCAGTGTTTGTTTTTAGCTGTAATTTTCCTCTTACTCATTTACTGTACCCACACATATTATATACTGTTTTTCTTGCCATTAAATGGTCTTTCTACAAATACAGAGTTTAGAAATACCCAATGTTAACATGTTCTTAGCTTTTTTTGGAAAGTTATAGAGCTATAAGTTCAAGTAGGACATTGCTGTTTCAATATATATATATTTTTAAAATGTATCAACAGTGACATTGTAACACTGTTATCTGTCTCTGTCTATAAATCTCTTAATCACATTTTACATGTACATATTTTTTTAAAGTAGACAATCCAGGGTATTAAATATGGGGTATGTCCAGTCTTTTTTAGTAGCCACTTGTTTGTGACTAAGTGGCTACTAAAAAAGACTGAACATACCCCATTTGCAATAACTTGGGTTGTCTTCTTTTGCAAATGGCATGCCATCATGGGGGTAATAGACATATGTATAGTTTGTATTTATATATATATATATATATATATATATATATATATATATATATATATATATATAAATTTCATTCTAAGTGTATTTTAATATATATATATATATATATATATTTATATCAAAATACAGTTAGAATAAAATTACATATATGTATTATTTTTTGTTTTATTTTGACATTTTTATTTATTTTGAATTATTATTTCTTATTTATAATAATATATACATAATATATATTATGTATATATTATTACAAATAAGAAATAATAATTAAATATATATTATGTATATACGTGTGTAATTTTGCTCTAAGTGTATTTTTATATTGGTATATGTATATATTAATAAAAAAATACACTTAGTATGATGTTATATATAAGATATATATATATATATATATATATATATATGTAAGGCCTTGGCCTGTAGTTGTGGGATGGGCTTGAATTCCCTTTAAAAGGGCTGCCAATCCTCTCCCACCTTACCGTGGACAGTCTGGCGAATCACTTCCGGTCGGACCGCCATCTTGGTTTCTTACCTGCTTTCCATGGTGGTCCTGGACAGCGTTTGCCAGCTCTAATCGGGAGTCTGCAGACGGGTACATTTGGTACAAAGTCTGTATCATACCGGGGGGTCAGCCGACCGCCAGGGTCCCTGGCACCATTATTTATGCTTTCCGTATATACTACAGAACCCCCCCATGGCCTCACTTTTCATGGGGGTTTGCGGTATTCTTTGTAAAAATGGGCTGCTTCGGCTCCCGCACTATACAGCGATTACAGACGGGTACACTGGTACACCGTCTGTATCACATAAGGGGGATCACACAACCACTGGGGTCTCCAGCGTGGCTCGGTGCCCTCCTCCCCCCCCATTGTGTCACCAGGGCACGGAGTGTACCCACATGCCAGCTCCACCCCCTATCAACAGGGGCATGGAGGAGTGTCACATATCGGCTTTTGCCGGCTCCCCACCCATCAACAGGGTGCGGCGGGGATTCACTTACCGGCTTCGCCGGCTGCCACCCCTCCCCCTGTAACTGGGGCACTAAGGGTAGTCACATACCGGCTTCCCCGGGTCTTCTCCTCCTCCTTCCATGAAGAAGGTCACGGGTCGTCACTCACAGGGTCGTTGCAAGGTGCGCTCCTTCCAAGACTGGCGTTGGCCTATTTCCGGCTGTAAAGTGAGATTTCACCACGGCTCTGCAACAGCAGTATAGGGGGGAAAGCACTAAGGCAGCTCAAATCCCATCACGCTCAGCACACAAGTGAGTAATAACGACACTTTCAGGGAAACTACGTTCCCACACAATTTTCTGTTTGTTTGTATACATGAGAGGGAGTATTGGGCATTCCTGATTATGTAATTTGATGTGATTGTGTGAATTGGTATTGCTGTCTGAAGTTAGGTTAGGCTACATTCCAGCCATTCGTTTACACGATTTCAGGTTGTTTCAGTCTTGTCGCCACTTGGTGGCCTGATTATGTAACGTCATGTCCCTGGTTTTAACCCCTTAAGGACTGGACTGTTTTTGCGATGTTGTACATTTGCGACCAGGCATATTTTTACACTTTTGTGGTGTTTGTGTTTGGCTGTAATTTTCCGCTTTCTCATTTACTGTTCCCATACAAATTATATATTGTTTTTTCAGGACAAAAGGGGCTTTCTTTACATACCATTATTTATATAATCTCATGTATTTTAATTAAAAAAAAATAAAAAAATCTGATGAAAAATTGAAAAAAATACATGTTTTTTGACTTTTACTTGAAAAATCTTTTACTCATCTACAAAAGCGAATGAAAAAAACTGCTAAATAGATTCAAAATTTTGTCCTGAGTTTAAAAATACCTAGTGTTTACGTGCTTTTTTGCTTTTTTTTTGCATGTTATAGGGCTATAGGTACAAGTAGGATATTGCGGTTTCAAAACATACATTTTTAAAATTTATCAATAGTGACATTGTAACACTATTATCTGTCATAAATCTCTGAATAACACCCCACATGTACATATTTTTTTTAAAGTAGACAACCCAGGGTATTCAATATGGGGTATGTCCAGTCTTTTTTAGTAGCCACTTAGTCGAAAACACTGGCCAAAGTAAGCATTCATATTTGTTTGTGTGTGAAAAAAGTAAAAAAACTAAATTGAACGCTAATTTTGGCCAGTGTTTGTGACCAAGTGGTTACTAAAAAAGACTGGACATACCCCATTTGCAATACCTTGGGTTGTCTTCTTTTGCAAATGGTATGCCATCATGGGGGTAATTCTCATTCCTGGGCTACCATACGCTCTCAAAGGCAACGTAACCAACCTGGCCATTTTCAATGTAAAAATATTTGACCCATATATTTGACCTTGTAACTTTCAAAAATGCTATAAAACCTGTACATGGGGGGTACTGTTTTACTCGGGAGACATCGCTGAACACAAATATTAGTGTTTAAAAACTGGAAAACGTATCACAACAATTATATCATCAGTAAAAGTGCTGTTTGTGTGTGAAAAATGCAAAAAAAGTAACTTTCACTGACAATATCATCGCTGTGATATGTTTTACTGTTTTGAATCACTAATATTTGTGTTCAGCGAAGTCTCCCGAGTAAAACAGTACCCCCCATGTACAGGTTTTAGGGTGTCGTAGAACGTTACAGGGTAAAATACAGTGCTAGCAAATTAAATTCTCTGGAATTTCGGCCTGGGTTGGCAGGCAGGTCCTCAAATTGCAATCAATAAAATTACTGAATTATGTAAAAATATTACATAAATACGCACGTAGAATTTAAATATATATGCATATTTATATATTTGAAGTCTACGTGTATATTTATATAATTATTTATGTAATTTTGTATATGGACGTATGTATATTTCTTATTATTTTTATTTATTTTTATATACATAGATATATATACAAATTCATTCTAAGTGTATTTTGATATAAATATATATATATTAATTTTAAAATACAGTTAGAATAAAATTTCATATAGCTATATAATTTTTTTTAAATTTTATTATTATTTAAAAAAAATATTTAATTTAAATTACTTATTATTTATATTTTATAATAATATATATATACAATATATATAGTTATTATATATATTATATATACGTGTGTAATTTAATTATAAGTGTATTTTTATATTAATATAAGTACATATTAATATAAAAATACACTTAGTATGGCATTATATATATGATATATAGACATATATTATATAGATATAATATATGTCTATATATCATATATACACATATATAATTTTTTTTTTTTTATTAACACTAACTTTATTTTTTTAATTGATTTTACACTAGCAGGGAGACTGCCTGTCAGCACAGGCAGTCCCCCTGCAGGCAGACACATGGACACCTATTGTGACCATGTGATCGCTGTGTTAAGCGATCACATGGCCACAGGGGTCCTAATCTGCCGTGGGGAGACTGTCTGGGCTGCAGGCAGTCTCCCCACAACCGGAGCCACGCTGATCGCCGCCGGGGGAACGACGGCGATCAGGTAAGTACCTCTGACCGTTAGGACGGTTCAGGACCGTCATCGGTCCTCAAGGCAAAAATGCCGATGACGGTCCTGAACCGTCCTCGGTCCTTAAGGGGTTAAGTAATATACCCCTGTTGGTTTGAAGGTTTTACAGATTCCAAGTAAATGTATTTATGTGTGGCTATTCTAAATATACGGTATTCAGCTGGTTAATTAATTTATCTGTTAGCTGACAATTGTTATGTTGTTCCTACAAGTTTATTGCAGGATATTAAGCTTACGTTTTGTGACATCATCGCTCCAATACTTGTCCTTACTAGGTTGATAATATGGTTGTAGGTTGTACTCATTGCAAGTTATTTTACTGGGCATTAAAATCTCGCTTTCTTTAGCTACCTCGGTCATGCTGCATGGTTGCTTTACAAGCAATGCAATTCTGTCACCTACCTCTGTCTTATGTTCATTGCTCATCTTTAGGTTCTGGTAGGTTTTCCGTTTATGGTTCGGATCCACAATCTGGGCCACTCACATAACCAGTATGCACAGATACTCCCCTTATCATTTTTTACTGGGTTGCAGCACGTATCTACTGCCACCCTCTCGTCTCCATTTTTCTGCATATGATCTCGTCCTGACTCAAACTTTATCAGGCACGTTTTCACAACCCCGTACTTTCTATTTAGAGTGGTACTGGCTTTTGAGATTTAGTTTACCCAACTAGGTTTCTGTTTTCCAATCTTAATCCATACGTTAGTGGTCCCGCGAGGCCAACACCCATCCTCATACTCGGAGGTATACGTCCCTTGGCCCAAATCATAGGTAGCCGCCTTGCATTGTGGCATAGGGAGGGCCTCCCATGTCACTCCCATTCTATCTTGTGCTTTAGTTGCCACGAGAGGCCCAGCCACAACGTTTCGGTGGCCTCAAAAATCCCCTCGGGCCAACTCATAGTTAGCGCCTCTCACGCCACTTGGCAATTAGTAGGCACTCATCTGTCACGTTAAGTTAGCTAAATTCTTCGCCACTTGGCTTCTAGCTAGCCTGCCAGTACCCGGTCCCTTCATCTCACTTATGATAATTAAGTTAGATATATATATTTTGTTTTGTATCACCAGAAGGACTGGTGGTTCTAGTTCAGGTAGGTTGTTACACGTGTTGTTCTCTTTATTCCCGGGCTCATGCTAATTCCATGTGTCCGTATAAAGTTTTCCTAAATCCTCACTACACTGGCATCAACGTCACGTTATTGGTTACGCTTTTATAATATCGTCCATCGCAGCATTTGGTTAAATTTATCGGCAAAAGGCTGACTCAAGGGTTCCACATGGGTTCATACATTTTGATAACTGGGACACTAGAATGCAATAATTTGCAACCGCTTTCCCAGACCAAGAGTTAGTGTGTGCGGTTATAAGGACGGAACGAGATCATGGGTTTGTGGGGTGTTTTGGTTCCCCTCCTTTTAACATTGGGGAGAACCAACCCCATAGGGGAGGTCACGGGGAACACTTCACTTGAACCCAGACCAATCATAGACTTGTCCACCTTTCCCAGCCTTCATTCCCTCATACCCTCCAACGAACTTTCCTTACTATATGCCACTATCACCTATGCCATTTGGGCCACCCTGGTGACTGGTACTGGCGGTTGGCTATAGTAAAACTGACATTGTCAATTGTAAAATGTAATTTTGGATTGGTATAATGTAGAATCTTCTTAATTTCTTCTTATCTTCAGTTGATTGATATATATACAATGCAATTCTGCATTCTGCAATGCAATATACGTCTTTTGTATATATATTCTTGGGCCAAATGCTCGCCACAATAATATATGTCTATATTATTGAAAAGTAGTAATACGCAATCTGACTTACGGATTCTTCAGGTTTATTCTTTGTTACGGATACATAATAAAACATTATAAAGGAGGTTACAGGATAGTGGACATTCAACAGCAGATGGTAATTGCTGGACTTCTGATGGGAGAGTTACATCGTTGTACAGAGCCGAGACTCAAGCCAAGACCGAGTGACCTCGTGTCCCTCTCTTACTACAAAGATGTGCTAATACTAATGTCAGCATTTAACTCTAGCCATATAAGGACAAGACCCCCGAATCCACATTCCAGAGCTCTCGGACAAAGAAAGCCTTGTGACTTATTGATACCATCTGTTACTTATGTCAATCCATACATCCATATATATAATCAATAGAAACATAGAATATGCAATATTCTACATCAATGTTTTTAAATTACTTCCCATTCACCCTTCACTATGACATCGGCACTGCATTTAAGTGACATGGGCTTTATTATTTCTCACGACTCACTTTTAGCTTCAAGTGCAGCCCCATAATCTGTGCTACTTGGCTGATACTTTGTGTTGGTTATGGCTTAATATGTACAGATGTCCGTCCGTTATTTCTTCCTGGAAATTTCCCCATGATTGAGACCAAGGCACCCCCCCTAGCAGACTTACACGCATATTGGCTTTTGAGCTCCTGGCTACCCCAGTCTCCCCTCACAAGACCTTAGGTCCTGATAACACCACACAATTTTGGGCATCCTAGTAGACTCGATCCACATGCAAGCTAGCCTTCCCCAGGACATAGATTGAGCGCACCCTATCAGGCATTTGAACTCTACTTGCAACTAGGTCTTGCAACCGCAAGGGACTTCAATCACTGCTGGGGTCGTTCAATTTTACCATGAGGCTCATCCCACAGGGTAGATCCTTCATTTCCCGGTTCCTTCTCTTTATTCCAACGACTGACCACGTTAGACATTCATGCAACCTCTGATTTACTTATGTGGCGCTTTCCTCATATACTGGAAAGGGCGAGCCATGTTTATTCCCCCTCTCTGACAGTTCACCCACCGTTTGAACAGATGCCGCGTCAAACTCTGGTTTTGCTGCCATCGGAGGGAATAAATGGCGTTTGGGGGCATGGCCCACAGATGTTAAGTTCCAGCCCAGCTTCTCCTCTACTTCGGCCTTGTTTGAATGATATCCGGTCATGACAGCTGCCATTGCCTGGGGACCAATATGGTCCGGTCACTCAGTCGGATGTTATTCACATACGCCTAGCCACATTGTGCATATAGGCCGATCTTCATCTTTGGTCATCAGGAGACTGTTCAGGAAACTCACATGGGTAGCCACTTGCTAATCTTATCACATGTATTCACGTGCCAGGTTTCACAAACATCTTAGCTGGCCTCTTCCATGGGTTGCGTTTCAGGCTTTCTGCCAGACACTACCCACCACTTTCAGGCTGGCTAACCTGCCCCGCCTTTCCTAGACATGCTCATGGATTAAATGTCTGGTTTAACCTTGCACGTCACGTTTCTATCCTTACACTTTCAGTCAATACTAGAAATTATATGATAGGGTTTTCACTAAGTCTATTGGGGAGTTTTAAGTTCTTGACATATTTGCTATGGAATCTATTTTGGGGTTCTCTTCTTTTTTGCCACCTTAACTTAAATTATCATTTAACACAATTAAACGGTAACTTACGGATATCCAACACCACATGCTTCCACGACACCCCAACAATACAGCATTCCTTTCAATTTATCTGACAAAGACCTACTGAAAGGAATTCAAAATTCAAGACCCATGTACCATCTCAAAGGCTACCCATCCACACAGCATTTTTCATTCACTATCCGACTTAGTAGATTCAGCTCCTTTTGAGCACATGACCTATACCACAATCAAACGGCCATAGATCTAGCATGCTATGGGTTCTTACGTCCCAATGAATTTAACACTAGGAATATAACTACCACTGAATACCTGGGAACGACTGATATCCAGTCACATTAGATCATTAGGTCCTATCTCTGCATCAGTCTATAGCTATCACTATAGCACATACGGTCACAATACCCCTATTACCTACTCTAAACAATGGTGCCAGGTAAAGTTCTGGATACTTATTGCACCACTTTCCAGATACAACCACTCCAACCATTATCAGAACATCACGGCTCCATCCTTACAGCATATCAAGTCATGCCTCGTGTTCACTTACTGTTAATTAGGCTCGGCCTAATACAAACCTTTCCTCAGGACACTTCTTCCGCATAGGGGCAGCATCCTCAGCTTCCTCCAACCACATTCCAGCTCATATCATCAGGGCTATGGGACGCTGGAAATTCTCTGCCTATACTCTTTACATTCCGAACCCAATCAAAGAGCTAATACAAGCTTTTTGTGACTTGTCCGAATAAACGAGGGTTGTTATATGATTAATTGTGTATGGTAGTCTTCTTTTTGCCCACTTTTATTACAGGCCTACTGCTCGGTCAGTTCCTGCACACCACAACCGACTGGTGTCATTTGAATATGTCTATTGGTTATAATATGCTATGTTACCCTATCATTACGGCTAGATTGCCCCGTCTACAAATGTAAGGCCTTGGCCTGTAGTTGTGGGAGGGGCTTGAATTCCCTTTAAAAGGGCTGCCAATCCTCTCCCACCTTACCGTGGACAGTCTGGCGAATCACCCCTCTCACAGCTCCCTCTATTCAAATCACCCTCTAAGGTTGGCCCACTTTTATTACAGGCCCATTGCTCTGTCGGTTCCGGCACACCACAACCGACTGGTGTCATTTGAATATGTCTATTGGTTATAATATACTTTGTTACACTATCATTACGGCTAGATTGCCCCGACTACAAATATATATATATATATATATATACATCTTACTTATTTTTATATTTTTTTATTTACTTATAAAACATTTTACCAGGATGGATACATTGAGATTTCTCATGTTTTCAAGTATGTCCTGGGTATAATAAATATATATATATATATATATATATATATAATTTTTTAAATTAATTAACTTTATTATTTTTTTTTTTACTTTTTTTCTTACTTTCTTTCACAAGCAGGGGGACGCCTATTGAGGCCATGTGACCACTCTTTCAGAGGGGGGCCTAATTTGGGGGGCCTAATTTGCAAAGGGAGGACTGTCTGGGCTGTCAGACAGTTTGCCCAGATGGAGAAAAAGACCGATCGCTGGCGGGGAATGACGGTGATCAGGTAAGTAATTAGGATTACCTCAGATGTACTAGGTACGTCCGAGGTCCTAGGGGTGGGGGTAATACTTTTAAATTTTTTATTTATTTTACTGAGTGTCTCAACCCCTCGAGGCACTCAGCACACAGACAGAGCATAGGAAGCCTACCTGATGGCTTCTGATGCTCTGCCTCACTGCTGGGCACCAGCGCTTATATTTCCCACAGACGTACAGGGTACGTCAGCGGTCATTAATGAACGTTTTTTGTCTGACATACCCTGTACATCCGCAGTCACTAAGGGGCTAATGATGGAGTATATAGTGTAATTAATGATGGACTTCAATCATCTCTGGTTTAATAGATTAAGTATTAATGTTGCATCCACATTTAGAGTTTAGACCAGATCCACCCTAATGAAATAGATTGAATTTATTTTCAACTGCGATCTCTGAAATGTATATTTAGAATGTAACTGAATCTTGATTCCAAGTGGGGTGTACATACAACACTAACATTAAAAAGAAGGGGGGGGAGGAGGAAAGTGTTTTTCATCAACTGTGATCATGTGACCATGTATACAGGAACATATAGTAATAAAATATTACATAATACATAGGTAGCTGCAAGGAATGTTTATACATATATTATGTCAGACAATTAAAAAAATAGCATGAATAATAATAAAATAATATTATTCATAATAGTAATATTAATAATATAAAACAAGTGACATTTTTAAATGATCGTGTGACACGGGTCAAGAGAGCTCATCATGTGACCAGAGAAGGTTGGAATGAACCCTGATTCTAGTGAAGTAAAGGGGGAAATAAAAATAAACATGAAATGAAAAGACTGGGAGCCAACTGGTATCACAGATAACAAAGGAAATAAGTTCATAAGTTGCATTGGCAGGTACCCCATTAAAAAACAACTATTAAATACTGTGAGCTTTGAAGCTGCTGTTTAGTGAATGAGTGAGTGCCCTGGATCTTGTTTATATATATATATATATATATATATATATATATATAAAATACCTACTACAAATTGTATTATTAAAATATGTCACTCATCATTCGCTGGCTTCTATAATTAGTTCCTATTTTTGTATAGCAGATAGGTCAGTCATTACATATATGACAAGAGCTGAAAATAAAAGGACTTTAATAGTGTGTTTGGGGACATATCTCGTTGCCCTGGGGACATCAGATAACATCACATTATGAAAACAGAGATTGGTTTGACACCTTGTCATTGATTAACATCAGAGTGCATTACCGTTCATTTCAATTCGACCAACAACATTACTTGCTAATATGATTTTCGATTAGGTTGGCATAAAAAGCCAGTTAATGAAACAGGATTGAAGAATGCTTTGATGTGAATGAACAAAGCTGATCTGCCAGCATTTGCATGCATATATTTTTCTAATTTTTCTTGTACATTCCTCAATTCATCTGAATATTAATAATATTTTACTGTGCCTTGTAACAGAAATCCATTTAGATTTTTCAGAGTTCTCTGATCTAGGCTCTGCCTGAAGTATCACCATGCTGCCAGCATTTCAAGAATGTTTCTCACTTAACCCATGCACCCCAGTCGTTCTGCTCTTAGACTCTATATTTTCTTTTATGAAGACTGGCTTTATTTTTCTTCTATAAGAAAACTGATATTAATTTTTCATTTCTCTGTCAGAAGGACTCTGATGTGATTGCTCTAATGTGCTAGTAAACAAACTGAAGGTTTTTTATAGATGGCAATGCAGTATGCTGACATATTATAAGATACTAAGAAGTCTGATTCTTGATATGAATGTGATATGCCCGGTTTTGTCATATGTCATGTCTTAATATGTCATATTTACTTGTGTTCTGTGATGAGAAATATAGTCATGGGGAAAAGTACACCCTCTACAAATTCTTTGGTTTTACATATCAGGTCATAATTAGAGTTGAGCGGACACCTGGATGTTCGGGTCCGGCGGGTTCAGCCGAACTTTGAAAAAAAGTCCGGGTTCGGGCTCGAACTTGATCCCGAACCCCAACCCCAACCCCATTGAAGTCCCAGTGGGGGCCCAAACTTTTGGGCACAAAATTGAGTCTAAAAAACTCCTGGAAAGGGCTAGAGAGCTGCAAAAGGAAGTAAAATGGGGGTAAGTGTAGGACAAGTGCCCTGCAAGCAAATGTGGATAGGGAAATCACTTAAAATAACGTAAAAATTAAAAATACAGCTGAGCCATAAAACAGCACTAGATGGAATCTTTGATTTTATCTTTGGAAGAACATAAATCAAAATCTAAAGCATGGCTGTCAGGAGGATCACTAGAATTATCCATTTGAGAGAGGGTTGGAGTGCAGGGTATTCTCTTTCATTGTTCAAACTGAGCTCAACTCCTGATGCATGGAGAAAAGGCCTCTCTGCTATTGTGTACATAGTTTTTACTAAGTGACCCATAGGTTGAGGAGGCGGTGACCGTGGCGGTGTAGGTGGAAGCGGTTGTGGAGGAGGAGGTAGCCAACACTGTTTTTATTTATATATATATATATATATATATATATATATATATATATATATACACAATACAAAAATCCCCTGCACTCACGCTTTGAACACTTCACTGCTGGGCGCATCTACCAGGGCTCCACATGACACAAATCCAAAATAGCAATGGCTGCTCTCCGGTCTTTAGAAATAAAAAAAGTGTATTGAATCAAGTTTAAAATGACGACCAACGTTTCAGTCCCCGTTCGGGACTTTCTTCAGGGTCAAAAAAAGGTTGATTTGTTTTTTGACCCTGAAGAAAGTCCCAAACGGGGACTGAAACGTTGGTCGTCATTTTAAACTTGATTCAATAAACTTTTTTTATTTCTAAAGACCGGAAAGCAGCCATTGCTATTTTGAATATATATATATATATATATATTTTTTTTTAATTGGGGTAGCCCCCAAAATATTGGGACATCTAAAAAAAGACAACTCTGTTCCGCAGAGTAGCTGTTGACATTATAGTTGCGCAGACACTTTGTTGACTCTAGAGAACCTCGGGCTAATCGCACATCCCCGTGACGGTGACTTTGCATTCAGGTGTCATTCATATCAACTTTCGATGCCGGTTTCTGCACGGAAGGCAGCAGGCGCAAATGACCCACTCCCGACGCGGGAAGGTAGTGACGACAAATAACAATACAGGACTCTTTAGAGACCCTGTAATTGTAATGCGTCCACTTGAAATCCTTTAACTCTGATCAATTGGAGGGAAGTCTGGTGCAGAGCCACTGACCCGTGCATGCTGCAGCTGAACCTGCACTATCGCCTGCTGCTGCTCGCACAGTCTCATGAGGCGATGAGCGTGAAGGCCGAACTTTGCAGTTCGGGTTCGCTCAACTCTATTATGGATCCTTTGATCACTACATGTATTAATTGGATAACTGGTAATTCTCGAGCTAATACATGCCGACGAGTGCTAAGGGACGGCCACTCCGCTTTTGCACCCTGCTCCCTCTTATGCTGTGCTGGTGCCTCTGTGCGACCAGAGCCTCTTCCTCCAAACTGCACACGTCACTCGCATGACCTTGATTCCATGTGGGGTCTAGGACCTCATCATCCTTCACATCATCTTCCACCCACTACTAAACCCTGCTCTCCTTGCTGGTATGCACACTGCAGAAAGCCACAGCAGTTGGCACCTGCGTTTTTCCAGCATGTAAAGTCTGCAAAGGACATATGGAAATTGTTTTAGAATTATGTCCAGGCAACAGTTTTCCCTATAAACTGACCTCTCAGTTTGACTTGTGAGGGTATTTCCCCCGAATTACAATATTGTTTAAGTACCTCTTAGCTATTAATAACTGGTTTAAATATAGCAGCTTGTTATCTGGTAGTTTCTAGTGTAGAAAATATCAATCTGTTTTCTATCACTTAGATCTGTGTAACAAGTGTTGTAGGTGTGAAACAATATTACAAGTGACCGATGTAGTATATTAGTATATTCGAATCAAAGTTACGCTTCAATTTGACTCTCAGATATGAAGTGAAAACCCCAAATATACTATTTAGCACCCAAAAAAAATAAATTGACGTTTTAAAGCTCCAATGTAAGCAGCAGATTAGCAATTAGAATGTTTGCAACTGCGCTGTAAGCGCACTATTTGACGCTTCTATTTGACTCTCAGATATGAAGAGCAGGCCCCAAAATGTACTATTTAGCAGATTAGCAGTAAAAGAATTAGAATGTTTACCACTGCACTGTAAGCACACTATTAGACGCTTCTATTTGACTCTCAGATATGAAGAGCAGGCCCCAAAATGTACTATTTAGCAGAAAATTAGAATGTTTACAACTGCGCTGTAAGCACACTATTAGACGCTTCTATTTGACTCTCAGATATGAAGGGCAGGCCCCAAAATGTACTATTTAGCAGTTTAGCACCCAAAAAAATTTAAGTTTTAAAACTGCAATGTGACAGCAGTATTTGACAATTCTATTTGACTCTCAGATATGAAGTGCACCCCACTAATGTACTATCCCACTAATGTACTATTTAGCACCAAAAAAAATTGGCTTTTTAAAACTCAGATGTAACCGCGGTATTTGAAGCTTCTTTTTGACTCTCAGATATGAAGTGCACCCCACTAATGTACTAGTTTGCAGAATTCTTTCCTAAGCTGTCCCTCACAGCTGCAGCATCCTCTCCCTACACTAATAAGAGCTCATGTGCGTGCGGCGCTACCCGACTCCAGCTTATATGTAGAGGCTGGGTCACATGCTGCACTGGCCAATCACAGCCATGCCATTAGTAGGCATGGCTGTGATGGCTTCTAAGGGCACACGAGTCAAACGCTTGTTGATTGGCTGCCCTGCAGCCTTTGAAAACACGCCATTAAATCGCCGAACACCGAACTCCAACCCGAACATACAGTGATATGTCCGTGTTCGGGTCCGGGGTCCAAAAACCATAATATTCGGTACGAACCCGAATTTTACAGTCCGGGTTCGCTCAACTCTAGTCATAATTTATTTTATTTTTTTTAAATTATTTATAAAATATTTTACCGGGAAGGTAAAATAACAATCAACTGTTCTGTAGCAGGTCTTAAAAACATATGCCATATTACACTGTCTCATGATTTAATTTAACAAAAATAAATCCAAAATGTAGAAGCCATGTGTAAAAAACTAAGTACACGTTATGAATTCTTTTTTTTTTTTATACTTTCTTTTTATTTATTTTGTACATAAAAACATGAACAGCCATTCATAAACAGAGAATATAAAATATAATAAATAAAACTAGACAGACAGGCGGCGAGTCCTACTTAGGCCTTCCAGCTTAAACAACCATTTTTCAGAGTATATGTTTCTTCTAGTTTAATAAAAAAGTAACAATATTGATCTTGTTAAATTTGCTCATTACGGATAACTTATTAAGCCACTCTTCTGTATCCAAGCTTACATTATGTAAGTTCCTAATTATAGCACCTTCTATATTTAATTGAAAGTTGAGTTGCACTTCTTTCCAGTTTGAAACAGTTTCTACTCTCCAATATCTAGCTATTGAAATTTTGGCTGTCAGGTAGATCAACTCCTGTAATAGATTTAAAGGACCACTATAGTGCCAGGAAAACATACTCGTTTTCCTGGCACTATAGTGCCCTGAGGGTGCCCCCACCCTCAGGGTCCCACTCCCGTGGCGCTGAAGGGGGAGGAAGGGGTTAATCCCTTACCTTTTTTCCAGCACCAGGCTTACTTGGCGCTGGGACTCTCCTCCCTCTTCTGACATCCCTGGCATTCTCAATGCTTTCCTATGGACGCTGGCGTCTTCTCACTGTGGGAAGCGCCTCTAGCGGCTGTCAATGAGACAGCCACTAGAGGCTGGATTAACCCATAGGTAAACATAGCAGTTTCTCTGAAACTGCTATGTTTACAGCAAAAAGGGTTTAACCTAGCTGGACCTGGCACCCAGACCACTTCATTGAAGTCCTTTAATCTGATTTTAAAAAAATTCCAAAAATTTTGCAGTTGTTTGCAACTCCACCGTATGTGAAGAAAACCTCCTTTTTTCATCTTATATCTCCAGCACAATTCTGAGAAGCCGTGGCTTATATTGGCCAACCGACTAGGAACCAAATATAGTCTATTGATAATTTTAAAGTGTAGTTCCATTAGATTTAGACAATGGATTTGGTAATTGTTGTCCATGAAAGTTTCCAATCTTTTATTGAGATCTTTATATTTAAATCTTTTTCCTATTTTTCTTTTTTTTTTAATTCTTTATTTTTCGCTCTGCCATTCAAGCGTGGCTACAATAGTGCAAACAGATGTGAATACATGACCGCACAAGTGTTGTTGATTCGTAGTATAAAATACAGGGTAACAAAGTTAGTACAAGCATCTGTCACAAACTGTGCACCTTTGGTGCGTCTCTGCCAGAGATTTCATTTACGTTGGTAATCAGATAAAGAGAAAGAAAAAGAAAAGCATTCGAAAGAAAGGAAAGAAAATAACTATGTACAACTGTACAACTGGCCATTGGTTTAGTGTACAGAGTTGTTATATGGTCCTATTTTTTAAATGCCCGGGAATGTAAGATTATCATCCACACACCTCAATAGCATATTGCATTTGCTTAACAGATTATTCATCTCTTGTCCCTTTAAAATTCTTCCCACATTACTATATAATTCTAGGTTTTCCTTTAGGATGAAATTTTTTCAAAAAATATTTGATCGTTATATAATTATTATATTCTGTTTTTGAGAGGCCAAATGTAGTAAAGATTTGTTCAAACGATTTAATCCCAGGGCCCATCATGATATCTTTGATTTTAAGAATACCTATGAAATTCCATTTAATTAAATTTAAATCTTGGATACTATAAGCAAGAATTGAAATAGGCAAGGTGCTAATAAAACGCTTTTTTAGTTTTATATTTCTTTACATTTTTGCCTCATTTTAGGAATAGAATTTAGAATTAAACTATCAGAGCTTGTTTATGATTTGTCTGGATTAGTTACATTAATTGTCCAGAGAAGTTTCTGTTCCACAGCATACCATCTTTCTTGTTTAGACAGAAACATTTGAGAAATAATACTGTTGAAGAGAAAAATTGCTTTGTAATATTGATGAATAAGCGGGAGTCCCAATCCGCCCTGATTCTTGCTAATTGATAAGTATTTTCTTGCCATTCTAGGTTTTTTGAATTTTGAAAAGGCATACTGGATCATTGTTAGCCAGCTATCTGGGATACATAAAGGGATCCTTCTAAACAAGTACAACCAATTTGGCAGAATATAAGATTTAATCTGGCCCCACCAAGAGAATTCCATAAATCTCCAATCTTTGAGTGCTTTATTCATTTTGGTAATTAGTGGGGAAAAAATTATTTCAATTATCTTTTTGGGGTCTGCACAAATATTAATACCCAAATAGCTAAGGGAATGTTCTACCCACCTAAAGTCAAACGTATCCTTAATTGCCATCTTTACATCTTTAGAGATATTACTAGCTAAGATTGTTGATTTACCTGAATTAAACTTGTACCCAGAGATCTTCAAAAAAAAAAAAACCTTAACAACTCTTGTCAGTTGTAATAGTGATTGTTTGAGGTTCTGAATAGTTAAAATAACGTCATCTGCGTTCATGTTTTTAATTTTTTCTCGGTTAGGGTCGAAGCCTATTATTCCATCATTTTGCCTTATGGTTAGGGCCAGTGGTTCCAGTGATATAAAGTAAAGGAGACAAGGAGCATCCTTGTCTGGTCCTGTTAGATAGAGTGAACTATTCTGATGTAAAGCCCTGGCCTATAACCCTGGCCATTGGTTTAGTGTACAGAGTTGTTATATGGTCAAGAAAAAAATGTCCCTTCAAACCCAAACGTCCTCATCATTTGAAACAGTTGACCAGATCAAATGCTTTTTCAGCATCAAGAGATATGGTCAATAAGGGGGTTCCTGCATTTTGGACAGAATTTAAGATGTCAATTAGTCTTCTAATGTTGTGAATGGAAAATCTGCCTGGAATGAAACCTACTTGATCCCGATTAATTAAGCCTAGGATCACATTTTTTAACCGTTCTGCTAACATAGAAGATTAAAGTTTACAATAAGTCTATATTCGGAAGAGAAATTGGATGATAATTCTTAATATTTTCTGTATTTATGTTCTGTTTGGGAATCAGAACTATATTTGTTTGTAATAGTTCCTTTGGTATTTTATTAGAAACTCCAAAAGTATTAAAAGCATCAATCAGGTCCTTTTTAATATTATCTTTCAATAATTTATAAAAAAAGTTGTTAAATCCATCTGTACCTGGTGCCTTTTTCATCTTGAATGTATTAATACAAAATATCAGCTCTTTCTCCACAAATAGCTTATTTAGTTCTGCTATTTGGTTGGTTGTGTTTTTTCAGGTCGAAACATTGCAGATCCAATAAAACTGCATTGAAGATATCACAGTATTTTCTGTATTTTTGTTCTGTTTGGGAATCAGAACTATATTTGTTTGTAATAGTTCCTTTGGTATTTTATTAAAAACTCCAAAAGTATTACTGCCATGTTGTTTTTAGAGAAAAGAGGCTTTCTCCTGGCAACCCTTCAAAACAAACCATACTTTTCAGTCTTTTCTAATTGTACTAATGAAAAAAATCTCAGGCACTCACTGTGATATCGTCAAGGCAGTTTTATTGGATTTGCAACGTTTCGACCTGTAACCAGGTCTTTATCAAGCCTGATAAAGACCTGGTTAAAGGTTGAAATGTTGCAGATCCACTAAAACTGTCTTGAAGATATCACAGTATTTTCTGTATTTTTGTTCTGTTTGGGAATCGGAACTATATTTGTTTGTAATAGTTTGTTTGTAATAGTTTCTTTGGAATCAGAACTATATTTGTATATTTGATATCTTCAAGGCAGTTTTATTGGATCTGCAATGTTTTGACCTGTAACCAGGTGTTTATCAAGCTTGATAAAGACCTGGTTACAGGTCAAAACATTGCAGATCCAATAAAACTGCCTTGAAGGTATCACAGTGAGTGCCTGAGATGTTTTTCATTTGTATATATTTTATGGGATTTGCTGGCCCATACTCAGTGCACCCTGTGCTAAATTATATGATCGAGTGCAACCCTCCCTTTTTTCTTTTTTCTAATTGTACTGTCATGAACTTTAACATTTAACATGCTAGATTTCAGAGCTACAGTTGCAAGAAAAAGTATGTGAACCCTTTGGAATGATATGGATTTCTGCACAAATTGGTCATAACATGTGATGTGATCATCATCTAAGTTACAACAATAGACAATCACAGTCTGCTTAAACTTATAACACACAAAGAATGAAATGTTGCCATGTTTTTATTGAACACACCATGTAAACAACTGTATATAGCCTGTGTAGGAATGCAAAAAAATGGGTACACATATTAGCAAATATCACAAGTCAACCAGAAAGTGTAAAAGGATGATGTTAGTTGTAGTCAAACTACAGCATATTGCCCAGTCCTGACTAAGGCAGCTACGCTGGTTCACATGTGCTGACTGATAATGCTTTATGCGTTGTTTGTGGTGTTGCTCTCTCCATGGTGCTGAATAATTTGCAAGTAGAGATTTGCTGGTTGTGTTTAATGATTTGCAGGGCTAAATGTCTTTGAATTACAGTGTGTATTGTTAATTTTCCTTTTCAATTGCTTTCAAAATATCAACATTGCCAGCTAATTCTCCATAAAATGCACAAAGGGCATCACTGTGGGCAGATTTTAGTATTCAGCTGAATACTGAACTCTGTGTTGGTAATGTGTCTATTGCATCTGATTTAGGAAGTGTAGTTCTTACTTAACTTTATCTAGAGGCTCTATAGATATTTAGTGGGGTGGATGTGGTTTGCTTTATGGCATGTCGAGGCAAAATCAACATGAGATGGACACATTAAGCAGTATTCCATCTTCATTTATCTGCTTGGAGTCATGTTATTACTGTACACTTGTGCATACACAATGTGATCCTCTATAATCTCCATTGTCTTTTACATGAACAATGAGATAACATAGATACAGTTATAATCAAACTTATTCAAAACCAATTGAAAATCAGGTTTATTGTCAACATTTACAGACTTTCAGATGTTTGCAATGAACAAATCAAACAAAAGCAACTAAAATAGCTCAACTCAAATGCTTCAAGAGGTTTCCCCAAATTCGACTAAAAATGCAACGGATCAGGACTTCCAGTCTCAAAATTATTCTGTATATTTTGATAATAAACCGGATTTTCTATGGTGGTTGACTAATTTTGATTACAACTGTATCTATTGTAGTCTAAGCCAAAAAAGTAATTTTACTATATACCCCCATAATGCTATTACAATGTTCCGCATTATAATGGGCTTTTGAAACCTTTGGGGAAACATGGAATGCCGTAACGGCTTCCAGCCCCAGGAGCTCCTGCTGACTTACACCCGCCGCACTCAGCTTCTTTGGGACTCCAGGCAGCCCTCCTCCATCGGATCAGGCCCTCCTCGGCCATGTAATCACTCTGATCGGACATAGCTGTCCAAAAATAATAAGTTAAGCACGCAAATTATATATATGTATATAAGATAGACATCTCAATAAAAGTAATTAATACATTTATAAAATTTAAATATCAAAAAAATTAGTTAAAAAAATAAATAAATATATATATATATATTTCCACAGTAGCTGTATTTTGATATTATTAGTATTTTGATATGAATATATATATATATATATATATATATATATATACAAATATATATGTGCATATATATATTTTTTTTTTATCAAAATACACTTAGAATGAAATTATATATAAAAATATATAAATAAATAACAATAATTAAATATATACTGTGGCAGGGCCACTTTCTGAGTAACAGATTGGAGCGCTCTCTATTCCCAACATGATAGGGTTAATGGGTGGAAGTCAGCCCTTTCAGGTGAATGTAATTAACCTGCACTAGTGTTTTAAAATGTCATGCCTCTGATTAGAGGCATACCGGGAGCACCCGGTCAAGCTGCCCAGCACATGTGCTCGCTCTGACCGCAAGTCGGAGCGAGCACATGTGCTCTGTATACACACCTACCGGCTCCCTGCACTTCCGGGTTCTGTGTGAAGTGCAGGGAGCCGGATCAGTGATGATCCTGCCCCCTGCTGTTAAAAAAATAAAGTTAATTTAAAGTCCCCCCCCCTTACCCATTTTAATAAAAAATTAACCCCTTCCCTGCCAATTGATCACTGACTACAGTGATCAATTGGCAGGGATTACATTTTACTATGATCTGATTTTTTTTTTAACCCCTGAGGGTTAATTCTTTTTTTTTAACCCTCAGGGGTTAAATTTATTTAATTAATTAATTAAAATATTTTAAAATGATATATTTAGCTAGCTGGGGTGGGTGGAAGTTAGTGGGGAATTGGGGGATTTGGCGTTAGGCTAACTAGGGGTTAACGTTAAAAAAAGTTTTAAAATAAACTTTAAAAAGTTAAAAATTAAGCTTCAAAAAATGTTTTAATAACGTTTAAGTAAAAAATAAAAATGAAAACCCTTTACCTAGTCCAAATAAAAATTAACCCCTTCCCTGCCAGTCGATCACTGCCTACAGCGATCAAATAGAGATCACAATATTATACTGTGATCTAATTTTTTTTTAACTCCTGAGGATTAACTTTTTATTTATTTTTTAACCCTCAGGGGTTCAATTTATTTAATTAATTAATTTAAATATTTTATAACTATGTATTTTGCTAGCTGGGGTGGGTGGGAGTTATGGGGAATTTACTGTTGGTGCTGCGTACTGCTAGTTAGGGGTTAACGGTAAAAAAAAAAAAGCTTAGAAAAATGTTAAATCTGTAAAAAAGTTTTAAGAAAGTTTAGGAAAGTTTAAAAAAATTAATACGCAAAACAAAAGTTTAAAAACTAGTTTTTAAAAGTAAAAAAGTTATAAAAAGTAAAAAAAATACATTTTAAAAACGCTCATTACCACTACACCTGGAACAAACTAGAGAAAAATTTATCCCACACCAAGGTTCAAAATATGCCTTTTGAATCACCCCAGGGTGTATTCTTTAATAAATAGTATGTGTTTGTGGGGAAGTTTCAATAACCAACCATCTAAACTACTCCAAATTGGAACATGGACACAGCGTAAAACTTCAAAGTTAGAAAAAAACTGATTGGCTGCGTCTCAAATGCGCCCCTTCAACATCCACACATACCTGGCAAAGGTACATACAGGGGTATTGCTGTACTCAGCTGACATAGCTGAGCAACATATGAAGTATTATACAGTCATAGCACACATAAGGTTTGCAAAATATCTGCGCAAACTCACTTTGTATGTCAAAAAGGCAGAAAAAATGCTTATTACCACTACACTTGGTACAAGCTAGCGGAAAAATGATCCCACGCTAAGGTTCAAAATATGCCTTTTGAAATACCCTGGGATGTCTTCTTTAAGAAATGGTATGGCTTTATGGGGAATTTGGATTATATAGCCTGGTAAAATACTCTAAAATGGGACATAGGCACAGCATAAAAATTCAAAGTTTGAAAAAAACTGGAATGGCTGTGTCCCAAATGTGCCCCTCCGATGTCCACACATACCTGGCAAAGGTACATACAGGGGTATTGCTGTACTCAGCCGACATAGCTGAGCAACATGTGAAGTATTATACAGTCGTAGCACACATAAGGTTTGCAAAATATACTGTGCAAACTCACTTTGTATGTCAAAAAGGCCGAAAAAACGCTTATTACCACTACATCTGGTACAAGCTAGCGGAAAAATGATCCCACGCTAAGGTTCAAAATATACCTTTTGAAACACCCTGGGGTGTCTACTTTAAGAAATGGTAGGCCTTTGTGGGGTAGTTTGAATTTAAAACCTGCGAAGATGCTTGGAAATTGCACATAGGCCCAGCGTCAAAATTCAAAGTTTGGTAAAAACGGATATGGCTTGGTCTCCTATATGGCACTGTAGCTTCACAAAATAGTGCCAAAGACATTCATTGGGGGTGTCTTTTTACTCAAAAGACTTAGCTGAGCATAATTTGGGAGGTTTGAACTTAGTGGCACATATGAAATATACAAAACGCCCAGCAAAAATGCAATCCGTATGTAAAAAATGCACAAAATAATTTTTTACCACATACTTTGGCATATATTGGTGAAAAAATGGGGGTATGTTAAGACACAATATGCACCTTATAAGATACCCTTGAGTGTCTCCTTTTACAAATGGTAGGCCTTTGTGGGGTTTTTTTGAACAGTCAAACTGTTATAATACCCCAAATGGAAGTTAAGGCTCATTAAATCCATCTCTCAAAATTCTACTGTGAATACTGTAAAGGACAGGTCTCCTATATGGCACTGTAGCTTCATGAAATAGTGCCAAAGACATTCATATGGGGTGTCATTTTACTCAGAAGACTTAGCTGAGCATAATTTGGGGGGTTTGAACTTAGTGGCACATATGAAATATACAAAGCGCCCAGCAAAAATGCAATCCGTATGTAAAAAATGCACAAAATTATTTTTTACCATATACTTTGGCATATATTGGTGAAAAAATGGGGGCATGTTAAGGCACAATATGCACCTTATGAGATACCCTGGAGTGTCTACTTTTACAAATGGTAGGCCTTTGTGGGGGTTTTTTGAACAGTCAAACTGTCATAATACCCCAAATGGAAGCTAAGGCTCATTAAATCCATCTCTCAAAATTCTACTGGGAATACTGAAAAGGACATGTATCCTGTGTGGCACTGTAACTTCACAAAATAGTGGCAAAGACATACAATGGGGGTGTCGTTTTACTCAGCAGATGTAACTGAACACAAAATAAAACTTTGTACAGGAATAGCACACACCAACTTTACAAAATATACACGAGAATTTCTTTGTTATAAGTTTGTGTGCCAAAAACCAAAAAAAAACACAATTTTACTCCAATATTTAGCAGAGGTTAGCGGTGAAATGGCTACGTAGAAAGTGTCAAAACAACCTTAGGTAAATAGCCCATGATGTCTACTTTATATAAATATATAATTTTGTGTGGCAATTTTGTTTTCTTTTATGGCTATTAGGCTTACAAGACAAACATACCAAATTCTAAAATCGCTCCACATTAAAAGTCTATTTTACTCCTTGTGCTTTGTGACCTGTAACTACCAAAAAAATCTTTAAATCCCAGACACATTGTATATTCTGTAAATCAGAACAACTAAATTAATTTATTTTTAATTACTTTTCTTAACCTGCACTAATTATGCACACATTATTATTGCAAAAACTGTAAAAAAACACATTTTCATTTTTTTTACATTTTTCTGTATTTTTTTTTATAATAAATAAGCATTTATATATATGTGTGTTACATCAAATTAAAGCCCTTTCTGTCCTTTAAAAAACGATGTATATGTGTTGGTGCAACAAATTAGTAAAATGCAAATTGCAGTTGAACGCAAACAGCAAAAAATGAAAAAAAATGCCGTTGTCATTAAGTGAAAGACAAGCTTTTGAAGCTCTGTCCTTAAGGGGTTAATAACAAAATACAGGTAGAATAAAATTACATATTTTTTTGTTTTTTATTTAAAAAATATATATATATAGTTATTATATATCTTGTGTGTGTGTGTGTGTATATATATATATATATTTATTTGTATATATTTGTATATATATATTTGTATATATATATATATATTTGTATATATATATATATATATATATATATATATATATATATATATATATATATATATATATATATTAATATCAAATTACTCGTAGACTGATACTGATTAAATATATATATATATATGTAATTATGTATATATAAATATTTATATATAATATGAAAAAATAAATATGTAAATACGTTAAAAAATAAAATTTAAAAATAATTTAAAAATATATAGATGTGTGTTATTTCATTCTAACTTATTGTGATATATATATAGATATATATATATATATATATATATTTATATCAAAATACAAGTAGAACGAAATAATATATATATCTATATACATAAATATATACGTATATATCACTATATATATATATACCTATATATAAATAAAAATATATTTTTTAAATTATATAGATATATACATATATATACACATACGTATATATATACATATATTAATTCTACATATATATTTATGTATTATTTTTACATAATTAGGTATCTTAATTAATTACAATTAGCAGGACCTGCCTGACAACCCATGCCAAAAGTAAAGGGAATTTAATTTGCTAGCACTATATTTAACCCTATAACTTTCCGAGACACCATAAAACCTGTACATGGGGGGTACTGTTCTACTCAGGAGACTTCGTTGAACACAAATATTAGTGTTTCAAAACAGTAAAATGTATTACAACGATGATATCGCCAGTAAAAGTGAAGTTTTTTGCATTTTTCACGCACAAACAGCATTACACGGACAATATTATTGCTGTGATACTTTTTACTGTTTTGAAACACAAATATTTGTGTTCAGCAAAGTCTCCCGAGTACAACAGTACCCCTCATGTACAGGTTTTATGGTGTTTTCAAAACTTACAGCGTCAACTATAAGGCTTGCGTTTCATTTTTTTCACATTAAAATTCGCCAGATTGGTTACGTTGCCTTTGAGACCCTATGGTAGCCCAAGAATGGTAGCCCAAGAGCCCGCGTGGGCTCTCTGTATGCTGAGAGAAGTGACCGGGGAGTCACTTCCTCCCAGCAGTGATGTCATCACAGGGGGCTTGGTCGCGCTGTTAAAGCGCCCAGTGCTGACCAGGCCTCCTGATAATCCATCTCCATCGGGTGTCCCTGACAGCATGGGCCACCAGATGGACCCGTTAACATGTGGCGCCGGCGGTTTGCCGCATGGGCTGGGGCCGCAAAACGTGGCAGCTGGTACCCGGTCGCGGGGGTCAGCAGGACGGCCAGGCCCCCTGGAGTGACGGGCCCGGTTGCAGCTGTACGCCACTGATTTGTGTAAAAAAAATTAACAAATCTAAAATGAATGCTAACTTTGGCCAGCATTTATGTCTAAGTGGTTACTAAAAAAGACTGGGCATACCCTATTTCATATGATACATTTCATTTTTGGGCTGCCATACAGTCTCAAAGGAAACATAGGCCCAGCAAACCAATCTGGCAAATTTCAATGTGTAAAACCTGTAAAAGGGGAAAGTCCTATATTTAACCCTGTAACTTTCCAAAACCCTATAACCCCTGTTGTACTTATGTGACATAGCTGAACATAAATGTGTGTATTTATTTGCAGTAAACAACATTCACAGTTAAAATGTCATGCAAAACTTGAAAAATATAAACATTTCTTAACTTCTCAATTTTTCTTTTTCTTTTCTTCATATTAAATTATGTTTCATTTATGATTATATAATGTGAAAAGAAAGCCGTGTTTCTCGTAAACAAAATTATATATAATATTTGTGGGTGTACTTAAAATAAAAAGTGTAAATTATGGTTGAACAGACTTCAGCACAAATTCAAGGTTTTGTTTTGATTAGAGCGTGTACAATTGCCTCTATCCTTAAGGGGTTAAACATTACAAATTATAGTTGATAGGATATAGCAAAACAATAGATCAATATGTTGATGTTGATACTTTTAAAAGCATACCTTAGACAAAATAGTCTTTAATTATTTGCATGTTCATAATTTATAGTGCTGACATTTTAATTAAAATTTCCATCTAATATATATGCAGTTTCTCAATTAAGATTTTATCTCTATTAAAAAAAAAAAAAAAGAAAAAACCTAAGAACACATACTTTTAATATACCCACATTCAAATGAATAAAGCCTATACAATTGGTTCTTTTCAACATGCATTAGTATGTCTAGGTCAAATCATCCTAAATTTGATTAGTTATAATATGGAAGAGTTGCAGTGGTTGCCAACTTAATCTCTTACTCTGCAAAACAATTAACCAAAATTCCAAATGTAACCTTGAACGGTTTCTACAGTGGCCATCACAGTCACCTGACTTGAACCCTATAGAAAATCTCATAGAAAGAAGGTGGTTGCAGCATGCAAACCTTAGAAGATTACTGAACTGGATGTCATTGCTCATAAGGATTGGGCTAGGAGTCCTCAGGAACGCTGCCAGAAGCTGATGTCTGGCTATGCATCTCATTTGAGGTAAGTCATAACAGCAAAATGGTGCTTTACTAAGTACACAAGATGCTTGCCATGAAGGAGTTTAATAATTTTGAGACTTGAGAAGTCATTATAAGTTGCATTTTCAGTTGCATTTGGGGAAACCACTTGATATAATAGAGAGAAACATTATAGAATGTGACGGCAGATAAGAACCATTCGGCCCATCTAGTCTGCCCAATTTTCTAAATACTTTTCATTAGTCCCTGGCCTTATCTTATAGTTAGGATAGCCTTATGCCTATCCCACGCATGCTTAAACTCCTTTACCGTGTTAACCTCTACCACTTCAGCTGGAAGGTTATTCCATGCACCCACTACCTTCTCAGTAAGTAATACTTCCTGATATTTTTAAACTTTTGTCCCTCTAATTTAAGACTACGTCCTCTTGTTGTGGTAGTTTTTCTTCTTTTAAATATAGTCTCCTCTTTTACTGTGTTGATTCCCTTTATGCATTTAAATGTTTCTATCCCCCTGTACAGTCTTTCCTCCAAGCTATACATGTTAAGATATTTTAACCTTTCCTTGTAAGACCGTGTTTACTGCAAAAAGGGAATGATTCTATTTACCAGAACAAATACAATAAGCTGTAGTTGCTGCTGTGATGGGATCACTGCTCTTCTTAGCAAAATCTTAGACAGTTGAAGAATCAGTAAAACTCTCCAGAATATCTCTAAGCACACAGTTTGAAGCAGCACTTAGAAGCAGCAACCAATCTATATTAGCCAAACTGATGACCACAACCCTTATATAACTCCTAAAATCACCACCCACTAGGAATGTTTAACACCTGGGTAGGCCTATGCTTATTTGCAAACAATAGCTAATTAACTAGCAATCAATAGCAAACTCCTAGCTAATCAAAATGCCTTACCAATTACCAACAGGAAATCAAACCTTGTGCAACCAGTAACCTTTTCCTATTGATGAATCTTACCTGTAACAGTAAAAAGAAAAATATTAGCAAAATCGTAGACAGTTGAAGAATCAGTAAAACTCTCCAGAATATCTACAAGCACACACTTAGAAGCAGCAACCAAGCTATATTAGTGGCTTCTAGAGTTGTTTTTCACTTGCACATCGAGTTTTGATGAAGGCTTTTATGGTCTTGTTGGCCTTGTATAGAGCCAAGCATTCCAGTATCCAAAAGTGTGGCATTGTGTTACATGCTTTCTTGTAGTCAATCCAGGCTGTGCAAGGATTGGTCTGTCTGGTCTTAGAATCCCACGTGACTTCTTGGTCTACCAGTAGTCGGTGTTTCAATCCTCTGTGTTGTTTCCACTCCCCATCTGAGCATTCATATGTACTTACTCATCGATCTTGGAGGCCATGATGCCTGACAGGACCTTTCATGTTGTGGGAAGGCAGGTCATTGGTCAGCAGTTGGATGGTGTTGTTTCCTTGTGAGCATCCTACATGGCCAGTATTGTTCTGCCTTGTGGTAGCCAGTCAGTGGGAGCCTGCTGCTAGTAGTTTGTTCATTTGTGCTGCTATGCATTCATGCAGCATTGTTAATTTATTTATCCAGTAGGTGTGTATCATGTCAGGTCATGACTGTGATGGGGACAGGTTCCTGTTCTGGGAACATGCAGTAGTCTGCTTTCAGGTCTAGTAGCAACTGGGCTTCTTCCAGTACTGTTCAGACTCTGCTCTGGGTGAGTCATGGGTGGATATGTTGTGGTTACCCTGCAGCTGTGCATACACTTTGGATGGTTCCTTGGTAAACAGGGCATTTATTATCTTAGCCTTTGCTTCTCTGGTGTATCTGCATAGTCTGGTTGTTAATGCTGTCAGCCTTTGCTTAGTTGTTTATAGTGCCTTTGGTATGGTCATATCCTTGTATTTCCTCAGTAGCCAGGATCTATCCTTGATTTTTCCACCTCTGTGAAGTTGATCCAGTTTACTAACTTCCTTCTGTGTTGTCTTTATCTTGGCTTCCAGTCATGGTTTCCATGGTGGGCATTGCTTCTCTTTGAAGCCGATCTTGTAGTCGTGTATCTGGAGAGCTATTAATGGTGTGGCATATAGGAGTCTGTTGGTCTCTTTGATGGTGCGGGTTTGAATTATGGACAGTGCCTCATTAACTGCAGCTAGCATTCTATCTAGTGGCCTTTTTCCAGTGATCTTTGGTTGTTTTGTCTGGTGGTCAAAAACTTCTTGTTTTCGTAGGATCATTTTTATTTAATAAGCGGTTATTCCTTCTTAGGGATTCAGGTTGACAACCCTCTGCAAGTATAGATGTGGTTATGGGGATTTCTTCCCCCTCGTGGCTCATGGTTGTTGTTTTTTTGTAGTCCATCTAATTCCAGTTGTGACACTAGCTTCCTCTTGATGATGTTCAAATGTTGAGTAACCAGATGTTTTGGTTTTAGGATAGATGAAGGTCTCTTATTCATCCATAGTGCCCAAATATGTTTAACCAAGAAGGTCAGATTGACCACACAACATCCAGCCACCCAGGGGACTCATCACCAACTGGGATCTCAAAGCTTCACCCTAGTGAAGGGGAGAAAGGCCAGTGGACTCTGGGTTCAGGTTCCCATCACAGCCTGGGACTGGAGAGATGCAGCACTACACGGCACCCAAGTAGGCTCAAAGTACCCTGCACATCAACCTGTCTTTGGCACTGACGCTGTGGACATTGGCTGAATAAAAAGCATCCAGGGAGTTAAATAGCACTTTAAGTGTATTACTCATGATATTTTGCATTTGTTTAGCTCCAGCTGCAGTTTCCTGTTTTAAATGCACTTTCTTCCCATATACCTCTCTTCAGACCACATCTGTAGAGGCATAATAGTTTCGCCCTGTCCTTTAGCACCTTGGTGGTACTACTTGCTTGTGCTCCAACAACATGCCTAGCAAATCTAAAAAAGCTGATAATACAGTTTTGTGCCATGCTGGCAGTATTATTCTAATTGTTCTCACCTATTCTACTCCATAAACAATATAGATCTACATGGCTGCCTTTCATGTGCGTCTAGCATGTTTAACACCGACACAGTCTTGCATTATACTCTAATCTCTGTGTATTTTACCTAACCTAGCAAGTCTCCTAGCCAAAATCACCTATATATACCTGCACCTAGCCTGTACCAAGATTTTCAGCTGGATAGACCTACCAAGGAAGTGTACTACCCTGTTTATCTCCTGTTCATAACATAAAAACAATGTGCATGCTGTATCCAATGTTTTGCAAAGCCTGAGGGTTGCCGTTGGGGTACCTCAGGCCTGTTTGTACTACTCATATGCACTGCAAAAAAAATAAAAATATCTCACATCCATTTTCTTATGCAACAAGATTCCTACAATTGTAAGGATCTCCAATCATTGCTATACTCCACTAACTTTGCCATGAGGATAATTCATCAAGGCCAGTCTTTTATTTCCAGGCTACTCTGTTAATTAATTGAGCTACCCAACGCAGATAGTCTAGCCATCAATGATATACAATCTGAGGTAGACCTTACTATGTGGCAGAGGTTTCTACGCAAGTGGAATGGGAAGTCCATGTTTCTTCCAACCCGCAGCGAGGGAAAAAAGTATTTGATCCCCTGCTGATTTTGACCGTTTGGCTACTAAACTGGTTCATGGATTGCGGGATCAAACTTACCAGGAAAGGTTAAAGGATCTTAACATGTATAGCTTGGAGGAAAGACGAGACAGGGGGGATATGATAGAAACATTTAAATATATAAAGGGAATCAACACAGTAAAGGAGGAGACTATATTTAAAAGAAGAAAAACTACCACAACAAGAGGACATAGTCTTAAATTAGAGGGACAAAGGTTTAAAAATAATATCAGGAAGTATTACTTTACTGAGAGGGTAGTGGATGCATGGAATAGCCTTCCAGCTGAAGTGGTAGAGGTTAACACAGTAAAGGAGTTTAAGCATGCGTGGGATAGGCATAAGGCTATCCTAACTATAAGATAAGGCTAGGGACTAATGAAAGTATTTAGAAAATTGGGCAGACTAGATGGGCTGAATGGTTCTTATCTGCCGTCACATTCTATGTTCTATGTTTCTATGTTTCTATGGCAAAGAAATGATCAGTCTATAATTTTAATGGTAGGTGTATTTTAATAGTGAGACACAGAACAACAACAAAAACAAAAATCCAGACAATACATGTCAAAAAAGTTATAAATATGTGGCAGAGAGGGAGCTGGGCAGAGAGCGCTCAGGGGAGAGTGCTCCTTCGCGCGACCGCAGGGCCGGCCGCACAGTGACACCAGGGCCAGCCTGGGGTGGCCAGCTCCTGAGCCCCCCAGGAGAAGAGGCTGGCCATACTGGCATGCATACTGGTATGGCGACCCCAGTATGTACGCCACTGGTTAAGAAACTCACATAACAAAATCAAAATACACCTTGTTAACCTTATACCCAAATAAAAAGGACCAGGAAATGTCATTATATCAATGTAAAAACATGCTAAAAGGTATTCAAAAAATTTGTCAAACTTAAACAACCAAGCCACTTCCTATATACTTTGCCTACCGCATACGAAAACCAGCCAAATAGGGTAAATTATTGGACTATCAATTTATCCTGCGCTTAACAAGTGGTACTCTGTTAAGATTTTAGACTATTACTTGCCTGTAATTCATTCTTCCAAGAACTAACCAACATTTTCACTTCACGTCTCTATTCTAACTACCACAAAATTCATGCTGTATATAAGAATGTTACGGATTAGATTATGCCTGAATCCTACACCTTATTCACTGCACTCATTCGGAATACATTGCATTGCTTCTAGTAAAAATATACCAGCCCATATTATTTAACCAAAACCTGGCATTTGCGCTACATGTCTGTCCAACCGTAATTCACCTCTTTCATAGTAAATACACCCACCCTTATTATATATCATTTTATTCAGGGGAAACAGGGCTTTCATTTAATATCAAATATTTAGCTATGAAACATAATTTAATATGAAACAAATTGGAGAAAATAAGATTTTTTTTATTTTTTTAGTTCTACATGACATTTTAACTGTCAATGTCTTAATACTGTTTGCTTTTACTGCAATAAAATACACATATTTGTATTCAGCAAAGTCTCACGTGTAAAACAGTACCCCCTATGTACAGGTTTTATGGCGTTTTGGGAAGTTACAGGGTCAAATATAGCACGTTACATTTGAAATTGAAATTCGCCAGATTGGTTACGTTGCCTTTGGGACTTATAGTAGCCCAGGAATGAAATTTACACCCATAATGGCATACCATTTGCAATAGTAGACAACCCAAGGTATTGCAAATGGGGTATGTCCAGTCTTTTTTAGTAGCCATTTGGTCACAAACACTGGCCAAAGTTAGCGTTAGTATTTGTTTGTGTGTGAAAAATGCAAAAAACACCAATTTTGGCCAGTGTTTGTGACTAAGTGGCTACTAAAAAAGACTGGACATACCCCGTTTGCAATACCTTGGGTTGTCTACTATTGCAAATGGTATGCCATCATAGGGGTAATTTTCATTCTTGGGCTACCATAGGTCTCAAAGGCACCATAACCAATCTGGCGAATTTTAATGTGAAAAAAATGAAACGCAAGCCTTATATTTGACGCTGTAACTTTTGAAAACACCATAAAACCTGTACATGAGGGGTACTGTTGTACTCGGGAGACTTCGCTGAACACAAATATTTGTGTTTCAAAACAGCAAAAAGTATCACAGCAATAATATCGTCCGTGTAAGTGCTGTTTGTGCATGAAAAATGCAAAAAACTGCACTTTTACTGGCGATATCATCGTTGTAATACATTTTACTGTTTTGAAACACTAATATTTGTGTTCAGCGAAGTCTCCCGAGTAGAACAGTACCCCCCATGTACAGGTTTTATGGTGTCTTGGAAAGTTATAGGGTTAAATATAGTGCTAGCAAATTAAATTCCCTTTACTTTCGGCATGGGTTGTCAGGCAGGTCCCGCTAATTGTAATTAATTAAGATACCTAATTATGTAAAAATATTACATAAATATATATGTAGAATTAATATATGTATATATATATATATACGTATGTGAATCTATATGTGTGTATATATATATATATAATTTTTTTTAAATATTTTTATTTATATATAGGTATATATAGTGATATATACGTATATATTTATGTATGTAGATATATTATTTTGTTCTACGTGTATTTTGATATAAATGTATATATTAATATCACAATACAGTTAGAACGAAATAACACACATCTATATATTTTTTAATAATTTTTTTAAATTATTTTTTAATTAAATTTTTTAACGTATTTACATATTATTTTTTTTTATATTATATATAAATATATATATAACAATAATTATATATATTTAATCAGTATCAGTCTACGTGTAATTTGGTATTAATATATATATATATATAATTATATATATATTAATAGTAAAATACACCTAGACAGTGTATGTGTGTGTATGTATATGTGTATATATATACTTAGAGCATATATATATATAATATATATTTTTTTATTTTTTTACACTTAATTAATTGATTTTAATTTTATTTTCAGCCAGCAGGGGGACCACCTGTCATTACAGGCAGCCCCCCTGCTGGCAATACAGCAGCCAGCTATCCCGGCCATGTGATTGTGAGGTCCTCGCAAGGACCTCACTCTCACATGGCCGGGGTGGCTTCCAGGGGGACGGACGTGCCGTGGGGGGCTCCCTGGGATTCCCCCCCACTGCGATTGCCGGCGTGGGACCGCCGGCGACCGGGTAAGTTAAGAAAGACCGGAGGGCGTAAAATTATGCCCGGCGGCGTTTAGAGCCACCTAAAATAGGGCGGAATTGTACGCTCTCCAGTCTTAAGGGGTTAAAAATTGCAGCACTGGAAATTGTCAACATACTGTCGCTATATTCCCCAACCTGTTATAGAATTCAGACAAACTTTCCAAGGTTTCATGGAATATGTGCCCATTGTTGGATCTTGTTGATTTTATAACTTGCAATAAAAACCAAAGAAAATAGTTACTTGCACACTATCCTAAATCCATATGCACATTTAAATAACTAGAGGTTTTTAGTATCACTCCAGTGCCCACTTGAGTGTAAGTTCACCTGCCACGCCAATAGCAAACCTTTTAGGTGAGTCCTACATTAGCAATTTACCTTGCCTCATTTAGCTTCAGGTAAAAAATCTCTAATGAGACTGAGAGGGGTATTTTTCTAAACCCTTACATACTTAATAACGCTTAATAGGGAACACATGTGATGGGTGGCAGCATTCTAACATGGCTGTGTGTTACAAAAGCAAACACAAATACACAAAAATAAGTCCTGCGCTCAGACTCCTACTACTTGTAGGTGGTAGCAATGACTATAGTACACATGAGCCTTAATAAATACAATAAATAACAAAGAAAATAGTTATTGGAATCTATTCCAAATCACTATGCACATTTAAATAACTAGAGGCTTTTAGTATCACTCCAGTGGCCACTTGAGTGTAAGCTTACCTGTCAGTTAATACCTTATGTATGTGTCATTCAATGTTTGCCCTATTTATTTTACAGGCCTACCAGTACGTCTGTTTTGGCATACCGGCTTACGTATTTTCCCTATTCCTTGTGGCTTTTTGTGTCCTTACCACAAATATAAAGGTGGGAGCCTGGAGTTGGGAGAGGAGTTAGTTTTGGCTATTTAAAGTACTTACCTCCTCTATACCGTATTTAGAACTTATCTAGCACATATATTCCACCCACTTCCGATTTTAAGAACACTTTTCTTGACTAATTCCTTAGGTGGACCCTCTTTATTTTACAGGCCTACCGGTACGTCAGTTTTGGCATACCTCAAATTACTTATTTATTTTTCATATATTAAGTTTATTATGTTTCGCTTATAACTTACAGTTTTTTGTATCTCAACCACAATTATTTTAAACAAAACAATCCTGTATAGAGTTAGCAAAACAGTTAATGTGAAGTGATGAATTCTGTGATATTATAGTTTACCATGTCTTTACCATAAAGACATATTATATGGTCAGCTAATTATTCTATTTAACAAAAAAGCTCTTATTTATAACACATATTAAGGGAAATATCACCTAAATGTTCTATTAATGTACAAAGGTATAATATATTTTGAATCAATTAAAAACATAACATGTAAACCCTGCTTTAAAGAGCAATAGGACATGTTTGGTGTATATGTTCAGCTTTAAATTGATTTAAAATATATTATACCCTTGTTCATTTCACTTATTCACAACTGGAGAATTCACAGTCTCTTGTACCATGTACACCAGACCCCTCTCCCATTATTTATTAAAGGAACACTATAGTCAATCAGCTATAGTTGTTCTGATGAGTATAGTCAGTCCCTGAAGGCTTTTTGCAGTAAACACATTTATTTTTTTTCCCAGAGAAAAAGCAATGTTTACATTACAGCCTAGGAACACACCCAGTAGCCACTCCTCAGATGGCTACTAGATGTGCTTCCTGGGGCTGAGTTGCACAGTGTGCAGCACTGACATTCAGTCTCTCCACCCTGTGCATGGAGACACTGAACTTTCCTCATAGAGATGCATTAGAGGGCTGGGTTTGGCTCTTTCTCCACCCCTTTGCAATCTGCCAATCCAATGCTTTCCCATGGGGAAGCATTGTGATTTGCTCAGATTATCACTTCCAATTATGTCACCTAAAGAGGCAGATTAGGGGCACCAGCAGACTTGAATAAAGGTAAGGTTTTACTATATTTAGGGAGGCAAGGGAGGGTCAGGGGGTCAGATTTTACTATATTTAGTGAGGGTCAGGGGGTCTAGAGTGCAATTTTAACACTAAGGGGTCAGGAATACATGTTTGTCTTCCTGAACTATAGTGATCCTTTAAGCAGGAATTCCCAAGATTGCTTATTCCTATAGAAAATGTGACTTAAGGCTGGCCAATCCTGTGACTTTAAGTGCCTACTCACCTCCACTCTTCGGTGCTCAGGAGTCATGTGTTCTTTCTTTAGAAGTGTAAGAAGGCTTGATGAGTTTTACCCCATCATTAAATATAATGGGTGTTGGTTGAGGGGATTGTGCACCTTTTTCATGTTTTTTCTTTTTCCAGGTTTTTATGGTGCAATTTATTAAATCAGTCTGTTTTTTTAATTTGCTGCTACTTATGCAATTTAAAAATGATTTACATTTTTAAAATAAAATTTTTCTATTTCACTTCTCTTTTTTTCCCATTCTAAATGTGACAGGTTTTTTTTTCTCAAAAAAATCCTGACTTCCGGCAAAGGAAATCCAACACATTCTAGATCATTTCTCGAACATTTTTTTTATTAATATGAGTAGATTAGAAACCTAAAATTAAAGACACTTTTCAGATCACTTTGATATAACTTCCCCAATATCCTTCCATTGAACACATTATGGAATGTTTAGGAAAGGTTTACAGCTTATTATATGTGTATTTAGTAGAGGAGTAAAGTTTAAAGGTCAGAATGAGCAGGGCAGGTGGTAATTTGTACAGCAGATCATTTGTACAGAATACATTATTTAATGATATTTATTAATACAACTGTGGCAGTTTACAGCATAGGTAACTATCAAGTATATTGTGTAGGTGTTTAAAAATAAATAAATAGCAAACATCCTGCTAACTTTATCATTGAGCGGTTTTAGTTTTATCTCTATTAAACTGCACATGCAAAATCTAATCATGGGATACAATATCAAATGTTAAAATTCCAAAACAGATCAAAGTTGGAAGTAATGGCCCATAAAATACCTTCGTGATATTTTATTAATTTGTTTCTGGCAGTGACACACCTGCAAGTATATGCATGTTGTATTCACCCAGCATGACACATCACAGGTGGCTAACACTCCAAAAAGAAAATTAAATATCCGTTAAGTAATAAGTGGTCTTGGAGGACCACTTAGTTGGGTCACTTCCCTTTTTATATAACATAGGAAAACTGGCAAAGATTACAGAATGCAAGCCAAATTCAATCTGCGTTTGTAGAATTTAAGGATATTTGAATGGTTCTTATATAAACAGTACCATGCCTGTCTCTAAGGGCAAAAAAAACGTACATAATTATTTGGAAGAAGGCCAAAAAAAAAGATGTATCTGATGAAAGTAAAATGTCCCTTTTAGTAAAAGCACTTCTCTAGTGAGACAATAGTTATTTCTGGGCAGACATGTAAGCAATTACTTAATATTCTCAAGGTTGTGTATGAAGAGACTTGAAACAGATGAGGTTTTTGTCAAGGTAAATGCTATTAAATCCACAAGAGACCACCATTTTATTTTGTATTAATCTATTTTAGGTAACAAAAAAAAAAAAAAGTGCATATATTAATTTTACAAAGTTCTACTTCTGCATCTAACTTTTTGCTACTGTGCATGTCAAGGCAACTTCAGTTGACGTGGAGAGTCACTCTTGTTATTTTCAATATGACATCATCTAGAAGATGCCATTTGGTTTCTAAATTATTAACCTCCAGAAAAGTAATCAGCTGAAGATATTAATGGATAACTCCTTCAGAATTAATTGGATTTACTACCAGCATGGTACTCAAGTAATATTTTGGAGCCAATGTACATTTTAGCACAGCATGATGAATATAGTACACCACTTTGCATAATATTTATCATCAACAGATACTGCTTTTGATTTAGGACAATAATAGACTGTAACATAAAATGCAAAAAGCAAACAAATAGAAGGATGGGACTGCGCCAATAGACAGAAAAAAGTCCTTATTAGAATATGGCAATAAAGTTCAATGTAATAAAAAACTTGGTATTATGTTCGTCTCTGTAGTTGTGGTATTTTGCTCCTTCCTGGTATATGGAGGAGGGTGATGGATGATGAGATGGTGGAGAATGATCCAACGGGTATCCAAATAAAAAAGAAGAGATAATACTCACTTTTAGTAGAGCTTAATCCAGCTCTGGTATGGATAGCTTGCAGCGGTATTATCCCCGCTTATAGGATATACAGTGAGCTTCCTCTTCAGTGTGATGACCGGCAACCAGGGGGAAGATAAAACGAAAAAGCAGTAATAGTGCAATATGTCCCAAAAAGTGGATAAAAAGGTATAAAAATATAATAGATACACTCACATTTAATAGAGCTTATACTAGCTCTAGTGTAGTAGGCATGCAACGGTTTGATCCCCGTATCTGGGATATGCGGTGAGCGGTCGTTAATACAGTTCTTTAAGATGGTAACAGGAGCTCAGGGAGAAGATAATTAAACAGCAATAGTGCTCTCAGTAAAATAATGCTGAATAATAAAATAAAATAAAATATACTCACAATATATAGGGCAGGCTAACTGCTCTATGGTATAGGCACGGGTGGTATGATCCCCACCTCAGGATTCATTGGAGTATGGAAGACAATAGATAAAAAGATAAAAAAGCCAGGTAGTTAAAAAATAAAATTAAAATAAATAAAAGATAGTGGTACAAGAGAATAAAGTGACCAAAATCTGTTTTTTTACTGTTTTATGTGAGCAATTACAATCTGCTCTGTGATTGGCCAGAGCAGTTTTTGCGCAATTTTCAAAGTTATTCATAGCCTATATAAACTTTAATAAGCCAGGTTGACATGTTTTTAATCCATTGATAAAGCCTATATTGGTGAAACGCGTTTGGATATTGTACTAATAATTTTTTTTAATTACTGTTAATAAATAGATTTTGGTCACTTGAGGGAGTCCTTGTTTGGGATTGCTGCCCCTTGTATCTCTTTCCGATATATTAGCGCTGACTCCATTCTCTATTTTCTGTAACATAAAATGGTCTGATTTGACCATATCTTGGTTCTCAATTATTACTTTTCTCTCAAATGTATATTTCTTACATATTTTCTTGGAGTGCTTCTTATTCCAATATCTAGTGAGTGCAATTTATAGCAGAGACTGTATTTTGTATTTAACTGTATCACACTATGTTATGTTTATTTATTTTCTTTTAGAAATACCAGCTGAATCTCACATATATTGTGAATATTTGTATATCTCTTACAGGCAGATTTTGACAGCCTACAACCGGTAATATATTCTAAAAATATGTCCATGACTTATCTTTTTTCCCCCAAAATCAATGAGCACTGGGTAAAATTACACAGGAGGGGATATAGCTCCCAAAGTGTCCTATGAAGTATGGAGTGTATTTATAATAAAAACAAGGCAAAAATGGAGAGCTGATACCGAAGTATGGAACAGTTTCAATAAATAATAAGTATAACTAAATACACTCACAATTTTAGGGAGCTAAGACGTACCTCCAAATTGAGCACCTGGGCGGTATAATCTGCACTTAAGGATATAGTGGAGTACGAACTCTTGCCGTGGATTCTTGTAGTGATGGTAACTCTTGTTGATATGTTTTCCATATATTGGGTAAAATAAGCTATATAAACAGATATCCAATTACAGAATGATGACTGATTTAGTAGGAGATTTAGGTGGAAATTCCTATTCTTTCCATGTGGTATGTTTACTATCTGTACTGCAGATGTTCACTATTAGTGCAAGTATTTCCACCCAGCTGACTCTTGTAGACATGGGGAGGACATTTCAATAAATATCTGTAGCAGCTAAAAATGATTAAATGTTTATATGTAAAAAAGTCTACCACTATATATACTGTCCATTGATTTTGTTTTTAGGATTGCTGTTGTGGCAAAACACATGCCTTGTCATTAGATTATTAATATTTTGAAATCTAAATCAATCAGGAATAAAACAGTACTAGCAAACAAAGTCTGTAACAAGCGTGGTAAGTCTACAACCAGCCTAATTAAAAAGCATAGATTGCAAACAATATAATACAATATACAAGCAATTCTAGGGACACTAGAACAGATATGAGAGATCAGGATTATTCTCCAAATCTGAATTACAGGTGCAAGAAGAAATAAGTAAACAGATGTGTTTATATCGCCATTCACAATGGGACAAGGGTGCCCTCTTTCACCCATACTATTTGCACTATCCCTTGACAAAGCAGGTTGTTTGGGTCTTCCACATTTTATACACTATTTTCATTGATCTCCAGTCAATCATCACTCACACAAATTATTTGTAACAGGCAACTCCCGGAATGATCACACATACTTTTGCCCATTTCGAGGACAACGACTTAGTTAGATTTTATCAATTTTTTTAAAGACAAACAAGTGATATCTTTACCAGATCTGCAACAGAGCAACCCACTTAACACTTTTGACCACTTCCGATATCTTCAAAATTACAGCTTTTTAGACATTCCTATTAACAAAGTTGCAGGCACAGCCACTCTCACCACCTTCGAAAAAATGTCTATCTAATGTCCACAATTATGGAACAAGGCTTCACAGCTAACCTCCAGATTATTGCATACTGGTATCCCATTGAACCCCTGGATCTGGCTGCTCTCTAAACCACATAGCGATATAACCAGAGCCCAGAGCAAAATCAACAGTGGGGTAACCCAAATATGCCATCAATAGATGCAGTCAAGAACACGATCAAGAATGCAGTGGAAATGGACAAGCTCTCAGCGGTAATTAATGACACTACTAAACATTTTTATAAAATATGGGATACATGGCTCTTGGACAATTCCACCTTCTCATAAAGCAAAGATGTACTAAAGGAGTTTGCTGGTTTCTCCCACCCTCTTCGTGTCACCCTCCCATTCCTTGCCACCATCAACCCCCTCTTTTTTTTTCTTCTTTCTTTGCTTTTCTTGCTCCTTTTCTTACTTCTTTCCTTTCACCTCATACAGTCTTTAATAAAAGACTACCAACTGTTATTCTGTGTCTTCTTATAACTTCTTTAAAACCCATATCATAGGCACTCTTTCCAACACCACCTACTTTGAACTACCAGGCCATTTTCACATATTCAGCAGTGGGTTGCACAACTATGCTTCCATGATGAATGGGTTAACACTTCTTCCTTACTTATATCATATCTAACTGAACATAGTTCTTACTATATATTGGAATTATGTAATATGATATTCTTTTGAAAAATCTGTTGCCAATCAGACGAATAATCTCAACAAAAAGGTTTCACTTAAGACAATCACGCATTAACCCATTTACTTGTACTTGCATTAAAATTCATGTTTGTGTTTTACATGTTATATTGATGTTACTTTATTCTCTGATGCCACAAAGGGATGTTATTGTAAGTTTTTTCCTTCTTTATTCTATTCCTATTTTGATATACTTATAATTTGCATTGACACAATGTATTGTAATTCATTACAAAGGTATGCAATAGATCATTTCCTTTTGCAAATGCTTTTGAAAACTCTAAAAAGCCTACAAAAATGTAAGTAAAAAAAAAAAAAAAAGTTTATATCTCCTACCTAAAGGTTGCTGGGTTTAGATTTTTGATAATTAATGGTACTCAGCAGGAATTTGAGTTCCCACCTAAAAATCCCATTTTTAACAACATAATACCATCTTAGAAAATACAGGAACAAAGTTCCCTCTTGTGGCAGACCGATAAAGGAAATAGGCCAGTCATTGTACTGCAAAATATAAATATTATGTATATATTCTGCAGAAAACTGATAGGCACATTTTTGCTCCACTGAATTCACAGATCAAGTGATATATTTAACCAACAAAAGGAAAACATAGGTGAAAAGACACAAAATATAGAAATATAGTTTGTTTTTCTTTGTTTGTTTTTACTGCTCCTACGTTTTTACCCTCTATTGATCACTCCTCACTTGATCCGTAAATGAAATCAACATTTAATGTCTGTTCCTTTACCATTAACCATCTTTTTTCCATGGAATTTGGAGTCATGAAATGAAAAAACATGCTCATCTATTGTTCAGCTTATTTGTTCATGATATGTTCACATGGCATATCGGATTTATGGATTTTCAGAATACTCGTCAATTGCCCTAAATTTAGATGAATCCCAGTTTGTTGACACCAAATACATGAGTCTACTACATATTTATTTTGGGGGGATTATTTTAATTACTTTCCAGTAATTATTAATAATTAGGATTCCGTAATATTGAATGTTTTAAATATTACATAATAAACTGTTATCACATAGCAAACATCATTATACATGATAATTGAAAAGATTAAGTATGTTCCCATTAATTATAATTTCACTCAATACTAAAGATAAGCCAAGCAAAATATTATTTCTATAACTTATTTCTATACACAAAAAATATAATGGTGTCATTATGTCAGCTCAAATTTCCTCAGTGCTGATTATAAAGGACAAAGATTGATCCAGTGGGAGAGATGCCATCTGTTTTTTGACACTTCCGATAGCCATCAACATTGTCATAAAGTGCTGGCTATCCATTCTCCAAACTGAGAAAAGTTTCCATCTATGTAATTCTGTCAGTATTGAACAATGACTCATCCCTGCAACACATCTCAGGAATTAGACAGTGTGTGCCAGTGTTCTTATTGCATAATTATTATAAAATTAGATCCAATGGCAATCACAATACAGTGATATTATGGATACATTATTAATGCATATTTTGAATTGTTTAATATTTCTAATATACGTGGAAGTACAATTTCATGCATACATTTTCTAATATTTTAGTCTCTTCACCATTTGTTTTATGTTCTTTTAAAACTGAAACATACATTTTGTATTCAACAAACTGCTGAAATTAATTCCTGCCCAGCTTCAGCTGTTAAGAAGCTGATCCATAAATTACCTCATCGCTCCTATGCTTGGTGGTAATTGCTAATTACTTATTTCACTTGAACTTTACATGCTGAACGAGATTCCTATCAAGTTCCATTTAACTTTACTAATCTTGGATTCATACGTGGTTTGTAATCTTGAAATGCAAATTCATCATTTTGTAGACAATTTGGGATATGTGTACCAGTGGGCTGGTCCCTCCATATTGTGACTCCTACCATCTTCATCCCCCTAAAATATGGAAGGTGATGCTATATAGCAAACAGGTATATATTACAGATAAAATGATAACACATGAAGCACAATTACCAGCTCTGTGATTGCAATATCCTGCATTTAAGGAATTAATCTTCTTCTGAATTGATTGATAAGAACTGCATTCAAGCATCTTAATTTGATATCTAGTCTCAATATGCATTTTCTGTGTGTATCAATTACAAATGTGGCCAAATTAAACTTTTTAAATGCAAGTATATCATGCATTTATCAGAATTTTACTCAAAGGATACACGATACTGTGCAGATAAAATAGTTCTCTATTTCTTGTTACTGTGCGAAAATGAAATTACTCGGCATGATAATGCAGTGTGTCCATCTCTGTCAGCTCAAATTTACTCAGTTTTGAATCTCTCATCACATCTAGTCAATCTCTAAATCCTTCTGCTTTCATTTTAACATATAGTTTGAATTCTCACCTTAGCAAAAAAAGAGAAATAAAGCTCTTTATCACATGCACATTATCTATACCATTTGACTACTATAACCCTTTAGTGACCGTATCATTCCTTCTTTATCAGCAATAATAAATATTATACAAGAACAATCCTCATTCCTTTTTTTTTTATTCTTTATTTTTGCTGTGCACAAGAGTACAAATCATTTTTTAATGCCACAATAGCATGCACAAGAGCCTCAAATAACAAGAATACACTTTTCATGATGTCATATACATTCAAAAAAGTTGCGTAGCATGGCATTATGATGGTACTGCACAATTTTATAATATAATAGAGAGATCAGGCTAGGCAGACATGTCTGAGGACACAATATACATAAAATAGGAAATTCTAGACATGGGGAATAAACAGAGTAGTAATCAGGCTAGTTATACATGACTAAATGGTACATAGAATTTAGGGTAGAGAATATGTTGAAGACACGGAGATAATAAGTAGCTATACACCTTAGGGGCTTCCAGGGCAGAAACAGAGCATTAGGCTTCACAGGCTCAACAATTCTTCATATTATGCTGCAGAAACCTACACACATAAGATAAACAATACCATATGTAGGAAACACTTAAAGCTCAAAAATAAAAACCATCATGCTGTGTGAAGGCACTAGAGAGGGGAGGAACATCCGATGGCAGGAGTCCCTGGTTTGGTCATCCTATGCCTCTCAGGGGGATGTCGCAGGCTTGTGACAGGCATACAGTGACAGGGTGGAAGAGCCAAAACAACGGTCGCAGGAGTATCAGGGTGACGTGTGGAGATTGACTCAGTCGTGGCCCAAAGAGTCTCTGAAGCGATATAGTCACTTAAGGGAAAACTAGATATGTCCCCTTCTTGAGCTGACCTGTTGGTGAGTTGCAGTCAGCTTCCTTAATACTGTGCCGGCCTGGTCGGGTGCGCCATGCTCCTTCTCTGATATAGCTGGGCTCGAGGCCCATGAGGGGCATTGTTCTTCTGGCGCCCACTAGCCCTGTTCTCCAGACGCCTCCAAAAGTCATCAAACCACCGTTTTGTTAGAAGAGTGGGGGAGATCTTCTGAAATGTGTCTCTCCACCATGACAGTCAGTCCCAGCCTTCATCTTCATTCCTTTTTGATGTACCCCGGAGGGGTGATAAGCACACATACTTCCATCTGTTTGTGAGTGTAACACCTGTATATTATTTGGGGGTGCTCTGTTACCATCTGGATTATGCTATGTATTTTCTGTGATTTGAGTCGGGCCTCAAGGTAAAGATGTGCAGCTCCAAGGGTAGGGAGACAGGTCTTCTCCATGCTTGGGGAGTTAAGGCAGGGTCCCTCCACCTGGACAGCACAGTCCCCCAGTCCCGCTAGGGCCCAGGAGTTCATCAGGTGTGGACCAGGATCACCCCCTCTGGTACAAGGGGGGGGGGGCTATAACTGTTACCCAGAGTGAGAAGGGGTATTTACCGCCAGAGACGTCCTTTTCCCTTAGTCAGAGTAGCGCTGCAGTATTTCTCCATAGATCCCCAAGCCAACCTGTAATTCTTAATAGCTGTAAAGCTCCTAAAAGAGCTAATAGTGATATAGCAGTTCCCCTCCAATCACAAGACCAAGCTACGTGTTGAGGGTTAAGCAGGAACAGAATTTTAAGGGAGGCATTTTAATTTACTGGCCTTTTATGCAAGTTTACCAACAAGGGTGACACCCAGGTGGAACTTGTTGGGCACAGGGACACAAAGGAAATAAACCAATAAGAACAGTAATTAATTGTGACACTCCCATAATACACAAACAATCCCTCCCCTCTGCCTGTGAGATAATTGAAGGAAGTACTGTATGTAACTCAATTATCTCCAGGCAGAAAAACATATTTTTTTTTACAAAGTCTTATAAGTACACCAAAACACAACATATCCCCATAAAGTCATATCCCATGGTAGCCCTGATCTGGGTGAACAACATATACAAAAATCACCCAGATCAGAGCAGGGGTTCAGGAAATTCCTGGAAGTCTCTTTTTGACCGACCGCACGCATGGTTTCATGCCCAAAACAGTTTCTGAGAATTAGGCTGTGTGGCCGGTCTATTTCAAACCGTTGAAGTACCGTTTGAATTACCAAACATAATGGTGAATGAACATAGTCAATATGTGTCCCTTGTTCGTGGGCTTCGACTCACCAAATGCCGTTCAACTCCCATTCTAATAGTCAAAGTTCCCTGGAAGGTAACTGTTCAGAGGAGCTCATGCCGTCGCGTGTCTGATTTGAGTTCCGTGAACTCGACCACAAAACACAGCTGAACACTTTCAACCAAATAAGATGGTAGCCGCCACGTGTTCAAATGTCGAATGGCTGCCACTTTGACTACTTCGACAGTTTGGAGTGCCACTCCGACCACTTCGAAAGTTGGAAGAACCATTGCTCAGAGTCCCAATAGGCACAATTAGAGCTTTTAGAACCCATAAATCCCAGCGGCAAAGTAAAAAAAGTTAAATAATATCGAGGGATAAAATGAAGACAAAATCCATAACAGGGTATCTGTTACAGTCGCTTCTGAGCATCTCTGAGCCACGCGAGCGGCCGCCTCTCCTGCTCAGTGTGCACTAGGCTGCATTAGTCACAGTAGAGTGAGCAGGCTCTCAAGATATCGCCCGGTGCTGTTCAGCTTCTCAGGTGAGTTAGCTCTCTTTTCAGCTTTGTTGGGCCAATGAAACTTGCAAAACCACCCTTTTGTTAGAAGAGTGGGGGAGCTCTTCTGAAATGTGTCTCTCCACCATGACAGTCAGTCCCAGCCTTCATCTTCATTCCTTTTTGATGTATCCCGGAGGGGTGATAAGCACACATACTTCCATCTGTTTGTGAGTGTAACACCTGTATATTATTTGGGGGTGCTCTGTTACCATCTGGATTATGCTATGTATTTTCTGTGATTTGTTTCCAGATTTCTTTCTACTTATTTGGATCCATTTCCCCCTTGATATACTTCTCCTTTTGTACAGGTTATTTTTTTATATATATTTATTTTCATTTTGACATGTGTTGTTTTTCTTCCACTATTTTTACTTTATAATAAATACTAGCCTTGTGCACAGTGAAACATATAGTTTTGATCAAATCTCATAATCTGGAAAAAAAAAATATTTGGGCGTTTCAGGTTTCCTCCTTCTGGCATTTTGGTTTGGATGAATTTCATCTCTGTGATGGTTTCAGGAAATACAATTTGAACAAACCAGACGTGCATGAAAATTGGTTGATCAGTCTACTACGAAATATAAATATTATGTATATATTTTGCAGTACACTGATAGGCGTATTTGCACACCATTTGGTTCACAGATCAAGGGAGAAGTAATCCGTAAAGGTTGAAAAAAAGGAGGAACAGTAAAAAAAACAAAAAACCTATATATATTATATATTTATTTTCTGCTACCCCATTTTCAATTTGCTGGTTATATCTCACTTGATCTGCAAATGAAATAAAATAAAAATGTTGTGACTGTCGCCTAGCAATCAACCAGTTCCCATAAATAATCTTTTTTTTTACACCATTCAGAATGAATCCTACAAAAAGATTTAGTACATTGTCTGTTTAACATGTTCTGTGACTCATCTATAAAGAGTTTTTAGAGTTTAAGATTTCAGGTGCACCACCGATCACCTAAAATTCAGACAAATCGCATTTTACTTGAAATTAAATTCACAAGTCTAATTTAGGTTTCTTTTCTTATCTACCCTATTTTTTTTTTTTTATTACACCTGTTTCCTATACTTTTCAGGATTCAATTTAAAATTATGGTAGTCACCCTCACAGCCGTCCACAACTGTATACGAAAGTACACATCCTTGCAAGTAGAAACTACCATTTGTTTCTCAATGACCAGTACAACCAGCAAAGTTTTTTCACAGTGATTGTATAATGTAATGTTATTACACTTTTGGCTCTTTCTCCTATAATATTGATTTGGATCAAACAAACTGTTTGAGTATTTGTCTATTTACTCCTTTTTTAAATTGATTAATTAATTGCGTGCACGCTTTTCCTAGAAGTAATTCACAGACAAAGTTTCTGATTAGTGAAAAAACCTGAGGAATAGTTTATTCCAAGGAGTGGGAGCCCCTTTTAAAGCAGAAATACGTCACGTACAGAGTCACAGTTAACATAAAGTATACATTCAACAATTGGTTAACAGTCTAAGGGGTCTTGTCTAAACCCACCCTACAGGATGTAATGTCATGATTACAGAGCTCTCCCACCCACATTCTAGCTCCATCTTGGTTACACAATGAGAGGGGGAGTGAGTAGTTACTGAACAAAGAGGGGGCTGAAGGGGAAACCGTTACTTTAACAGCGATTCTCCATTTTGTTACACGTGGCAGAGAGCTGTTAGTTGCACGAAGGAAGTGGGGGAGGAGTTGGTAAGGAAGCTGTTCCTTTAACACAGGAATTTGTTACACGAGGCTTGCTCAAAAGGAAGGGGGGAGGGTAGCAGGATGGGATTAATTTACAGAGGAAATAGTTACTGAGCACACTGAGGGGGGGGGGGAGGGCAACATTCACTGAATGAGCACACATGTACAGAGAAAAATAGACATTTTATCCATTCAAGTATTTTGTCCATAACAATATAGTATATGATGGCTTACATGGAATACTGCTATCTGGGTAAGACATTTTGCTGCCTCAGTCAAAGAACAAAATGCTGACCCCACTTCCCTGCATTTGCCAAACACCAGCACACATAGCCAAATTTCTCACAGATAAGGAATTCACCAATCAAATCTAAACATACATAATTATCCACACATGTATGTAATAAACTGTTCACAGACACATCTACTTAGCAACACACATATGCATGCACTCACACGGTCACTCATTCCTGTTGGCATACAGACACACAGTCACTCGTATCCTAGGAGGTTTCCAGTAAATTGTGTCGCCCCATTAATGCCTTAGGTGCAACCTACTAGTATAACTTAGGTCCCACAGATCCACCTGGAGCATGTAAGGCCTGGCACACACCAAGGGTATGGTAACATTCTTATTTTTAATGCCTTGGATATGCAGTCACTTCATATTTAAAGAGGCAAAAGCATTTGTAAGATGAACATACTTAACATATTTGAAATGTCTTTTATTCAACTGAATCCAGGTAAGCAATAATAACAAACAAAACCATTGATGTAAATGGGACATTTGCTGTCCAGTTACATATAGACCTACCTCTGGTGTCTAGTGCCAAACAAATAGCTTGCTTCTGATGTGTAACTGTACAATTAATTAAAACATAGTTGCAGAAAACCAAATGCTTGGTGCCCTTGTGCCATCGATGGAAGTAAAAATCACCCTTGTTCTGTCTGGATGTGATATCGATGAAGACTCTTAAGGAAGCACTAGGTGCATGCAAAATTTCTCTTATATGTGGTAAGCATCCTTCAGCACTCTAGATGTGGACTACAGCTCCCCTGATGCTTTGCCCGCACTATGGCTGTAAGAACATTATAAGAGATGTAGTAAACAACATCTGGAGTAACAAAGGTTGTCTACCCCTTGTGTATTGTGCATACATATTTAGAGGGTTGGAAGAGGTACTCATAGTGTTTGTTGTGTGAGTTTTGTTCCTAAATTCTCCAAGATTTAAATAGAGAATACTAGAGAAACTGGATTGAAAGGTATAGCAGACGAAAAATAACTATAAGCAATTCAATAAATTATCTGAGTATGATTGGGAAAATTAAGTATAACTAAAAGAAAAGAAAACATAACATACATGTATCAGCTCCACTGGAATCCCCTTGAGGTTGTTGGACGAAACACATCCTGTATAAGATCAGGATTATAAAAACATAAATCACTATTTTTCCAATTAAATATATTTTTAATATGACACATCATTAAAGCATATTTGAATTGCATCAACATAGTACAATTTTACATATGTTCTTTTCACAGTTATCATTTTCTTTGTTGTGTTTATCCGTAAAATGACATGCTTTAGATGGTAGGTTAGATAGATATAGATTCAATGTTACACTCTTATTTTTTATTTTTTTATAAATGGATATAAGACCTTCTTGCCCAATCAGAATGATGATTTTTCCTATTAAGTATAAGTTGTTTTTCTTACTGTATTGCCTCAAATCACTGAACCATGCAGTCCGATCTTCTTTACTTATTCGTTTCCTAAGAGGATTACAACTGCTAAAGCACAACTTCCCTCACAGATACACAATGTTGGCAGCCTAACTAGCACATCAGAAAGATTAGCTGAGAATCATGTCACTTTTTCTCTCTGCCTTTTTAACTCCTTGTTAGGGTTAAAGGTGAGGAAACAGAGGATTATAGTGTTCTCACACTGGTTCAAAAATGTTAATATGACCCCAGCTTGGGCCCCTTAGCTGTCAGTCTGTACAATCCCTGTTGATTTGCTGCTCTCATCCCTCTTTTATTACCCATTTAACTTGAATAAAACTGCTTTAGGAGGAATCTATGTTTGAAGATAAGAAGAGACGTAACCAAAAAGCTGTTGATGTTTGGCAACTCATAGATTTTATTCTACACGCATGTCATTTACATATATAATTAAGTGATTCTGTTTCTTGAAACCATTGTAGCGTCTGTTGCAATTACAATCTGCAATTACCATAAAAACATACCCTGAGGGGTACAGAACACCTAGATAAGATCTTTAATATAAGTGGATAGATAGTAAATCTGGCTTACCACATCAAGGTACTCAGTGGACTAGATGTACTAGGCAACTTGCACATCTGGTATGGTTCCGAAGCATAGTTTATAATCATGTCAGATGTTAGAAACATCTTAATATGTAGATTACTTGCTTTAGTAATTTAAATTATCATAGAGATTTGTATGTAGTTCACATATACATATGTACCTTAATTTAAAAGGGAAAAATAAAAATAATAAACAGTGGATAATAAACAAAAACAAACTGTCAGATTGCATGTACCAGCATAAATTGCAAGAATAAACCCATAATGCAATTACACTCACCTCTAAAAGAATATTAAACTCAAAAGAACCTGTTTCCATGCATAATTTAAGAAAGAACTAAAAATAATGAAAACCACTAAAAAAAAATAGTATACGTCCATCTAATTTATGTTCAATAAATGCAGTTCTTATCTATCCAATAATGTTATTGAGTTAATCTCTCCAATACTACTTTGGTTAAAAAAATCTAGGAAAAGAGATGTATAATGTAACAAATATAAACAGATCTCTGCACATTCCTTATACGTCCATCTAATTTATGTTCAATAAATGCAGTTCTTATCTATCCAATAATGTTATTGAGTTAATCTCTCCAATACTACTTTGGTTAAAAAAATCTAGGAAAAGAGATGTATAATGTAACAAATATAAACAGATCTCTGCACATTCCTTATACAAATTATTTGAGTAATGATAACTAGAGTCTCCATATTCATTATATAAGAAGTGGATATATAAAAGATAGTGTGTTTATATAAATTTACATGTGATCTAAGGGTTAATAACCATCAGAGATGTGCACTTAGAGAATTTTTGTTTTGGGTCAGTCAAAAATTTTCAATTCATCTGGAATATGTTAAATATTGATTTGGTCAATACAAAATTAATTTAAAATATACATTGATTTAATGAATTTTGGAACGACCATCTCCATTGAAATAAAAAGCAAGAGTCACAACAAAACACCTTAAAAGGTGATATTAGAGTTTTTTCAGTTATTTTTTGTGCTTGAAACACATCTTCTTTGCCAAAGCTTTCCCTGGCTTGCTTGGGTTATTCATGGTTTTACATTACATTTATTCCTAGTGCTCATATACAAAGCTCTCTAAGTTTGATTAATTGTCTCAATCACAGTACATATGTTAAATTAAGTTATGCACTGTAGATTGAGAAATATTATCATACATAGCTTTGTATATGAGCACTGGGAACTAATAGGAAGGAAATTGAATTCAATTTAAATCATGTATAATACAGGGAGCCAAGGAAAGCAACGCTGACTAAGGAGTTCATTCACTCATAAGAGGAGCGACATTCATTAAATGACTGAATGTCAACGAATGAATTTCGTTCATTGACCAATTCGGTTATTTGTTAATTCACTCACCAATATTTATTTTTGTGCAGAACAAAACAAAAGCTTTCCTATTTTTTTTGTAAATCTGCAAACAATCCCATATGTCTAATAAGCATTAGAAGAGAAAATACCTGACGTATGTGTACCAAAACGAGATACAGTTGATATTCCATTTCTGTATGATTAAACTGTTTAGAATCCTACATTGATCATAAACAAAAAAGTCGCTGGTAATGTACAGTTTTGGTTTTAAAATGGTTTTAATTTAAAGAATGTTGGGTGAATAGGTCCCCCGTATCTTATTTAAACTACTATTAAACTGGGGGAAAGTTAGTTTCCCCCACTTGTGGTCAGGAGTTTTTTTTTTTTTTGGATCGCTTTATGGATTTTATGTGACTTTAAGAAATGTTTTGGTCCTCTTTTTAAGAAGAAAGAACATGTCCTTTGGTAAGTATAATTGTTTTTTAACAGGAATTATATTTATTGGGGGTTATTATTATTAGGGTTAGAGGTCGAATATAATGAAACACCTATCCAAAATTGGGGAAGAGGTTTTTTTACATTGACTAGAATTTGGGGGTGGTGGATACCATTTTGTATTTTATTTTTAGAACCCCATCGCTCATGGGTGGGGCTTTGGGGGAAAATTAAGCCCCCCTGTGTTATTAATAATATTAGAGCCCCCACCCGCCCCTCATCGGTGATGGCTAAGAGGCACATTAGGAGGTTATTAATAATATTAGAGCCACCACCCACCTCTCATGAGATGGTGGCTGGGTGGAAAATAATTCCCTCTTTCCTGCTTTCCTATGGACTGGCTGAATGTGCGCGTGGCTCCTGCCGCGCATGCGCATTCAGCCGATGGCGTCGCTATGGAGGAGGAGAGGAGGAGAGTTCCCAGCCCGGCGCTGGAGAAAGAGGTACGTTTAACCCCTTCCTCTCCATTCAGCCCGGTGGGAGGGGGACCCTGAGGGTGGGGGCACCCTCAGGGCACTATAGTGCCAGGAAAACTAGTATGTTTTCCTGGCACTATAGTGGTCCTTTAATATACATGCACCTACTATCATGGCTGGTGTGGTCACGATGGAGGTTTAAGATCTCTCTTATACTAATATGGAGGTCAAATACATAGGTCATCAGGCCCATGAATGCCAATGGGCTTGTATTTAATTACTATCTTAATGACTAACATGGTTAGTAATGAAAAAAAAAAAAAAAAAAATGTGCTCACAAAGTAAATGTATTGGTGGTTTTATTTCAAACAGCCGACCAATTTCGGGTTCAGCTACTGAATATCTGGCTAGAATTAGATCTAATTCGACTCAAATTATACAAATAACTACCAAAACCAGCAATATTTATCAACGGTATCCATTGGAAGAATTAAATCAAGGTCTGGGTTAGAAAATATTCCTGAGTGTTCTCACACATATCAGTTAAATAGCCTTGCGAACACAGGGGCAAATTATAATATTATATCACTTACTAAAAATAGTAATGTTTTAAACTGTAAAATTTTCCTAATTGAAAACAAGGATACTAAAAATCATAGTAGTGGGAGCAATGTTTTTCAGATTTGTCTTAATTTAAAATGTAGAACACGGTACAATTAATTGTACCAAAACAATATAATTGTGCACTCTTGTTCTGCTGCTTATTAATGTTTTTCTTTTCCTGTTTTTCTAGTGACCTGAGGTATGCTTTCGAGCTGGTGTACAGTACCTGGAAGAATTAATGATGTATTACATGGGCTAATGGTCAGTTCTGTAAGTCCATCAGTGTTACATTATAGTTTCGGACAGGCTTTATGGGCCATGCATTGTTATAGTGATTTGCAGTATTAGGAATAGACCCTGAAACACAATTGTCCTTTTATTATCACTGATGTTTGTACAGAAAGGTGTTCTCTTACTGTAGATTATTTTGTCCAGCTGCAAAAGAATTTCCTTTCCTCCAGTAATAAAATAAAGCCCTAGAAGACATTAATTATGTGATACTTTATAACACTTAGTCAAAAGAACATGCAGTGAAATCAGAAGAAAATCTGTACTGGGATCAGCCCTGGTATTACAAATAAAATCCCTTGTGCCATCAAGCTCTTTTGATTTCTACAACAAACTCCCATTAAACAGCTTTGCTAATCCAAAGAAAGACTTCTTACAGGAGAATTAACACTTAAGAGTCTTTTCTGGCAGATTATGTGAGATTTCACATTTTTTAATGAAAACGTATGTTTTTCAATATGGTCTTTCTAGAAGGGAAAAACTATACCAAGAGAAAGTGTTGATGGTTTTCAGAGTAATACCTCCCGAGTAATAGCTCCCTGAAGTGGGTCAGAGTTTTGCCACAGGCGAAACACTGGACTGCCACCACATAAATAACCAGGGCCAAGAGTTTTTTTTACAAATTGCGCTAGCATCCAATGAGGATATTTTCAGTTTTAAAAAAATCTGATTTCGGATTCAAAACCTTCAGAACAGAGTTCAGCCATCTGGCAGTGTTTGGTCCAACCAGATTCATATCTATATTTTGTTGAATTGCATGAACGATGTCTGAATTTTACAGCCTGAAGGGTCCCATATATAACTGGATGGTTTTGCTTAATTCGGTATGGGGCCACTTGGACTTTAGTAAAAAGCCCCATCAGTTGGAGCAAAAACATTGTCAGATCACTGAGGTGGAGATCCCTAATAGATGTAGCTACAGATGCATTGTGCACATATTTCTGCATATATGTCAAGTATGGATTTGCTGTTATAAGATGACATTGGTATTATAACCATTACAGCCCAGTGTAGTGATTATGATATTAGGAGTTTCTCTGGGCCATTCCCTGGCAATGGAGCAAACCACTTTTCTAAAGTCTGACGTGGCTACTGCTGGGTCCTAAGTAGTAACTAAACAACATCTGGCTACTGGCCAATCCTACTGAACATTCATTGTCTGGGAGTATCAGCTGAGCACACAGAAGTGACATTAGCCATACTGAAACACTACACATACAGAATCCAAGCACCGTGATCACTTTAAATCACTAAAGCAAGGGTATCTAATTGATTGTTTTGAAAGGGCCACACTGAAATAGGTATGAAGGCTCGAATGCATATATAAACACACATGTGCAAACATAGAAAAGAACAGGCACAAAGAAAAACATCTCATAAGGGCATAAATGTGATTTATTACTTCCTTATTGCAATAACAACGGTGTATTTGTATGTACTGTTGCCATTTGAATGCATGTATGTGTTTGTTTGTGGTGCATGTGTGTGTGTGTGTGTGTAAATGCAGGGGTGTGTATGAAGTAATGATGTTTGAATTCAGGATTGTGTTTTATTTTTCAATGCAAGGATGTGATTGTGTGCATTTTTGGTGTTTGAATGCTGGCGTGCATTTATATGCAGTATTGGTGTTTGTACACTAGGATGTACGCACTGCTGCACATACATATACACACACTTACACAGATTTGCACAAACGCTCAATTAATACAGACACAGGTATACATACAAACTGACACACTCAGATAATCAGGTACACCTACACACAGATACACACATATACATAACAATTAACATAGCTTTAGTCATAATTTTCAGCTTCCCCTCGTGTGTGTGTTTGTGTGTCTACATGGCTCACAGCAAGATGGGAGGAAGTGATCTGAACCTACCTCCTCCCTGCATGCTGCTGGTGGGTGGGAGGACAACTAACTGCCCTGCACTAAAGGGTAGATGTGTGCAGGGCGTATTATTCAAGTAAATTCCAAGCTACATTTTCTGACGTATTGGTGTATGTTCGATTTGGCTGGATTAACTTTAGAAAGCAGAAATCTAGTTTGGCTGAACTAGAGAACTCTGTGGCTCTGTGAGGGTTAATAATGTGATGGCTGTCCAGTGCTGACTGTTTAAAAAAGCCTATAAGTGTCAATAGGATCCACATTTGTATATGGGAGGCTTTATGCCCTTCTCATGCCTACACTCGCCATGCCTTGCCATGAGTGGGAGTATGTCTGCTTGCTGTAATAAAAGACTAGCAACTATGCAGCAGTTATTGCCCAGGCACCCCCTTCACACCAACTGGCAACATGTGAGGGCTTTGAATTAAATAATACAGGGGGCGGGAAATCACTGTCCGGCCCTCATGGGGCAATAATTAAATAATAATTTGTGGAGGATATAGTGTGTGGGAGGGGCTCATATATGGGGGATCTTATGTCCCCCAGTCCCACCCATGGGCAGATAGTGTTGGCTTTAATATTGATAATGACCTTGTGTCCTCCTTTAGCACCCAATCAGAGCTCTCTGACTGAGCTTGCATTGCTTGGGAAACCTCTAATCCTGAAGCAACCGGCCGTTGGACTTGTTTTTGCTTCAAAATATTTTGCTTCACGATGTCTGCTTAGCGTTTAGGTTTTCAGGCAGAATTAATGCCAATTCTTTAAGTCTACTTAGATGGCCATGGTGCTTGTAACATTTTATATATGAAATGTATCAATGAAACCCTGGATCTATGTCAATGTAGGAATTCAGTATTGAGCAAGTTCTTGGGGTATATAGGGTTTCAACAGTACTTGTAGTATCGTAGTGACACAAATAACGAAGTAGGTGCTAGGTTTCTGTTTTTATCAACTAAACATGTCCCGTAATGTTTTTTGAACTCCTTATGTCTAAGCATGCATGAGCAAAAGCAACCCTGAGATCCACAGTACTTATCATCCCTAGCCAGTGCATACAGTACAAAGTCTACTTCATGAAAGAAGCAGGACCACAGTTAATTTCTGTGCACCAACAAATATTAGACTGGCATCTCATGGTTGAAAAGAGAGAAAAGGCTAAAGCAAGAAAAAGAAAAAATCCTGTTATAAATACAAAATACAAAGTCTACATGAGTTGTCATGGCAACTCTAAATGTGACACAGAGATTAAAATCATAAGCAGACTTCAGCTAAACTTCTAAGACAAAAAAAATGAAATTAGAATATTGAATTAACATATAAGCAACTTTTCTTAGATCTGCAGCTCAGTCATATATCAGGTGTTAACACATTCCTACAGTTTCTCTCTCCAGTCGTTTTACTATTTTGAGCTGGTACAAGATCAAACACTGCCTCATATACTGCAATAAAACATATTGGCAGATGAGCGGCAGAACTCTCATTGCAATCCTCCATAAATCCATGGGGTAGTGTATGTTCTCTAAACCCGTAGTGTCCCTAAGCTGGCATGAGGGTTTATACACTGTCTGTTGGTATGAAAAAAATGTCAGTCACTCAATATATTGACAGTTTTATAAGTCAATTGTTTGTTATCAAGCCCTTAATGTGTGCTTCAAGCGCATATAACAGTATCACAGAAATACATTAAATTACTACATTTTATTATTATCCTTCTGAGACCTTTCAAATGTAAGAGGATACTCAGGAACTGATTCTTTCCATCCCATGTACAATGCATAGGAAGTGGAAAGTTCCCATGATTAGATCTGACAGAAACTATGCTCATTCATCAATTTCCTAATTCTTCGAGATGTTCAAAAATCCAAGTACAGTGACCAGTGTTTCTATGAGAAATAATCATTTCCTTAGTATTAAATATTGTGCACATTGTGAAAATGACCAGGAGGGTTCAAGTTCACTTGTCCTAAATACTCTCTATTGATTAAATAACCAAGGTTGTCCCTAGTGCCTAGTCCTAAGGAACCTCCTGTGTAGGAATTGACCAGGTGGTGCACAATCCATGTTCATACAATTTATGTCCACTAATAAGACCCCTTGCACGTGCCTCAACACTGATAGAGTAGCAGCTAGATTCACTGACAGTTCACCTATATCACACATATATAATATGTTAAATGTGTCTTTAAATGATAAATGTATCTGAAGCCACCAAGAGTTGAACATAGACAGATTACATTTGTGGAGAGAAAAAAGCTCTTTGATCTTGAACCCTAAAGACACTCAGCGCATTTGTATTTCGGTAACCAAGGTGATACCTATACAAGTAATCTGTATTATATATATGTTTCTAGCCTTAATTCTGATAATATTTAAAATAATAAATAAAATCAGTGCACACGGACAGTGGATAGAGAACTGACTGAACCAGGTCCAAGTGAGTCATGAATATCCAGGAGAAAAAAAAATGAATAACTAAAATAGAAATTTGCAGTAAATAATTTGATTGACTGTGTTCATACATGCCAAGAAATGACTAAATGCCAGGAGTGTCCAAACAATGCTGCCATGCATTTGCTGTAAGATAGTGTTGGAGCTGGATGCACTGAGTAACTCCATTAAGGAGTTCCCTTTGTTATCACCAGAACACATGTACGGCTTCCTATCTGCTCTATATGTGCGAGGCTTGTTTATGCTTTCTTATAGAAAACATTTTCTCAGCTGGGTTTCACTTTTCTCGGCAAACAGTAAGAACATAATTATTATGCATAATCATTTATTCATATTTTACCCTCAAATTCCACAACATTGCATAGAATGAATAAAAGTTATGATAAAAACGTACCTATTTTGAGGTGGAAATAAACTGAAACAGTAGGATTTTAGAGCCCTTTTCACATGAGCACAATCTAAAATGTTATTTTAGTGGCTGACAGCTAAACATCAGATGACCCAGCTTATCTCAGCTCTTCTCTAACATGTACAGAGATTTCCTACCCAGATAATTCCGAGTTTATATTTTATTTGTGCTAAAGTACCCTCAATGTCTCCCTGCGGGAAGGTTCAAGGGTTTCATTGTTTGTTTCAAGCTAACAGTAACTGGTGCACATATTTGTATCATTTAATTTGCACAGCCCAACTAAATAGAAGGAAATTCATCACTTTACAAACAAACTCAACATTCTGTAACTATTTTTTTTCTTTATGTTTAAAGGAACACTGTAGCTTTCGGTATACACATTTGTATTCCTAAAGCTACAGTGTTGATGCCTCTTAATAAATATGCCCCCTCACATAATAAGTAAAAAAACAAACAACATAAATTAAATGAAAACAAAATTACGCAACCTTCTCCAGGGGCTGATGCAAACTCCTCCTTCAATGATGTCATCCTGGATGTGTGCCTGGGTGATAGCCAATCCAATGCCCCTCTATGAGATGCATTGGGCACCTTAGGCACATGCGATGCACTCTCCATGATGCACCAAATATTCTACCATAGAGAATCATTGCATACAATGATTCTCTATTGCTGACCATGACAGAACAGAGCATGCACGCGTGACGTCACTGTATGTTATGGTATGAGAACTCTCCTACTCAGAGGGCTTGGAGGCGTGAATTGAGACTGCGCTTCTTAATCCTCTAGTTAGTTAGCTAGAGGGCTTTGGAAGTGTAGGAGAGGAGGACAGAACTGCATTTACTATAACAACTTAATTAATATCAGTAATATGAAGTTGTAAAAATGCGTACAGCGTCCCTTAAAGTTACATATTTCTCATCATAATAAATACCAAAATAAATAGTGGTGTGCTTGGAACCTAAAAATAATCATTCAAATACATAATAGTGCAGATCATTTACTATACAAACAAAACAATTGTGTAATTAAAAAGTGTGTATCTGGGGGACTAACTCACATTTACCAGAGCCCAGTACATTCAGGCTCTGGTTATAAATGGCTCCACTTGAGAGGAAGATATCCTACACTATAAAGAATCAACTGCCACACACTGTCTTGAACATTAATTTTTAATGGGCAGAAACCAGAAGTAAATTTGTTATTATGTTTATGATACGAATACTGATAGCAAAAAAAGGGAGGGATCTGCACCCGTAGACCTTGGTGCACTGTACCTAGGGCTGGCAAACCCCTAATCCATGTAGTAACAGCAAAGTAGCCCAGACATTCAAGGTCTTCATAAATCAGCAGATTTATTGGCAAAACAGGACAGATACAGCAATATTTTAACTCCTTCAGGGATCTTTATCAAACTTGATAAAGATCCCTGTGGCCAATTCTTACAGTGCTTTTATTTGGTATTTGTGTTTATTTATCATTGGTATATCACATCTAAAACACCGACATATATACAGACTACTGCAGAATATGATGCATGATTTCTGAAATTTTAGGTTTTGCAGATCTGGTATTAAATCCCTTTTTAAACACAAATGATGTCTAATGGTATAAAATCTTAGTAATCGGCTTCTAAAGATTTAATAGTCTGAACAATGTCAGGATCAGCTAGCTTTGAAAGTCACAATTTTCGATCATCACAAGCTATTTTAAGCCAATGTGAGGAAAGTATGATCATATGCAAACATTCTAATGGTATGCTTTGATGTACTTTTTTGTTTTAGGAAATGTATATTGTGCTCTGATTGTTGCAGTAATCATCACTATAATATTTTAAGGAAGTGATGGACTTGGTAATGTGCTTCTCCTGCCAACCTGAGAGTTGATAATAGTTATTAGCTGTTAACACACTGATCCATACCATTTTTCAATATGTTCCTTGGCTTTCCTTTATCATTTCACTTTCTGGTTTGAATCTCTGTCACTAAGTAGTGCAGTCTCTGTACTAAATGTAAATAAAAGGGAGAAAATTAAGTTATAATACATTACATTTCAGGGGTGGATCCAGAAGGGCGCACCAGGTCAAATGTCTCACTCTCTGGAAGATAGCACCAGTGGGTACCTGGAAAATAAATGATTTTTTTTTTTCCTCCTACCTCACTTTAGTAGCTTGGCGAGCTGCATTGAAATGACAGTCTTAAGAGTGATCACTTGTGATGCTTGACTGAGGCATCAGTTGCTGTGAGCCCTGATAGAGATGACATCATATCATTGCCCCTTCCATAATCTCAAAATATAATCAATTTTTTATATTTTTTGGTGCTCACTGGTACTATTTCAGGGGACATGCCACCTTATTTTGGCAGTGCCCCTTGTGAATTTGGGTCCTGGGTTCGCCCATGTTACTACATTAATAAATCTGCCCCCTGTTAGTGCTACAACTGCACTGCACTTTGCTCCAATTAATTTTCATCTACTATATCTCCATCCAGTGGTGAAACTTCTATGGATCACAAGCATGTTGTCACTGCACAGTTGATACTGCACTCTGATACTATTAAACATGTCTCTGCTGCAAATAGTAAACCTTGACATTGATGTCACTACTAAGCCTGTGTCTTGCGCAATCAATTCAACAGTAAAAAAAAAAAACTTTGCTTCTGGCGATTAGGGTTAATCTATCAGGTATTTCCATTTGAACAAATTGAACGCATGCAATCATCCTTTTCAGGGAAAAATGAATAGGAAGGACCAAAATGGCACAAAAATGCACAGATCAGTGTACTTTAAAATACATATAAGATCATTATGTTTACATCATTAGGTTCACAGATCAAATGAAAAAAAAGAAACCAATACAGTAAAAAAATTATAGATGATAAGCAGTAAATCAAAACTATATATATTATATATACACACACAGTCACCTCTCACTTGATCTGTGAATAAAATTATAATGTAGTGGCTGTCCCCTAACCATCAATCATAATTTTTTACCAGAAGTCATCTTTTATTTTGGTCCAATGGACTGAACTTCAAATCATGAAACCAGTTTGTCCATTCTTTTGTTTGTTTTGTAATTCATCCACGTAGCTTTTCTTTGAAACTGCAAGCACAAGCCTAGTGGGTAATGCCGAGGCAGTCTTTAACAGCTTCTACTTACTAAACATTATTACCTTTACTGAGGTCCAAATGTATCAAAGTAAAACAGGTTTTAGTCTTTAGTAAAATTATACCCAAGGTGCAATCCCAGTATAAAAAAAAAAAAAAATACCCAAACTATATGACAGTGGGCCAATAGTGAACAAACCCTCAGTGAGCAAAGATTAATTATGTGGTGGCTGGTTATTGCTTGCACCTCGTCATAACATCCACATTGGGGTGAGACCTTTTCTAGCAAGTGGGCAGCAATGGTTTCCCAGTTGCTAATTTTGACAGTTTAGTAGACATTGCCTCACAATTAACCCTACAACATGCCCTGACCTGCTGCATAGCAGCTGGGGGCATATGGAGGTTTAAAACCCCCCTTAAAGGCATAGGGGGTTCTTATTGACCCCCTACATGCTTTTAATTTCATTATTTCTATTTTTCGACCGCATTTGGCTTTAATAAATATCAAAATTGCTAATGCAGTTCAAAGTTGCATCTGGACATCTGTAGTCTCACTAATGATTTGGTCATCTGAAGGAACCACCAAATCAGCAATTTTTTTTTCTGCCCAAATGGAGGTGCTTCCTAAACCGAAGGCACAAGTCTAGCTACTAATGATAAATCTCTGTTCAATTGCTTTTACTAAATATGACAAGTCTCTAAACTGCTGCTTCTATTAACTCTCCATCTACTGAACTTTTCCATCCTGAAACTTTTCATAAACCTACAGATATTTTTGAAAATATTTTATAATTTCTATTATTTTCATTAAAAGGTTATTTTCTAAGATACAGAATGGATGATTATGGTCACTAACAGCAAATCTTTCAACGGATCTGTATTTTAATTGGCTCTCTGCTGTGCAATCCCCTTTGATCTCATGCACATCTTTTTCAGTAAGAATTTATTCGGGTGACAGGCATTTGTAACTTCTTTTCCTAGACAAATCTCAAATGGATATTTTAGAATTCCTATGTAAAAAAGCCCATGCGTTAATCATTGGGGGGTTTATGACCTTAGGTTTTTTTTTTTTAGCACAAGTGAGAATGTACCTTATGGCAGTACTTACACTGCTTATAAAACCAAGACGTGAATTGAAGAACTTGAATTTGACAAATTCATTTTAAAAACAGGTTTGCTGCCATTATAATGGAGGTCTGCAAGATAAGGAGATACATGTTCATGTTTTATTTATGAGGGGTCTTAGAGATAAATAAGGGGTTTCAATTTGCAACACAGTAACTAGCCTGAGATAAACTCACAGCAATATAATTTAGGTTGCCAGAAGTTAACACTTTCCAAGTAAGATTTTATTTAAAACTGGTGCCTTTTATGAACCAGTACACCTTTACATCTGTAATAAAAAAAAAAAAAAGCATAAATTCCCATGTTCTGAAATCCTGTTTGAACAACTTGATTTTGTAGAATTTTTTTTGAACTGCCTCCCCTTCCTCCAACCACTGCATTCTTCCAGCTCCTAAAATTTCAAACTTTTGACTTTAACCTGATTGATTTCAAGCATGATTTTTTTTTTTTTAATACACGATAAACAACCCTGTGATCCATTGTAGGTAATCACATGCAAATGTGGTGCCAGAGTGTGGTGACGGAGCTGCTGCCTTGAGCTTGATAGGATGCTGACAAATGGCTTTATGTCAATATAACATTTTCTATTTTCACTGTTTAATTTTATATATATATATATATATATATATATATATATATATATCCATCCATCCATCCATCCAAGAATGATGAGAGCACTCAATGGTTTTGTAAAAAAAAAATGTATTCACAATCACATATAAAGTATCAACGGTTCAGCAGCCGACAACCGGTCTTTATCAAGATAGAGATTATATATATATAAAAATAAATTAACCACCTTATTGAATTCCTCTGGGCTTTCTCCCCAACCACAAAAATGTGTATATATGTAAATAGTTTTTGAATAAATCTTTGTACACCGGTTTTAATGCATATATATTCTGCTGGGTACCAAAACCACAGGCCAATAAATAGAAAGTTGGCAGTGAATGGTTGCACTCACAGTCTTCAAAAAAAATGTAATTTTTATTTGACATGTAGAAAAGTAGATTAACGTTTCATTCCTTGCTCTGGAGTTTCATCAGGATCAGTCCTTAGTGCATGAGTGAGTGCGCTGGATCTTGTGTATTGTATGAATTGGCCTCACTTTTATGCATGTTCAGGTGAGTCTAGCCCCCTGGTTTTCATATATAAACTCACTGGTTTTGAAACCCTTCCTGTCACATGTGCCTCATTCCAGGGCCCTATTTAGCCATGTACTGCAGAGAGTACCAGGAGAAAGGATTTCCCAAGTAAGTGGATTAATCTCAAAAGAGCAAGCATTAGGCTGTTAGAGTAGGACCTGCCAAAGATGGGGTACATTGACATTGTGGCAGACTTATGCAATGTATGATCATATTCTGTAACTAAACTCCCATTATTTTTGCCTACAGTAGGTGTTTTTAAAACAAACTAATAAAATATGAGTGAGTGGACTGGAACTTGCAGACTTTCAGCTTTAATTCAAGTGGTTGAACACAAATATTGCATGAAATGTTTAGGAATTGCAATCATTTTCATACACTGTCCATTTATTTCAAATGCTCAAATGTGATTGGAATTAAATTAACAGAATCATGAATAAAATGTATATTTTCAATACTTTGTAAGGAATTCTTTGTAGGCAATGACTGCTTAAAGTCTGGAATCAATTGTCCCCCAAAACAAGGACAGAAGGTGCCTGTAGCAAGTGTGTTAAAAAATGATAAGCTTAGAGTCATGTCTACAAATGCTCGCAGTTTAGGGAATAAGATCCATGAACTTGTGGCAATAATGGTAACTGATAGTGTAGATTTAGTCGCTGTTACGGAGACATGGTATAATGAGAAAAATGACTGGGACATAGCAATACCAGGTTACTCTTTATATAGAAAAGACAGGGAAGGCAAGAAAGGGGAAGGGGTGGCCCTGTATGTGAAGGATAGCATAAAATCTAGCCTAATAAAAGTTAGTGAGGCGAACATAGAGTCTGTTTGGGTTACGTTAGAATTTGGTAATCACACAGTAACTCGTGTAGGTGTGATTTATAGGCCCCCAGGACAAATTGAAGAGTTAGATTATCTACTAGTTGAGGAAATAGCTAAAATTACAATGAAGGGGGAAGTTATCATCATGGGTGACTTTAATCTTCCTGATGTGAATTGGAAAACAAAAATAGCTGCTTGTGCCAGGAGCACACATATTCTAAACTCCCTACTGGGATTGTCTCTAAAACAAGCCATTGAGGAGCCAACTTGTAAAGAGGCCATACTAGATTTAGTGTTAACAAATGGAGATTTGGTGTCAGATATTACTGTAGGTGAAAGTTTAGGATCCAGTGATCATCAGTCAGTGTGGATTAATATAAGAACAGTGACCGAGTCACACCACACAAAAACAAAAGTTTTAGACTTTAGAAAAACAGACTTTTCTAAAATTAGAATATGTGTAGAAGAGTCATTATCAGACTGGAGCAAGTTAAATGGAGTCCAAGAGAAATTGGATTATTTAAAAGTTGCACTACTGAAGACAACAGAAAACTGCATTAGGCTTGTCAGTAAAAAATTCAAGAAACCACTGTGGTACTCCACAGATGTGGCCAAAATAGTTAAAAACAAAACATTAGCATTTAGTAATTATAAAAAAAACAGAGTGAGGAATACAAAATGATCTATAAGATTAGGCAGAAAGAGGGCGGCTGTGATGGAAGGCTGCACGCCACTTGCAGCACTCATACTTGGTCCATCGCCGCCCGCGGTCCCTTCTCCTCTTACCTGTAGGCGAGCGGCGTCCCCTCTGTGCTGCACACCGCTCGCATCCTCCTCCTCGCCTCCCAGCGGCAGCATGTGTAACGCTGCACGCTGGGAGTCCTGGCATTTATGTAAAACTCACGTGACCCGGCGTTAAAGCCACAGTACCCTAATCACAGTGGGAGGTATAGATATCTCCCACGTGTGAGTATTAATTCTGATTGGAAATTATCCAATCAGAATTAAGCACTGCTGTTATATACTTACCTTTCCTGTCTCTCAGTGCCCTGTTGTGGTCTTGTGATACCTGTATTGCAGTTTGCTCGTGTTTCTCTCTGGTTACCGATTATTTGGCTTGTTATTTCGATTCTCCTGTATTCTTCATTCCTTTGACCTCAGCTTGTTTCTCGTTCTCCTGTTTTCTGGCTCCCTTTACTTGGCTTGTCTCCTGACTATTCTTAATGTGCTTAACCTGGCCATTCTAAGGACCGGTATAGCACCCTTCCTCTCTGTGACCTGTTAGCGTGTTAGGTTCCCAAATCGTGAAAGAAAGTTATAAGAGCTTCCAAATCACACAAAGTAAAAAAGGGGCCAAAACTTTTTTTTAGATACATAAATGAGAAAAGAAAAGTAAAACAAGGATTAGTTAGATTAAAAACAAAAGAAGGAAGGTATGTAGAAGAGGATAAAGGTCTAGCTGACTGCCTCAATTATTATTTTTGTTCGGTATTTATAGATGAAAATGAAGGAAAGGGACCTCAGTTCCGAAAAAGGATAAATGAGTCATTTATTACACGTGAGTTTACAGAGGAAGAGGTTCTATTTCAACTGTCAAAAGTAAAGACAAATAAGTCAATGGGATCTGATGGAATACACCCAAAGCTATTAATAGAGCTTAGTGGTGTACTAGCAAAACCATTAACAGATTTATTTAACCAATCATTATTAACAGAAGTAGTCCCAGAAGATTGGATGTTAGCGAATGTTGTGCCCATTCACAAGAAAGGTAATAGGGAGGAGTCGGGCAACTATAGGCCAGTAAGCCTTACTTCAGTAGTGGGGAAAGTGATAGAAACCATGTAAAAGGATAGGATTGTTGAACGTCTAAAAACACATGGATTTCAAGATCAGAGACAACATGGGTTTACTTCAGGGAGATCATGCCAAACTAATCTTTTTGATTGGGTAACTAAAATTATAGACCAGGGTGGTGCAGTAGACATTGCTTACCTAGATTTCAGTAAGGCTTTTGACACTGTTGCACATAGAAGGCTTATCAATAAACTGCAATCTTTAAGTTTGGATTCCAATATTGTTGAATGGGTAAGGCAGTGGCTAAGTGACAGGCAACAGAGGGTTGTAGTCAATGGAATATATTTGAAGCTTGGACTTGTCACCAGTGGGGTACCTCAGGGATCTGTACCTGGACCCATTCTCTTTAATATTTTTATTAGTGATATTGCAGAAGGTCTTGATGGTAAGGTATGTCTTTTTGCTGATGATACTAAGATATGTAACAGGGTTGATGTTCCAGGAGAGATAAGCTAAATGGCAAATGATTAAGGTAAACTAGAAAAATGGTCAGAATTGTGGCAACTGACATTTAATGTGGATAAGTGCAAGGTAATGCATCTTGGACATAAAAACCCAAGGGCAGAGTACAGAATATTTGATAGAGTCCTAACCTCAACATCTGAGAAAAGGGATTTAGGGGTGATTATTTCTGATGACTTAGGTAGGCAGACAATGTAATAGAGCAGCAGGAATGCTAGCAGAATGCTTGGTTGTATAGGGAGAGGTATTAGCAGTAGAAAGAGGGAAGTGCTCATGCCATTGTACAGAACACTGGTGAGACCTCACTTGGAGTATTGTACACAGTACTGAAGACCGTATCTTCAGAAGGATATTGATACCTTAGAGAGAGTTCAGAGAAGGGCTACTAAACTGGTTCATGGATTGCGGGATAAAACTTACCAGAAAAGGTTAAAGGATCTTAACATGTATAGCTTGGAGGAAACACGAGACAGGGGGGATATGATAGAAACATTTAAATACATAAAGGGAATCAACACAGTAAAGGAGGAGACTGTTTAAAAGAAGAAAAACTACCACAACAAGAGGACAGTGTCTTAAATTAGAGGGACAAAGGTTTAAAAATAATATCAGGAAGTATTACTTTACTGAGAGGGTAGTGGATGCATGGAATAGCCTTCCAGCTGAAGTGGTAGAGGTTAACACAGTAAAGGAGTTTAAGCATGCATGGGATAGGCATAAGGCTATCCCAACTATAAGATAAGGCTAGGGACTAATGAAAGTATTTAGAAAATTGGGCAGACTAGATGGGCCGAATGGTTCTTATCTGCCGTCACATTCTATGTTTCTATGGAACACATGTGCAACACCAAACTCTGAATTTCCTCCTTTGTGGTGCTTTGTCAGGTCTTTACTCCAGCTGCCTTCAGTTGTTGTTTGTTCATTGGTCTTTCTGACTTTAGCTTTGTCTTCAGCCAGTGAAATGCATGCTCCTAGTCTCCAGGGTTCCTTTAAATGTTTGTTTTATGTTGCCACACCTGTTCCTTTTCCATGATTCCTTTTGTTTCAGTTGGAGCCTGCAGGCAGTTGCTCAAGCCTTCTGTCCTTTCTTGCAGGTAAGTGCTATATGTCTTTCTTATAGTTCTTTTATCATACATTAGGCAGAGTAGGACATGCAGATATGAGGTACATTGGCGTTGTTGGCAGGCTTATGCAATTTATGATCATATAATGTAACTAAATCCCCATAGTTTTACGTAATAGTACTTAGTTTTATCTCCTCTTGTTTTGCCTATTATATCTTGTCTTCTTTTGTATTCCTAGTGCCTGTATTGGGTTTTTTATTGTGTTTATTTCTTTTTCTTTTCACTATTGTAACTTGAGTGTCTGTAAGGGAACACTTTAAAACCTTGGGTACTTTGTGCATTATAGCACTAACAGTTAACTTCTTGGTTCTCCCTGTATAGTCCTGTCCTGTCCTGCCCATGTTATGTTAAAGTTTTCCCTTATGTATTGTATACATGTTCTGGGTTTTTCTTTCTATCCTTCTCTGGTTCTGGGTTCTACTAATTTTGTCTTGTTTTCATGTACGGTGCATCTCCTAGTCTTGCCTTGTTTTCTGTACTAGATACATATCTGCTGCAGAGGCTCCCTATCCAGTTCCTGGGAGGTCTGCATTTCATCTAATTCCTGGGATCCGCTGTAGCTGCATCAGGGTTCTGGTATGTGGCCACACAAACGCTGGTGCTCAACACCATAGGGCGTGTGGTTGCCCTGCACCAGACCCTGATAATCTACTTCCATGCTGAAGACTCCCTTCATCATCAGGCACTCTGGGGTCCCGGTTTCCGTACCGCCACCCGTGACAATGCTCAACCAAGATGGCGGGAGTGACACGGGAGCGAGTAGCCCTGTGCATGACTCAGAAGCCATGAACTCTGAGAAGACCATCACAAAACAATTCCTAATGGAACAACTTGACGCACTTATGCAAAAGCTACTAACATCTTGGACAAAAAGCTCTGACAGTTTGAAGAAAGACATACAAGGAATTGGGACCTGTATCTCGCATGTGAAGGAGAAAATGGAAGAATATTCAGGGCATCCATGAAGAAGTGACAAATGCTGTCTTACCTGCCTTCCTGCATGAATTCCTCCAGGCCTTGGCTCTAGACATCCCAGCGGACATGCTCCTATTAGATAGAACACACAGAGTTCCTACCGGCCTCTATTCCTAGAGATGTCCTGTGTGCACACTACTACCATATCAAAAAGTTCATACTGAGAAACATCAGGACGATGAAAAAAATCTACCTCTAAAGTTCAAAGATATTATAGTATTTGCAGACTTATCAGCGGCGACAATACTGAGAAGACAAGCATTCCAAAGGATAACCAGCACTCTGCGACACCACTAAATAATCTACAGATGGGATACCCATTGAAGTTGATTATTCTCAAGAACGGATCTACGACTGTCATTGAGACACCAAAAGAAGGAGAAAACTGATGGAGAAATGGCAAATTCAACCAGAACCGAACCTACCTGGAGGACAACTTTGGCTGAAACCCAAATGGAAACAGGTGAAAAAATGAGAACCCACTCCTATCAAGCGTTCTGCTCTACATGAGACTCAACTGTACACCAGAACTGGCAATGTAAATTTACAGAGACACTATTAATACGCCAAAATGGGCGCTACCAGACAGCAAGTATTTTCAAGTATGGACTTATATCTAGTTAAAAAAATAAAATTAAAAAAAATAACTGAAAAAATAAAAGGGGGGGGGAATGATACAGTTAATGCTAAACTTAGTGGCCACAACATACTGAGGGTGGCCATGTTGGCAGCTCCCCACCCGGGGTACCCTAAAGTCAGCTGTGGCTAAAATGTGGTTTACTCAAATGTTATCTAAAAAGCCATTTTTGAAATGTATATGGGTAGATAAGAACTAATTTCTGCTGTGCCACACAAATATAAAAACATATGCATTCACTGTGGGGTCACGGGGGGATGGCACACATATATGCATCAGTCATACCGAGTGAAAGGGGCCCGCCATGTCTTGGGGTGGCGCACTGCTCCTCGGACCACCGAGAGCCAAAGCACATGAAGAGGATAGGGGGAATGTAGAGACAGGATAGGGGGAAGCACAAAGACTGACAGCAGGACCCCCCACCCTATCATTTAAAGAAAAAAATATATATATAAAAAAAAAAAAAAAAATCGATTTTTTTTACTATCGATAATTATTGATACCAAGGTTTAAGACACAGTCCAACCGATACGTTCCTCCTTACTAATTTCACTAATAGTAAGAGGTGACCCATTAGACCACAAGTGAGCAACTTCCCAATCTGATGCTCACAACTCTCATGGTACCTACCCAAAGTACCAAGCCCAACATCAGGGGAACAATGTATATAGTTATAGTTCAGTTCTTATATAAGGTTTATTTGTATCTTTTGTTTCTCTCACTCCTAAACCTCCTCCTCCCATACCCAAGGGTCATTCCATATCGACACCTCTCCACCCTAATTGACAGACAGAGCTCCGTACTAAGCATGCACATGCAATTGGAGCCTAAATTGATCATTCCCAAAGAGCAATACATAGGTATCACTAAAAACTCCCTCGGTTTTTCCACATTTGTCAAAATTATAAAAATCTATTCACATAAAGTTAGGGGATTAAAAACTCCCCAAAAACGAAATACTCTACTATCAGATGTGGGAAGAGTGGGAGCAGACCAGACCCAATTTCTGATACGACAGCGACCCATAACACCAATATTAAACAATGCACAATAGCCAACATAATATGGTCCGATCATGCCTCAGTTATGATAACTATTGCAGATAAATATATATTTAGAGGCAAGGGAACGTGGAGATTAAAGGGACACTATAGTCACCCAGACCACTTCAGCTCAATGAAGTGGTCTGGGTGCCAGGTAACCCAGGTTTTAACCCTTCAGATGCAAACATAGCAGTTTCAGAGAAACTGCTATGTTTACATTTGGGGTTAAGCCAGCCTCTAGTGGCTGTCTTCCGGACAGCCACTAGAGGCGCATCTGCGATGCTGGAGGCATGTTATGCCTCCATCGCGCAGAACGTCCATAGGAAAGCATCGAGAAATGCGCATTCTGCTCCACTGACGTCGGCAGAGGGATCTGATGTTGGCAGGGGAGGAGAGGTTACCAGCGCCAAGGGAGCCCGGCGCTGGAATAAGGTAAGCTGCTGAAGGGGTTTTAACCCCTTCAGTGCCACAGGAGGGGGACCCTGGGTATTGGGGGCACATTCAGTGCACTATAGTGCCAGGAAAACCACTTTGTTTTCCTGAAACTATAGTGATCCTTTAAATGACACCCTTCTACAGAATAGGGCCTTGGCATCACAAATTGAAAATTAATTGACTCATTACTTCACAACTAACACAACACCAGATTTACCATAAACAACTATGTGGCAGGCACACAAGCCAGTCATAAGAGGTCTACTCATAAGCCAAGCAGCACACCTCAAAAAAACAAAACCAATCAAACCTTATGTCTTTATTAAAATAACTACATGACAAAACACACCAATATCAACAGCATAAGATGGGATCAACATTTTTAGAAATAAAAGCTATAACTAAAAACATAAATGACATAAACTTAAAACAGCCTTCATGCTTCAAAAACTGAAAATGAGACAATATTACCAACGAAACAAGGCATGTAAATTGCTGGTGTCCCAACTGCGCAAACAACAAATAAAAACAAATATCCCCTACATCCTCACAGATAATAACATAAAACTATTAAAACCACAGGAAATAAATTAATGAGCTGGCAAAATTTTATAGCAAATTATATAACATAAAAAAAGATCCAACAACGTACCAACCCACCAACCAAGAAATCCATTTCTTTTCTAGATCCTATCATGCTTAACGACTTGAAGACAGACTAAAACATATCCTAAGCCAACCAATAACAGAACAAGAAATACTGGATCAAACCAAACATCTACCCATGTGAAAAGCCCTTGGGCCTGATGGCTTTAATAACCAATATTATAAGAAATTCTCACACATGCTTGCACCCAAACTGAAAAACACATTTGCAGCACTGATACAAGCAAAAACAGCACCAGTAGAAATGCAATTAGCACATTTAATCACACTCCCAAAAAACGGGGAAAATCCCAAACAAAGGCCAAAATTTTCACCCTACCTCCCTGCTAAACACTGACATGAAATTGTTAGCAAAAATCTATTCTAACAGACTAGCTACCTTATTACCCACAATAGTACATGAAGACCGAGTAGGATTCATCAAAGGCAGGCAAGGAATGGATGGAACATGAAAGTTAATAAATCTCATGTACAGTCTACATAAAGAAAATAAACATGTCTTTTGCTATCATTAGATATGGAAAAGGCCTTTGACCATCTTAACTGGCAAATTCTAGATGCGATCTTACATAAATTTGACCTCCTCATCGAATTCATTAACCTTATTCGAACCCTGTATAGCTCACTTCTGCAAAAATCACCAATGCTGGATTTACCTCTGATGTATTTCCAATCACCAACGTTACACGCCAAGGTTGCCCCTTATCACCCCTATTATATGTACTAGCACTAGAGCCCCTCACGACACTCAGAGATAACCCACAAATATAAGGGATAAAAATGAATAAGCAAGAACATAAACTGACTCTTTGCGTACAACGTCTTACTATCAATACACAATACAGACACATCACTACAGCAGTTTCATTCCATCCTGACAACCTACAGCAAATTATCTTACTACAAACTAAACATATCCAAAACACAGGCCTTGGCACTAAATATTCCACAAACACAACTCAAAAAATTTAAATCAAAATACCAATATAAATGGAGAAAAGATCATATCACGTTTCTAGGCATCGCCTTTACAAAACATATAGATACATTTTTCAGGCCAACTATGGTAAAACCCAACTGGAACGCCAATCTCTGATGCATGATTGGAAGAAACTTTATGTTTTATTGTCGGGATGCATAGCTGCCACCAATATGGTCATACTACCTAAAATTCAATATGTATTTAGGTCGTTGCGGTCAGGATTAAAATTGATCCAGCACGCAGAATTGTGTTACACATAGGACTAAGGGTAATCTCTAACCGGACCTTAGAATAGCCGGACTTAACGTACCTAAGAATAGTCAATATACTAGCCAAGGTCAGGGACACAGAATGGGACACAGCGATAAGGGAAAGCCAATAATTAAGGGTACCAGAAGTCAGGGAAGTCAAAGCGATGCCAAAGTCAATAACCAGAAACATACGATCAGGAACACACTCTCGGATAACCATCCAAGGGAAACCACGACAGGGCAATGAGAAAGAGTAAAAATGAGTTTAAATAAGCCTCCTACAGATCCGATTGGCCATAACCCCACAATGTGCGTGCGCGTCTTTTGTGTGATGTCATAGGCACGTTGACGTTGTCATTACCGTGGGCGGACGTGGGGCTATAATTTGGCATGGATCAGCAGCGGCTGGCGTCCTGGCGTATCCTGGTGCAGGGCTGCTGAGCGGCACTTCCATTACTGCCAAGAAGGCAATCACCCCCGGAGATACCACAAGGTGAGGATGAACATGTGACAATTGCCCATCCATATACCTAACTCTTACTTCACAAAACTGCACAAAGATATATCCAAATTCATATGGATGGGGAAAGAGAGCAAGTATACACACTACACCATCCAGTATTGGAAGGAGGCATGAGCTTGCCTAATCTTAAAGCATACTATCATGCTGCAATAATGAGCAACATTATACGCAAACAAACGGCGCAACACGACCTATACTGGACTAGCATTGAAAAACAATGGACTGAAGGTATAGACCTCAATCGATTAGCCTGGCTACTGCAACCTTTACGGCCTCCAAACCAAGACTGGCTATCCACCACATCCCTCACTTTAAAAATATGGGATCAGTACAAACAAAATCTAACATCCAGCACACCTCTATCCAGAGAGACACCTATTCATTTATGCCCAAATGTACTCCTGCATAACTAAACACAATACAACAGACAGTAATGAGGTAACAGAATGTCAACTTACAGAGACAGAACAAATGTGTCTACCTAAGAAACAACCAAAAAAAAACTGATGTCTGTCATGTATAAAGCCATGCACAAAACAGCCAAAATACGAGATTATTTATTCATTAAAGCTTGGGAAAAATAAATAAAACATTCACAGAGGAAACATGGGAAAGGATATTTACAGAACACAAAAAGTTATCCCTGTGTGCATCCCACAGAGAACTATTGAAAAAGATACTATACAGATGGTATCTAGTCCCTATACGCCTAGCCCACATCAGCCCGGACAAATCAAACAAATGTTGGAGGTGAACTACAGAAGTTGGTACAATGACACACATATGGTGGCAATGCACCAAACTTAAAGCCTTCTGTGTGCATGTAGCAAAGATTATAAAAATATTACAGGGGTACAATTGCCACACACTCCAGACAATTACATTATTTTCAACTACCCAGCCCATCTATCTAAACAAGACTAATAATAATCTACCATATCATAATAGAAGCATTAGCGAGCTTAGCATGAAACTGGGCAACACTGACAATACCAACTGCATTAGAACTAGAACAACGAATAACACAATCCAGCAAATATGAACGGAGGATACGAGGACAAAATGGAGAGAATGGCAATACAACCAATAAAACAAAAATACTGGGAAAAAGTGTGGGATAAATAGGATGACTATGTAACAAAGAATGGAGATCATTGATAGAAAGTGATATTGGAGTAGGTTGTATTTTTGGAGAAATTAGACCACGATACCTAGCAGAGAACTCTCTCTACTCACCCATACTCAATGTTTTATTTGAGCAGCACTAGCCAATCCCACAGTTTCCTAATCACCACACTCTCTTTGATGTGTAGCAGGGTACACAGGATTGAAACAAGGGGGGAGATGTATAAGACAAAATATCATAAAACCAAACATAACTGATGGAATGTTTCAGGGCCTATTTTTAAATGAGACCAAACGGTAAATCTCATCCTACAGCTATAACAGGTTTATGCAAAAACCCCAAACAACAAGGACATAATATACGACCAAACACATGTCCCGAGAGGACACTGAACCCCTCCAATACATTCTCACAATTTACTACAACATTACATCTAACATGGATTATGTCTCTATAAAGAGCACAGGCAGACAGAACCCACTACATTAGGGTATCTATATAGCACACATTGTGGTAAAACGATTGTATACTGTAATGCCACTGAACTGTTTTTCTGTAATGATGAAATTTGCTGAAATGACTATGCTGTGCCCCATAACCTATACCTCTTTCTTTTCTGTACCCGATTTTTTTTTTTTTTTTTTTAAGTTTGCCACAAGGTGATATTTCAAAACAAAACAATAAAAACTACTATTCATTAATAAAAAAAATAAACCTCCTGGATTGCTTTAGTTGTATGTCATTGGTCATTGTCCAACTGTAAAATGAAGCACCTTCCAATCAAGTTTGCTGAATTTGACTTAATCTGAGCAGACGATATATCCCTATACACTTCAGAATTAGTCCAGCTGCTTTTGTCTTCTGTCACATCATCAATAAACACTAGTGACACTGTGTCATTGGAAGCCATGTATGCCCATGCCATCACACTGTCTTCACCGTGTTTTACAGATGATGAATTATGCTTCACATCATGTGCCATTCCAATCCTTCTCCATACTTTTTTCTTTCCATAATTCTGGTACAGGTTGATCTTAGTTTCATGTGTCGAAGGAATGCTGCTCCAGCACTGGGCTGGCTTTTTTAGATGTTTTTTGGCAAAGTATTATCTGGCCTTTCTATTCTTGAGGCTTATAAATAGTTTGTATCGTGTGGTGAAACCTCTGCATTTGCTCTCATGAAGTCTTCTCTTTATGGTAGACTTAGATAATGATATGCCTACCTCCTTGAAAGTGTTCTTCATTTGGCTGGATGTTGTTAATGTTTTTTTTCTTTACCATGGAAAGGATCCTACAATCATCCACCACTGTTTTTTTCCATGGGCGTCCAAGCCTTTTTGCGTTGCATAGTTCACCAGTGCATTCTTTTTTTTCCTCAGACTGTATCAAACTGTTCATTTGGCTACTCCTAATGTTCCTGCTATCTCCCTGAAGGATTTTTTTTTACAGCCTAAGGATTGCCTGGTTTACTAGCATTCGGAGCTCTTTTGACCACGTTGTACAATATAAACTAAAAATATAGATAACTTGGAACACTCACAAATTTTCGAGGTCTTAAGGTCGGCTCTGAACTCTGCAGGTATTGTGATAATCTCAGGTTGATGATAATCTGCAGGTATTGTGATAATCTCAGTGCTGCTGATCCCAGGTACCAGGTGATATCACTCTTAAATTTTAAGAGATCAGGAACTAGTTGGATGGGTAAAAAAAATACACTTTATTAAACATCAATTAATAAAACAATAAAACTGAGATGAGGTAGTAGCCCAACGCGTTTCGACCGCTCCAGGGGTCTTCCTCAGGTGCATCTACCTTCCAGAGTAAAAACAAAAAAAGATAAGACCAAAATGTTCTCACAATTAAGTGAGAGCAAAGTCCCTGGATATAAATCAGAATCCTACATAGAAGTGATAGGTAACTACAGTAAAAGTATGTGTAACAAGTAGTTATAACAAAATGAATAACAATGCCAAATGCTGCAGTATGAAAAAATATCTATTTATTTCAGTATCACAGAAGTGTAAGGCTATTCCTATAGTCTTCACTATGAATAAACCAGGAAATCAAACAAAATGCATACCACTGGCTTTAATAAATGTATACAATTGGCCAATATAAGTATATGTTTGAAATAGGGGTAAACAGATAAATCCTCAGTAGTGACTAGTCAGATTGATATTACAAGAAGGGGCAAAGCTCATAATGTATAGGTATCACAGTATCTAGATATATCCATCTCCTTAATAATAGCGTATATCAAGATGCCACAAATAATTGCAGATATATGTCTGGCGATATTAGATAGTGGAGATACAGTAATGAGAGAAGTAAGTAGAGCAAGTCTCTCTCCTTTCAAATCAAGCTAGATAGAAAATAGTAAATGTAAATAAGAAAGTTAGCTATTATTCACATTGTTTAAAAAGATATGGTGCTATGGTGCCAAAAGAAAAGTGAGGTAAAGTGCCCATGGTAATAAACTGAAAAAGAAAAACAAAAGAATTTCTTTAGTTTTTGTTTTTCATTTTATTACCATGGGCACTTTACCTCACTTTTATTTTGACACCATAACACCATATCTTTGGTGATATCCAAACTTTTTTAATAATATGAACAATAGCTAACTTTCTTATTTACATTTTCTATCCATTCTTAATCCATGTTGCATGGTCTGACCACACAATGGGGCCAATTTTCGAAGTTACCAATTTAAATTAATTGAGCCTGTTAAGAAAAAGTTAATTCTTGAATAGCTATGATGAACTTGAGAAAAAAAAAGTAGAGTCTCTTTCTTTTGGATGATGGACTCTCCAAATATCAAATAAATCATAATTATTGAAAGTCTTAAGAAGCCATTTAGATCGAGCTCCATATAGATTTAACATACGATTGGAGATTTTGGACTTTTTATCGAGTTTCACATCCAAATTTGTATTCCAATCTCCACCAAGAAGTAAAACCCCGTTTTTTTTTGTTTTTGTTTTTAACTAGGAGCATATAAATTTACAAGCGTATATACTGTATCGTTCAACTCGCAAACTAGAATTAAAAATCTACCTTGTGGATCCTTTTCGATATGAATCTGTTCAAATTTAATCTTAGCTGATAATTACTACTCCTCTCTTCTTATAGCCAGCAAAATTGGAAGAAAATAGTGGAATTTAGTGAATTTCCATAAATTTTCCTCTTTCTGCCAATGAGTCATTCCTCTTGTAGAGTAATTATGTTGGATAGAAAGAAAAAGGTCCTTATTTAGAATTAAGAGGGATGATCTTGACCAATTCTAAATTAACTAAAAGAGAAAAAGGCTCTCCAACCAGCTTTCCACTGTAGAATTAGCCACACTGTTTTAGTCGTTTCAGCTCAAATTTAATACACAGGCACTTATCTGAGAGATGTTTTGCTTGGAGAGGGTATTGGGACAACAGGTCCCTCGCCTCTTTTCCAGTCTAATGGCTTCCCCCGTATTAATCACTCTCCAGCAGATAGCTTTATATTTATGTGTAATAGGTATCCGATTTATGTAGAGTAATAATCCGCTTTAACAGAGGTCTCAGGCTTATTTCACCATCTCCTGCTTCTACAAGCATCAAATCTCGTTGCCTGGGCCCTGTTACCGGGTTGCGGTGTTAATAGAAGACACTCTCCACTCGCTCACTCTCCCGTCACCTTACAGTCTGGAATACAGGGTTTCCTCCTTCTGTCTGTGTGTGACCATGCCACTGTCTCCACAGCAAGCTTCCTCTGGCCTCCTTCTCCCCTCCACTCACAGGCTTACTCGCGGGTTCAACATTCAACATCCAACCTTTAACCAGCTTGAAGCTCGGGCTCAGTCACCTCATGAGAATCAACTGTAAAGGCATCCGAAAGTATCCGATACCCGGTGAATGACTAATTCAGATCTGTTGAGACTCAAGGCCCATGCAGTTTCAGGCGCTCACTTGCTGTGACTCTTCTCTCACCACACAGCCACACCTGTGACACTCACGCCACGTTTCACATCATCACGTTGATAGTCCTTTTCTTTTTTCTAATCTCTTGTTTTACGTCCGTACTAAGCCATATTGGTTTTAATTTGTTTCTTTTACATGTATTACCGAATAGTACAACTGAGAAATGTATCTAATATTTTTTTTAAAAGATTGCATTTATCCTCAGGTTTTTGTTTTACTAAGGAGTTTATGCCAGTCAATATGTTGTAGAGCTGCCCTAATCTTATTGAAATTGGCTTTTTAAAATTATACGTTTTAGTATACCCCACGTGCTTTTGCTTTTTTGAGTTTGTTAAAAAAAAAATACCATATTGTGATCACTATTTCCCAAATGCTCCCCTACTTGAATGCTGGTCAAAAGATCAACGTTGTTGAGATCCAGACAAGCATCCTTTCTAGTTGGTGCTTGTACAAGTAGTGACATGAAGGTGTCATTTAACGCATTCAAAAACTTGATTCCCCTTGCTGGAGTACTAGTCACTCTATCCCAATTTCTGTCCGGGTAATTAAAATCTCCAATAATTAACGTGTTACCCAGATTTGCAGTTTTCACAATTTGCTCTAACAGCTGTTCTTCCTCATTCATATTTACATTAGGTGGTTTATAACATATCCCAACCAATAATTGATTTCCCTTTGTTTGCCCCAAGCAGATATCTACCCAAAAAGCTTCCACATTTTCCTCGTCACACTCCACATACCTAAAATGTGACTTTAACATGGTTTACATACAAACATACCCCACTACCCTTCTTGTTTTTGCTATCCTTCCTAAATAACGTGTATCCATTTAAGTTCGATGCCCAGTCATGTGTCTCATCCCACCATGTTTCTGTTATGCCTATTATATCATATATCTTAGAGGAAACTATAGTCATAAAACAACTTTAGCTTAATGAAGCAGTTTTGGTGTATAGATCATGACCCTGAAGTTTCACTGCTCAATTCTCTGCCAGGAGAATCACTTTGTTTATACAGACTTAGTCTCACCTTCCTGTATGTGACTTACACAACCTTCCTTAACACTTCCTGTAAAGAATCATCAAATGTTTACACTTCCTATATTACAAATTCTGTTTAATTTACCATTGCTTATCTCCTGCTCTGTTAATAGCTTGCTAGACCTTGCAGGAGCCTCCAGTATGTAATTAAAGTTTAATTTACAGAACAAACATTTAACATCGCTTAAAGTAAGTTACATCTGATTGTAAATGAAACCATTTTGTTTTTATGCAGACTGGGTCAGTCACAGCCAAGGGAAGTGTGGCTACAACTGCATAAACATAAACAAAAGTGATTTAACTACTAACTGGCAAGGAATTGAGCAGTGAAACTGCAGGGGCATGATTTATAAACCAAAACGACTTTATTAAGCTAAAGTTGTTTTGGTGACTACAGTGTCACTTTAAGGGCAACATCCTAATAAGGACCAACATTTACTGCTCTCCTTGCAAAAGGTTTCATCGTATGTAATAAAGTCACGCATTATCACATGCAATTATTTTACTGTACTTACGTGCTGATTTCACGAGAAAAGCAATCTAACAGCAAGAGATAAAAGAAAGGAGTTCAAATCAAAGTTTTGCATTTACTTCCTTCCATCTGTTTCTCTACTTCATGCGCAGCAGATTTTCAGTAACAGATTGAGAATCTACTTATGACCAAACAGTCCTTCTCTCAATATGTGATGGAAAGTTTGGAGTTCAGCTGATAAGCACTTTTGCCAATAACAAGCTACGCCTCTTCTAGAATTATCTGCTATTAAACAGCCACAGGATGTCCAATCCTTTTGTTCAAACTTATATGCAAGTAAAAGTCCACTAAGAAAATTAACAAGTGGATCCAACAAGATTAGCAGCTTATTATTCAAAATACAATGTTTGTTTTTAAAAAAAAAATAATATTTATAAAACATGGTAGGGCATTCCAATGAGATGTCCAACCCTGCGTGTCCTATATTTAGATTCATCAATTTCAATGTAAATTTCATCCATATTGGGATAGGTTGAGAACACCAGCTTCTAGTTTGTGTGTGTCTTGACACGTGTGAAAAACAAATACATAACCTCAGAAACAAATAGCATCTCGACATTTTGTACTTTGTAACCAAAATAGCAACAGTTTTACAGATAGACACAAGAGTATATGTGACTCAAGAGTGATGCAGATGGACACAACATTTCACAATGTCTGTGAATAAAAAAAAAAAAAGAAGAACAAACAGAATAAGAAACAGTGAATTTGGAGAGAGAGGAACATAAACAAACAAAAAAAAACCATATAATAATTAATGAGAAATTAGTTCCAAACATGGTCATAGGAGCCTTATCTGGGACATTGTATTACAATTTTTCTGATAAAAAAAAAAATGTCATGGCCTTCAAACTGCAATTAAAGGGATTTTTTTGCATCCCACTGGCACTAAGAAGTGGGCATGAATGGTTCAATTATGAAAATAAATATATGAATTAGAACCTTTAGTATGCATAGAGGTGAGGATATGCAGAAGAGGATCTTGATTTTTCTACTTAAAAATCTTTTTTTGTTTCTTTTTTCTTTTTTTTTTTTTACTATAGATCATTATTTAAATCTCTATGATAGAATAAGCAAAATGAGGAATATTAAAGGAGGACTTTGTGAGATGTATTAGGTCTGACCTCTTTATCACATTCCATGCTGACAGTTAAGAGCATGTAGGTTTTATGGTTCTTATTCCTTATTCCTGATAATTGCATAATTATCATTCAATTGTAGTACACAATCATGGGAGATTCCATGTCTGTATTTGGAATGTTCCAGTAAAAGTAGCGATAACACCTTCCCAATTAAGATAAAGCTTGTCTCTGACTTCCACTCAGTGTTTCCTACTAAAGGTTAATAGAATAAGACCAAGATTAGCCCCCACACACTTCGTGCCCAAAGATCTGCAGGACAGGAGAAAACAACATTTGGAAATTGACATTTTCATTGGACAGATTACTGTTTCTATTATTGCGCTGACTGCAGTATTTAGGTCACAGCCCAGGTATGCTCACCAATTACAGTACTAGAGAAGACAGTGGTAGATTTTTGTGTATTAACTCTACTCTCCTTTTTTAGTACTTTATAATGAGCTTGTTTCCACAATAGATACAACATACCAGTGATCAGAAATTTTAAATCACACATCCTTTTAAGGTGAAAATAGATTAACTCCTGATAAGTAGTAGCTTCTGCTTGAATTACCAAACTCTCATTAAAGTGCTAAAAAAAAATACTAAACACACACAATAAATGCAAAATGCAAAGTCAGTGGAGAGAAGGAAAATCAAAATCAGGTCTGGATACATAGTATCTCCCTAATTCTTTTTTTTTTTATATGTTTGGAGTTCAGCACAGATTTATTTTCGGTTGAGCACACCACCCTCCAGCTTAAAATGCCCCTTTGAAGGTGACGACGGCAAAGTATAAATTTGAGGAGATTTTGGATATTAATGTCACTTTAATATTAATTTTCATTTGATATAGAGCGGATATATGATATGCATTGTGATACATTAAAGTACTAACGCTTTATTTGATTTGTTTTTACATTGTTTTGACATTGTATTTTTTTTAAAGTGTGTGTTTTTTTTTTTATAAGTTCTTTAATTTTCGTGTGCAGAATTAAGCATTAACCATCGCAAATTGAACATTCGGTATATGATTCGATATGGCATGCAGGTTGACAGCACATTTTGTGTTAAATTATATAATGCAAACAATTAACTTAGTGTAGCATTGTTTAATTAAATGAAGGTCAGGGCTGTTGGTCCGGTCGAGTATTGTGGAGTGCCCCTCCATAGGGGGGTGTCAATGCCATTGTGTGTGTTTTGATAGTGCTCGGGTAAGTGATGAGATTCAATGTTGGTCATGTATGCATGGACATTGTACTTTGGAGTTGGTCATGATATCCCCTGTGGTTGTTGCAATTATAGAGTGGACGTCGAGTCCTTGAATAAGTTAGGCGCCTCTTTTTTGGCAGTAGGGGTTGGTATGTGTGTGGTGTCTCGGTGGGGTAGTGCCTCTCCAATTACATGTGCTTAGAGGCATTGGGAAGGCTCTGTCAACACTTGTGAGAACTGGAGGTGGGGTGCCGCTTGTGTTGTGCATATGTTCCTGGACCCTGTAAATGTTATGCGTTAGTGTGGAGCTCTGTGTGCTTCTGAATGCGGTTGTTGCGTCATGCTTTTTGGCCTGATGGAGAAATTAATTGTGTTTTTATCACATTAATTTTGCATTACATATATATATATATATATATTCACAGTGCTCTTACAACAGATTAATTACATATACTTTAGTTCATTTAGCACTAGCATTATTTAATTTGTCTCCAGCAATAAAATTAGTGTAAGAACAACCAATATTGGGGTACTGTGGCATAGGCTTAACATGATAAAGCCATATGTTGCAACTGACATAATTGATTGCTAAGATTGGTAATTTTAAGTAGCATTGTAAAATGTAAAACTGTATTTTTGTGTGTGCGTTGTTCCTCTGTATTTTGTATACATTTTGGTCTCTACAGCAGCACCTTTGCTGAGAAATGCATGTTCCGGGTGTGCCCCCAATTCTATTTTTCACCCTATATTACCTTTGGCAGTTTTGCTGTTGAAAATTCATGGCTAACATGATATAATGTAGTTAATTTGTGAACTAAATGTAAAGAGGACCTTTCCTACCTTTCTCTAAGCCGATATGAACTGGGTATGAACAACCATAATATAGGACTAAGCTTTGGAACTGTGTGCCAAGTTTCATGTTGCTGTAGAACTTTCTCAAGGAATATGACCAATTCAATTCTCTAGGAAAAATCTGAATCAAAGCCACAATATTACCTCTGAGTTGCATATTTAAATATCATATGCGAAACTGGTCACCGATTTAAATACGTCAGCCAGACCATGTGACTGATGAAGTTGAATAAGGCACAATAACGCTTTACCATCACACAGTCTTAACATTTTCAGGAAATGCAAACAACTGAATTGCCCTTTCAGCCATTTCTTCATTAAATAAAAAGGGATAATATATTAAATATATTTTTTTGAATATTAATTATGATAATAAAAAAAAAAAGCAAAATTGCTTATCCAGACAATTTGTTTGGGCACCTAATAATGGCTATATGCCCTGCAAGGGACCTGCTTGCATTTTTACCCAACGGGAGCAGAAAGTATAATAAGTGTTTGTATGAGATCATAACACTCACCCGGAGTAAGCACTCAGACACCAAACATCTATACAATACATGCTGATTAATATCTAATATTAATTAATATCACGGTCGCCAGACTTCTCCAGACAGTAGATAGGTTTATCATGGTCCCACTTGTTTCTGCCAATTCTGAGCTGATGACATTGATGTCAATCTTCCAACTACGAAAAAAAAGAAAAATTGGTTTTAAGTTTTAAAATTAAGTTTTATTGGCACACCACTTGTCTACAGTCAACAACTTTAATTGCTTTTGGGAGGGGTTGTGTGCTTCTTCAGTAGAACTGGGTAGAACATCTGGAAACCCCTCACTGCTTTGAAATGTCTGCCTGGGTGAGACCATGCAATACTTACCTTATGTCTTGTTGCTGTTCTCAGTCTTGCCATGTTGTATGACTTTTCACATTAAATTGTCTACAGCAACCTCAGCTTGTTTGCAGAGCTTGACTGCTTCTCACAAAGTTTTATTCCTCCTGCACAGCTGTAAGGTTTATTTCAAATCTCATATTAATGACAATTCTTATATTCTAGAGCCCATTACAGTCATACACTTTACATTTTTTAATTGAATCTCTTTATCTCTGATTTTTCTTGTTGCATGTAATTATTCCAGGAACCTAGTAGAACTAGTAAAACTTGACTCAGCTCTAAATATACATATATTTACTCAATACAAACTGCTTGAAACCTACATTCTCTTTAAACACACTATGTTTAATTGCTTTTATCCATGTATCTTACTGTTACTCAGAAGCAGGCTGCCTAAATTTGCCTAACATCTTGTAATCAAAATGATTATCACCAAAAGCAATAATTCAGACAAGCTAATCATCCTTAAAGGAACACTCCAATTATCATAACCACTACAGCCCACTATGGATTTAAAGTCATGCAAGTTATATATTCTGGCCTAGACTCAGCCTAGATTTACATTTTCAGGTAGCAGCAACAATCTGCAGCACACATTTTTTTTCTGTCACCCCAGTAACCTTTCATATAAAAATTAATGTATCTTCTGACTATAACAACACTTAAACTTGCAATATATGCAGAATTATATAAAAGATGCACTATGCTTACAGATGGGAAGCTGTGCTTAATCGTATTTAACTATAATTTTCTATTTTAACCCCGTAAGGACACATGACGGAAATATTCTGTCATGATTCCCTTTTATTTCAGAAGTTGTGTCCTCAAGGGGTTAAAAAAAAATAAGATGTACCAATGACAAAGTCAGAGGAAAATGGAAGGTCCTAAACAATGCATTCAGGGAACTAGGAAGTGAGCTAAAGTAAAGGACCTCCAAGGTAATATTTTATAGAAATATTACCTGTGCCGCGCACTACAGCAGAAAGGCAGCAGGAGATTAGAGAGGTCAAAGCGTGGCTTAAGTCTCTGTGCAGGAAAGAGGGTTTTGAATTTAGATTGGAGGACTAGGCACTAAAATGACAGATTAAATTTAATGTACAGAAATGCAATGTTAAAGGGGTAAAGAATACACAAGCAACTTATACCCCAAATGGTAGTGAATTAGGGAAAACAACACACGAGAAGGATTTTGGAATTGTTATAGACAACAAATTAGGCAGCAATATGCAATGTTAATCTGCAGTGGCTAAGGCCAGTAAGGTTTTGTCATGTATAAACAGTTGCATACATTCTCAGGATGAAAATATAATTTTGCCTCTTTAAAAAAAATCACTGGTAGGACCACACCTTGAATATGCTGTGCAATTTTGGGCATCTATTCTACAGAATGATATCATTGCACTATAAAAAGTGCAGAGATGAGCTCCAAAATTGATAAAAGGAATGGAGCATTTTAGTTATGAAGAAAGGTTCAAAAACTTAAATCTCTTTAGTTTGGAAAAACAGCGCCTAATATGATAATTTATACAAATATATTTGGGGGCCAGTACAAACCATTATCTGTTATGGAAATCTCTTCATAAACAGGGCTATACATAGGACACGAGGTCACACATTTAGGCTGGAAGAAAGGAGATTTAATCTAAGGCAAAGAAAATGTTTTTTAACAGTAAGAATTATAAGTATGTGGAATTATCTGCCTGAAGAGGTGGTTTTATCAGAGTCCATACAGATGTTTAAACAGCAGTTGGATAAATACTTGCAAAAACATAACATACAGGGATATAAATTCTAATTAGTGGGGTAATAGCTGAAGAGATTGGGGCCATTTTGGGGTCAAGAAGGAATTTTTCCCTAGTTTGTTGCAAAATTGGAAGCGCTTCAGACTGGGTTTTTTGTCTTCTTTTAAATCAACAGCAAAAACTTGTGTGAGGAAGGCTGAACTTGATGGACACAAGTCTATTTTCAGCTATGTACAGTATTTTACAAAAGTGAGTACACCCCTCACATTTTTGTAAATATTTTATTATATATCTTTTCATGTGACAACACTGAAAAAAATGACACTCTGCTATAATGTAAAGTAGCAAGTGTACAGCGTGTATAAGTGTAAATTTGCTGTCCCCTCAAAATAACAACACACAGCCATTAATGTCTAAACCGTTGGCAACAAAAGTGAGTACAGTGTTGTCTTATGAAAAGATATAATAAAATATTTACAAAAATGTGAGGGGTGTACTCACTTTTGTGAGATAATGTAATGATGTAACTATATATTAAAAGTTTGTGTTCTTTAGGCAGCAATCTTTATTATCTAACAATGCAAAGACAGTGAGTCCTAGTAATCTGCAAGAGAGACATTAAAAATGTAACCACTTGTTAATATTAGTATTCGTTAACCCCTTAAGGACACATGGCATGTGTGACATGTCATGATTCCCTTTTATTCCAGAAGCTTGGTCCTTAAGGGGTTAAACATTACATTTTGTTGGAAGCTGAAGGACATTAGTGTTAGCTAAATGCAGTTTTGCAATGATCAACTTGTCAGAATCTTATTTATGTAGTAAACTGGGATTAAAAACTCATATTTGGTGTTCCTAAAAGACAAGAAGGAAGTTACAAATAAATACTTTGAGGAACCTGGACAGTGATAAATAATCTGAAGTCCCCATGTTCTAGAGTTCTAAAAGTTGTCATAATGTCTTGTGTATCTAGAATCAAGGCTGACTCTGGACAATGCATTGTCACCAGTATTGATTGTCATTCTCAGCTATCCATCCTGAGCTACACACAGTAACTTGGGAACAGGAGCTATCGGATGGGACATGCCATCTTCAGTCTGGCTATGGAAGATTGGGGAACTGTTAGCTTAAGTTAATATATTAGACAGGAAAAATAGAGAATATGAGAACTCTGAGAATGGGCAAAAACTTAGAGAAACTCCGTAGTTTGTCCTTCAGTTAGTCCCCTTGTGCTATTACAGAGAGAACCTATACAGTTTGCATAAGAGATTGAGCCCACCCATAAGGGCAGTCCAGAACAAAAATGCCAGAAAGCCTGCACAAGAGTTACAGCAACCCCAGATAATTGTTTCAGCCTTTTTTGGGCCTCGTCAGTAAGATGATGTAGGGTAGGACTAACCACTCTGGCACATCAGTCATGGACTGTTGGCCTGGACAGTCAGAGGCCCAGCTGAATTGCCAGTCTATCCCCAGACAGGAAGACATAATTCCACACACATTTCAGAGTTAGGTCCTAGTGCTCCTGCAACCTATTGCACCGTAAGTGACATCTGAGGGCTCACACCTTCTGAGTGAGACCTGGCAACAGTCTTGCTCTTCTTTCATACTGTCATCGAATCAAACCCCAGGCACACAAAAGAATCATGAGATCAAAAATCTTCATAGAACAAAGTCTGCTTGAAGTATTTACTAACCATAGGAAAAAAAAACACATAAGAAAATATGTATACACATTGCAACATTTCAGCTTAGTTTAGAGATAAAAGATTCTAAATAACAAAAAATATCTATCTTGCATTGAAATGATATAAATTGATTTTTCTTTGGAAGGAGTGAAGCACAGTTAGTATTTCGAAGTATATTGTTCATTGTTTGCTTTCTAGAACTGATACTTACTAACTATTTGCCTGCAGCTATTGCTTATAATTGCAAGGCAATGTCCACAGTGTGATTGACTCATTGTATGACCAACAATGACATCAAGATAACTTCCAACAAATTGTATTGTATGGAGTCCATACAGATCTGACCATGCATTTGGACTTGCTGGGTGATCGCTTGGGGTGGTAAAGTTTGCCAGGGCAAATAGCACATCTGTTTCTATACAGACAGCGTGAAAGACATGGCAATCATTAACACAACACAAACAAACAAGTGTTTGATTTCTGTTCGTATTTAGATTTGATGATAGTTATGTGATGTATGTCATATGTAACGTATAGTTTTAGGCTTTTAGTAAAACACTGTTGAATACTTAGAGACAATGCCAAGTTTGATTCTCCATGTAAACAGTTAATTCCCCAGCCAATCCTAACCATATCTGTAAAACCTCCTGCCTTGTACTTGCAGTAAATTCAGTCAGCAAAAAAATTAATAAAACATCCGATCAAGCTAAAAAAAAATAAAAAATCTAAAAATCAAATTGTTCATTTATGTTTTCTTATGAATGGAGCAAGCTGTATGCCACCTTATAGTCTAGCTCATAAAAAAAAACAATAAGGAAACCTGTACAAACCTTGGCCTTTTAACTTTTTTTTTATTTTATTTTTTTACTTTTACGACTTTCACCAGTCATTGGCTATAAAGAGTAAGACAGACAGAGGCAGGGACCTCTCTGGACCATAAACTATGCAAAGATCATCAATCATTGTGGCACAAAGCAACCTAAATAACTGTAAATGTTTACCCATGTAAACAAAAAGTTCCAATCTGTATTTCTGAGAAGTTTTAATGCTTCACGTGGAAGAAGAAATAAGCCACATGTGACAGAAAGGCAATTCTGTTTGATTTGTAGATTACACACAAATTATTAATAAATGATTTCTGCAATGAGGTTTTATCTTAATATTGCACTGGTATTGGTGTGTGCCTTCTCTCTATTTGTGGCAGAGATATAATAGCATTTTACTTATTGTGCTCTTTCTCACCTGCTGATCTATGGCTGTTAAAGTAAACTCTTATCATTATGAAAAGTGTGTTAGCATTTATTCATTACTTTGTGTTATTTGCCTAATGTCTTTCTTTTGCATATTGTTGTTCTTAACACATACAATAACTGGCATGAACTGCATTGTATTTAGCCATATAATTTACTCATCATTAAAAGCACTCATGCTACTCTGAAGGCACTAGGACCATGAAGAGAGTCCTTTATGGGCCAGGCAGAAAGCTTGGCAGTCAGCCTGCTATGGATTCATTTTTTGGGGTGGGTCCACCCCTTTTCTGAGTGGATTCTCCCCCTTTGAGTGGTGCAAGTAACACAATTCTCAATGTAATACGCAATAGGCATTCACTCACAATTCAGCATACTTTCACATACAGCACATACAAATTTTTAAGGGAAATGCTTAAGTAAATGTTTTATTTATATATATATATATATATATATATATATATATATATATATATGAGAGTCTGGCACTCTACCTTTAAATGTATCCGTTAAATTGACCTCGGTGCTGCACAGCGTAGATAAATAAGCAGGTAAATGAAAAGCACTCCAGAGGATTTTTGAACGAAATTAGTGTTGTATTGAGGTGATCAACATTTCGACCCCAAAAGGTCTTTGTCAATTAAAGGCAGTCCACCAGTGGGGCTCCATTGTAGTAGTTGGGTAAGCTATAGGACTAGCCTGAGATCTGCATTTATCTCAATGCTATGGATGAGTTGTGGTCCGTTACTGTTTGCTGTGTTTTTTGTTTTATTTGTTTAACAGTTTGACTGGGACTGCAGGTTACAAGAAGTGCAATATGTTACCTTACAACGCAATGAGGGGAAAAAATAGCTTGGCAGGACATTTATCCAAAATCAGGACTTTCTTGTTTATCTTTGACTTTTGGTTGGGTTTTGCAATAATATTGTACACAACTTGCTAGCATAAATCATATGTATGGTTCATGTGCAGGATTCAAATCCCTCAATTGATAGAAGGTCAGCATTAAAAACGTATTGCGCCTGGTAAAAGTTAAATAAAAATTACATTTACTAGCGTCGACATCAATCAGTGATGCTGCTGTACTAAACACTCTGAACACGTTTAAAACCTCCCACAGAAAAACATAAAATAGTGACAGGGAATGGTATGTATTAGGCATCTTGGGCAACTTTTGCATGGAAAATGGATACCTTTATGCTAGAAATCTTATGGGTAAGAATAGGGTTGTCATATCACCATATCTTGCATATACAAATAAGTGGTATAAAATAGTGACCACACTCATTACTGTGGTATACACAATGCTAACCAAATGAATTGCTTCCCCAAAGACTTTCCCCTGGTCCAAGAATGTGCACAATGTATAGAAAAACAGTAGGGATGCATCAGATCCTAAAGGGTAAAAAGATAAAATCCAAATAAGAGTGTGGATACCCACTAACATGACCATAAGTGCAGAGAAAAATTTTCACTCACAGACATAAACCTATTACATAGTTACATAGCTGAAAAGAGACTTGCATCAATCAAGTTCAGCCTTCCTCACATATGTTTTTGCTGTTGATCCAAAAGAAGGCAAAAAACCTGGTCTGAAGCACTTCCAATTTTGCCACAAACTAGGAAAAATTCCTTCTTGACCCCAAAATAGCAGTCAGATGTCTCCTTGGATCAAGCAGCTACTACCCCACTAATTAGAAATTATATCCCTGTATGTTATGTTTTTGTAAGTATTTATCCAATTTCAGTTTAAACATCTGTATAGACTCTGACAAAAACACCTCTTCAGGCAGAGAATTCCATATCCTTATTGTTCTTACTGTAAAAAAACCTTTTCTGTATGCTTGTTCTATGAGCAAGTTAAAAATCTTTTCAATTATTATTAGGTAAAATAGGCAACTTATGCATGCAAATTTTATACATTAAGGCTGGCATATCCCCATATCTGTTACTATTTTCATCAACCAGCTGCTACTTGCTTAGGTACCTGTCACTACTTTTAGCAGGTAGTGGCTTTATAATTTCTGCCAATTTCACAAGTAATGAGAAGAACTTGGGAATGGGAAGAACTTAGTGGTTGGTTGCAATCATGTTACTACTTTTACTAGCAGCAGCTAAGCCTTGGCTGATGGCTTATCGATAACATGTGTATTCTCATTGTTGGTAGAGTAGTAATGGTGGAATGTCAGTTTCCCTTTGATGGACATAGTATACTCTCACTACTTTAAAAGCATTATGCTAAGAAATTTATCATGGTGAAGTTGTACACTTTTGGTACTTTCTGATACAACAAATCTAAGTAGTAAATCTCACAGAACTTTTAAAAGAATTGCAAGCATAAATCTTTTTCTTGCTTATACCGGTCTTTACCTGTACTTGTAAATTGAATAAATAATATTTTATAACAAAAATATAGAAAGCACAAGCACAGTCTTCTCACATGAATTTCTAAGGGGGAAAACAATGTATTTTCTGGAGTTGAAGGCTCCCTATTACTGGAGGTGGCTACACACCTGGGAACTTAAGGAAACCTGCAAGAGCAAGGTAAGCATTTTATGGTATGCATTTTATTTTTAAATGTATTTAATGTTTTGTTTTCAAGAATGTGAACGTGTTGGTGGTGTGTGGTTGTGAGGACCATGGGGTATCATTTTTTTAAGTTATTCTTTCTAGGCAGTGCCCTTCAGATAGCTTTTAGTTTTAATTTTATGCATCCACTGTTATTAAATATTGCCTCAACCAACGTTGTCTGTTATTGCATTAGAAAGACCCAAACACTGAGCTTGTGCGTAACCCGCAGAGAAAAGCTGCTGAAATACAGAATAGCAAAGAGAAAAGCTAGCCACTCAAGTGTAAATCCCAGCATATGGTGCTTTCCATCCTTGCTCCCTCTAAACAAATCATCCCTTAATCCTTTTAAATAAATTTATTGTCAAGCCTCTTACAATTCCTATTTTTTGTTTAGCGTTTTACATGCAAAGAAGAAGTTGAGCTGGAATGCAAAAAATTATTCTACTATTTATCATATCTATGCTGACCGCCGCAAAATACATTAACATTTTCATGTGTGTGTAAAGAGAACCTTAAATTTAAGCTGCACCACTTTTCTCTCTTTCAATCTGAAATGGCTTGGAATTTGTCTAGTGGTGTTTTTATTAATCTAGAGATGCTGATTTCTTTGAGAGTCAGCAGAGACACTATTTTCATTTAATTAATTACGCTACTGTCTACTCCACAGATCAGAATAATTTAACATTAAACACATTTCGAAAGGAATTTTATTTTTTGCATTTGAATTTTTTTTTTTTACACATCTTTAATATGGTTGCATTTTAATCACAATATTCTCTGGTATGGTAGCTAGCACAATTATAAGTTAAGATAATATAACAACAGAATGAATTTCATCAAAATATCATTTATTTTGTGTCCCTGGTTGGAAGTGATATTCTGTGTGCAAATCGAGCTTTTCGTTTTTTAAAGGAAAGATTTAACAAAAAAGAAAATAAAAAAAAGAAATATAGTATGCTGTGTTTCTAGTTTTGGAATGCAGGGCCACATTTAAAAAAAAAAAAAAAACTAAGAAAAAAACAAATACACAATGAACCCCTTCAGGACCGCTGACGGTTCAGGACCGTCATCGGAAATGTCCCCTTGAGGACCATTGATGGTCATGAACCGTCATAACGGGCATAGTTACTCACCCGATCACCGTCGTTCCCCTGCCACTGATCGGCGTTGTTCCCAGTCTGAGGGGACTGCCTGACAGCCCAGGCAGTCCCCCCTCAGCGAATTAGGCCCCGTGGCCATGTGATCGCTCTAACAGAGTGGTTACATTGCCGCAATAGGTGCCTGTGTATCTGCCTGCATCGGGGCTGTCTGAACTGTCTAAAAAATATAATTAATATGTGTATATACACGCACACACACACAATATATAGATATATATATAATGTGATACTAAGTGTATTTTTATATAAATATATATATATTAATATAAAAATACACTTATAATTAAATTACAAATGTGTATATATATATATCTCAAATATATAATAACTATACATATGTATAATATATAATAAAAAATAATAAAATATAAATAAGAGATTTATATATATGTAATTTTATTCTGACTGTATTTTTATATTAATATATATATTGATCATGATGAAAGTCCTATATACAGGACTGAAACGTTGATTGTGTTTTTTTTTATTTTTTTTTATTTTGGAATAAAGATTGGACCTTTTAACCCCATGAGTGCTGCTACCTCTTGGACAAATGGATACTAAAGCCCTGGCAACCAAGGGACATTTAAGGGTGAGTGCAAGAGATTTTTATACACACACATATTATATGTATATATATATATATATACACACACACATCTCCAAACTTATCTAATAATTCCATAAATATACACGTAGACTTCAAATATATAAATATGTGTGTATATATATATATATATATATTTTTTTTTTTTTTTAATTCTACATGCATATTTATGTAATATTTTTACATAATTAAGTAATTTTATTGATTGCAATTTGAGAGACCTGCCTGACAACCAGGCTGAAAGTACAGAGAATTTAATTTGCTAGCACTGTATTTAACCCTGTAACTTTCCATGACATCCTAAAACTTGTACATAGGGGGTACTGTTTTACTTGGGAGACTTTGCTGAATATTAGTGTTTAAAAACAGTATAACATCTCACAGCGATGATATTGTCAGTGAAAGTGAAGTGTTTTGCATTTTCAACACACAAACGGCACTTTCACTGATGATATAATTGTTGTGATAGGTTTTACTGTTTTGAAACACCAATATTTGTATTCAGCGAAGTCTCCTGAGTATAACAGTACCCTTTGTATAGGTTTTATAGTGTTTTTGAAAGTTACAGTGTCAAATATAAAGGTCACATTTTTTTACATTGAAATTTGCCAGGTTGGTTATTTTGCCTTTGAGAGCGTATGGTAGTCCAGGAATAAGAATTACCCTCCTGATGGCATACCATTTGCAAAAGAAGACAACCCAAAGTACTGCAAATGAGGTATTTTCAGTCTTTTTTAGTAGCCACTTAGTCACAAACACTGGCCAAAGTTAGTGTTCATAATGTTTTTTGCATTTTTAACACACAAAGACAAATGCTATCTTTGGCCAGTGTTTGTGACTAAGTGACTACTAAAAAAAGACTGGACATACCCCATATTGAATACCCTGGATTTTTCAAATTTTTTTTTTTTTTTATAAAGTAAATGATATGACATGATACAAATAATGGTATGTAAAGAAAGTGCTTCTTGTTCTGAAAAAAAACAACTTTGTATGTATTTAGAGACATATTTGTAGTTAGAACCTTTATAGTGATTATTTCCTCTTATTCAGTGATAATTAGGTTTGGGTTGGGTATCTAGTGCCAATGATATAGAAAATCTAAGAGAAAGGTGAAGAAGTCCCTGCTCAAATAAGCTTACAATATTTAAGGACTTGAGGTAGGGGGGTATTTTTAGGTGTCTTGCCCAGGGACACTTACTGTCAAGATGGTGTTGCAGGATTCAAACCTGAGTTTCCCAGTTTTAAAGTGGGGATATGAATACTGCTCTAACCAGCCGTGACAGGTCATTTACCCCACCCCATTTGTGGGCTACCTAAAGCAGGACATGCACTGATGAAAGTTTGCAAGTCAAACTGAAATGTGGATTATATTTGTTTAGATCTTTGTTACAATGAAGAAGACATTTTTTGTAAGACCTAGAGTACTGGCATGGTATGAAGTTACTATATATACAGTATCTCACAAATGTGAGTACACCCCTCACCCCCTGTAAATATTTTATTATATCTTTTCATGTGACAACACTGAAGAAATGACACTCTGCTACAATGTAAAGTACCCTCAAAATAACAGAACACATATCCATTAATGTCTAAACCATTGGCAACAAAAGTGAATACACCCCTACTACTTTACATTGCAGCGAGTGTCATTTCTTCAGTGTTCATTTCAGCACACCACTACCAACTTTCCCCCCTCTTCTCTATTTTCACATGCGAATTAAGTTCCAACTACAAATTATATATATATATATATATATATATATATATATATATATATACACACACATACATACACACATATATACACTCACCTGAACATGCATACATTAAAGGGTGCTGCTGGGGCCAATATATACAACATACAAAATGCACAATCCAGCGAACTAGCTTATTCACTAAGCAATTATTTAAAATCTCACGTATTGTAATAGTTTTTTTTAAAAACACCTCACCTAGGCAAAAAATAATGGGGGTTTAGTTACATTATATGATCATATATTGCATAAGCCTGCCACAACTTCAATGTACCCCATTCTTGGCAGGTCCTACTCTAGCAGCCTAATGCCTGCTCTTTTGAGATTAATCCACTTACTTGGGAAATACTTCCTCCTGGGACTCTCTGTAGGTCAAAGTTAAATAGGATCCTGGAATTAGGTACCTTTGACAGTGGGGTGCAAAACTCAGGAGTTGGTTATAATAAAATATATAAAAACACACACATATATTTATATATATTTTTTTTAATAAAAAAAAAAGAAGCAAATTTTATATCCTCCTTTCCTTCTTACCTTTGGCTCAGGAGGGGGGAAACAGTAAACCCTCATGGTCTGGTTGTGGTGTCAAGAGAACCCAAGACTGCAGCTCCTTGGGCTAGAGTTCACTCTTGCGAGAGCCGGCCTGTTTGAGCATTGCCGTGGTAACTGCGCCAATGCTCTGAGCTCACAATTGGAACATTCTCAGCAGAGCTGCAGGTTAGAGCTCCCGGTCCTCTACCCTTTCCTCTGTTGGATTTAAGTGCCCTGGACCGATAAAGGAGATATTTGATCTCCCCACTAACCTTTGATGGCACAAAGCAAGGCCAGCACCTGGATAGTATGGATATCTTGGATAGCCCCGCATGGGCCGTTAGTGTTTGTCGGCCTCAGCCCATATCCATCATGACCAACCTGACATTTTCCCAGTGTGCCTGATGGCCAGGCTGGGCATGCCTATTGATATTTTACATGTGTAGTACACCTTGGTGACTAGGGACAGGAAATTGTTCAACCATAACAGAGGTATAAATATGAGGTAACACATAGTCCAAATTCTCTTATTCATTCTTCACAATGGGTAAGACCAAAGAATATAGATGTGATGTGCGGTAAAAGGTTTTTGAGCGTCACAAAATGATAAATGGCTATAACAAAATAGCAAAAGTATTGAAAATGCCCATTTCATCATCATGGCAATAATTAAGAAAATTCTGTCAACTGTAAATGTTATAAATCAACTTGGAAGAGGACATGTGTGTCTAAATTTTCTCAATGCACTGTGAAGAGGATGGTTCGAGTGGTCACAAAATCTCCAAGGATTACAGCTGGAGAATTGCAGAAGTTACTTCCGTCTAGGGGTCAGAAAGTCTCCACAATTACAATCTGACATCACCTACATTCCTGCAAGTGGTTTGGAAGGGTTTCAAGAAAAAAGCCTCTACTTTCGTCCAAAAACAAACTCAAGCGTCTTCAGTTTGCCAGACACCTATGGAACTTTAAATTGGATTGGGTTCTATGGTCAAATGAAAGCAAAATAGAGATTTTTGGCAATAAACACCAGAGGTAGGTTTGGCGCCCACAGAGAGGTAGCCATATGAAAAAAAAATTGGGAGGACTTTACCATATATCAACAGATATTAAATGAACACCTAACAGTCGTTGGCAGAAAGCTTAAATTTGGCTGTGGTTGGATCTTCCAGGAGTACTATGATCCAAAACATACATCAAAATCACATGAAAAATGGTAAAACATGTGTGGTGAACTGAAGAGGAGAGTCCACCAGCATCAACCTCAAATTTTGAATGATCTGGAGAGATTCTATTTGGAGCAATTGTCTCAGATCCCTTGCAATGTATTCTCCAATCTCATCAAGCATTATAGGTCAAGACACAGAGCTGTTATCTTGGAAAAGGGAGAAAGTGTTGACTAAAAGAGTGACAATAATTGTGCCATGCATATATTTAACATAGATGATTTTTTAATAAACCTGTGTTGCCATTGTTTAAATTCTATGAAAGATAAGTATTTTAGGTATTTTTTTGAACAAAACATCAAACTGTTAATAAAGACAATTTTTCACAGCATTCTTTGCCAATTTATTTTTACCAAGGGTGCCAATATTAGTGAAGGGCATTGTAGCCAGTGTATTGACAAGATTATTACAATATTTATTATTATTATTATTATTATTAAATTATCATTTTACTCAGACTATTAAAAAAGTTAAAGAATGCCACTAGTGACTGGTGAGGGGAACCAGACATAGATAATATCTGCATTAACCATTGATATAGGTTCTACTAAATGTGTCCTATGTAATTGGGGTGCATTATACAGTACTCCAGGTAACAGGGTGACCTAGCACTGGTTCATCAAAATGATTATTTCAAGTGCAGTAAATTTAAACATTTCATACTGTGGAAAAAAGCTATCAGGGAAGTATTTCAAGGAAAATAGTGGGGCAATTGTGGGGCAAATTGCTACATTTGGAACAATCAGCAGATTAATTACTACATCAATGCATTGGTTTCCATGGTGATTGCTCTAAATATGGCACTTTGTTCAAAGATAAATATAACCCATTAGTCAGAATAACTGAGATTTTAATGTTCCAGTCAATGGCTCACAGTTTTCATCAGAAATATATTTAACTCTTTAAATGTCAGATGTCTGAACAAGCCATTAACACAGTGGGTTTTATAGATGCAGCTAGCACAGTGAGTTTAAACAACTTGCATTATTTCAATACATGTCTATATGTTGAAAATATTTTTTAAAACATGACTTAAAATGTTCTTTAATATACCTTTAAATTATATTTTTGAGTCATAGTAAAAAATAAAGATGTGATTGATAAACATGAATTTTTACTTTGAGGAAGAAATAAACCGTTTTGTTTTTTCTGCATATGATACGACCAGGTCTCATAAAATAACGTTTAAAAAAATTCTGTCAGTTATGAAAGATAATGATGTATTCATGTTAATGCTTTCAAATGTGATCTATTTATTTAAAGTTGAAGCTTATTTTCTCCATCAAACCTTCCATCAGATTTTCTATCACATTTACTTGCTGAAGCAATTGGTGTTGATTTCGTATTCGGTTTTATGTTTGTTGGCAAAAGATTCTAAAATTCATGCATACATACATTCTGTCAATATATGCCCAGTACCAAATGTTACAGGGAATCTCAGAGGAAGATCGCATTATTTCTGTTATCAGATTAGCATTTCAGTTTTAAAGCAATATATCTATTTTGAAATAAAAGTCAAGGGTAATGCATCATTAGTAGACTCTGTTCAACCCTTGGGTTGCAGGCACTCACTGACATACATACACTCACTGAAAGACACACACACACATACACACACACACATACACACAGGCAGACACTCACTGACAGAAACACACAGACAGACACTCACTGGCATACATACACAGGCAGACAAACACACTGACAGTCAAACACTCACTCACACACTCACTGAAAGACACACACACAGTCAGACACTCACTGACATACATACACTCACTGACAGACACACACAGGCAGACACACACACACACTGACAGTCAAACACTCACACACAAGCAGACACTCACTGACATACATACACTGACTGAAAGACACACACACACACTGACAGTCAAACACTCACACACACACACACACACACTGACAGTCAAATACTCACACACTCACTGACACAGACTCAGACATCCAGCCTTCTTACCTCCTTGGGGTCCAGTGTGGGGCAGCTCCTCACTCCTCCAGCACACTGTTTAGTATGCCAGGGCCAGATTTACGTCATATTCTGGCTCCCGGCATCACAGAGGGTGCGTGAGGGAGGAGTGGGAAGCTGCAAGAAGAACCTCCCTCGCCACCCACACTGCCACCTGCCTGCCTCCTCTCCTCCACCGGCATTCATTGGCAGAGCAGGCACCTGCCATCAGGGTAAGCAGGTGCCTGCTCTGCCATACAGAAAAATGAAAAGTTTTGGGGGTGCCCTGAGGTGGCCATATGGCCACCTCCTGGGCCCCCTGTGACAAGGCTCCTCCGGATGCCCCAATTTTTGGGTGCCTGGAGGATCGACCCCGCGCTGAGACGGGGCAGCTCTAGAGCCATCTGCTCATTGCTGCAGCTTAGGACAGGGGGAGCCCACCAGGAAATATCCTGGTGGGTGCCCCCAGTAGGCCTGTGCCCTAGGCGAATGCCTAGTTCGCCTGACAGTGGCACCGGCCCTGCCTGTAAGCAAACACACTACATTCCCTAAATACCACTCTTTTCAACCCCTACACACATTACATCACCTACACATACATATACTATATCCCCAATGCACACACTCGCTACATCCCCTATACACACTATGCACACTATACACACACACACACTTTTTCACTCTCTTCAGCACCTAGCCACACATATTACAACACAACTAAAACTAAACCTATTTATACAAAACACCACAATTGGCTAACTCAAAACACACGCAATCCCACAAGTAGGCTCCAAACACATGCCGTTTTGTCCTCTGGTATCCCACTTATGGAGGCACCAGAGACAAGTCACAAACAAACACAGTGCAAGCATGTTAATAAATTTACTTGTGCTGCTCTGAACAAATACAGGGCCATTTTCTCATGTGAGAGCTCTTCACCAAGGCTCTGCGCATGGGCTGCCCTGCAAGTGCATTGAACCAACATGCTCACTTTGAGAGGGGGCATGCTTGTCCCCTGCCCAATTCTCAGTGGGTCACTGTTTTAAAAAATGCCCAGGCCTGATTTTTTCCCCAGTCCGGCCCTGAATTTAAGTAAGCAAATAATTAAATGAAACGGGAGACCCTGGACTGATTATTACCCAGAAACAATAAAGAATACTTCACAATTGTTAAATATTTTTTTTGCTTTTGCCCAGTATAAGAAAATGTTGGGGGCATTCCTCTGGAGATTAGGTTTGAAATGTCTGCATTTATAAACATACTTGTTGGGACAGCCAGGAACTGATATAGAAACCCCTAGGGCTTTATTTATATTTATCTATTTGATTTAAATCTTAAATCATGGTTAAATCTCAACCATTCTGTAACATGGTGACATATATAGGAATGGAAGTTGTTGGTGATATCTTATTTTTCCTCCTCGACACTGTTACCACTGCATGTCATTTTATTTTTCAGTATTTGATGGGCTTCATTGCACTTGTGCAGCATTTTCCAGTGATATTAGATGCATACTCATCTTTATGAATCTTACCATCTTGACAATGTTGCTGGATACATGACTCCATAATTACAAAAACAAACCAATGACTCTACATTCTGGCTATAGATTTGCTGATAAAAGATAAGGCTTTGCAGAGCAGGACATGTACACTTAGACATTAGTGGATTATTGTTTTCCCCTTGACCATACTTGTCCTGACAATATATTGTGACCATGCCTAAAGCAACAGATCTGCACCTTTTAGGTCTATTACACGTGTCTTCATAAATGATCTTGCTCCTTTTCAGATTGCTATTTAAGAAATATGTGCCACTTTTTTCTCCCATTCCCATTTTTTAGTTCATAACTTTGATTTTCCAGGACAGTTAAGGGCAAATCCCATTTGTTAAAATTTGAAAAAGTAATTTCTATTTCAGCAAACGAAAGGTTTTTACTAAAATAGCAGTACATATATGAAACTCTCTGCCTAAAGGCATTTTGTCAGATTTACTATACATGTATACAGCATATTGTATTTTATGCCACCTTCCTTATTAGCAGAAACAGAAATAGAAAAGAAATCTGTCAAAGTTGAACATTGTGAACATGTCTTTTTTTCCACTGTAAGAATAGTGTTACTACACAAGCTCTTTAAAAGTCAAGCTGCCATTTATAATAGTGCTTGATGAAGTCACTTTCTATAATGAGTATTTCATGCAGCATAACAATCAAGATTTCTGCTGTAAAATAGTCTATGATTCCTGCAAAGCGTTCTGATGTTTACTTGATGTGTAAAACTATTTAAATAATCCTTACCTCATCGAGGGCATTGTGTGTATAAATAAATGGAGGGAAAGAATTAAGCCAATGGAGAGCAATCAGTGGATTTTTGGATAAGGAAAATCAAAATTGTTATTCGTATAGCAAACGGATCAATGTTTCAGTTCCTTAGCAGAATTTCATTAGGACCTAATAAAATTCTTATGCATATACATATATATATATGAAACATAGGTAGATAAATTGATAGACAGAATTGCATTGTACATGTATCTATATTTTTATTTGTTTTAAGCGGTGGTGTAACTACCACTTTCACCAAGGTTGTAACTGCGACAGGGACTTACACTTCGGGGGCCCGACTACCCTGTCGACCCCTGTGACCAGTGGACAGGCATAATTTCAGGGCCGGTGCACTCCTGCACTGGCCCAGGATGTGTGGTCACAGGGAAAATGACAGGAGGGAAGTGCACAGCACTGCAATTCCCTCCTGTCAGTCACTACATGTAGCATGGCCGATTGGAATGCTATCTCACAGAAAGTCTCTCAAAGAGCACTTTCTGTCAGAAACTGAATATTTTTCACCATGGTAGAGGTTAGCAGGCACATGAGGGGGATGGAGAGAGACAAATGAATGGGGCTTGGGGGGGGGGGAGGGTTGAGATAAGACACATGGAGGGTCTGATGGAGATAAGATGCATGGAGGGGCTGTAGGGGAATAAGACACATGAGGGGCTAGGGAGGATGAGCCACATGGAGAGGCTGGGGGAGATGAGACACATGAAGGAGCTATGTGGGAAAATGAGGCACATAGTGGGCTGGCTGGTGGAATGAGACACATTGAGGGCCTGGGGAGGATGAGACACATGGTGGAGGGGAGTGGTGGGGGGGGAAGGCACATTGGGTCTGGCCTGGGAGCAGGGGGATGAGCCATATTGGGGGAATGGAGACAATAAGACACATGGAGGGTCTGTGGGGAATGAGACACATGCAGGGGCTGGGTGATAAAACACATGGAGGGGCTAAGGGAAGAATGAGGCACATGGAGGGCTGGCTGGGGGTGGATGAGCTACATGGAGTGCTGACTCGAGGGAATGAGACACATGAAGGCATTTAGGGGGAAATGTGACACATGGGGAGGGCCCAGGGCGATTTGTTGCACCAGTTCCCAGTGGTTTCTAGTTATGCATCTGGTTCTAAGGTAGCTTGAGTGTCAGAAAGAGCCTAAAAAAAACTCCAGCTATTTCAATTGCGTGTTTTATGGGGGTTAAAGAGTTCCTCCTCTACCTTAGCTGAATGAAACAGTTTGTTACTTCTTTTACTTGATGCAGATGAGGTGGATCAGTACTGTGACTCCCATCACCATTAGGCAGCTATAATATGAGCATTGCTCCAAAAGTGGCATATTCCGTCTACTCCCCATGAATTTCTATTCACAGAGATGTTTGCTTGACAGGATCACACACAGAATAACACTTGTATTGGGTGCTAAGCATCACTCCCAGAATCTGGCCTCATGTATTCAATCTACATGGATTATTTTCTATTCACCATGGAGCAGTTGCTTTGAATTAACCCTTAAAATCACCCAAATTAGCCAAAGAATTCTAGTATAAGATCCTTACATGTTATGATTTCCTCATCTAATTCTCAGCTACATACCTTTATCAAGGAGGAGACTCTTAACCCCTTAGTGACCAGACCGTTTTTCTTCTTACCATTAAGGACCAGGGCTGTTTTTACATTTCTTTGGTATGTGTTTACCTGTAATTTTCCTCTTACTCATTTACTGTACCCATATATATTATATACAGTTGTTCTCACCATTAAATGGTCTTTCTAAAGATACCATTATTTTCATCATATCATTTACTATAATTTTTTTTTTTTTAAAGCACACTTTTTCTAACTTTGACCCCCCCAAATCTGTTACGCATCTACAACTGCCAAAAAACACCAATGCTAAAATAGTTTCTATATGTTGTCCTGGATTTAGAAATACCCAATATTAACATGTTCCTGGCTTTGTTTTGCAAGTTTTGCAAGTTATAGGGCTATAAATACAAGTAGGGCATTGCTGTTTCAAAATATGTATTTTTAAAATTCATCAGTAGTGATATTGTAACACTGTTATCTGTCATAAATCTCTGAATTACACCTCACATGTACATATTTTTTTCAGTAGACAACCCAGGGTATTCAATTTGGGGTATGTCCAGTCTTGTTTAGTAGCCACTTAGTCACAAACACTGGCCAAAGTTAGCATTTATATTTGTTTGTGTGTTAAAAATGCAAAAAACTATTATATACGCTAACTTTGTTTGTGACTAAGTGGCTACCAAAAAAGACTGAGCATACTCCATTTGCAATACCTTAGGTTATCTTCTTATGCAAATAGTATGCCATCATGGGGGTAATTCTCAATCCTGGACTACCATACGCTCTCAAAGACAACATAACTAATCTGGCAAATTTCAGTGTGAAAAAACAGAAAATCAAGCCTTATATTTGACACTGTAACTTTCAAAAAAACACTTTAAACCCGTACATGAGGGAGACTGTTATACTTCAACTTCGCTATACACAAATATTAGTGTTTCAAAACAGTAAAACGTATCACAACAATTAAATCATCAGTGAAAGTGCCGTTTGTGTGTGAAAAAAGCAAAACACTTGACTTTCACTGACAATATCAACGCTGTGATATGTTATACTGTTTTGAAACACTAATATTTGTGTTCAGCGAAGTCTTCCGAGTAAAACAGTACCCCCCATGTACAGGTTTTAGGATGCCATGGAAAGTTACAGGGTTAAATACAGTGCTAGCAAATTAAATTCTCTGGACTTTCGGCCTGGTTGTCAGGCAGGTCCCTCAAATTGCAATCAATAAAATTACTTAATTATGTAAAAATATTTATATAAATATGCATGCAGATGTAAATATATATATACACATTTATATATTTGAAGTCTATGTGTATATTTATGAAATTATTTAGGTAATTATGTATATGGATATATAATATCTATATATCTATATCTATCTCTATATCTCTATCTCTCAACTCCTTGGTTTTGCACCCCTCCCTGTCACCGGTGCCTCATTCCAGGACCATATTTAGCCTTGACTTTCAGAGAGGAAGTAAGTGGATTAATAAGAGCAAGCATTAGGCTGCTAGAGTAGGACCTGCCAAGATTGGGGTACATTGACGTTGTGGCAGGCTTATGCAATATATGATCATATAATGTAACTAAACCCCCATAATTTTTTGCCTAGGTGATCTCTAAGATTTGAAATCATTGTTTAGTGAATAAGCGAGTGCGCTGGATTCTATTATATATATATATATAAATAAAATTCAGTTTTTTTTTTTTTTTTTTTTACAGATGCAAGGGGACTGCCTGTAAATTCAAGCAGTCCCCCTGCAGACAGCACTATGGACGCCTATTGCGGCCAAGTTTCTGAGCGTCACATGGCCCACGGGGGCCTAATTTTCAGACAGTCCCCCCAGACCGAGAGGTACACTTATCGCCGGCTGGGGAATGGAGGCGATCAGGTAAGTAATCTATTTGCCACGGATGTACTAAGTATGTCCTTGGTCCTTGAAGGACCGTTTTTGTCGGACGTACCTAGTACATTCGCGGTCCTTAAGGGGTAAAAGCAAAATTATCAAGCTTCCTTAGAGAGAACAAGATGGCTGAATATGACCTTCTGAGTGCATTCAGGAATGCCAAAGAATGTCAGGAGCATTAAACACGAGAGCCAACATGTAGCATCTCCTGTCCATTCTTATAATTGCATATCAATTAATGTATAGCAATCAATAGGAGTCTGTGTTTACATTCTGCTGTATGAGGCTCTTCTCTGCTTGGATGAACCACAGTTCACAATTTGGGCATGTAAATAACCTTGTGAAAGTCTTTAGAAAGTCAATAAGACGACAGAATAGATCTTAACCATATTCAACAAAAACAGAGTAAGATGTTTTGCAATAAAATCTAGGTGTAAACTTAGGCTCCAAAGACCTACATAGAAGTAGTCTTTTGATTGTGGGTTTCACTGATAAAAGTTTATTTTTATACTAGCCTTCTGATGGATATAAAAACACTGGCCCAGGGGTAGGGAACTGTCAGCACTCCAAATGTTGCGGACTACATCTCCCCTGATGCTTAGCCAGCGTTTTGGCAGTAAGAGCATTATCGGAAATGTAGACAACGACATCTGGTGTACTAAAGGTTCCCACCCTTGCCCTAGTAAATGGTCTGCTGTGAATGATGCTTAACGGAATGATAATCAAAATGGCACAGCGGATTTCCATTGCTGATGGTAGTGTCACTGACTGAAGAGCAATGGTGGGCATTCTACCTGAAGAGCAGTGATTGGCATGCTTAAACATATATTATTCAATATTTCATCTCCTACTTATACACCATCTAGACTTCATCTTGGATTTTCTAGCTTCACTCTCCATCACACACACACACACACACACACATACACACATCATGAAACTCAGTATCTAAAAGTCTATATACTTAAATATATTGGACAACTCCCTAGAATACACTATGTATTAGAAACCTATAGTGATTTATATGCACATTTTTTCATGCATGTTTTATTTGTAGTTTTATGTACTATATTCTGTATAGCCTGGTGCAAATAATAGTTCTGTTTCCTTGGATATTAGGTTACAGAGCTATAAAGACATGTATCAACATAGGAAGATTGCTATTCCCTGCAGGCTCACAAAGCCTGTTAAGCATGCTGCAAATTCACAATAATCTGCTATTAAGATTCAGTATTAGCACAAGTACATATTTATTTCTGGTTTCATCCACACACTTTTAGCCTAATATCAGGATGGCCCTGACCTCCCAAACATAAGTCTTTAAAATCACTGCAATGTCACAATGCCCACGGTTGTTTCTTTGTAACATGGCCATTTTTTATTTTATTTTTAGATTGTTAAATATCCACAAAATATATAACATGCACATTTAACACAGTGCTTAGGATGCACACAAAAAACCCACAAATGTTATACTGTTGAAAATGCAGGTTAAAGGGACACTCCACTGCCCAAATATAAAATACAAAATCAATGTTTAGTTGATATGCCCAAAATATACATGCATTTAATTATGCATTTTTTCATTGGAGTTATATAAAAGCAGCTTGCAAAACCTGCAGATCATTTGTCTGCTGCCTTTCAATACCTGCCCTTCTAACCCATCCCAGACTTTATGTGACTGTCCAATCACAGACTCTCCAATGCTGCTCAATGTGCAGTCTTTGCAAGGCAGGTGCTCTGGGCAATTGCTGCCTCTTGAATTAGGGATTATTCTAGCTTTCAGTGAACGAATAATCTAAATTTTATTAAAGACAGGAGGCGAATATTTGCTTATCTTTCTTTACTGTAACTCCCAGCAGCAAAGAAATGGTTAACAATGTTGTATGGAAAAATCAACCAATCATAACATATCTCAACTACAATATAGTGTCATCAGACTCCTCCCACTTCCTCTTTCTTGATGTTGCCGGTCAGTAGCAAAGTCAACCATGTAAACTTTAACTGGAACACTTCCCGAGGCTGGAACTCGAGATGAAATCAACCATGTAAACGGAACGCTGATCGAACAAACTTGAGCTCTTCACACTAAAAGAGAAGAAGAGAGACTTCGTGAAAGTAAGGTTTCTCGGACAAGAGAAAAATATATAATTATACCCCCTATTTCCAATTAGAGTTCAGACGAATTGACAGAGTTAGAAAAAATAAAATAGAATCTATTAATACCCTGTGAGATAGATGTATAACCACAAATGAGTAAATCGTATATTGCAAATTTGGATGTAAGAACGGTATCATACATTAAGCCTTGGCTATAAGACTTACCTCGAGGGTGGGTTCCGGAGTGAACGAAGGGAGGGAAAATATTCGTCTCCTGTCTTTAACCCCTTAAGGACGGAGCCAAATGTACACATTGTGAACAAAACAAAATGTAAACAAAACCTGGCATTTGCGCTACATGTCTGTCCAACCGTAATACACCTCTTTCATAGTAAATGTACCCACCCTTATTATATATCATTTTATTCAGGGGAAACAGGGCTTTCATTTAATATCAAATATTTAGCTATGAAACATAATTTAATATGAAAAAAATGGGAGAAAATACGTTTTTCTTGGATTTTTTTAGTTCTACATGACATTTTAACGGTCAATGTCATAATACTGTTTGCTTTTACTGCAATAAAATACACATATTTATATTCAGTAAAGTCTCACGTGTAAGACAGTACCCCCTATGTACAGGTTTTATGGCATTTTGGGAAGTTACAGGGTCAAATATAGCACGTTACATTTGAAATTGAAATTCGCCAGATTGGTTACGTTGCCTTTGAGACTGTATAGTAGCCCAGGAATGAAATTTACACCCATAATGGCATACCATTTGCAATAGTAGACAACCCAAGGTATTGCAAATGGGGTATGTCCAGTCTTTTTTAGTAGCCATTTGGTCACAAACACTGGCCAAAGTTAGCGTTAGTATTTGTTTGTGTGTGAAAAATGCAAAAAATGCCAATTTTGGCCAGTGTTTGTGACTAAGTGGCTACTAAAAAAGACTGGACATACCCCGTTTGCAATACCTTGGGTTGTCTACTATTGCAAATGGTATGCCATCATAGGGGTAATTTTCATTCTTGGGCTACCATAGGGTCTCAAAGGCAACGTAACCAATCTGGCGAATTTTAATGTGAAAAAACTGAAATGCAAGCCTTATATTTGACGCTGTAACTTTTGAAAACACCATAAAACCTGTACATGAGGGGTACTGTTGTACTCGGGAGACTTCGCTGAACACAAATATTTGTGTTTCAAAACAGTAAAAAGTATCACAGCAATAATATTGTCCGTGTAATGCTGTTTGTGCGTGAAAAATGCAAAAAACTTCACTTTTACTGGCGATATCATCGTTGTAATACATTTTACTGTTTTGAAACACTAATATTTGTGTTCAGCGAAGTCTCCCGAGTAGAACAGTACCCCCCATGTACAGGTTTTATGGTGTCTCGGAAAGTTATAGGGTTAAATATAGTGCTAGCAAATTAAATTCCCTTTACTTTCGGCATGGGTTGTCAGGCAGGTCCTGCTAATTGTAATTAATTAAGATACCTAATTATGTAAAAATATTACATAAATATATATGTAGAATTAATATATGTATATATATACGTATGTGTATATATATGTATATATCTATATAATTTTTTAAAAATATTTTTATTTATATATAGGTATATATATAGTGATATATACGTATATATTTATGTATATAGATATATATTATTTCGTTCTACGTGTATTTTGATATATATATATATATATATATTAATTTCACAATACAGTTAGAACTAAATAACACACATCTATATATTTTTAATTATTTATTTTTAATTATTTTTTTAATTTTATTTTTTAACGTATTTACATTTTAATTTTTTTTATATTATATATAAATATATATATAACAATAATTATATATATATTTAATCAGTATCAGTCTACGTGTAATTTGATATTAATATATATATATAATTATATATATATTAATAGTAAAATACACCTAGACGGTGTATGTGTGTGTATGTATATGTGTATATATATACTTAGATCATATATATATAATATATATATATATGATCTAAGTATATATAATTATTTTTTTTTACACCATTAACTTATTTTTATTTTATTTTCAGCCAGCAGGGGGACCACCTGTCATTACAGGCAGCCCCCCTGCCGGCAATACAGAAGCCAGCTATCCCCGGCCATGTGATTGTGGGGTCCTCGCTAGGACCCCACTCTCACATGGCCGGGGGCTTCGACGAGGACGGACGTGCCGCGGGGGGCTCCCTGGGAGTCCCCCCAACCGCGATCGCCGGCGTGGGACCGCCGGCGACCGGGTAAGTTAACAAAAACCGGAGGGCGTACAATTACGCCCGGCGGCGTTTAGAGCCGCCTATTAGAGGGCGTAATTGTACGTCCTCCGGTTCTAAGGGGTTAATAAAATTTAGATTATTCGTTCACTGAAAGCTAGAATAATCCCTAATTTTATGGCAAGACAGGAGGCTTCATATTTGCTGTTTTAACGCTCTCTAATAATAGAACAAGCCGCATGTGGTGTAGGTTTAAAATAAAAAATTCGAAATGTAGATTCCCTTGACCAATCTGCGCAGGACAAAATATCTGCCAGTGAACTGCCAGCGCGAAAGGCAGAGGATGCGGCCGCTCCCCTAACGGAGTGGGCCCCGAATGATCTATCAATTCCCGCTTGGATAAGTAACCATCTTATCCAGCGAGCAATAGTGGGGCACAGTAGCAGGGCTAGTTTTGCAGAGAGTTGTCGAAGGGATAAGGCCTCGTTAGGGGGCCAGGACTCTAACAGTGCGAAGACTCGAGATATATCCCAAAAACCAGAATATTTGGCAGAGGGTGGCCTCGTCAAACGAATGCCTCGTAAAAGTCTGCACACAGAAGGATGTTTTCCAACTAAAGAGTTATCAATAGGGTCATGTCCCGCCGAAATGGCGGAACGAAAAATATTAATCGACCGGTATGATTTACCTTGTTCGAAAAGTGATGATAGAAAATTTAGAATGGATGAAAGAGATGCTGAAACGGGATCGAAATCCCTCTCCAGACACCAGCTGACCCAAACTCGCCATGCGGCGAGATAGGTACGCCTGGTCCCTGGAGCCCATGAATCCCACAGGAGTGTTTGAGCAGTGCTTGAAAGTCCTGCGACATGCCAAGCACCCCTGAAACTGTCCAGGCCACAAATTGAAGGTGGCCTTGTAGGGCTAGTGGGTGGTAGTCGCCCGTTGAGTTCTTGAGAACCCGATGTGAGCGAGGTAGGATGATGGGATAATCTGTGGAAAGTTCCAGAAGGGTGGGGAACCACGTCTGGGCCCGCCATAGAGGGGTAACTATCACAATCCTGACCCCCTGTGATTTGACCTGGTGGAGGGTACGTTGAATCATTGAGAAAGGAGGGAAGGCATAGGCTCCGCTCCGTGGCCAAGGTTGGAGAAAGGCGTCGACAGCCAGAGATAGAGGGTCTGGTAACCAGCTGAAAAAATTGTCTGTCTGACGATTCAGCCGAGACGCGAAGAGGTCGAGAGTGAGCGGTCCCCGCAATAGGTGAATGTGGTGGAATAGGAGAGGATCTAATTGCCAGTCGCTGGCATCCCTCCAGTGACGTGAAAACCAATCCGCGACTAAATTGTCGGGTCCTGGGAGATATTCTGCCCGAATAGACAGATTCCTGTCTAAGCAGAACTGATACAGATCCTTGGTGAGGTCTGACAGCAGTTTCAATTTGGACCCTCCGAGTCGGTTTACGTATCGTACTGCGGAGATGTTGTCCATCCGAAGTACTAGAGAGCAGTTGGAGGCTTGTTTGGCAAAGCTGCGGATCGCGAAGGATCCGGCAATGAGCTCGAGACAATTTATGTGAAGTGCCTGTTCTGATGGGGACCAGAGACCCCCTGTGTATGTTTGGGCGCACGTAGCACCCCAACCGAGTAGGCTGGCATCGGATTCCATAATAAAATCTGGTTGAGATCCGAAAATCGCTTTTCCATTCCAGGCTTCCATATTGCGAAGCCACCAGTGAAGTTCGATGAGAACTTCGTCCGTTAGGGAAATGAATTGATCGTAAGAGGTCGAGCGATGTAAATAGGAGGTTTTCAGCCGTTGCATTGCTCTGTAATGCAAGGGTCCTGGAAAAATAGCCTGAATTGATGCAGACAGAAGACCCAGAACGTGTGCTAGGTCGCGGAGCCGAGGTCGTTGTGACCTGAGTAATTTTTGAATCTCTCGTTTTATGTTTTTGATTTTGGAGTAGGGTCGAGAGTGAGCGGTCCTCGCAATAGGTGAATGTGGTGGAATAGGAGAGGATCTAATTGCCAGTCGCTGGCATCCCTCCAGTGACGTGAAAACCAATCCGCGACTAAATTGTCGGGTCCTGGGAGATATTCTGCCCGAATAGACAGATTCCTGTCTAAGCAGAACTGATACAGATCCTTGGTGAGGTCTGACAGCAGTTTCAATTTGGACCCTCCGAGTCGGTTTACGTATCGTACTGCGGAGATGTTGTCCATCCGAAGTACTAGAGAGCAGTTGGAGGCTTGTTTGGCAAAGCTGCGGATCGCGAAGGATCCGGCAATGAGCTCGAGACAATTTATGTGAAGTGCCTGTTCTGATGGGGACCAGAGACCCCCTGTGTATGTTTGGGCGCACGTAGCACCCCAACCGAGTAGGCTGGCATCGGATTCCATAATAAAATCTGGTTGAGATCCGAAAATCGCTTTTCCATTCCAGGCTTCCATATTGCGAAGCCACCAGTGAAGTTCGATGAGAACTTCGTCCGTTAGGGAAATGAATTGATCGTAAGAGGTCGAGCGATGTAAATAGGAGGTTTTCAGCCGTTGCATTGCTCTGTAATGCAAGGGTCCTGGAAAAATAGCCTGAATTGATGCAGACAGAAGACCCAGAACGTGTGCTAGGTCGCGGAGCCGAGGTCGTTGTGACCTGAGTAATTTTTGAATCTCTCGTTTTATGTTTTTGATTTTGGAGTAGGGTAACTGTAGAGTTGCTTGAACTGAATCTATCTGAAAACCCAGAAACTGGACTATTTGAGAAGGAACCAGTTCTGATTTCTGGTAATTTATGACAAAACCTAGGTTTTGGAGGAGGGCAGAGGTCATGTGTGTGGGTTTGCGAAGTAATTGTTGGTCTTGGGCCATGATCAGGATATCGTCCAAATATATAATTGAACGTATGCCCCGAGAACGAAGGAGTGCCATGACCGGTTTCATTAACTTGGTGAAACACCAAGGGGCGGAGCAAAGTCCGAAAGGGAGGCAGGTGAACTGCCAAATGTCGCCTTGCCACCGGAATTGGAGGAAGGCACGGTGACTTGGTGCGATAGGGACCGTCAGATAAGCATCCTTGAGGTCGAATCTGGAGAACCAGTCTCCCACGCAGAGCAAGTCCCTGAGAAGATGGATACCTTCCATCTTGAAATGACAGTATGTGATAAAGCGATTCAATGCCTTGAGGTTGATAATGGGACGGTGATCTCCCGTCTTTTTTCGAACGAGAAATATGTTGCTGAGAATGGTGCAAGGGAAAGGCGACGGTTCGATCGCCCCTTTGTGTACCAATTTGTTCAGTTCTGTGTTCAAGGTTAGAGTGTCTGTTTCTGACATCTCTAAGGGTGTCGGATGAGTGTATTGAACTGGATGTGTGATAAAATCTATTTTGAAACCTGTGACTGTATGAAGGATCCAAAGATCCTGAGAAAGAAGTTTCCACTGTTGGAAAAAGAATGTTAATCGACCTGCGATTGATAAATTTTTCAAATAAGCAAGGTCCATTACCTGAAGCAGTGCGTCCGCGCAGGGATGCAGAGCCACGTCCTCGAATTGAGCCTCTGGTGCTGAACAGCTGTCTGTGGTAGGGTCGTGAGTATCCTGTGGACCAATACTCTGTGGGTCGGGGCCTGTAGCCTGTAAAGGCTGCTCTACTGGTAGCTAGGCCCCTTGAGCGACCAGCTCTCCCAGAAAAACGATTTTGAGTATTGGAACGGAACACCCTACGTAGGGAGGACTGGGCTTTATTGAGTGTGGTAAAAACTGAGACATGCTTGGAGAGGTCTCGCATGAAACTGTTACCAAATAGAAGACCATCGGCCTCTGGGCCTAGTTCTTTAGTGCTCAATTCTACTAACTTGGCATCGATTTTGAACAGTGCCGCTTTGCGTCTCTCAATTGAAATAGCCGTATTGGCGTTGCCCAATAAACATAGGGCTCTCTGTGCCCATTCTCTAATACTGTGAGTATAAATATTTGAATGAGTGCCTCATCTGCGAGTATAAATATTTGAATGATAGGACCTGAAATGTCTAATAATTTGTCTTGGGTCGCTTTCAAACCCTGCTCAATACCCTTACAAGGGTCTTTACCAGATTTCGTTAAATAGGTGACCAGCATGGGGTCAAATTCAGGAGTAGAGGCAACTTTGCCTGGGATAGTAGGTCTCGGGCATTCAGCCCTTAGTTTGTTTCTTATTTCTTTTTCGAGGGGCTTGCGAAGCCACAGTTTACAGAAATTAGCAATATGATCTGGGGGAGCCCATTCAGCTGAACGCGGGTGGCGTATCACCCTTGGGTCAAAAAGGGGAAGGCCTGAAGCATCCAGGAGGGTGTCTGAGTCAGGTACCTTACTCTTGTGATCTTGACCTAGGAAAGTTTCTTTCATGAACTCCGATGTTGAAGAATCCTGGGGCGCATTCACCATGGGATCCTCATCAGAGTAGTTGGGGTCATAGTCACTTAAAATATGGCCAGACAAACGTGAAGTGGAACCCTCTAGAGGGTCTGTGGCATCCTGCGTAACGCATGGGTTAGAATGTTTAATGATCTTAGCAGGAGCTTTGCCTTTGCCGGCAGTAGCGCTATTCCCTTTCCAGGGTCTCTTGCGCGGGGCGTTATCTTGGTCGGAGACATGGGAGTCCTCCGAATCAGAAAGTTGTTGTGTAGAGGGGTGTACCTCTGTGTTACGTTCATGGTAGGCTGCCAGAGCCTTAGGAATGGACTCTGCGATAGTAGAGAAAAGCCATTCCTTAAGTTCGGCAGAAATCACAGGATCTTGGCGGTCTGACATATTGTCTGTCTCAAGATATATGCAACTATTTAAACAAATTTATATATATATGTATATATATATATAGATTATATGTGTGAGGGTTGTCAATTAAAGATGAGGCAACTCAATTAGAATATGTGAAAGGTGGGGGTCACCCACGAGACGTCAAAACAGTGGGGGTCACCCACAAATGCTTGGCACAATAAATAGTAAAGGGCAATTAGTGGGGGTCACCCAATAATACAGGTGGTGAACAATATAGATATTGTACAGTCAATGAGGTGGGGGTCACCCACTGAAAAAAACACCAATATAATATATATAATATGTACAGTGAGAAATGGGGGTCACCCACAAAATAACCAGGTGGTGTCAGCCACACAGATATTTTACACAGTAGTGTTTTCAATAGGTGGTGTCAGCCACACAAATATTGTACACAGTCTGTACTTTAAATAAGTAAGTGGGGTTCATCCACAACAGGGAAAAATGGTCAGCCATACAAAGTTTGTAAAGTATGTAAATAGTTCAATGTCAGCCACACTATAAATCATACAAATTAGGGAGAGGGGTTCACCCAGATTGAAGCAGGATGGTGTGGCTGCTTGTGTGGGGCAGAGCCTGTAAAAAAAAAACAAAGCAGATAAGAAAATAGATCAGTATACTGATCTGTTTTAATAAGATGCGCATATAAAATGAAGTTGAGGCAAAAAAATTGGCAGCAACCTACCTTACACAAGTTAGGCAAGATTGTTCCCACAGGTGTGAAAAAATTTCTTGCGCGCAGTAATTGCTAGCGGAGCCGTGTTGGAAGCTACTGTGCGGTTGAAAGATGACCACCGCGAGATCGCCGCCGTTGAAAAAGGCAAAAAAAAAAAGGCTGCGTCGCAAGGGAGACGCAAGTAGGCGGGAGGAAGGTAAGGGCGGGAAAAACGGCAGCCGCGGACTCTGGGAAATGGAGTCCGCGGCTGAAGAGAGGTTTGAGAATTGGCCGCGGCTCTTGTTTTCCTCAGAAAGTAGACCAGCTGAGTGAACAGACAGGATTCGAACCCTCCGTTAATGTGAAACCCGGAGGACGCAAATAATTAAAGGGGAAGCACTCAAATTTAAAAATTATACAGTTAAATGAAAAAAGAGTATATATGTAAGGGATAGATAACAAAATATTAAAGGTATGCAGTTAAATGAGTAATGAGTATATATGTGTAGCAAAAGATGACTAAATTAAAATAAAGTTTGCTGAGGTGAATTAGATGTTTGTAAGTAACAAAAAAATAAATAAGCTATATAATTAACTTAAATCATGAAGGCAATGTAATTGGAGCAGACTCACCTGGGAGGCAAGCAGCAAAGAAAGAGGAAGTGGGAGGAGTCTGATGACACTATATTGTAGTTGAGATATGTTATGATTGGTTGATTTTTCCGTACAACATTGTTAACCCTTTCTTTGCTGCTGGGAGTTAGAGTAAAGAAAGATAAGCAAATATGAAGCCTCCTGTCTTGCCATAAAATTAAGTGCAAATAAGCTAACCAAACCAGGAAGTAACAGGACCAGTTGTCTGCTTGTAAGGCGAAGGGGTGTAACTAATATAATTTATAAAAGTGTATATTTCTAATGAAATCTACACTTTTTATAAAATGAAATCTAATAGCCTCTCTTCACACAAAAAGTTTTTTAGCAAGCTAAAGTTCTTTAGGGGTCCGGAGTACCCCTTTAATATATTTCATATAAATTGTGGATATTTAAGAAGTTTTTGTTTTACTTTCTACCTACAGAGCATTCTTCTCATGGTTGTCATTCCATTGTCCATTCAATTGTCTAGCCTGTGATTTGACATGTGGAGATTGTAAGATTACCTGATGAACCAATGTTTCCACTTTATCATGGGTCCAACTGTGACTTACTGATGTGATTATTAATTGCCTAAATTGTCCACTATTTGCAGTCATACCCATATCATCATGCACGCTGACTAATGTTTAGATTGTACATAACTAGTTGGGGGCTATGCTTGGAGGCTCTTTAAATAACAGATTCAATGGTGTTTTGACTTATCTGCATTACAGATTCAATGGTGTTTAGACAGATCTGCAATACATTTTGTCTTGGACTACAACTCCCATTACCACAGCCAATAACAAACACTCATATGAATGTAAGACCCTTATTATTTGAAGAAGCACAGTATGTCAAACTGTATTTCAAAGACTTAAACGGTGTTTGACACATCTATAAACATACAGGTGATACTTAAAAAATTAGAATATCGTGCAAAAGTTCATTTATTTCAGTAATGCAACGTAAAAGGGAAAACTAATATATGAGATAGACACATTTCATGCAAAGCAAGATAGTTTAAGCCGTGATTTGTCATAAGTGCGATGATTATGGCTTACAGCTCATGAAAACCCCAAATCCACAATATCAGTAAATTAGAATATTGTGAAAAGTAAAAAAAATATTGTGCAATATTCTAGGCTCACAGTATCCCACTCTAATCAGCTGAGTAAGCCATAACGCCTGCAAAAGGTCTGGTTCAGTAGGAATCACAATCATGGGGAATACTGCTGACCTGACAGTTGTGCAGAAAACCATCATTGACACCCTCCATAAGGAGAGAAAGCCTCAAAAGGTAATTGTGTAGGAAGTTGGATGTTCCCAATGTGCTGTATCAAAGCACATTAATATAAAGTTATGTGGAAGGGGAAAGTGTGGAAGAAAAAGGTGCACAAGCAGCAGGGATGACCACAGTCTGGAGAGGGTTGTCAGGAAAAGGCCATTCAAATGTGTTGGGCACTTTCACAAGGAGTGGACTGAGGCTGGAGTCAGTGCATCAAGAGCCACCACACACAGACGGATCCTGGACATGGGCTTCAGATGTCGTATTCCTCTTGTCAAACCGCTCCTGAACAACAAACAACGTCAGAAGCGTCTTACCTGGGCTAAAGAAAAACAGACCTGGTCTGTTGCTCAGTGGTCCAAAGTCCTCTTTTCTGATGAGAGCAACGTTTGCATCTCATTTGGAAACCAAGCACCCAGAGTCTGGAGGAAGAATGGAGAGGCACACACTGCAAGATGCTTGAAGTCCAGTGTGGTTTCCACAGTCTGTGTTGATTTGGGGAGCCATGCCATCTGCTGGTGTTGGTCCACTGTGCTTCATTAAGTCCAGGGTCAACGCAGCCGTCTACCAGGAGATTTTGGAGCACTTCATGCTTCCTTCCGCAGACCAGCTTTATTGGGATGCTGACGTCATTTTCCAACAGGACTTGGCACCTGCCCACACTGCCAAAAGCACCAAAGCCTGGTTCAATGACCGTGGGATTACTGTGCTTGATTAGCCAGCAAACTCACCTGACCTGAACCCCATAGAGAATCTATGGGGCATTGATAAGAGAAAGATGAGGGACATGAGACCGAACAATGCAGAAGAGCTGAAGGCCGCTATTGAAGCATCCTGGTCTTCCATAACACCTCAGCAGTGCCACAGGCTGATAGCTTCCATGCCACGCCGCATTGAGGCAGTAATTGCTGAAAAAGTGGCCCAAACCAAGTACTGAGTCCATATACATGCTTATATTTTTCAGAGGTCCGATATTGTTCTATGTACACTCCTTGTTTTATTGATTGCATGTAATATTCTAATTTACTGTGATTGTGGATTTGGGGTTTTCATCAGCTGTAAGCCATAATCATCACACTTATGACAAATCATGGCTTGAACTATCTTGCTTTGCATGTAATGAGTCTATCTCATATATTACTTTCCCCTTTTACGTTGCATTACTGAAATAAATGAACTTTTGCACAATATTCTAATTTTTCGAGTATCACCTGTATATGCTAGCTGGACTGGATGTAATGCAGAGCTATATCCAAGGATTCAGTCTTTTTCTTCCTTAAAACAGATATACCAATATGCCCGCCTGTAATGATCTCTTTAATGTAGAAGAAAATTGAAGAAAAAATATATAAAAGATGCTTTTCATAACTGATGAAGCGAGATGGTGTTATCAGGTAAAAGTTTTAAGAGATTATCAACTTAGACATGTTTTGCCAAAAGCAAAGAAGATTAAGTGAGAGAGAAAACAGTATTTTGTTTTTTAAAGAGACAGAAATCAGATTTTATTGACTTAGCAATGCCCAGATGTAAAAAGTTTGATGAAATAAGCTTAAAGGAATAACATACACTGAACAAAATTATAAACGCAATACTTTTGTTTTTGCCCACTTTTTTCATGAACTGAACTCAAAGATCGAAGACTTTTTTTATGTACACAAAAGGCCTATTTCTCTCAAATACTGTTCATAAATCTGTGTTAGTGAGAACTTCTCCTTTGCTGAGATAATTCATCCACCTCACAGGTGTGGCATATCAAGATGCTGATTAGACAGCATGATTATTGCACAGGTGTGCCTTAGGCTGGCCACAATAAAAGGCCACTCTAAAATGTGCAATTTTATCACACAGCACAATGCCACAGATGTTGCAAGTTTTGAGGGAGCGTGCAATTGTCATACTGATTGCAGGAATGTCCACCAGAGCTGTTGCCCGTGAATTGTTCATTTTGCTACCATAAACCGTCACCAAAGGCGTTTCAGAGAATTTGGCAGTACATCCAACCGGTCTCACAACCGGAGACCACGTGTAACCACACCAGCCCAAGAATTCCACATCCAGCATCTTCACCTCCAAGATTGTCTGAGACCAGCCACTCAAACTGCTGCTGCAACAATCGGTTTGCATAACCAAAGAATTTCTGCACAAACTGTCAGAAACCGTTTCAGGGAAGCTCATGTGCATGTTCCTCATCAGGGTCTCGACCTGACTGTCATCGTAACCGACTTGAGTGGGCAAATGCTCACATTCAATGTCGTCTGGCACTTTGGAGAGGTGTTCTCTTCACGGATGAATCCCAGTTTTCACTGTGCAGGGCAGATGGAAGACAGCGTGTATGGTGTCGTGTGGGTGAGCGGTTTGCTGATGTCAACTTTGTGGATCGAGTGGCCCATAGTGGCAGTGGGGTTATGGTATAGGCAGGCACATGCTATGGACAATGAACACAGGTGCATTTCATTGATGGCATTTTAAATGCACAGAGAAACTGTGACGAGATCCTGTGGCCCATTGTTGTGCCATTCATCCATGACCATCACTCATGTTGCAGCATAATAATGCATGGCCCCATCTTCCAAGGATCTGTACACAATTCCTGGAAGCTGAAAACATCTCAGTTCTTGCATGGCCAGCATACTCACCGGTCAGGTCACTCATTGAGCATGTTTGGGATGCTCTGGATTGGCGTATTCGACAGTGTGTTCCAGGTCCTGCCAATATCCAGTAACGTCGCACAGCCATTGAAGAGGAGTGGACCAATATTTCACAGGCTACAATCAACAACCTGATCAATTCTATGCGAAGGAGAGGTGCACTGCAAATGAGGCAAATGGTTTTCAAACCGGTTACTGACTGATTTTCCAACCACCCGGACCCTCCCAGACCTCCCCAATACAGTAAAACTGCACATTGAGTGGCCTTTTACTGTGGCCAACCTAAGGCACACCTGTGCAATAATCATGCTGTCTAATCAGCATCTTGATATGCCACACCTGTGAAGTGGATGGATAATCTCGGCAAAGGAGAAGTGCTCACTAACACAGATTTGGACAGATTTGTGAACAATATTTGAGAGAAATAGGCCATTTGTGTACTTAAAAAATGTCTTAGATCTTTGAGTGCAGCTCATGAAAAACGGGGGCAAAAACAAAAGTGTTGCGTTTATAATTTTGTTCAGTGTATATTTCATATAGCTTGTCTTAAATTGATTGTTCATGATCCTAAGACTACAGTATGAGAAGGGTCTAAATTCACAAACTGAAAACTTGACTGTATACTAAATGTATGTTTAATGTTGCACTTTAGGTCTTAATACTCAATTACAATCAACTCGGTTACACTGAAGCAGTAAGTTTTCTAGTGAGACAGCACAACAAAATATCAATTGTTGAATTCTGTTTGAAGGCTGAGCAGCAAAAGCTGGATGTTAGCAGGGGGTAATAAAATAGGTGATTTGTATGGTTACTAATTTACCGCTTGTTAGAATCTTGTAGAAAAGAAAAATGTACATGGAAAAAAACATCCTGTTACACAATTGCAAAACTAAGGTTTCTACCTAACAGAATCCTCAAATGAAAAATAAAAAATGAGCTAGTACAGGGAAAAACAGATAGAGGGAATAGATCAGCTTGTGAATAAGGAAAAAAAAAAAAAAAAGAGCAGGAGCATCTCATATTATGCAAAGCCGCCTATGGTAGCTTTAATTTACCTCTGAGCTATTCGCTATAATATCTTTGTATTCTCTCTGTCTGGCATAAAAGTCTAAACTGGCTCTATCACTAAGCCCTTTGTGAGGCTTGTTTCTAAGGCTCGAAGGATAATCTTTAGTGCATCAAATCCACACTTGACAGCTCTGCTTGTTACCTATTCTTGCTAGTGCATGGTTATCATGTCCAAATTCTCAGATCAAGCTACTCTGCACAGAAAGACACCACAGATATATAATGCTAGAGCCACACGGGAAGATGTACAATAAACATTCAATTTGAATACATGACAGGAGGCTTCATATTTTGCTTAACTTTCTTAACTAAAACTACACAGCAGCACAAGTTTGACTTAAAAACAGAAAACAACCAATCAGAAAACAACAGTGGTAATCTGCTCTGAGGACCCATCCTCTTTCTTTGCTGCTCCTCATAAGCACAGATCAGAGTGCCACTGCCTCCTGCTTATTGTTGGTTGCTGTAGTCTATTTAATACTTCTCTCTCTCATTTTCTGTATATTTCTATATATTTAGTCTTTATTTATTATATTACTTTGTATTTATTTTATCCATTGATTTTTTCTACTACTCAATCATATTATTTTTTTCATCCTTATTTTATTGTTATTTACCCTGTGTGTTATATTTTCTTGTTTTTTCTTGTTTTTTTTCTCGATTTCCTGGGCATTTGAGGACTGCAAAAAAAATCTTCTGCATTTCCCTCAGGCAGTCGGCGGCCATCTTGGATCTCGCATATTACTGTGCGGTCCGGAGCCTGTGACAAATGCTTTTTTCCTCTGATTTTTGCCAGGGACTCCTGGAGGAGTGTGGAAGCCGGCCTCCTGCTCACCGAGTATGATTGAGGTCTGAGACACCATTTGGGAATTACCCTGCCCAGCTGCCATTAGCAGCTTTCCTTGGGTGACCCTGGTTTGGCACTTTCCCTTCTAACGAATGGAACCGTTTGCTTAAATGGTCCTCAGTGGTACTTAGCCGCCACTGCTATGGAACTAATTTTGGCATGAGGACTTCATGGGTCCCCGGTCACCTGAACAGGACTTAGCCGCGAATATTATGGAACTGTTTTCGGCATGAGGTGACTGTGCGGTTCCCGGACAACTTGGTCCGGGTTTTGGAACCACATTGCAACTCGTTAGGAGAGCGCTTTTTGGAGGGAAGGTGCCTGAGCCTAAGGGGAACAAACACTACCTGAGAGCCAGGCAGAGCACCAAACACGTTTTTAGATGCAGGAGCTCCTGAAATTTGACCAGCAAAAGCACCAAACGCCCAGGAAATATTTTGGGCATAGGAACACATGTGCGGCTGGTCAGAACTTTAACACAGTGGAGTTTCCCCTACACTACATGGATCTGATCACTATTTGGAGAACTTGGGCGACCAGATCAGGAATGTATTATTTGTGGGTTCATTGAATGTTTTTATTATGTGTTGGGGTACTTTTATGTTTTTATATTTTATTTTGGGCTCTCTGTTCTTGGGAGATAATTGGCTTAGCGGTCGTTAACTCAATTATCTACCAGGCCCAGAGAATCCTGGGAGGGGTTTGTGTTGAATACAATGAAGACCCCATGCTGGGGTCTGTGCATAAAAGGCAGAGTTTGGCTGATTAAAATTAATTGTACTCCCAGAACTATGTGTCAACTAGTTACTGGGAGGGGAAAGGGCTAATTATTGCTCAGCACCTTGTTCCAGCTCGTGGATTCAGTGAGGAAAGTCCTTGAAGGACTACAGTTCCCAGAACTGTGTGTTGTCCAGTCCCTGGGAAGCCACCGCGACTGGGGCAGAAGCGCTGAGGTTTTTCCCGGTTCCAACTAGGAAGTGGTCCTTGGCGGAGGTACCCATTCTGGGTACAGGGAGCTGCGCTACAGTGTGTATCTTAGATCTTGCGCAATTGCTCATTAGCCTTTATAGGCTTATATATAGTTATATACTTATTTTATACTGATATTTATTTTGTATACTGATATTTATTTTTGCCCAAAAGCAGTATCTCCAAGCACTTATCAATGCGGCTGTTGCCACCTCGGTAGAAAAGGCCCTGGCTAGGGTTCTTCCTCAAGGGTCTAAGGACAAAAAGCTCCCATGTCAGAGGCATCAGAGGCTTCTGATGCTTCAAAGTGTGAAAAAGCGCGATTTTGCAAGCACTACTGGAAAAGAGATGACCATGAACTCCGCGTTCGCAAGTGCAAGGCACCTACTTAACACAAGAAAAATACAGAACAGGGGTACTATACATGATTTATCAGAGGAGGAGGAAGAACCACTTCCTCCATCGCCACTATCTATCTTAGATGAATGGCAGGCTGAATGTTCAGATTCTGAAGAGGAGGAGGAGGGATGGCAAGGTGCATTTTTTGAGGATATGTCCTATGTTCAAGATTCTTTCACCAATGTGAAATATCTTCCTCACAACCTCCTCAGTCAGTTGCTGATGATAACCTCTTCTTGGATTCGATGGTACAGCCTCTTTTTGATCCACGTTCCATTCGCCACCCCAGATCATCTGAATGGTCACTCCCTGAGCATTTGGCCCAGTATATTCACTACTGGATTCATAGACCCTTAGACCAAGAAGTACATAAAAGACTACGAGCAGAATGCCCTAGACTATCTCTGCCTGATTAGGTTGCAATGACACCTGATTAGAGTTGAGCGGACACCTATATGTTTGGGCCCAGAGGGTTCGACCTTGAACTTGACCCCGAACCCAAACCCCATTGTAGTCAATGGGGACCTTAACTTGTGGCCACAAAAGGGCTAGAGAGCTACAAAAGGAAGCAAAATGGGGGTAAGAGTAGGACAAGTGCCCTGCAAACAAATGTGGATAGGGAAATCACTTATAATTACATAAAAACTAAAAATACAGCTGAGCCATAAAATAGTACTAGCAGTCACATCGCAAGACTTACAGGGGAGCTGACCAGACGAGAGAGAAGGGAGCTTATAGGAACTGAAGGAAAGGTAAGTAAACGCTTCCTGCCAGCCCCCTCCTACACAGTGCACACCACTGAACCACCAGGGAATGAGAGCCCCCCTCCCTGGTCAGGTATTAAGCAGGGAGGGGGGGACGAAAAAAAATAAAAATTTAAATAATACAAAATAACAAAAATATTAATATATAAAACGAAAATATTAAAATAATAATAAGATTAATAATAATATAAAAAAAAATAATAAAAATGCCCACCCACCACCAAGGCTCTGCATCACATACACACAAGGCAATCATATACACACTGCATTCATACACACACTGCATTCATTATATACACACACACTGTAAATAAACATTCAATTAATATAAATTTTTTGGGGATCTAATTTTATTTAGAAATTTACCAGTAGCTGCTGCATTTCCCACCCTAGTCTTATACTCGAGTCAATAAGTTTTCCCAGTTTTTTGGGGTAAAATTAGGGGTCTCGACTTATATTCGGGTCGACTCAAATGCGAGTATATACGGTATTTAGCAGTTTAGCAGCAAAACAATTAGAATGTTTACAATTGCTCTGTAAGCGCACTATTAGAAGCTTCAATTTGACGCTCAGATATGAAGTGCACGCCCCAAAATGTACTATTTAGCAGATTAGCAGCAAAACAATTAGAATGTTTAACACTGCACTGTAAGCACACTATTACATGCTTCTATTTGACTCTCAGATATGAAGTGCACCGCACTAATGTACTATCCCACTAATGTACTATTTAGCACCCAAAAAATTTACTTTTTAAAACTCTGATGTAACCGCAGTATTTGAAGCTTCTATTTGACTCTCCGATATTAAGTGCACCCCACTAATGTACTAGTTTGCAGAATTCTTTCCTAAGCTATCCCTCACAGCGGCAGCATGCTCTTCCTACACTAATAAGACCTTATGTGTGTGCAGCGCTACGCGACTCCAGCTTATATATAGAGGATGGGTCACATGCTGCACTGGCCAATCACAGCTATACCATTAGTAGGCATGGCTCTCAACCCGTGCCACGTGGTACAATTCTTGGGGTTAGATATAGACGCTTCTCTAGGTGTACTCCGTCTACCACTATAAAAAATTGCCACTATCCCCCAATTTCTGCTGTGTGACCAGAACCTCCTCCACTCACTAGCTTGTGTGATAGGTCTTCTCTCCATCTCTATCCAGGCAATCTACCCAGGCACTTTCCATTATCGAGCCATTGAACGTCTGAAAGCAAAGTCCCTGAGAGTTCGACCTTCCTATGATCAGGTAATTCCACTCACTCCAGAGGTCAAACAGGAACTTTGTTGGTGGTTGCTCCACATGTTGGCCTGGAATGGGAAGGCAATATTTAGCCCTTCCCCAGACTTCATAGTAGAGTTAGATGCCAGCCTCTGGGGCTGTGGAGCAACTTGTGCGCACACATCGACAGGTGGTCCATGGACGCTTGGAGAAATTGATTTCCACATCAACTGTCTTAAGCTGATTGCAGGATCCTTTGCTATCCGTAGACTCGCCAAACATCTTTTAGCCTGTTGCATCTTACTGAAAATGGACATCTCGGTGGTGCAATACATTAAGCGACTGGGCGGGGCACGATCATATCTCCTTTCGGAGGTGACGAAAGTAATTTACCAGTATTTGCTTTCAGCACAATATCACTCTTCAAGCGGAATACTTACCGCGGTCAGCGAATCTTACAGCAGATTGGTTCTCCTGGAATTGGAGGGACACCTACAATTGGCATCTTCATCGCTCCTTTTTCCTTTGCATTTCCCAATGAAGAGATCCATTTATAATAGATCTATTTGCTTCCAGGACAAACAACCAGATGCCGAATATCTTCAGCTCCTGCATGCACGATGGTGGATGACTTCCTCCAGAAGGTGCCGGCACAGGGAACCTACATGTTTCTTCCATTGGCTATAATTCCCAGAGTTCTCCAACAGGTTCGCCATCAACAGGTTACTTTGTTATTATTGATGCCTCTCTGGAAGGACCAATCTTGGTTCCCAGACATTCTGGACTTGTAATATCGAGATTCCCTTCTCCTACCATCAATATCGGACTTCCTATTGGACTCATTAGGCAATATCTATCCAATGGTGTCGACAGGCCAACTACATTTGGTACCCTGGACTGTTTCAGGGGATATTTGAATGTTGATGACCTTTTGCAGACAGCTCTGGACCTTCTCTTGAACTCCTGGGCACCAGGAACTAGAAGGTGTTATCTTTCCGCATGGAAATCATGGTGTAGTTGGTGCCTGGAATGGCATACCATTCCCTTGGTCTTGAATTTTTTTGTCTCACCTTTTTGATCTTGGGAGATCATATCGTTCCCTTAATATCATACACTCTGCCATCACAGCAGCTCATGTTCCAATACAGGGTGCCCCTCTTGGCCAAGAAGCTTTGATTTGCAGACTTCTCCAAGGCATCAAACTTGTGTGCCCTCTGCACCCAAATACCTTTTTGATGTTGATCTCTTTCCCAGATTCCCTCAGAATTGGCTGGAGAATGGGGATCTTTCAGCGAAATTCACGCTTCTCCTGTGTCTTGTTTCATGTCACAGAGTCTCAGACGTATAAGTTTTCAATGTAGACTCTTTTACCATAAGCCCGGATGTGGTCACCTTTTTTATTATCAGATGTACTAAATCGGGTTTTTCCTCTATCATTTATCCTTATTTTAGGGATTCCCCTAAACTTTGTAAAAAATATATGAACTGATGTCTCATCAATTTTCTGGAACACTAACACTGAGAAAACACATTGGGTAACTCATCTTGATGTAGTTTGCAAGCAAGTTTTTGGTAAGCAGGTGTCCTATCAGTGATCTGAGGAAGCCGCACAGGTGAAATGCGTCATCACGTGACCGTACCACGCTCGCATTCCCGGAAGTATTCCTCATTATTGTAGCAGCTTGGAGACCGCTAGCGCCAGCCGCGAATTTTGAACAGACTGCATACAGAGGGATAAGGACTTCATTGGGACAAAAGAGCTTAATTACTTCTTGTGATTTTTTTACCTTGTTTTCAATAAAGTAAGAATTTCTTCATATCCAGTTGCAGTTCTGGTCTTCAAAGATCTCTCAGTCCTGAGTATAAGGACTAATGCCAGCAAAATTAGAGCAGACTTCCACTGCTCCTTACTGTGAGTTTATTTCTTTTATTTGCATTACCTATTGTAGTGTTACAATATCACACTATATTTTCTCCCCTTTTGTTTTTCATCCATTATGTCTCAATGTATTCCTGGGAGATATTTTTGAAGTGCCTAATTTTATTCTCATAGTAAGTTCCTATTACTTATAATCATATTTTGCACTAAAAATGTAAATGCACTTTATTGCATTTATTACATACAGGTTATTGCACTTTATAAGTACATTGTCACTTGCACTATGTGCACTTTATGTGTACACTATATATTTAAAGTTATAGTGAACCTTTATTATTATAGATGTGTAATTTTGGTGTGTTTTTTTTTTTTTTAGCTATTTCACCTAAAGGTGCAGCTTTTTACCTTTTTAATATTCACACATTGTCACATAAGTTTTATCATTTGTAGAATTTTACTTCTATGTAAGCGCCTATTTTTGGTTATTATGTAGTTATGTGACACATACTCACTGGGTATGACCTCCATTGCAGTGTAGATAGAGAGAAATAACAGAACTATTTCCAAGCTCTTCAGTGTTTACCAGGACTCCTGAACTGACATGAAGCAGCTACAGATGGACATTTTGCAGCTAAGCATAAAAATCGTATTACAAATTAATTCCAACCATTCTCCTGGGTATTACGTTTTTAATAGCCAAACCTTGGAAATGCTTAGCAACACCAGGACTGACCACCATAACAGATGTGATCCCATGCCATAAAATATATGAACTGATATCTCGTCAATTTTCTGGAACACTAACACTGTGAAAACACACTGGGTTTTCTGGATGTAGTTTGCAAGTCACTCGATTTTCTCCAGTCACAGAAGCTGAAGCCTGGTAAGCAGGTGTCCTATCTGTGATATAGGAAATATGTGGAACAAAATGGAGCAAAATGAATGATAGCATGCGTAAGATCCACAGATCGAATTTATTGTCCATTTCAAAACTGGATTATCTTGTACTGTGTAAATGTATAGTTTTATGGTGCATTGCTCTATGTGTAACTTATACACAGGGCCAGCTCATCCATAAATTGCTGTGGAGCCACGGCTCCAGGTGGCACACCGGCAAACTCTAAAACAAGATTTCCCTGCCCAGGTTGGGAACCTCTGTGAAGGTCCATGCTCCTAGGGCCACCCGATGGACATATGCAATGAAGGGTCCAGTCGTGCGCTGCAGCTCTTAAACAGCGCGACCGGGCCCCTTCCTATCTGCAGGGAGAACTGGGAGGAAGTGTCAGCCTCTCACTTCCTCCCAGCTCACACACACTGAGACACCGCACAGGAGGAGGGAGACTCGAGGATGTGGCTGGTCCAGGAGAGCAACTCCCACCATCCACAGCCAGCAGAAGGTAAGAAACTGTGTATCTGTGTATCTGTGTGGTATGTGTGCATAGTGTGTGTATCTGTGTTTAGCATGTATCTGTGTGTGTGCATCTGTAGGTGTGTATCTGTCTGTGTGTATATGTGTGTATATGTGTGTAATGTGTGCATCTATATGTGTGTAGCATAGGCGTGCGCACGGGGTGTGCCGGGTGTGCCTGGGCACACCCTAATCCCCGTGGCACGCCTATGGTTTGAGTCCTGCAGGAACAGCGTTCCTGCACTTTTTTTTCAGCAGGAAAGCTGTTCCTGCAGTCACTCAGCTCCCCTGTCTCACCTCTTGCCCCTGTCATGGGGGGGGGGGGGCAAGAGGTGATGGATCCCCCCCTCTCTCCATCTCAGCCACGGCGAGGGAGCTGTCTGCTCTCTGCTTCCTCCCGCGCCGTTTGCCGATGCCAGCTACAGCAGACAGCCTGTGTGTCGAGAGGGAGCAGAGAGGAGACAGCTCCCTCGCCACGGCTGAGATGCAGACAGGCGCCCGCCCCACTGGACCCCAGGGACAAGTCCACGCCAGCACTCCAGGTAGGAGGCTGGGTGGACATTTTTTTAAATTAAAATATAATAATTTGTATGTGTGTGTATGTCTGTGAATGTGTGTGTGTCTGTGTGTGGGTCTGTGTGTGTGTGTGTGTGAGTGTGTGTCTGTGAATGTGTGAGTGTGTGTCTGTGAGTGTATGTGTGTCTGTGAATGTGTGTGTCTGTGAGTGTATGTGTGTGTCTGTGTGAGTGTGTGTGTCTGTGAGTGTGTGTGTGTGTCTGAATGTGTCTGTGAGTGTGTGTACGCATATATATATATATACATATATATATACATATATACATACACACACACACACACGCAGAGCCGGCGCTATCTGAGTGCCGGCTCTGCTCTAAGCCTCCATGGGCCGGCGGGGAGTCCAAAGGTCTACCTCACCGGCCCACAGCAGCATGAAGGGATGCAACAGAGGACCCAGGGAGCTCAAGACAGAAGCTCCGCCAGGTTCCTCTCGCGATATCTGAGCGTTGCTGCGGCAAAGCTCAGATCTCGCGAGAGTTAACTCTAGCCCTGCAGGCTAGAGTTCATTCTCCACTGGACCACCAGGGATGGCACATGGCAGAAGGATTTACTAATCTGCCCCCACCTCCACAATCCCTCCAAACATACAGCACACACACATACGGCACCTACACACATACAGCTCACACACCCACAGTACACTAACCGCACCCTCACAAACACACACAGCACCTTTAAAAAAACACAACACCCTCACACACAGCACACTAACAGCACCCTCACAAACACACACACACACAAACAGCACCCTCACAAATACACAACACTCACACAAACAGCACCCTCACAGGACAAACACACACACACAAACAGCCTCACACACAAACAGCACAGTCACAAACATACACACACAAACACCCTCACATCACACTAACAGCACCCTCACACACACATCACACTAACAGCACACAGCACCCTCACACAGCACACTAACAGCACACACAGCAG
>OW240912.1:224967057-225077833 GCA_933207985.1 Pelobates cultripes | reverse complement strand
TTTCATTTCGAATGTCCTTATGAGGTGTGTGTGTGTTGTCAATTTGCATTCATATTTTGGAAGTCTTGTGTACTTCTTTCCCTCCCTTGGTTATTGCTTGGGTATTACCCATTGTTGTGCTGCCATGGATATGGCCAGGAAAAAGGAAAATGTATTCCTACTTACCGTAATTTTCTTTTCCTGGTCATAGGCCATGGCAGCACAAAGATCCCGCCCTGGGATATTGCTGGAAACAAGACTGAGGGTGGGAGGGGTAGGAGGGGTTACTTATACCTTCTGTTTTAATTAGGTTCCTGTCTGGTTAGAGATAGGGAGGAGCTACCCATTGTTGTGCTGCCATGGATATGGCCAGGAAATATATATATACACACACACACATATATATATATATATATACACACATATATATATATATATATATATATATATATATATATATATATATATATATTTGTGTTCGGGGCATTCTCATATGATATGGAATACTCTGGTGGAGAGAAATACATTAAAAGGATAAAGTCGGTTGAGGTGTGCCGAAAACCGACGTATGCTGTAGGCCGGTAAATAAAGTGGGCCCACATGGAGGAAAGTATAGCTAATGGGAGTGGAGGGTGGGGCTGTTCGTCTGGACCAACGTAGGTAAGTGAGGGAAGGGGGGAGTCCCCTTTTAAGTAGATCTATTGCCCCTCCCACAAATTCAGGCCCTGCCTTCAAACTTGTGTTCGGGGCATTCTCATATGATATGGAATACTCTGGTGGAGAGTAATACAATAAAAGGATAAAGTCGGTTGAGGTGTGCCGAAAACCGACGTATGCTGTAGGCCGGTAAATAAAGTGGGCAAAAAGATAAAGCAAGATAAACATTTATTCGGTAACATAAATACAAAGAAAATACAAATACATTATTAAGTAGACATATTAATGAAAGCCCTCCTAAGCTCTTGGACTGGGTGCGGGATGTAGGTAGCGTAAGCTGAGGACTTCCATCGACCCAATGTCTTAATGACATGCACGGGAACATTTTGGCTAGAGGCTGTGGAGGCCGCACCAATTCTGAAGGAGTGCCCCGAGTAGCTACTAGGGTTCAGACCAAGCCTGGTGATAAGCATTCGAACGTAAAGCATGAATTTTGACGTGGTGAGAATGGTATCGTGCAGCATTAGTAGAGGCCTTGTGGGCTGTGTTTGTTTCGTGGTTAAAAAAACGTCTAGTGCTTTTACTGGGCACCAATTGTTTCCCGTGGGGTAGTAGTTAATGTGAACTGGTTCCCCCCTCTGACTTGTCTTAGTCTTAGGTAGAGACAGGACGTAGTAGTCTGTGTGTTTTGTGAGATGTGACGTGAGGAGGCACCCTTGGTTGTGCAGTTGGCCACTAATGGTGAATTCTCGTGGTCTAAGAAATCCGTAAAAGGCCAGATACATGGCGGCTTTAATAACCGTGTTTGTATTGGGTTCAAAAGGTGCTTGGTCGAGTAGATTGGACATGGATTTGAACATTCCTATGTCAATAGCCAATCTTTTGGGCGTAGCTGGACCGTCTGCCTTTGCTATACCCTTCAGTAGCGTGCGGATGGGGTATGAGGTTAAGAACCCTTTGTGGTTAGGGAGTGAGTAGTACATGTGGTGTTGTATCCCCGTGAGGTAAAGCTTAATGGTGTTATGTGTGAATTTTAACTTAAGGTGGCGAAAGGATGCAAAAGCCATTAGTGATGATACTTCGAACCAGTTGGTTAGGTGATGGTCAGTCATGAATCGTTTATATAGGTGAAATGCTCTGTTATATGAGTGTTGAGTGCTAGTGGACAAAGCTAATTTTGTGAGAGTGAGGCTGTGATGAAGTAGTTCATCTATTCCATGACAAGGTCTTGGAAGGTTGGCGCTGGGGTTGCCATACGAGCTGCCGAGGGTAGGGACCGCCTGAAATTGAAAGCGAGATAGCTGGTCAGCTGCCGTATTGTATATGCCGGGAACATGGGAGCATACAATGTGGAAGTGATGGGTGGCTGCCAGCCAAGTCAGTTTCCTAATGAAATTCATAATTATCAAGGAGGAAGAGCGGCCTTTGTTGATAATGTGGCATATTGCCATGTTGTCAGAGAAACAGCGTACTGACTGACCTTCCCACAACCTACACCAAGTGACAGCTGCGGCAACTATTGGGTATACCTCAAAAGGGCAGAGTTAGTGTGAAACCCCTCGATGCCCTGTGTTTCTGTTGGCCACGTCCCCCAGAGCCAATTTGTGCCAAAAATGGCCGCATATCCCGCGGATGATGCTGCATCTGTCCAAATGACAGGTGACTGAGAATCCAGCTGTGGAAGGAACATGCTTCTACCATTCCAGTCAGAGAGGAATCTGTACCACATCTGAAGGTCGGCAGTCGCAGGGCCGTTCAAAGATATGCGGGCATAGTCGTTGGTGAAGGTGGGGAACAGGGCGAGGAGCCTGGAAATGAAAGCCCTGCCCTGGGGGATTATGCGCATGGCGAAATTTAGTGAACCCAACAGAGATTGTAGTTCTTTACGGTTGCATGAGCCCCTGTGCATGTAGTGGTTAATGTCGTGTAGGATGTTATCAATCTTAGTTCTAGGGAGGCTGGCCATCATAGCTGCTGAATCGAGCAAAATACCTAGAAAGTTGATGACTGTGTCTGGACCTTCTGTCTTGGTGGGTGATACGGGGACGCCGAGTGCGGTGAATAGTTCGACAGCTTTGTGTAGGCTACACGGGGGGTTGGTGTTGGCTTCGATGAACAGAAAATCGTCCAGATAGTGTATCACATTTTGGCACCTACTGGTATTAAGGAGGAGCCAACACAAAGCCTCAGCGAATGTGTCAAAGATCCTTGGACTACTCTTGGCTCCAAAAGTGAGTTTTGTAAAAAAGTAGTAGGCTTCTTGCCACTTAACTCCGTGTAGGTGCCATAACGAGGGGTGTATAGGTAACAGTTTAAAAGCATTGACTATATCCGTCTTGCTGAGCCAGGCCCCCACCCCCGCTGACCTGATAGCTGCAATAGCGTGGTCAATAGTGGAGTACTGTAAGGAAAATTCTTCTGAAGGAATCAATGAGTTTAGGCTGGGGATGGCTGAAGAGTGGGGAGCGGATAGGTCAATGATGAGCCTTTGTTTGTCTGAATTTTTACTTGCGACCAGTCCGATAGGGTTAGTTCTCCAGCTGGAAAAGGGGGGATTACCAAAAGGACCGATGACAAATCCCTGGTCCACTTCCAGCTGTAGCAAGTTAGTAACTGCGGTAGGGTTATTAGAGGCTGACTGCAAATTGTGACATTCTAACACTCCTGTTGGCATGTAAATGAGCCCCGTGTGAAATCCGTGGGTGAGACCAGTGCATAAAAATTCCACCAGGTGTTTAGAGGGGTGAGTGGACAGCATGTGTTCAAGTACAGGAACGTTCACTGGAGACAAATAAGGTTTCTGGAACATTTTATTTGTGCACATGGATCTCGCATGTGCCCGAAAACAGTGTGAGCATACATGTAATAAGCGGCAAGCGCTGTAACCACAGGAGCCTTCATTGAAGTTATTGCAAATTTGTGATTTGCCTAGGTACACAACCGGACGACCCAATTTGTCTCTGGTCTGTTTCTCAGTTTTAAGGGGGTGCTGTAGGGACGTGCTGGGAGCGTTGTCCGGGCAGAGGGGGCACAAATAAGCTGTGTGAGCGGGTGACGTACATATGGCACAAGCTGGTGTCCTGAGCCCCGCAAAGTGTCTGAGGAACAATTCATTGTCCAGTTGGCTCCAATCCATCTGGATGCCATACTGGGACAATGTGGCTGACACTTTAGATGAAAAAGACTTGTGATAGTCATAAAAAGTGTAACCACCATATTTGTTACCCAGGTCCACCAGTTTATGCATATATAAGTCCAGTTCCTCTCTCCTGTGTGGATGAACTGAGCACAGGATGTCCCTATAGATACCAAAAGACAGGACAAAATCGGGAATGGTCAATTTCTTACTGAGTCTGGGGTCTCTGGCTTTTAAAACAACAGAGATATCCCCGTAGTCGTAAGAGCGGTTTTCCACTACATCCTGGGAGGCAATGAGCAAGGAGACCAAGTTTACGTCCTTGCCCTCCAGGATGTCTTTTTTAAGATTGGCCGGAACCATGTGGGCAGGGTTAATAACGTGTGCCGCTGTCTTGTTAGGTATAGGATTACCCGCTGTTGCTGTGGATATGACCGGGGCTGTACCAGCGAGAGGCACAGGTGGCTCTATGGCGGAGCTGCGTGCCTCCAGCCTTTCCAGTCTGTCGTTGACCTTCCCCATAGAAGAGATTAGGGAGGCAACCATAGCATGGAGAGTCGGGTCTTGGGAGTTACTAGTGCCTTCACCGGCGTCTGTCATAAGGGTGTTTGTTTTAAGCAGTTTAAACAGTTCTGCTTTCCTGGCCGTGGCCGGGAAAGGGATACTGCGTTTGCGCAATTCCGCCGTGATGCGAGGGATAGTCCACGATCTGATGGACGAGGGACTTCCTATGTCGTCCTTACGTGTCGGGGTAAGTGACCTAGCCGGGGTGCTAGGGACTGACATGTCGTCGCCATCGTCTGGGAGCAGGGACATACTGAAAGTAATAACAGGCATAGTTGGAGGCTCGTTGGAATAGCCGGTAGCTAGTTAGTGCCAGATGGCGAAAAACTTAACTCTAGGTTTTGTGGCAGGTGAGGCCCTACTAGTGCCAAGTGGCTAGAGAGGCTCTATCTATGAGTTGGCGCGAGGGGTATGGTAGCCTGCCCAGTGAACCGGGATGTTTGCCTCTCCAAGGGTAAGTAAGGAGGAAGAAAAAAGGGGGGCGGGGGGGTTTGGTAGTGACAGGTGTCGCCCTCTCTGTACAACTGCGAGGCGGCTAACTATGATTTGGCCCGAGGGGCGTAAAGTACCTCGAAGTGGAGGATGGGAGTTGGCCTCGCGGACCTCTATGATTAAGGGGCAGGGAATTAACTAACGTGGCGTTGTAGAAAAAGAGGCGTGTAACCGACATACCTGCAGAAAATTGAGCACTGGTTCTGTAAGAGAATTCAGGTGTCTCTTGAGTAGGGGGGTGGTTAGTTTAGGTGACCCGTCCGAGGTATGCGGATTCCTGGGGGTATGAGAATTAAGATAATGAACCCTTAAGTGGAACATATATAAATATGGCGTAGTAAGAGTCCTGGGGGGGGTTGCCGCGTATTACCATCCACCCCCCCAATGTATATGATGTTAGTTAAGATTTAACGTTACCAATACTTGCAGAACATTCTTACCATATATTAACCAGCAATAAGTAAACATGTATGCATGTATCACATTTTAACCAGCAAGTCATACCTTATATATATATAATAACAAAGAAAAATAAATTGTGTGAGGTTAATACAAACCAGCATCTTATTTAGCAGTATAAGTGTAAAACACAGCTGTATATGTATAACAGTACTTAAAAAAAAATAATTGCTGTTAATTAGACATAGATAACCATTGTAACCAAAATGACCAAAGGTATATGCATAATGAATGGTGGAGGCTGGCTGAACTAAGGGTCAACCAGCAGCAAAGAATGACCCCCTTTAAGCAAGGTACACCCCCCCCCACCCCCTTCCCAAGTGTGTAGTTGGTGGGAAACAGAGTCCCCTAACGTTATAGGGGTCTGGTTGTGGCTTGTGAGTGCCCTACCACATCCCCCTTCCACCCCCCTCCCCTCCCCTCCCTGCGAAAAGATTCCTCCCTGGTGGCCGAAAACAGAGACTCCTAGGTAGTAATGGAGTCTCTGTTCTGTGTGTGGGAGCTCCTCTTACCGCCCGGACCAGTTGGTAGGCGAGGAGGGTAGCCGAGACCTCCGTTCGGGAGCCGGTGGAGCCGCCGGAAGTTGGCGCGTGACGTCAGAAGAGGGCGCCGCGTCTCACCGGAAATGACGATTTCGACCCGGAAGTCGGGAGCGACGGAGGCCTGCGAGACAAGGCTGTTCGTCTGGACCAACGTAGGTAAGTGAGGGAAGGGGGGAGTCCCCTTTTAAGTAGATCTATTGCCCCTCCCACAAATTCAGGCCCTGCCTTCAAACATATAAACAACTAACAGAACAACAAAGGATAGCTAGCATTACAAATCTTACATGACATAATGTTTTATATCATTCTTCTCTGGATATCACACAATATACAATAATGATAGATAGTTATTATCAGAAATGCCCACGGGTCTCTTCTTAATGTTATAATGTTCCAACATATATTTATCACTTAAAGGCATATGTTTGACTTTATACGCACGTAATTATACATTGTTTCTCCTGCTCAGCCAAAAAAGGAATAATTTTGTCATTATGACAGAGTTTGCAATCTGAACAATATGAAATATCCAGTGGGCAATAAACTTTGTAATATCTTATTAAAATCCATGATGTTGCAACAACTGAAGGATCAGTAACCAGCCACACAATTCCCAAGTAACAAACAAAGAAGACAGAATATTAAAGACAATCCATACACACAATTAAAAAGAAAGCTAATTGGCTCAGGGAATGTGCATTAACCTCTTTTGGGTCTGTTGAGCAGGACCGAAGAATTGTGTCCTTCATACTAAGCAGCAAAACACTGCTATAATAAGCTACCTTATTTATTATAAACACAGATTTAATTGCCATTGATGTGGCTAACTTTTTTTTGCACATAGTTTTGGTTCAGTTTTAGACCCATGTTTCTGTACTTTGTCCCATTGTAACCAGATATTATTTTGGCTTATATTTCCTCATGTTTTAGCTAATGCTTTCTGTTTGCTTGTTTTTTTTTTTTTTTTCTTATATATTAGCACCCATGTTATGGTGAAGGGAGGGTATACAGATGTTAGCAGAAGAAAGAGAAAATGAGGATCTAATAATGCTTTAAACAGTTGCATCCACCTACATAAGCACCTGTACGGTTCTATATGAAAGCGTGAGATGTCAGAACTTAAAGTGAATTCTTAATTTTAGGCAATAATATTCTTATTGGAAAAATTCTCTAATTCAGCTTTATTTTCCATTGACTTATTTTTCTTTGAATATAATTCACTTTACATTTCCAATATTTACACTTTAGTGATAAATGTTTAGTGAACACCCTCACACACTAACAGCACCCTCATATACACACACAGCACCCTCACACACACAGCACACTCACACACAAACCACACCCTCACAAACACACAAAACCCACACACAGCACACAAACAGCACCCATACACACACAGCACCCTCACACACACACATCACTCAAACAGAACCCTCACACAAACAGCACCCTCACACAGCACACTAACAAGACCCTAACAAATACACACACTCAAATACCCTTACACACACACAACACACTACCAGCACCCTCACAAACACACACACACAACCACCCTTACCCACATAGCAGACTACCAGCACCCTCACACACACATCACACTAACAGCACCCTCACACCACCCTCACACAGCACACTAACAGCACACACACACACAGTAGTGTGTGTATGTATGTGTGTGTGTATATATATACATATACACGCGCCGTGTGTTTGTGCTTTAGGGTGCACACCCTAATGCAATAGGCTGCGCATGCCTATGTGGCTATAAGGTTAGTTTGGGGGATGGCCGCAGCAGGGCGAAGAAGACAATTAAAGGTGTCAAAAAGAAGCCCGGAATAGCGGGAGCATGAACTAATGAGAGAGGGAAAGTATGACTGTTTGGCTAGGGCAAGGGCTGCGCTGTATGAACACAAACTGAATCTATAATGGAGAAAATCTGACTGGGCGCGAGACTTCCTCTAGGAGCGTTCAGCACAATGGGAGCATCTTTGCAGGTTGTATGTTGATTTAGTATGCTGCAGTTGGGGGCGTGCCCTCCTCGAGGAGTGTAACGGATCGCCTGGCACCCCGACTGGGTACCTCCGTTGAAAGATGCTCCCAGCGCTTCCTGAGGACTCCAAGCACTGCAGCAGACACCACAATCACCGAACCAGAGAAGCGTATACCTTCTCTCAAGCATAAGAATGCTGTAGACAGTTGAATAGGAACCATACGAATAGGTTTACTCTCCTAGCAGTCAAACTGGAACAGCATACAATAAATCCTTCCCCCAATAATGAGACGACACTTCACTTTGAGGGTTAAAACAGGAACTCTCTGTACTGTCACATACAGTCTCTTTTATTCCCAATCCACAAACATAGTACAGCCCACAGGGCGTTACAAAACAACCAATCACATCACAGTTACATCCCACATATTCCCTCCCCTTATCCTGAGAGGAAACTCAATTATACATACAGTTAAAACATACTTTCTACCCAACTTTCATAACTCCAAAACCATACATCACATTCACATAAAATTACATATTCACAATCAATCCATTCAGGGGAACAACATATTCAAAAATGGCACAAATCAGACAAGGGGTTCAAAAGTTAGTAAAAAGTCCTTTGTGGCTAAATGAAGCATGGCTTTCTGGCCCAAACCAGTTTCAGAGTCTTCTATCCTGGAGATAAGTAATTCAATTATCTCCCAGGACAGACACAAGACTCCATTAAGCACATGGTTGCAAAAAGACACAAAACACTTTAAAATACATAAAGTCACATTTACACATAACACACAGACATTTCACATATCCCCAGATAGCTGGGATCTGAGTGCACATTATTAGATGAATGGCACTCAGATCACACAAATAAGCCTTTCTGCAGGGGAAATAAACAGTTTAACCTGCAGGGCCATAGTCCAAAGGGAGCAGGCGAACAACCAGGCTTCTCCAGTTCACAGTGGCGAGGTTGGTTTCGCCACAAGGAGCATGTTTGGAGTAGGGTTGCAGTGTTCAAGGCAGAGGTGAGGGTAGTGTCATATGTGGAGATGGCCAGTGAGGGACAGGAGAGGGAAGGGATGGATAGCAGTTGTGAATCAATATGAGCTGACAACTGCTGGAGGTCAATAGAATTAAGGTTCCTCCTGAGTTGAGGGGGGTTAGGCTGACGTTGTTGGGTGAGGGGGTACTCGAGAGCAAACAATAAGAGGTGGTGATCAGGGAGAGGAAATGGAATGTTGCGGATATTAGATAATGTACATGCATAAGAGAAGATGAGGGTATTGTCAACTACATGGGTGGGAGAATTAGCCCACTGCGATAGCGCGTGGGAGGAAGTAATTGAAAGTAGTTTAGAAGCTGCTGAGGTCAAAGGTGGGTTAGTGGGAATATTGAAGTTCCCGAGAATTAGGGATGGAATATTAGAAGAGAGGAAATAGGGTAGCAAATTAGCAAAGTGGTCAAGGAAGAGGAGAGGGGAACCGGGGGGCGATAAATAATGGTAATGTTAGCAGAGAAGGGTTTGAAAAGGCAAATCAAATAAATTTCGAATGATGGGTAGAGATTTTAAGGACCCTACCCCTACCCTACTTCTAATCATAACCCTATATGTGTAAGTGGTTGTGGTGGTTAGGGGTAGGGCTAGGGGTAGTGTTTGGGTAGGGTTAGGAGTTGGGTTCGGGTTGGTGTTTAGGGTTAGGATAGGGTTAAGGTTAGGGGTAGGATTAGAGTTTGGTGTAGGGTTAGGGGTAGGGTTGGGAGTAGGGTTAGTGGTAGGGTTAGGGTTGGGGGTAGGATTAGAGTTAGGAGTAGGGCTAGGGCTAGGTTTAGGGTTAGGGTTGGAGGTAGGGCTAAGGTAGGGTAAGGGTAGGGGTTAGGGAAATGCTGAAGTCCTGAATTGCCGAAGTCCCGAGTTATGGAAGTGCTGAACCAAATTTTTTCTACGTGCACATTTCTAGTTAGTATGTGATGAGTTTTCAGAGATGGGACTGGGGTTTAGAGAGACATCGCCAGCTGCTAGGAGCAGAAGGATATAAAGGAAGTGTAGGTGGAAATAGGATTTGAAAGTTTTGTAGGAGGGTATGTATATAGAGGATTTGAGAGGAGATAGAGGAGATAGGCTGGAAAGTTATATGTAGAGTGCATGTGATGAATAGGGAGGGGAGGGGAGTAAAGTGGAAGTAATGAAGATGGTGTTTCCAGGGACAGGTGAGCAGAAGGATAGGGATATTTTAGAAATGAGTGAAGTTAGTGTGAAAGTGAAAAAGACACCTATCCACAGAAGCAATCAATCAATCAGATTCCAAACTCTCCACCATGGCCAAGACCAAAGAGCTGTCCAATGATGTCAGGGACAAGATTGTACATCTACACAAGGCTGGAATTGGTTACAAGACCATCACCAAGCAGCTTGGTTAAGTTCTCCTCTGTCTATCAGACAGCCACTAGAGGTATTTCTGGCTTCTGGACATCCTCACACTATGCATTAGGACCTCCAGCATCGCCATAATCCCTATAGGAAAGCATTGAATTTACTTTACTGTGGGGAGGTCTAATGCATGTGGGCAGCCATTGCCGCGCATGCGCATTAGGTCCCCTCTGCCGTCTGACATGGGTGGGGGAGGAAATTGGACAGAGCCTGACCAAGTGCCGAGCGGAGTCACTGAAGGGGTTTTAACCCCTTCAGCAACATCGGTGTCACATATTTATCCGCACATAAAAATGTGGTTAATGGCATTTACTGTCCTGACAGGAAAAGTTGTGCCAAGCAGGAGGGCTTGTGCTGAACAGCAGTTATGCAAATGGAAACCTGGTAATTGCCTAAGGGGTCAAAGGCCGGTTAGCCAATCGGATCCACAGGAGGGGGATATTTAGGTCCAGTTCTCCTCTTGCTCAGTGCACTGCAGGTCCCCTCTCCCCTCCCACCTCCCATCCCCAGTTGCTGAAGGGGTAAAAATGCACTAACTATAATGAAAGTGTAAAACTAGTTTTACTTACCTTCCAGGACCTTGCTGTGGAGGAGTAGCAGGAGTGCTAGCACGCATGTGCAGCACAGGATCCAGCTGATTTCCCTCACCGGAAGTGACAAGGGTAGGGGATTTTCACGAGGTAAAGGAATTTGATAGAACAACGGAACATCAACAGATGACCAAAAACAACTGAGAGCCCGGGAAAGATCTTGTTTGGATACACATTACCCTATTAACATCAAAGGATAGACAGGAAATAGCCCTATTTAAAGGATGTTTGGGGGGAGGGGGAGGTAGGCAGCTTGACACCTAAGGGTGTATTTTGTTTGTATCACTGCATTATTATTTTTGTCCCTGAAGAAGTCCATATAAAGTGGAAGAAACACGTTGGACAAAATATTTTATATATATTTCCATTTTGAAGATTGTTTTTAATATTCATTTGTACGAAATAAAGAATTTTTTATGATGCTTAATATTCCGATTCTCCAGATCTGCACTAGGATTTGCACCAGGAGGGACCTAAAGAAGGTGATAGCCCCCCAGCCTATACCAGGGGAGGTATTTTTCCAGCACACTGTGAGTGCATTTGAAAAGCGAGCAGTTACATTGTATCCAACTGTATCACACTATGTTTTGTTTATGTTTTCCTCCTCAGATGTCTAGCTGATTCCCAAAATATCGTTGTTTGTATGTATTAAAAATCAGCAAATCAACATTTCTGACTACTTTACTTGAAGTTTACTTTGAATTCTCACTTTAAATTAAAATGAGGCATTCACTATATTTTACTTTAAGTATATAGATGTAAAAATAAAGTATTTGGAGATTTGTACAGTTTATTTAAAGATGTTTCCAGTTCAGCTGTTTTGACCTTAAATTTGTAATTCGTTTTGAATTCTCACTTTAGTAAATAACCCTGAAAGTCCCTAGTAGTGCTGTCTTATAATGACTCTGGCTTTAATAGAATTGCCACCGAAATGTTTTCACCCAGTCTCAAATATCTTTACTGACACCAATTACCATTGCCCTATGTGGGTATTCTATATGTCTGTCTGTCCGTCCGTCCATTATCATTATTTGTAAAGCTCCAACAAATTCCGCAGTGCTTTACAATGGGTGGATCAACAGACAAGTATTTGTAACCACACACGTTGGATGCACAGGAACAGAGGGGTTGAGGGCCCTGCTCAACATGCTTACATGCTAGAGGATGTGGGGTATAGTGACACACAAGGTAAGTAAATTAGAAAAGTAAGTTGCTACAATAGTTTTATCTAAGGGGTTAGAGTTTTATTTTGTGTTTGTGTCAGCTGCAGGAGAGGAAGCAAGGTACAGTAGGGAAAGCTATTAACAGTTTAATTTATATGCATTTCTGAAGAAGTGAGTTTTCAATGATTTCTTGAAGGAATAGAGACTGAGTGAGAGTCTAATGGAGCATGGAAGGGAATTCCACAGGAATGGTACAGCATTAGAGAAATCTTGAAGGTGAGCATCAGAGGAGAGAGTACAAGGAGAGAGGCTCGATGCAGGTCTTCAGTAGAGTGTAGGATCCTTGTCAGCAGGTAGCACGGTCCTCTAGGGCAAAAACATGCACAGTCCTTGTAGTTGCATATACTCCAGGCACTTTATTTGCAAATCCACACAGGATACAGCAGTAAATTAAAACATAAATGTAACACAAAACCCTATAAACAAAAACCTAGCTCGGTCTGAGCACTAACTCACTTTGAACGTCCCTCTCTATCAGGGTTAAACTAACAAAACATATGGCACCAACCTTATTAGTTAGCAACACTCTGCTGGCTAGCCTGTTGCGTTCCTTTCCTGCACTCCCAGTGCTCCAAGCCAGCCTTGCCCTGACTGCTTCCTTTCTGCACTCCCAGTGCTCCAAGCCAGCCTTGCCCTGACTGCTTTCCTTTCTGCACTCCCAGTGCTCCAGTGCTCCAAGCCAGCCTTGCCCTGACTGCTTCCTTTCTGCACTCCAAGTGCCTAGTCTCCTTGACTCTATCTGGAGAGAACAGCCTCTCTCCTACCTGCTTCCTGGGAGGAAGCCAGCAATCCCTCTCCTTTTCCTGCCTAGCCGGGAGGGGTTTATTCCCACTGCAACAGATCATTAACTGCACCTGAGCAGTGGGTTGGAGACGGTCCAAAAAACCCTGGCCTGGATCTATGTCTCCCCAGAAAACCACTAAACTGTGGAGTGGAGCATTGGCCCACCCTTCTCTCCAAATGCTCCACCCCAGGGGCCCATAACTAAACAGTGTTTTGTGTTGTGTAACACACAAACTACACGTACTGCCCCTGGGGTTAAAAGGCCTATCTGCCTTCACTTTATCACATATCCTCCTCCCCAGCTCAGACCCATCGGGTCGAGCGGCCTTAGAACACAAACCGTGAACATTTATAACACCTAGGGCTCTATCAGCCCTGACTAGCTTCTCAGTTACAGGAAGTGGCCTATTGTAGATGGCTGCTACCTTGCTCCCTTGTAGTTTAAGGAAACCCCACCCAAGTGGATAACCAAATAGTTAGCTGCCTCAAATCCTAGATAACACTTAGTGTTAGCGGTCAGACCGGCAGCCCTTACATTATTCACAACTAACCGGACCTTCATCAGGTGTGCTACCCAGTCCACCCTGTTAAACACCACATCAAGGTAGGCAGCTGCATACTCTGGCTGGAACAGAACACTTTTCATCAGAGTAACCTCACTCCCTGAATCTGTCAGTGCTTGTGCACTCTTCCCTACCACCATCACAACTTTTAGCTGTGCTGTAACACCACCACCAGTCACCATACACATCTTTAAGCAAGTCAATACAATCCTATACAGAGCCCTTATTACTATGTCACATTGTATTGTCTCTTCACTCTCAGGACAGCTATATGTAATATGTCCATGCATGCGGCAGTTGAAGCATCTGAGTTTTTTCTCAGTCTGGTCTCGTATGGAGCGCTGTTCTTGTGCTGGAGGCCCAGACTCCCGGCGTAGCTCATCTTTCCTTTGCCTGGTTTCCTCCCCAGGGGTATTCTCTGCTTGCTCAGCCTTGAGTGGCCACCACTCAATGTCAGCAATGCTTTCCTCTGGGCTGTCTGGCGGTCTCCCTGTTCCCTTGGGGGTGTCCAGAGACGCAGTCATGGCCTCTCGCTGGATCATGACAGCCCCGGTATCAAACAGCCGGTCAGGCAGTCCGAGTCCCGCCTTTAATTCCACGACTGTGTTCCCAGAATCTGGCAGCTGTTCCAGGTAGTCAGTGCGCCCAGGCCTTGTAGCAGTAGTCTTTGCCAGCAGTTCCAGTTCTACGGCTCCCGAACAATCATTCAAAGTCTTTGTAGCTATACCAGGTGTCTCTGAAATATTTAATTCTGCTATGCCAATGTCACCTACTTTGTGACGTTCGCCTTGGTCTGGCTTAGCTGTGGAAGTGCCCATCTTATCATCACAGCTTGGTTCTGTAACTGTTGCTCTCTCTTGGCTTAGATCAGAAGCGGCTACTTTGCCTTTCTTGTTTTGACTTTGTTTTTCTCTGCCAAACTGTCCAACAGCTGGTTGCCATTTTTGGGTAGCCTCTGCTACTAAACAGTGCACAGCGTTTTTTAGCTCAACTGGGGTGCTTTGCTTCTCTCTATTGAGCTCAGCTCCTTCGCTGTTGTCTTCTCTGACTCCCCAAGTCAGTCTGCTTTTCATGCCTTTGACTTGTTCACTTGGGTGTACATCAGGGGCTTCTGCCTCACTTTTTATTACACAAACCGGCTTGACACTGCTGGCCTCAGCCACAGTCTTTTTTTCTCCTTTTGTTGCCTCGGGAAGATTTATCAGCACCTTTCTGTTTTCTAATGTCTTTCCAGCATTCTCTTGAAACATGTAAGATTCAGCTTCTGAGCGTGAAAATATTTTTGTTTCTGACTCTTTTTCCAAGACCTCTTCATCTGTGGTGGCAAGTTTGAGGCTTTCATGTGAAGCTGCAATGTTTTGATTTTCAATAAAACACTTGTCAACTTCAGTAATCAGTTTGTCTCGCTCTCCCTTCTGACTCTTCTGCTCTTTCTTACTCTGGCGCATGACATCAGTGTCACCATCACTGCCTCTTGGCAATTCCGCTTTTTCCTTTAGCTTTGCTGGACTCTTTACCAACTTTTCTTCTTTTTGTTCCTTGGAGGATCCAGCTGGCTTTTCACCCTCTTCCATTTTATCACTTCTTTCAGGCTCAATTTCATCCTTCTTGCCTTTTAATTCCTGTTCTTTCTCTCCTGCGTGTTTCTCAACATCACGCTTTGCTGCCTACATGCTTTTCAGCTTGCTGAAGACTTCTTCTACTGCCTCTGTCATCTCATGCAGGATGTCAGTAGCTTGGTTACAGGGTCCCTTGTCCTCACGCTCCCTGCAGGGGGCAATCTGCAAAACCTCAGTAAGGGCAGCTCTATGCTCCTGCTGAGCATCCCTCAGGTTCTTAACCTGTGCAGCCAGGAAACTGTTTGTGCCTTGTTGTTTAGCGGTTGCCTGTACCACAGCCTTCAGCAGGTCCTCCATTGTAGCACCAAGCAGGTAACTGTCTTAAAGGTACAGTGCTACTTGTTTGCTTAACAGGTCTGCAAAAATAAAAGTCCTCAAGCAGACTACCGAATGACTGGCACACCCACAGACCCTCAATGTGCTACTATGCCCGCATTCTCCACCATATTGTGATCCTTGTCAGCAGGTAGCACGGTCCTCTAGGGCAAAAACATGCACAGTCCTTGTAGTTGCATATACTCCAGGCACTTTATTTGCAAATCCACACAGGATACAGCAGTAAATTAAAACATAAATGTAGCATAAAACCCTATAAACAAAAACCTAGCTCGGTCTGAGCACTAACTCACTTTGAACGTCCCTCTCTATCAGGGTTAAACTAACAAAACATATGGCACCAACCTTATTAGTTAGCAACACTCTGCTGGCTAGCCTGTTGCGTTCCTTTCCTGCACTCCCAGTGCTCCAAGCCAGCCTTGCCCTGACTGCTTTCCTTTCTGCACTCCCAGTGCTCCAAGCCAGCCTTGCCCTGACTGCTTTCCTTTCCGCACTCCCAGTGCTCCAAGCCAGCCTTGCCCTGACTGCTTCCTTTCTGCACTCCAAGTGCCTAGTCTCCTTGACTCTATCTGGAGAGAACAGCCTCTCTCTCCTACCTGCTTCCTGGGAGGAAGCCAGCAATCCCTCTCCTTTTCCTGCCTAGCCGGGAGGGGTTTATTCCCACTGCAACAGATCATTAACTGCACCTGAGCAGTGGGTTGGAGACGGTCCAAAAAACCCTGGCCTGGATCTATGTCTCCCCAGAAAACCACTAAACTGTGGAGTGGAGCATTGGCCCACCCTTCTCTCCAAATGCTCCACCCCAGGGGCCCATAACTAAACAGTGTTTTGTGTTGTGCAACACACAAACTACACGTACTTCCCCTGGGGTTAAAAGGCCTATCTGCCTTCACTTTATCACAGGGCCTAGACGGGACATAATTGTTCATTAGAAAGGTTAGGTACAATCAGTGCTATGAAGAGATTTATAAGCAAGTATTAGCAATTTTAAGTTGAGCCCTATATCTTATGGGAAGCCAATGTAGGAACTGACTGGGGGGCATGGGAGGTGCAGGCAGACAGGAAGACATTAATTATGAACTGTAGTGGGGAACATGTAAGACCACCGAGAGCAGATTGCAGGAGTCAAGGCGAGAGAGGATTGCGGCACAGACCAGCACCTAAGCCGTGTCTGGTGTTAAATAGGGGTGGATGCGCACTATGTTTTTGAGATGGAAGCGGCAGGATTTAGTGGCCAACTGGACATGAGATGAGAGACTGGGAGAGGACAGATAGATTTGCATGTCATCCGCATAGAAATGACATTGGAAGTAAAAGGAACGGATGACTAACACTAACAGAGAGGGGTTGTGGAGAAGAGGTAAAGCCAGAGAGTTCGAAAAGATAGGAGGAGTATGACAAGAGAGCAGTATCTCATAGACCAAGATTACATAGGATGAGAAGAAGTTGATGATGATCAACAGTGTCGAAAGCAGCAGAAAGGACAGGGAGAACTAGGATAGAGTAGTGACCACTAGATTTTGCAGCAATCAGATCATTGAAAATTTTTGTCAGAGCCATTTCAACAGAGTGACAAGTGCAGAATTCAGACTGAAGTGGGTCAAACTGAGAGTCGGAATTGAGGAAGTTGATCAACCTGCGTACACAACTGTTTTAAGGATCTTGGAGGCAGTGGCGTCTATAGGATTCATTTTTAGGGGGGGCACATGGTGGGCAAGGGACAAAAGTAGGGGGGCACATTTAACCCTGCCCTCGCCACAGTTTGACCCCGCCCCTGCCGCATGTTAAGCCCCGCCCCGACACAATGTGTTTTTGTTTTTTTAAATAATCCCTGGTGGAGGATCCATTATTTTCCACCAAGGATTATTAAAAAAACAAACACATTTCCCTTGATTCAGTGCCATAGTTGCCAACATTTGGAAAAAAAAATTCAAGGACATTTTGCAGCACAGCTATCAATTACTGTCTGTGTATAATATCCCTGGACAGTCAGTGCTCTCTGTATAATACAGGGTTGTGTGTATTATAAATTGGGACAGTCAGTGTTCCCTGTATAGTGCTGCTCTCTGTATAATACAGGTCTGTTTGTATATAATATCCCAAGACAGAGAGCAGCACTATAGAGGGAGCACTGACTGTCCCAGGATATTATACAGACACAGACCTGTATTATACAAAGAGCAGCACTATACAGGAAGCACTGACTATCCCCGGGATATTATACACACACAGATCTGTATTATACAGGTAACAGCACTATAGTATTATACAGATAGCTGAGCATATACCCCATGTCCCAATCTCTAGACTACTAGTACCTGTCAACAGCAGCTCCCAGACGCGTGTAACAGGGCTGAAGTGTGCGGCAGCTCACACAGATGATTCAGCGGTAAAGCACCCTCGATGACAGAGACAAACTGGGAATCCAAAGCAGCCCTGAAAACAAAATGTATGCCATTCCTACAAGTCAATATATATATATATATATATATAGGAAAACCAAGGGGCTGGCTGCACTCACCTGAACATATATATATCTACATATTGTACAGTAAGCACACAAGCTCACTGACATGCGCAAATAGGCTTACTGACAGACAAAACTCTCTGACTCACACACAACCTTACTACAGACAAACTCACTTGTATAAACACAAGGCTCACTACAAAGAAGTTCAGGGACACACACAAGCTCACTAAAGACAAGCTCACTGACACACACATGCTCACTAAATAGAAGCTCACTGACATACACAAGCCGTACCATTTTAACAGTGTTAAGACCCCCGGGTAAAGCAGTGCACTGGTGCACTTCCTCCACAACAACTCACAGGAATACAATTTTAATCATTGACAGACTGCTGAGTACATCCACACAGTACACTGAATACGAACACCGAGAGACTGCTGAATACACACACACACAGATTTCTGAATGCACACAGACTCCTGAATGCACACAGGCTGATTTATACACGTACACACAGACTGCTGAGTCCATAAACAAACACTGCTTAGTCCATACACACACACAGACATACCGACTGCTGAGTCCATACATACACACACACACACACAGACACACACAGTCTGATGAGTCCATATACACACACAGATACACACACAGACTGCTGAACCCATATACACACACAGACACACACACATACTGCTGAGTCCATACACACACGCAGACTGCTGAATCCATACACACACAGATACAAAGACTGCTGTGCCTATACACCCATACAGACTGCTGAGTCCCTACACACACACAGACTGCTGAGTCCATACACACACACAGATTACACACACACACACACAGACTGCTGAGTCCATAAACATACACATACTGCTGAGTCCCTACACACACACAGACACACAGACTGCTGAGTCCACACACACACACACACTCACACACACACACACAGATAAACAGACTGCTGAGTCCATATACACACACACAGAGACACAGACTGCTGAGTCCATACACACACACACACACACTGCTGAGTCCATATATACACACACACATACACACACACTGCTGAGTCCATATACACACAGTCACACAGACTGCTGAGTCCATACACACACACACAGACAGACACACAAACTGCTGAATCCATACACACATACACAGACTGCTGAATCCATACATACACACACAGACTGCTGAGTCCATACACACACAAACTTCATCACTAGCAGACAGACACAGACACACACACAATCATATTAAGCCTACCTGTCACTGGAGGCTGTTGATGGGGTTCAGACAGCCATCTTCTGGCCTTTCCAGTAGCAGCAAGGTCTGCTACTTAACGGTGGGGGCAGGACTTATGTACGGGAGGCGGGGCTTTGTTTAGCGCGGGGCCTGTGCCGGGGAGCCTGTCAGTGCTCCCTCCGGCCCCAGACAACACCCAGCACCGTTCCAGCTGAGCTCCTCTGTCCTGCATTCCCTCGGGCTGTAACAGACTGGGAATATAATGTAAGAACATGGGCATTTGGGGGGCACAAGGGGGGGCACAGCATGATGTAGGGGGGCCATGCCCCCCACTGCCCCCCTCCTGGCAACGCCACTGCTTGGAGGCAAATCTTGGAGGTGCTAGTGCTAATGAGATATCTCTCATATCTAATTAGAAGATCTGTAAGAATGAAATTTAATTTAACTTTTCATAAGCATGAAGGATAGCTTGTTTCCTCAGTATTGTAATCAAACGTATAATATATATAAATTGATTTTCTCACCCCTCATGGGTGGTATGATTATTAATATATATATATATATATATATATATATATACCTAGTCAGTCATTTTACCTGCAGTCCTTGGTATTGTCTAGAGACCCATACAAAATACCTATGTGTCTGCTTTAAGCAATAAATCCAAAAAAATACTCTCATATTTCCCTTTGTGAATATTTCTCTACTTAACATGCATTAACACTTAGCAACAAAGAGACGTGACCTCAGTTACTGCAAGTTCTGTCACAATTCTTAAGGCTATTTCCTGCTCCACTCTTCTGCCAATGATGTGTAAAAATGTGTAAAATAAATTAATGTCAACGCTGTTGCTCTGTTACATATCATTTGAAAAATAATTGGTTGTTGCATCATTTCATATACTGACTCAGGTTCTTATTTCGAAATGGATTTTATAACCCTTTTTTCTTTAAATTTGACTGACTAAAAGTATCTATGACCATGTAAAAATGGTTAGAGATAGATAAACAGATAGATTATTGTTAGCCCTTTTGAGATCCTTTGTTTTACTCTACATGATACCAAACCATGTTGGGCTTGTTTCCAATGTGAGTGTTGAATATCTGTAGTAAGATGTTATCACTATTTACAAGATATTTACGAGCAAATAATATCAACAGTATCCTAACTTCTAAGCCTTTTTTTTCTCAGCCTATGATCCCATTTCAACACCCCATTAACCCTTGTTAACCCCTTAAGGACTGAGCCAAATATACACATTTTGATCAAAATAAAACGTAAACAAAGCTTGGAATTTGAATATATGTCTGTTCAACCGTAATGCAACCCTTTCATATTAAGTGCACCCACACATATTATATATCATTTTATCAAGAAGAAACAGGGCTTTCATTTGATATCAAATATTTAGCTATGAAATATAATTTAATAGGAATAAAATGTAAAACAATGTGAGAAATTAAGAAATGTTATTTTTTTAGTTCTGCATGACATTTTAACTGTGAATGTCATAATACTGTTAGTTTTTACTGCAATAAAATACACATAGCACTCCCAGGACTCCAAAGGTATTAAAAGTAAAACTTAACTTTTATTTACTTCAATTAAGAGATCAATGTTTCAGTTTGTCACCCAAACTTTCATCAGGATAAAATCACATCTTAAAAGACAATGATATATACCCACCACCAATATACACTTACCCAATAAGTGAAGGGCTACTGTCTGAGAAAAACGTGGTCGGAGTCAGAATAGATGATTGATTGAAACCGATTACGTCATCACGTTACGTTCGGCGTCATAGCGTCATCACGTTTCGTACTGCGTCATGACGTCATCTCCATGGAAACTGGACGCAAAGTCCGTTCTGTGTATCTAAACACCAGGCAAGCTATGTTTCCTATGGCAACAACCTGTGCAGAGAAGGGAATGATCCCTGCTGCACATGTAGAATCCAGAGAGTACCCATTTTAAAAAGTAATAATAACTAAAGCTGGATGGGCTAGATAGGCAGGGACAAGAAGGAAAGAATATAGTTAAATAGATCCATTAATCCACGCAGAGGTAGGTCTGTTTTGCCTCTATAGGCTAGTCCACATGGTCACAATAACTTGTGGACAACACAGTCTGAGGTACAAGTTAGACGATGTTTAATCTTATATTGTTTCCCCGAGTGTGGATGAGCAAAAACTTTCCCTGGTACCATATGTCCGCAGGTGACACAGCCAAAACAGCGGTAGCATCCGAGGTTTGTGATTGGCCTGTTAGGTTGATAACAATGGACAGGGTCGGTATGTACTAACAAGTCTCTTAGGTTCTTATTTCTTTTAAAGCACATCATAGGTGGATTCATCATCACTAGCGGTAATGACATATTATTGGCAAGAACTCTCCATTTGTTATTAATAATTTTCTTAAACTCAGGTGATGCTGTCATGTACATGGTTGTAAATACCGTCCGTGGTGTTAGCACCTTAGTGCTGTCACCCACTCCATCATCTTGGCATTTCTGCAATGCCTTCCGAAGTGTGTTCTTCTTGTAGCCTCTACATACAAATTTGTCCCACACAGAGGCAATCTGAGTTTGTGCGTTATCAGGATTGTAAGTATTCCTGAATACACGTAAAAACTGTGAATAAGGCATCGACTCTCCCAGAGCCCTGGGATGGAAGTTGGTTGTGTGTAGTAACGTGTTTCAATCTGTGGACTTGTAAAACAGAGTATGTGCTAGTGAGGAACCCTCTCAGTAGACACGTACATCTAAGAAATAAACTTGTTGTGGGCTCATTGTAGCCGTGAGTTCGATGTTATCAGTGGCTCTGTTGATAGATTGAACCATGAGGTCCACATCAGTGGTCATGCCTTTTACCACCATAAAGATGTCATCAATGTACCTTGTATATGACAGAATGTTATCACTGTATGGTTCCAAGATATAGGTGTTCTCAAATTGATACTTATATCCATTAGCATACATGGGTGCCATGGCTGCACCCATAGACGTGCCTGCAATCTGACGGTACAATCGTGTTTCAAACCTGAAATAATAGACAATACGATGTCTAGAAGTTCCAACGTATATTCCACTGGTAATGTGGTGCATTAGACAACATTATTCGCATGGCCTGTATACCCTCCTGGTGCGAAATTATGGTATTTAAGCTTTTGACGTTGCGAGTCACTAGCATCACTGAATCAGAGGGTAGCGTGAGTGAGGACAACATCCTAATGAATGCTGGAGTATCTTTGATACAGGTTTCCCACTTTTCAATGGTGTCTTTGAATTGATGATCCAGCCATTTTGCCACTGGTTATAAAAGCCACCTATCGCGGACACTATTGGCCGACTAGGAGGTTGTTCGCTGTTTTTATGAACCTTCGGGAATGTATATATATAACGGGAATCTTGGGTGACTTTTGTAGAAGATATTTGCTCAGTTCCATGGTGATGTATCCACTCTCCAAACCCCTCTGTAATGTGTTCATAATGCGTTGTTTAATTAATTCAGTGGGATCTTCTAGAAGTGGTAAGTATGTTCTTGAATCCGATAGTTGATGTTCAATCTCTGAACGGTAATCGGTATAGTTCTGTAACACTATACCGTCTCCTTTGTACACTGGTCTAATTATGATGTTGCTATCCATTGATAAAGATTTAATGATCTCTCTCTCTCTCTTCTGGAGTAGTTGGAGTGAAAACAGTGTGGACCTTTGATAAAATCTGTGGTTTCTTTTTGTGCAGAACAAAGGAATGACTTGATGGCTGGTTGGTTATGTATTGGATCAAAGGTGCTTGGTTTCTTAAATTTGGACACTTCAGCTAAAGAGTCCCTGGTTTGATCTTTGAAGAAATCTCTTAGCCGCAAAGATCGCCCGAATTTATATAATTCGACTTCCCATTTAAGTGGATCAGGGAGTGAGGTGGGTACAAAGGAAAGGTCTTTAGATAGCAGCTTGATTTCATCAGGTAGGAGAGTTCTCAAAGATAAGTTGAATATTGGTATCATCTCCTCATCCGTGACGGCCTGTCTCTTATCTCAAAAGACATGTGTCGTGTAGGTAGCTCCTGACTCAGAATTGGATTCACCAGAGGTTTTGTCTATAGTATATTGCCTTGGATTCCAAATAGGTCTTCGGCATCTTGCGAATCTGGAAATGTCATTTTTCCACTCAGCCACTTAGAAACTCGATGTTCCTTATAGTCAGCTGTAACTATCTCCTGTTTTTCCATTTTAAATCTGACCAAGTCAGTTATATATATATATATATATATATATATATTAATATCAAAATACAATTAGAATGAAATTATACATATATATATATATATTTACATATTATTTGTTTTTTTCTCAATTAATATAAAAAACACATACATCATACAAGTAATAAAAAAAAGTTACATTAACAATATTAACCCAACGCAGTTGGGAAAAGATTACCAAAACTGAATATTACTTGTTACATTAACGATGTTTCCCAAAAAACTAACATTAGGTAAATGGACATAACAGTGCAAGCATACAAGTCTAAATCTTGGGTTTCCAGTACAAATCATTACTTTTTAGTTGGTTACTGCTAATATTTCCAGCCATTTATTATAATATTCTTGTTTAATTAAAGAATATAGGGAAGATTCGTGCAGATCTCTTTCCATGCGTAATTGATTAGATAATTAAATGCCTTCTGTGGAAGGGCAAATTTGATTTCCATCGTCTGGCTATTATGATTTTAGTTTCTAAAAAACAATGTATAACAAGGCATTTTAATGAAATGTAAGATTTAGTCCAGTTTAAATGTAGTAGGGCAATCATAGGTTCTTTTTTTTAAATTTATTTTGAATCGAGATTTAAGTAAATCATAAGCCCACGGCCATAAGGGTTTTACCAGTTTACAGTACCACTATATGTGTAGAAAGGATCCATCCAAAGATCCACATCACCAACAATGTGGATTCTGATCTGGATACATTTTAGAAAGCTTGTATGGTGTCAGATACCATTTATACATTATCTTATATTGACATTCTATTAGGTTCAAACAGTGAATGTGTTTTCGTATATTCTTAAAGGTGCAACACCATTTGTTATCGGTTATATCTATATCTAAATCTTTTTTCCACTTAGCAATGATATGTAATGGTTTTTGATCATAATGAGGTATTCAATTGGCTGCTTTGGAAGTTATTTTTCTTACTCTAGTATAATTAAAAATTGATCGAATTAAAGAATCAAATTTAGATGTATTTTTTTTAATAGAGCTTTAGTTAAGAAATTCTTGATTCTCAAATATTAGAAAAGTTGTTTATTTGATAAATGTAGTTTGATTTTAATGTCGACAAAAGGTAACAATTGATCTTTTTGCCAAACATCTTTAATACTCTATTGGTGTTTAGACCAATTATTTAAAGATATATCTTGCATATTATCTTCCAAGACAGCCAGATGACATGTATGGATTACTTTATGGGAAATTTTTTATCGTTTCTTCAATGTGTCCCAAGCTCGGATGGTCTGTGATGGTCTGTCATTTCAGGCACTCGCAAAGACCTTGCGAACACATGGCCCAGGAGGCCCGGATCAGATGCTATCACCGGCGTGGGATCGCCAGCAAGCAGGTAAGTGGGAAGGATGTTGTGGGCATACTATGCCGACCGTCGGCGTTTAGAGCCGTGTCCCCTAGGACGGCATAGCATGCCCGCCATCCTTAAGGGGTTAATCTGCCATTTCTTTGTTTTTGTATACTGCCTATACACTTTGTGTGCTTGTGTGTGTAGATAGGGTGGGATATGGCTTTAGTAATTTATGATATGAATATAATTTAATATGAAAAAAAATCTAAAGAAAAGTGTGCAAAATTAAGAAATTTTCTAACTTCTGCATGGCATTTTAACTGTGAATGTCATAACACTGTTAGTGTTTACTGCAAAAACATACACATATTTGTGTTCAGCGATGTCTCGTAATAATAACAGTAGTTTTTATGGTGTTTTGGAAAGTTATTACACATTGAAATATGCCAGATTGGTTATGTTGTCTTTGAGACCGTATTGCAGCCAAGCAATGAAAATTAACCCCATCGTGGATTACAATTTGAAAAGTAGACAACCCATGGTATTCAAAATTGGATATGTCCAGTCTTTTTTAGTAGCTACTTAGTCACAAACACTGAACAAAGTTAGCATTCATATGTTTTTTTGAATTGTACACAAAAAACTGCACTTTCACTGTTGATATTTTGTCATGATACATTTTATTGTTTTAAAGTACATGTATTTGTGTTAAGTAACGTTTCCCAAGTAAAACAGTGCCCCAAATGTACAGATGTTATAGTTTTGGCGTAAATTACAGGGTCAATATAGTGCTGGCTCATTTCAGTTTGCCAGATTGGTTTGTTTGGTCTATGTTGCCTTTGAGACCATTTGGCAGCCCAGAAATGACAATTACCCCCACCATGGCATACCATTTGCAAAGTTAGACAGCCCCAGGAATTCAAAATAGGGTATATCCAGTATATTTTAGTAGCCAGTTAGTCAAAAAAACCTGGTCACAGTAGGCACTTATATTTTATTTGTGCATTTTTCACATGAAAATTGCACTTTGACTGATGATATAATCATACGTTTTATAATCGTATAATCATATACGTTTTACTGTAATAAAACACTTATAGTTGTGTTCAAACAAGTCTTCCGAGTACAGCAGTACAGGTTTTACGGTGTTTTTTGAAAGTTACAGGGTGATATATAGGGCTTGAAAATGTAATTCTCTATACTTTCTATCTGGGCTGTCAAGCAGGTCCCTCATATTGTAATTAATAAAATCACATAATTATGGAAAAATAATAGATAATACAACAATAATAAATATAGAAATTATATATCTAATAATAGATAATATAATAATAATAAACATAGAATAAATGTGTTAATTTGTTATCACTAAACAAGACCTTTGAGTGCCCACTTTTCTTTGCTGAACTATTTGGCTATATATATCAATAAATAAATAAAATATATATATCCAAATCGTTTAGCACACATATGCAAAAGAGTTATTGCTGGTGCTTAAGCTGGAATACATGAACTGGCTAGGGGTTTGTTTAGTGTCACTGACTGCATGTTAGAAATATGGCTAAGTCAAAAGAATGGTCCTCATAGTTAAGTGAAGAGGTCATCACCCTTCACAAACAAGAAGCAGGATACTAAAAGATAGGCACTGAATGTTTCTAGAGACACCATTAGAAGCATAGTTTGCAAGTTCAACGTAGAAGCAACAGTGATCAAACTACGGCAGAAAGGCTAGCAATGGTTGCAACCAGACTTCTGGGAAGGCAGGCTGTGAAAAACCCTCTGGTAACTGCAAAAGACCTGCAGTAAGACTTGGTGGCAACAGGTACTGAGGTTTCAGGGAGTAAGGTATGTACTAAATACAGAAGGTTTTCATGCCAAAACTCCACTACTGACCCAAAAGCATATGAAAACGTGGCTCCAAAATGCTCAAAATCATATAAATAAGCCACAGACGTTTTGGGATTCTGTTCTGTGGAGCGATGAAACAAAAACGTTTTTAGCCAATAGATCTACAGCATGTCTGGAGGAAGAAGAATGAAGCCTATGCTGAAAGAACACTCAGCCAACATTTTAGAAGGGTGGTGGCTTGGTGATTCTCTGGAGCTGCTTTGCTGATGGATTTAACAAAGTATCAGGAATTCCTAGGAAAAATGTCATGCCGTCTGTGAGGAAGCTGAAGCTTTGGCGTAATTGGACCTTCCAACAGGACAAATGATCCCTAACTCAAATCCACCAAGGCTTAGTTGCCAAAGAAGTCCTAGAAAATTCTATATAGGCCAGCGCAGTCACCTGACTAAATATATATATATAATTTTTTTTCATATTATTATCAGGTTTAATTTGAGGGTATTCACGTCGAAATTGGAGGAAGGGTTTAGGAATTACAGCTCTTTAATATGTAGCCACCTCTTTTTCACTGGACTAAAAGTAATTGGACATTTGACTCAAAAGTAATTTCATGGACAGGTGTGGGCTATTCCTTCATTATGTCTTCATCAATTAAGCAGGTAGAAGGCTTGTAGTTGATTCCAGGTGTGGCATTCACATTTGGAAGCAGTTGCTGTGAACCTATAACATGTGGTCAAAGTAGTTCTCAATGCAAGTGAAGATCGTGCCATCCTTAGGCTGCAAAAAAATAAATAAATAATACATCAAAGACATATCAGGAACATTAGGAGTGGCCAAATCAACAGTTTGGTACATTCTGGGGGAAAAGAACGCAATAGTCAGCTCTGCAACATAAAAAGGCCTGAAAATCCACATAAAACAGTGATGGATAATTGTAGGATCCTTTCCATGGTAAAGAAAACTCCCTTTACAACACCCAGCCAAGTGAAGGACACACTCCAGGAGGTTCTGTAAGTGCATGATGTTTGTCCTCAAAATTACAAAGAATAAAAAAAATAAACATCACTCCAGGGTGTCTTGAAAGTAAAATAAAACTTGACTTTTATTTAGCTTTAAATAAAGACAGTCAATGTTTCTCTTTCTATACAAGGTTGCCTTTTTTATTTAAATCTAAATAAAAGTTGCTTGCTGTAATTTTGTTCGTATGTGTGTGTGTGTCACATGAAAGGATGGGTAAAACAATGTTTATGTAATCACAAAATATTAAGAGATTTCAAATACATTTAATACACATTTACATTATGGTATTGAAGTAGTCTTTAAATTCTGACCAGATGAGGCTCTAACTAGGCTAATGAGGGCTTAGATAAATACAAAAGAGCACACAGAATATATGGAAGGTATTTAAACAAAATCTTCTAGTACATTTCTCAACACATCCATTGGAAAACAAATATAAAAGAAGCAAATTAAAACCAATCTGTCTAGTTAAAGGGTCAATCAAGTACTGTAATAAACAATAAGAAAAGGGTATTCAAAATATTTAATTTTGTTCAGTCTCCTGACCAATTCGTAGCTAGAGACTATCTCCCCATTAAACTAATTTCTTCGGCATTTGGCACTATGCAAGCTGCCAGTTGCTGCAGGGTTATGCAATCACTCGCATGGCTGTCCCATTTACTCTTCATCATAGTATGTTACCTTGGAAAATTCAATAACAATAAACAGGAGAAGTTATGATCTCCTAACTCAGGAGATCTTAACCTTAGTTCCCCTGTCAATGTTGAAGGACGTACTGAAAGGCTAAGACATCAATTTGGTCTCCTTGTTGATTGCCCACCAAGACCTCATAGAGAACTAGGCATACCAACCAGTCTGAACAAAATTGACTATAACCAAATTTGTTCTGGCAGTCAGTATATATAGAGCTGTCATCTGTTACACGTCCCAACACTATAGGGAAGAACTGAATGTCTGTTTTACATAAAATGGTGGACCTTTTTAATTTTCCTGGGAATACAACTGGACTCGATATTGAAATACACTGAAACCAGCCCCCCATGGGCAAGGTTCAGTGTATCAGGGACACGTGGAGTCCTTAGTGGGTAAAGATGCCTGTTCCCATTAATATCTTCAGTCTCTCCTTAATTCTCTGAACTCCTTGATGTGCGTTTACCACAAGGTTGCTATTTCAGTTATCAATTACTCAGCCTGCTCCCAGGTTACCTTCAGGTTTGTGTCCAAGCTGAATAAGGAGAGTGGTGAAGTACAAGTTAATTCTCTTTTATATTCTATGTGGAAAGATGTACAGCCTGTCAACAATACATTTCCATTCTGTGAGGGGGAAGAATTTGCCTTTAAAATATAGATATGAATAACACCAGTAATATCTTGAATATTCTTTATGCCTTTATATTCACAATAGGATATAAATTATCCTACACAATAGGATATAAATTATTTTACATTTTTCTTATATTAAATAATTACGGCACTGCACCATATACGTTCTCTACTCCCATAGGAAATCAAGGATACCCATACACAAGAAGGGCGAGGGTCGCCTCTACGGACCCAAAGAGCGCAGATATTGAGCTATTCCGTATTAGCTCCTAAAATTGTGAGTGGGAAATTTTCCCTTTCTAATATCCTATAACGGACTTTATTACGCAGTCTGCACTATGTTTGGTCTGTCTGTTTTTTATGTCTTGTAGAATTTATATCTTATTGTGAATATAAAGGCATAAAGAATATTCAAGGTATTACTGGTGTATATCAAATTTTCTATTACCACCTTTTACCTGTAAATATAGCGCTACACCTTAACAGTTTTTGGGTTTCTATTCTTGTAAGATAAGAACTAGGTGTGATAGCAGCTTTATCAAGTTATCTAGAACATAGTTCACTGGTTGGGGAATTTTTAGCGCTGGTACACCCCCTTTCATTTTCCATAGATATGAATAAGCTCAGTGTCCATTTTGTGCCTAGGAGGAGTATAATTCATGTGAGCAGTGGCGTAACTACGACGTTCACAGGGATCGCAGCTGTGACTGGCCCATTACTCCATGGAGCCCCGCTGCCCTGTAAACACCTGCAACTGTGGGCCAGCATTACTTCAGGGCTGGTAAACGGCTGCACTGGCTGAAGTAGCGCAGTCAAAAAGTGACCGGCAGGAGGGAGTGCCCAGCCCTTCTGACATAACTGAACTGAGACAAATGCTAGGCGTTGTGAATTATTTGGGTAAATTTCTAACAGAATTATCCTAAGTGTTACATGCTATTACATAATTGTTAAAGAAGGATGTTGCTTGGACCTGGGGACCTCCACAGGAGGAGGCTTTTGAATGGGTTATGTCAATGTTGGGGTCTGTCCCTGTGCTGGGGCTCTATGACCCTTCTAAAAAGACAGTGGTTAGTACAAATACTTGGAGTTATGGCCTAGGAACAGCCTTGTTGCAACTAAATCAAGGCAACCTACAACCCATTCCCTACCGCTCTCGTACACTGACAGGGGCAGATTGAAAAGGAGTTTCGGGCTGGAGTTTCTGCTTGTGAGCAATTCCAGTGCTATCTGGTGGTCTTGGAAGGGTTCACTCTGAAGACTGACCACAAATCACTGGTTCCATTGATAAACACATATGACATTGACAAGGCACCTCTGAGATGCCAGAGACTGTTGATGAGACAACTTCGGGCAGTGCATGTGCCAGGGAAGCAACTGGTGGTGGCAGATGCACTCTCCAGGCTCCTGCTGGCTGCTGTTTAAGAATCATCAACAGAATCAGAAGTTAAGGTGTATGTTGATTCAATATTAGCATCCAAGTCCATCTCATCTGGGAAATTAGAACAGATTAAGAGAGAGACAAGTCTGGATACTAATTCCCAAATAGTTACTAGTTACATAAAGAGTGGCTGGTCTGAGAGACAAGCAATGTGGATGACGCTGAGTGCTTTCCAGTCAGAGGGAGTGCACCTCAGAACTAAATGGTTTAGTGCTGTTTCAAGACCATATTGTCATACTTGCAAGTATGTGGCAAGAAATGTTGTCAAATCATGATGGATGTTTGGGGATTTGTAAGTGTAGAGAAAGAGCAGGCAAAGCAGTGTGGTAGCCTAGATTCAGTACTGACATTGTAGAATATATATCAAAATGTGCCTTTTGCCCAAACGTTGGTCTACACAGAGGAAAGTGCCTCTAAGATCTACCCCGCTGCTTGCAAGCCCCTAGCAGAAGATAGCTGCAGATTTGTGTGAACTCAATGGAATGAAAAATCTGATTGTTGTAGACTACTACTATAGGTATCTCAAAAATGCTTTGGTGAGACAACCAGCATGGCTGTCATCCCCTGTCTTAAATTTATGTTTGCCAGGTGGGAAATAACATTGGAGTTGGTGAGTGACAATGGGATGCAGTTCACTTCTATGGAGTTCAGATATTTGAGTAGAAAGTATGATTTCCTTCACTCTACTTACAGCAACCAGAAGCTGACATGACCCTCCTACCCCATTTAAAGCCACAGAATGTAACTCTGCACAACTGTTGTTATGTCGACAGATTCAACCCACAGTGCTTTCTGTAAGGTCATTCCAGTCTTTTCTTTCAGAGGACATTCAGAGGAGGGATGAGGAGACAAAGCAGAATTACAGAGTATTTTATAATTTTCTGATCTGTACTAAAGTGTCTTAGTCAAGTTGGATGACGAAAAGGGCAAAGATCCTATGTGATCTGCAAAGAAAGTGGACTGTTGCCTGCCGGAATAGTAAGGAATTCAGCCAGTCCCCGAAGAGTTAGCTCCTGAGAATTTTGGACCACAGCTAGTGGATTTCCTAGTCATGAGAAGTGTACCTCCCTCTCGACAAGAGTCAGTCTTTTGGCAGAGCCTAGATGGGAGCCTAGATGGGACATATTTGTGTATTAGGGAGGATTGATAGGTGGGAGTAGCATTATGTAGAGATTTGATAGCAAGAACCAGAATTTTACATTGAGCCCTATATCTCACAGGAAGCCAATGCAGGGACTGACAGAGGGGTGAGGCATGAGAGGTGTGGGTGGACAGGAAGATGAGCCTCACCGCCACATTCATTATAGGCAATGGGGCAAGTTGGGAGCACGTAAGACCACTGAGAAGCGGATTGCAGCAGTCAAGGCGAGACAGGACATTGGCATTGACCAGCATCTTAGCCGCATCTGGCGTTAAGTAGGGGCAGATGCGCTTTATGTTTATGAGATGGAAGTGGCAGGATTTTGTGATCGACTGGACATGAGGGGTGAAGGAGAGGTCGGAGTCAAAGAGAACACCTAGGCAATGAGCCTGCATGGTGGAGCTGATGGTAGCACCATTAATGTGGAGGGAGACAGAGAGAAGTTCTGTTTTGAACTAGTTGAGTTGCCCTCATTCCACCTCAAACCCCATAAATATAATCTGCAGCAAGATCATGTCTTCACAAAGTGGGCATTACCAAGTCACATCAATTTACGAAAGACTTTGCTTTGACTCTTTCTCCCCAGCCAAGTCTCATCAACACTATCCCCATTATCTATAGTGCCCTCATTCCAGTCTTATTCACATTAACATTTTCCTCTTGAACCAAGCGCCTCAGTTTCTTCATCCCTCTTGCCTAATAATGTCTTCATCTCCTCAGCCCCACTAATATCATCGTTGCATCATCGTGTCCTCCAGTACTATAATTCTCTAATGCACCCTCATCCTAGCATTACCCCCAGGCGTACAGTGCCTTGATACCCTCTTCGCTTTCCTACTGTAATAGTGATGCAGTTGATGTGATAAAATAACAAAGATTAGACTATAACTGAGTTAGAGAATTTTTTTTTTTTAATTTTACAAATGAGTTTTTAATTCACTACAATGAGCTAATTGTTGTTAAACCCAATCCATTGTGTATGTACATTGTGAGTTGAAATATCTACAACAAACAGGGTTATTTACTAAAGTGAGAATACAAAATTGAATTCAAAGTGATTTGCAAATGTTAGACCTAAATAGTCAAAGTAGTGAATTTTCAAGCACACCCGATTTAGAAAATGTTTCCAGTTAGGCTATTTTGAACTTGAAAGCTTGAACATCACTTTAAATTCTCACCACTTTAGTGAATAACCCTGTTACATACTCTAGTGGTCACGTTCCATTCAAATGTAATATTTTCTTCCATGACATGGAATGAATTGTTGCAATCATTTAACCATTCAACTTGTTTGATTTTGAAATTATATCCAACATATGGAAAATGTGTGAAATGAAAAATGCAGCAGTGTCCTCTGTTAAAGCAAGAGAATTGTTTTGTTTTGTGTTTTTTTGACACACAGCATGAGGTGCCAAGCAAGCGATGAAATTTAAGCCAAACCACAAGTGACCACAAGCAACTTACAAGCAAGATCTACAGCATGTGACTGAGTTGGCTTGCATCCCAGAATGCAGTGCCGTACAACGCCGGCTTTTAGCTATTATACGGCTGATTAATATGTTGTGCAAGAGTTGATGATATATTGTTTATATTGTTGTTAAACCATTTATGATTAAAAAAGAAGAGGCCTGTTCCAAGATGATATAATCCTAATTAAATGAAAAAGATATAGTTTAGCATTCTAAAGCCAATGCTATATGTGAAAGAGAGTGGAGAGTGTGATGTAAGGATAATTGTTTTAGGATATTTTGGAATTTCCTCAATAAAAATAACTTGTAATGATATATGATTTGGAGTTTTTTTCCAAATATTTTGTATTTAATTAAACAAATCTTGGACGTCTGGGGTTGTAAAAAAAAAAAAGAGACATACTTGATGCATTTTAAAATAGGATCAATCATTACGCAGGGATTATATACACATCAAAAGATGAATTACCTGTATGACATGTTGCAAAGAAACAAATTAGATATATGTTTTGTTTAGGATACACATTGGAAGGAAGATTCAGAAGAAATTCTCTCTTCCAAGAAATAAAAAGAGATGTGTAGCAATTATGGTATTGTCTCAAATAAAACCTGAACTTATTCTTGAGCAGAAAAATAAATCAGGAAGATACCTATTATTAATATGCAAGATCGAGGATAATATATATACATTAATAAACATATATACGCTCCTAACGTCTTTTCAAATACATTTTTTAAAAACATTTTTGATAAATTGGAGAAAATAAAAAAAGGAATATTGCTGGTAGCAGGAGACATGAATATACTAATGCTTTCCTTAATAGAAGCAATAATAAGATAAAAAAAAGAATCATCCAGAGCCATAAAAAAAAAAGTAAACTATTCCAAGATTTAATATACGAGTATAATATGTTCGATGTATGGAGAGCACATAACCCTGGGGAAAGAGATTATACCTATTTCTCCAGGGTATATTGAATTCACACTAGAATATATCTAATTCGGACAGATTCAGCAAATTTAGATTTTCAACAATTAAAATAGATGTGATCTCATGGTCAGACCATGCTCCAATATTTACCACCATTAAAATTGAACATATACGGTAATTTTAAAACGACATCAACTTGGAGACTTAATGAAAGTTTACTAACTAAAGAAAATACAAAGTATCTATCTACACTGCACAAAATTATAAACGCAACACTTTTGTTTTTGCCCCTATTTTTAATGAGCTGAACTCAAAGATCTAAGACTTTTTCTATGTACACAAAAGGCCTATTTCTCTCAAATATTGTTCACAAATCTGTCGAAATCTGTGTTAGTGAGCACTTCTCCTTTGCCGAGATAATCCATCCACCTCACAGGTGTGGCATATCAAGATGCTGATTAAACAGCATGATTATTTCAAAGCTATGCCTTGAAACTGCAATGTTTACAGCTGCAGGGTTAACAGTAGATGGACCTGACACCCAGACCACTTCATTGAGCTAAAGTGGTCTGGGGGCTTATAGTGGTCCTTTACGTTCATATACTTATATACTTATTTGACTGCAAGAGTCGTAGATTATGGAGCAATGTCAGACTCAGAATCAATAACGGAACCCGTCAAGAATGTCCGTTATCTCCACTTGTATACATACTCTTGATTAAACCTTTAGCAGCGCTTATTAGAATTCAAAGGATATTACAGGAATTCCTATGACTGTTAGGGACTGTAAAGTCATGCTTCATGCAGATGATGTAATACTTCCCCATAGCTATCTGAAAAGATCTATTCCAGCAACACTGGAACTTATTAAAGACTATGGTACTTTTACAAATTATAAGTTTAATCTAAATAAAATTATCTCAATAAATGTTTGTCAAAAATTAATAGAAAGTTTTCGGTCAAATTATAATTTCATCTGGAATAAAGTAGATATTGAATATTAAGGCATCAAGTTGAATTTCATTTTGGACCAGTTAGCATATATAAATTTGTAATAACCTTCTAGAAGAAATTAAAATTATTCTAGAAAACTGGAGTAATGTTCATATTTCATGGATTGGAAAATGAATATAGTCAAATCATATATAATGCAAGAAAAATATGTTAAGATAGATGATGAAGGTGGAATGTCTTTCGCAGATATCTTTCAAATATCAGAATTTATAATGCTATCACACTACTTGGCATGGAATGTAGAAGGAGATGATCTACCTTATTGGTATAAATATGAGATATATTGTAGTAAAAATGTAGATCCATTATGGATATACTGGATGGAACCAACCATTTTTGAAGGTTTAAATATCAAAAATAAAATTATCCCAAAAATATTCTTTTCCATAAGACTTATGAAAATCTATATGCTAAGTAGGCAGGAACTTTTCACCTTTTCAACACCAATAGAAATTTTAGAGCTTTATATTAAGGACATAAAATTAGAAAGTTGGTAAGATTTTGGAATAGCATACTTAGGGAATCTAATATAGAAAGGAAATATAAAGTTATTCAATTGCAAAAAAAACATATAATTTATCCCAAATGTATAACTACACAGAATATCTAACTTTTTATCTAACTTTTTAAGATCATCAAGTTGATCATCAAAGATTCTAACCTGGATAAACCTATCCTTACATAAAATAAGGAGAAAATAATTTCAAAAATAAGTAAAATTCCAGCAAAGATATAAACAAAATTGCAGGAATGATCAAATGCGAGAGAGATCTGGGACAGAGTTATACTATAGAAAGTTGGCTCCAAACTTTTTGTAAAAAACAAACCTATACATTATGTTAATATTTTAGAAATGCAACTTAAAATTACTCACAGATGGAATCGCGTTCCAAACATATTACATAAATTTAATGTGGAAAATTCAGAACTTTGTTGGAGGTGTGAATAGGAAGTGGGAACATTGTTCCACATTTGGTGGAAATGCAAAAAATTAGATACCATCAAAGGGCTGATTAATAAGCTTTTAAAAGAGGTACTGAAAATACAAACAACAATTAGTGTACAAGTTTTTTTTATTCTGTATGGACATACCAACTAAAATTAAGCAAAAAAATATGATGACAATACACATAATTGTAGTTGCCAAAATTTGTATGGCGCGATATTGGAGATTAACAGAGATACCTGGTCCAAGCGAAAATATAATGCAGATAAATTTTCAGGGTAATTTAAAAACATGAATAGATCGAGGGCATATGAAAAAACATGGAATCCCTGTGTTTTAGATCATGGAAATATACAGATCCTAAAATAATCTTATTTCAACCCCAGATTGCCATTAGAATGACAGATAAAGCAATACACCAGCAGCAAATGTTTATCCTTTTTTTTTTTTTTGCTTTTCTTTATTTCTATATTGTGTATTTATTCTTTTAGGCTGACTGCAGCTTACGTTAGGTATGAATGTAGTAATGTAGTATTTAACCAGTGGCTTGGAATTGTAATAAGGTATGAGTATGATGATTTCATTGATGTCATAGATGTCATGGAAACATGAAAAATACAAAAAAACTAAAACAATTTGTACAACTTTGTATTGAAATGAAATAAATTAATGATAATAATATATTTAAATAAAAAAATAATAAAACAAATCTAAAGTCAGCTCAATAGTTCACTAGTTAAAGAACAGACCCCTTTATGTAGGCTGGCCAACTAATGGCGTACTATGCAGACAGCAACCTGAGCATGGCGCAAATGCATCTAATGATTTGCTAATTCTTTGTTTTCTGGGGACGGTCACCTAGCACTCACTTGTGCAGCCCTCGGTTTACCCTTTTACTAGCAGGAAGATGCTCCTTTTATGAAGTCTGGGTCAGAGAAAAGGTAGATGCAGAGGGTGTAGAAAAAAAGGAACATGCCACAGTGCTGGAGAGACCAAAGCAACAAAAGCATTTACACACGGTGCAAAGTCAGCTTTAACTTAACTAATTCCATTGCCAGCTAGTCCACACAAGTTTTGCTATTTTCATACTTAATTCCCTCGGCACAAAACACGAAGAGTGTTGAAAAAAAAAAATCGAGCCTATTCCATGGGCATGGAGCTTCTACTGATACTTTCAACCTGCTAATGGATGACAATTGAAAAACAGTATTTGAGATGGAAAAATATAAAGGTTTGGGGCCCACAGCAAGTGCAATTTACACATGGTATTAATGTATAGAGTAAATAATGTATAATGTAAGTGTTTAGTGTTATTACATCATATTATTATGTTATTAATGGAGCATGTCTAGCACCCTAACAACTGCGGCACAGAGTAGTGGTTTTTGTGCCAGGAGTTTCCTGGCGTCCTTCCAGGGTATAGAATTAAACCATTTAGGAATAGTTTGAAACATACCTGTGAACAGCTGTGCGCTGATCATAGTCGCCAGGAGAGCCAGAAGCTGTCTGCACTGAGCTAGCCCGACAGTGCAGGTTTAGTTCATGGTGCTAAGAGAAACTCCATACAGTAGCTTTTGGCTCTTCTGCAGGATGTGACCAGCGCCGTACAGACTGCAGGTAAGTTGTCAAGCTGTTCACAGACAGTTAGATTTCTTACAATTGGAGAACACCAGGGACTTCTGGCATCGGGACAACTACAGTGCACTGTAGTTGTTTGGGTACTTGGAGTGTTTCTTTAAAATGTCCATTATTTCTAGCTAAGTAAAAAAAACAAGCCACTACATTTGTTAAGAATTTGCCATAATTTGCATCTCATTGTATGTACACCATTTAAACTGTATCATTGTATTTCTCCACAGTTTCATTATACAAATGGCAAATATCTTAGTGGCAGTATATCTCAGTGACATTCAATCATCTAATGCTAATTTACAAATTAGATCGTTGTGACAATAATTCTCTTCATAATAATTTATGAATTCAGTCATATGACTATAAGCCCATTGTACAGCGATGTGGAATTTGTTGGCTCTTTATAAATAATAATAATAATAATAGTAATATTCTTATACCAGGTAAATTGCCCCAACTTGGGAAGCTCTATTGTTAGCAACAGTTCTAGCAAAGAGAGGCTGTGGGGCCAACACCAGGGGCCTAGAACAAATTAATAGAAGAGACTTGAGAATTTATACCAACACTTTCCTGAACTGGAATTTTATTCCCCAACATGGCTGTCTCGGCCTACATTTTCCAAGCATTTCTATCGGAGAATCAACATCATAAATATCATATTGATTGAGTGTGTTGGCTAGGCTATGAATTAGCTAAAATATTACAGGAGACTTAACTAACAATTTAACATTTTGTCACCACAGCTTACTGTTTTGTGATTTGACCAATGTCTGTACTGTTCCAAATTTGAAATGTTTCTTTTATTTCAGGACACATACCAAAGAAATCGATGAAAAGTAAATTAGACTCTGTCCAGAGATAGGGCAAGCCTTCATTTAAGATTTAATGTAATCAGCTATGTGTCCAGCTCTATCTTGGCAGCCAGTCAGTCAAATTAAAGTGAGATATGATCATTCTGTCTTGTTAATGCACTGCAAAATGATTTATTTTCTTGAGTTATAATGAATTAATTCTCAAAAAGATTCATATCTGTATGAACAATGTCACACCTGAAATGTATACATTGGCACGAATCGTAAGCCACTATCTACCCCAAGAATGTAACTAATAAACAAGCTGCTTAATAGAAATATGTTATCCTGTTAGACCTTTTATGAAATCCAAGTTTTAATATTGCTCATATTTGTAGATAGCATCTTCTTATTACATGTGACATTTGAAGCTTGAGTAAATCTTTGATTTTATCCAACATAACAAGAAGTGCATTGGTTTGCCATATGGGGTCTGCTTCTGTAAACTTGAATACATATACCTTTCATTGGTACTTGGCTTCTGGGCAGATGTGAAGAGGTCCTAGGAGAAAATATAAGATTGATTTGCCAGCTGCACAGATTAAAATATCTATGAATGGGCTTATAGAATCCGCATGGCAAATCCAAAAAGGGGTGAGGAGTAATTAGAAGTCAAATCTAGAGAAAAAGTGTCAGATCTGCACCCTTGGAAAAATGTATTTTATCACAATATTTTTGAATCTACAATGTAGAGATATTTCAAGCATGTAAAGCCCCATATTACTAACTGCTGAATATCTGTAAAGCTACAAAAGATCTTGAGATAGCATTCAGCTCTCACCTTGTTCAACATATACACTTGTTCTAAATACCTTAAAGGACCACTATAGTGCCAGGAAAACATACTCGTTTTCCTGGCACTATAGTGCCCTGAGGGTGCCCCCACACTCAGGGACCCCCTCCCGCCCGGCTCTGGAAAGGGGTTTAAACTTACCTTTTTCCAGCGCTGGGCGGAGAGCTCTCCTCTTCCTCTCCGCCTCCGTTACGCCCCGCCGGCTGAATGAGAACGCGCGGCAAGAGCTGCGCGCGCATTCAGCCGGTCTCATAGGAAAGCATTTACAATGCTTTCATATGGACGCTGGCGTGCTCTCACTGTGATTTTCACAGTGAGAAGCACGCAAGCGCCTCTAGTGGCTGTCAATGAGACAGCCACTAGAGGATTAGGGGGAAGGCTTAACCCATTCATAATTATAGCAGTTTCTCTGAAGCTGCTATAATTATGAAAAAATGGGTTAACCCTAGAAGGACCTGGCACCCAGACCACTTCATTAAGCTGAAGTGGTCTGGGTGCCTAGAGTGGTCCTTTAGGAGTTGGAAAGAACAATAATTGTATGGCTAATTCACTGATTTTGGAAAAATACACTCTTCTCTCCAATGGACATTTCTAACATTAACATTTCTTATTTTCTTATCCAGTAAGCTATGCATCTTTTCATGATCCCAGTCAGTCTACAAGATTCCCTCTTATTCTCCTGTCCTGTATAATTATATTGATCAACTATTACTAGTTATTAGCCCCTGCACCAGCTTTGTATTTGACGCTTTTATTTGACTCTCAGATATGAAGAGCACGCCCTAAATTTACTATTTAGCAGTTTAGCACCAAAACAATTAAATTTTTTACAACTGCGCTGTAACTGCAGTATTTGACACTTCTATTTGACTCTTCTATTTGACTCTCAGATATGAAGTGCAGGGCCCAAATTTACTATTTAGCAGATTAGCACCCAGAAAATAAGAATGTTTACAATTGCGCTGTAACCGCAGTATTTGACGCTTCTATTTGACTCTCAGATATGAAGTGCACCCCACTAATGTACTTTTTAGCACCCAAAAATTTAAGTTTTAAAATTGCAATGTGACAGCAGTATTTGACGCTTTTATTTGACTCTCAGATAGGAAGTACACCCCACTAATGTACTTTTTAGCACCCAAAATTTTTTACGTTTTAAAACTCCAATGTGACAGCAGTATTTGACGCTTCTATTTGACTTTCAGATATGAAGTGCACACTCCAAATGTACTATTTAGCACCAAAAAAATATTTACTTTTTAAAACTCCGATGTAACCGCAGTATTTGACCCTTCTATTTGACTCTCAGATATGAAGTGCACCCCACTAAGGTACTAGTTTGCAGAATTCTTTCCTAATCTGTCCCTGAAAGAGGCAGCATCCTCTCCCTACACTAATAAAAGCTTATGTGACGTGAGGCGCTACGTGACTCCAGCTTATATATAGAGGCTGGGTCACATGCTGCACAGGCCAATCACAGCCATGCCATTAGTAGGCATGGCTGTGATGGCTTCTAAGGAAACGAGAGTCAAACGCTTGTTGATTGGTTGCCCTGCCGCCTTTGAAAATGCGCCATTAAATCGCCGAACGCCAACCCGAACATACAGTGATATGTCCATGTTCGGGTCCAGGGTCCAAAAAACCTGATGTTCGGTACGAACCCAAACTTTACTGTCCAGGTTCACTCAACTCTATTTATGTTATAAAGTTGAAGTTTAAAGATTTATACATATTTATATATTTAATAAAGCCGTGGCCTATTTTCACCAAGTAAGTCTGTGATTTGATTATTTCAGGCAAGCAAAGTGGTTGGGGATCAGCGGTTGGGTTCACGGGTATATGCCCATACACAAGTGCTCATTGCTAGTGTACCTAATATACAATCTGTTTCTCCATAAAAATTATTTTATCTATTCCGAATCTCTAAATCAATATTCACAGTCACTTTTAACCGTGTCCCCATTTTTATAGCTCCTAAAATAATCTCTCTAATTTGGCTTGCATTATTCATGTATTCCCTAAGAAAATCTGCTCTACTTCCAAATAAATCGACTATTCTTCGAGACAATAATTTACCCGTCCAACCTGGCCTTCTCCTTAAATGTGCATTAGCCCTCAATTGTTGGTGGAGAATTCTGACATACAACCCCCAGTGTATCCAAGAACCAAAGATCACTCTTCTACTATCCCAAACACAAGCAAATAACAACATTCATATTGGTTTTACTGCATGCTCTTGATCTGATATAGAATTGAAACCCCCCTCCTTCAAGTACACACAATAGCAAACTTCACTTTAAAAAAGGTCTGTCACCAGTCCATGTAACATCTGGAGCATGCTTCATAAAATAAAATAAAAATCTTTTTGTCATGCTTACACCACAAAATTCAAGACTCTTTGTTTGCAATCAGAGATAGTTATGCATCAGAAAAGACAGAGAAAAAAATAAGTGGAGGCATTTCATTTATCAAGAAGAGTCAGCATACTTTACATTATAAAATTACTCTTGCATTCTGTCTAGATTTGAATTCCTTGGTGTGCAGTGTGTACTCAATATGCTCCCCCACTACCAAAGCAAAATTCCCATTTCCTCCATCCAAAGTCCCTTTGAGCTACAGCCTTATTCTAGTACTATACTCTCCATTCCACATTGCAATAAAGCAGTGGGTCATGTGGCCTTTTCCCATTTTTTTAATTTTAATAATTTTTTTTTTTTTTTTTATGCATATATTAAACATTATGAGTAGTCGTCATTAGAAGGCATGGTTAGTGATGGTATCATATGACAGTGTACATGCATTAACTTTTAACTTTTATATAACAACAAGCAATATGTGCCCTAAATAACTCGGAAGGGGGAATTATAGGTTTAAGTCTGTGTGGTTCAGTGACACTCCAGGATGGGAGTTACATGTGAGAGGTGTCAAACAATGGAAGTAAAATAAGAACGTCACATAATATTAGATAAACTATCAGGTGTACTCATATGTGAAATGCTACATGCACAGCTGGCTACGGCTGTATAATAGGGGATGATATTGTTAGTGCCATGCTAATAGCAAACAATATATTTGAGGTGAAGGCAACTAGTAGCCAGCTATGCATTTGTTGATATTACCCCTAACCTAGAGGGTCATGGGAGGGGGGAGTACATCTCTCCAATTAGATTAGCGTTAGTTTTTTTCTATCTCCTAGGCCTCTCTGTGGCAAGGCTCAGCCTAACCCTGTAACACAGTGACAATCAAAAATAACATTGGTAAAGGGTAAACTCAAAATAAAAACAGGTACACTTTGGAATAAATATGGACCACTGCTCGGTTCTCGGTTCATGTGCCCCCTGCTTTGGCAGGAATGGAAGGCATGTCCAAAATAGTCAGGTAACTGTCGTTGTGTAGCCTCGTGGCATCAGCAGTCCTAGAGCCTCATAGGAGGCGCGTGAGTCGGCAAGTGAGCGGCGTGTGTGGTTAGTTCCATTGCGGCTTACAACCAGGGAGCTGGGGGTCCCCCACCGATAAGGCACACCAGCAGAGCGTAGGTGAGTGGTGATAGGCCCCATGGATCTGCGCCACTGGTAAGAGCTTGAAAGAAGCGTAGGTGGGAGTCTTCAAAGGAAAATTGAGTTTTACTTGGTAAGGCTGTCATGATAGTGATCTTGTCTGCAGTTGAGGTGCAGCGCACAATAACGTCCGTGTTGTAGAGGGTCTGGTCGTGTTAGTAAGTCCGTAGATACCCTCAAGAGTGATCTTTCTGGCCACCGCAAGTGGTAAAATGGAGGCCAGTAACCTCTGAATGTAGTAAGGTAGCCCTTCAGCCACAATTGCAGCCAGTATTCCACGGATCTTTAGGTTGTTGCAGCGTTGTTGGTCTTCGATGGATGTCAGTCTCAGGGATAAGGCGTGTTGGTGAGCATGGACTTGTTGTACTGAGCCACTTAGGCTGTTCACTGTGGTCTGTATTTCCTTTATGTTCCCTTCTGAGACCTTGATGTGGTCTGTACTTTCCTGAATCTCTTTTCTTATGAGTGCCAGGTCTGCCGCCATCATTTTGTGTAGGTCAGACAGGAGGATTTTTAGCTCTCCCTTTGTTGTTGGAGCAGAGCTATCTGTTTGATGCAGGATCAGATTTTGCTCAGACGGGCCAGGCCTTCTGGTCTTTGTTCTCCCCTGCAGGGGTAGTCTCTGCTGATTAAAGTTGAGCCTCCAAACTTTGATGTGCTAGGTCTATGGAGCATTGTTCTGATATCTCTGTCAGGCTTTTGCGTCCGTCGCCTCATTGCCGGGGTAAGAGGCTGCGGTGCTGGTGTGTATTGGCTTGAGTCAGTTGGACTACATGCCCCCAGGAAGCTGCCGAGGAGTGCCTCAAAATCATGGCTTTGGGGTGTAGTAGGCTCCAGTTCTGCGCTTAGACTTGGCTTGCCGCTGTGTGTGCTGGAAAGGCATAAATCGCTGCGGCTTGATGTCCAGGTAACAATGTCTGGTATTTTGACTGTGGATGGTAATTCAGGAAGGAGATATTTGGCCAAGTTTGGTGAGGAGCTGTAATAAATGGAGTCCATTCAGGGTGTGTGTGTTGGCTCTGCCCCGGCCTTTTCACTGTAATAACAGTTTGGAAATGCAGTGCCAAAATAACATCTTCATTAATGGAGAAGTTAACCATTCCTTGAGTGTCTCCTTTAATGGGTCCAATTATACTTTATGCCTTGCTTCCAACACATGTACCTGTCATGTATCCACATGTTCAATTAGGAATGGAAGAATAGATGGGTACAGTATATTAGTTTGTAAGGTAATTGGTGTGGCAGATGCTAAAATGGATGGGAGAAGGAGCCTGAATAAAATAACTACTGAGCATGAAACCTCAGCGGCTTTCTAAGCTTCACCAATCATCAACAAAAGTTTTCTGGGAACAGAGTAAGCATGTGTAAGGTCTATACATAGAATTGGATTTTGCTTAAGACATGTTCAGAAGCACATATACAGCAATGTTTCCTGGCTACCTGCCAACCAGCTACTAATAAAGGATAATTAATAAGCCATGTGCACTGCAGACCTGAGACTGTAAGTATTAATGAGGGAGATACAATATAGTTTTCCTTAACAAAATTCGTTTTTTTTCTTAAAAGACATATTGTCACTTGTTTTGGTGGGAAACAAAGTTGCAAGAAAAGATTTACATCAAAGACCCTGAAGATTTCTAAAATAGTGGTTGTATTTTCTAGAATTTTACTTTGTGCAACTGCCTCATATGTCCCTTTATCTTTCAATGTATAATACACTAGTAGGTTTTCCAAATGGATGGGTGGGTTTCATAGTTCAATAGTGAATAATCATTATTGGCTCAATTGCTCGATTGGTGTCACAACATAAATAATCACAGATGGAAGAGGTTTATAGAGAGCTACTGGAGGGCAGGCAACAGTTAACAGGGCTCCTCACTGTAGATCTCTACAGCATTCTCATGGTTTCTTTTATACCCAAGACAATAAAGGGGGAACAGTTCTATCATGTATGCTACGAGCTATGCAACCGCTCACCCAGGGGAATAGATTTAAGTGACATAACCCCTTCTGACTGAGCCATCAAATTTCGGATGTACAACCAATCACTGTACAACATACTGGTGACCACTGCTAATATGCTGGAGGTGGACAGGAATGTCCTGATTGAAAGTTGTTTAAGCAACCATGTGAAAATATCGGTGAATCCAGAACCAGCAGAGACATTAGATTGCCCGATCACTGAGGATGAACTTTTTGCAGCTATCAAGGAGACTAAAGTTGGCAAAGCTTCATGCACTGATGAGTTCTCCACCTGATACTATAAGAAATTTTCTTCTACACTAGTCCCTAAACTTACAAAGGTGTTGAATTCGGTCAGGGCAATCAGGGAGTTTGGACCAGAATCATTAGCTGCTACGCTTACAGAACCCTGAGATATGGGGCAGTTATCGCCCAATCTCGTTGCTTAACATAGATGTAAAACGTTTTACAAAAAAGCTCTTGCAGCTAGATTACAAACTATTTTTACTGCCCTTGTTCATCCAGACAAGATGGGGTTAATCCTGGGCCTGGAGCCAGTCATAGCACTCTGAGGCTTTTCTCTTTACAACATCAAGTCAGGAAGAGGAACAAACAGATGTTCTTGTTATCCACTGACGCCGAGAAGGCGTTCAACTGTGTCAACTGGTCATTTATGCTGGCTATGCTGAAGAGCATGAGGTATGAGATACATTGTTGGCATGGATTAGGGCCCTTTATAGTAAATCTTGCAGTAAAGTGCAGGTTAATGGAGCTCTCACTGCCAATCTACAGATTCAAAGTTTATTTACCTTGTTTATTATCAGAATTCAAGAGATATGGATTGTTGCGTGGTGGTGAATTTCACTTTCTCTGTGAAGGAATATGCAGCCCGTGTATCACACTTTCTGTTCCACTGGTGTTTTGGGAAGATGATGTATCTTGGGATTTGGGTGACTAAGGACCCTAGTGAGCTATATCTACAGAACCACTTATCCCTACTGAAGATATTATTGGATGATCTTAAACGAAGGTCATAAGCCACACATCTCATGGCATGGGCCTGTAGCAGTAATAAAAATTTATATTCTTCTGAGACTACTGTATCTTTTTCAAACTATACTACTTTCTTTGCCAGGAGCATTCTTCTCTCCACTGAAGATGGTAGTGACTAGTTATATACAGAGAGGAGTGTGCTCACAGTTGCGACCTGAGTTGCTTTGCTTAACTAGACATGAGTTGCTTTGCTTAACTAGACATCAGGCTATGGTTCTGCATATGGTCTTGGATTGGCATTTAATGTCTCCATAGAAACAGTTGGTGGACATCTCATTACATTTAGGATGTGTGGCTGGGAGGATTGGAGATCCTGGAACACAAAGATAGGATGGCACCAATTTCGCTTACGCTTAGAATGTGAAGGACAATACACAAGTTGCCACAGATCTCGCCGACACCTACTCCCCTGTTGCCCATGACATATCATAGTAAGCTAGGTGGGGGTTTCCACTAATGACCAATCTTTAGCGTAGAGGACTTCATCCTGAAACATTCCTCGAGGGAGGGCTATGAGAGCTGCATACCTTACTAGATGCCTTACTGGGTGCAAACTCCCTTGACTTCTTTTTGCTATGCTCAATTAAAGCATTATTAAAACACATTACCCCATAAAGAAAAGCTACATAGTGATCTCACTTGGTTCGAGGGCCTTTGCGTGGGGAGCACCGAGCTGGGCAAAATGGTCTTGGCAAAATGGTCTTGATGCTTTACCAACATCTGCTGGTATGGGATAGGTTTGAGAAAAACACTTTTCAGAATTGGGAAGGTCAGTTGGATAAAACATTTTCAGCTGGTCCTACTGTGGCGAAATAAAAGCTATATCAGCTCCTACTATCAAGAAGTAAATTATAAACTCCCTTCATTGTGGTAGAGGACACCAGTCCTATTTCAAATAATATTCCATGCAGTTTTGTCCACTTGTTGGAGGTATCAGGAAGGACGGGGAACAGTGCTGGATATATGGTGAGAATGCCCTAAAATAGTCTCCTTTTGGGCTATGGTAAAACAAGAAGTGACTGATATATTTGGAGATTCAGTCTCTTGGAGTACTGAACTGGCCCTGCTACATAAGACTGCTAAGTCTATATCCACATATTGTTAATCCATTTTGCGACATTTGCTTAATGCGGCTAAGGCCTTTATCCCTGCCCTTTGAAGAATGACTGATGCCCCACAAAAGAACACTGGTTATGGAGAGTTTAGGAAATACATGCTGCTACTGTTAGTATAAGTGCCAAGCATGTAGAATGCTGGCAACCCTGGTTTGCATTTATGGCGGGGCAGGTAGGTGGTTTTCAAGGCACGGGACATGTGTTCAGGAGAATTGGATAACAAGATGGGTAAAGAGGGCGCCTACCTGGGGTTCACTTTTCTTTTGCACTCTGTTTTTCTCTTTTTCGACTTTAACTGCTCCAAGACATATTGATGAGATGGGCTCCTTTACTGAATCATTTAGGTGTTGAATTTGGAAAGAGGACTTATGATTCTTGGGAATTAATTGCGGTAAATTGGTGTTCCCGCTCCAGTCTTTTTTAAAAGTTGATTTCCTTTTACATACACACAGAGTTGAACAGGGCAGTATTCTCCATACATCGAATTCCAATGCTCTGGTATCCTTTGGGGTTATGCATAGATAGGAAGGCAGGGATATTTAACATGGTTTCTTTAAAATATTAACCACTGCATGGGAGCTCATCAATATATTCGTATTATTTTTAAAACTGTATTCCATTTTGCAATCTCTGTTTAATAATTGGCATTATGTACTCTATTAAACTGCTCTTGTGTTGGAGACCTGCAAGTCTTACATTGATCTCTTTGTTGTATCCTATAAAATAATTACTCACTGAATAAACATAGATTTATAAAAAAATAATATATAAAAAAAACAGTCTGGCCATACAGAGGTTACAGTGATAACATTTTGCTTTTACATTACCATGTACATCAACTGGTTTAATGTGTGTTGTATAATACATTTTCTGCCTGTGCTATGGAACAGAAAAACACTGCCAGATTTGCTTTTCTTTTTTGGAATATAGCAGCAAACTAAATTGGAAGCAAAAATTTTGGTCATCTCAATAAAAGCTTCTAGTTATCATTGTAATTGGTATGACATTTAAAAATATAATCCTTGGCTGGAAGTTACTTAATGTAGAATTAATCTTTGATCCTTAATCTCTTGTAGTAATGAAGACATTGATATGAATGTAAGAACATTGCAATGAGGGTTCTGATATTAATATATTTAAATAAAGAATAAAAGAAATGTCATGGCCACTCTTTATCTCTGTTAGTTTTGGACCCTTTGTTTGCATAGCTGGAACCCAATCGCAGAAGGACATCACGTTCTTGCGAATGACCACTCCCAAGCCAGAATCAGTACGACAGCAGAGGTCAGGGCAGACTACAAAGATTAGTAGGTCCGAAAAATAAGTTGAGAGACAGGAATCAGTCATTTTCATTAAAGGATTACTCCAACCCTTCTAACTTTTGTTTCTTAAAAGCAAATAATGCTCTATTGGCCATTATTCTAAATCCCTTCTCCTACCGCCCTAAATGCTATCAGAAACACTGAATATATTGATTCCTTCCTCCATAACCATTACTATAGGCATAAGTGATCATGGATGTTTGAGTAGCCCTTTAAGGTAAATACGACCTACACAAACATTTAGAAATGGGATATCCAGCATGTAGTTCACCTATTCATAGAGGCATCTTGAGCTAATGCAAAGTGACATTTCATTGCATTATCTAGGGGTCCCTGCACAGCAGCCAGCTAGGAAGAGTTGGTTGCATTTGGGGTCACCACGTGGGTTTAAGGACATAGGCCTAAGTTTAATAGAACGCTTACGAGGATAGATAGTGTGGCTATCCATTTAACAAAACGGAAATATCCTTGAGGGGTTTCAGGTTTTAATCAAGGTAATGGTCCAGAAGGACTAAAGGACTGCATACTTTCTATAGCACTGTAATGTTCGGCACAGTAAGAATTAGACGGTACCAGTATTTACTTTAGGATCTGCAGGATGGGTGTAGGGGGATCCTTATTAACATATTGTCTGATTGACAGCTCTGTTAATTGCCTAGTAATTCTGGCATTGTAAAGCATTTCCAACTTCCAGCAGCCTCGTTATGTTTAATAAGATAAGGGTCTCACAGTAAGACAGAAGAAAAGCTTATAAGCTTTGAACTCTTCGCAACACAATATAAGGGCCCTGGTACAAAAATGTTTGTTGGGCCCCCTCTAGCACATGCATGGCCAACAGGTAAATCACAATCTGTCATGCAACTCTCACAATGCTTTTCCAACTGGGAAATTTGCAGAGCTGAATTTGAGAGCAATATTTGTGTTTGAATGTTTGCATGTTTTGTGTGTTTGAATAAATGTGTGAATTTATGTGTAGGGATGGCATTTGGATGCACTTGTATGTTTGTATGTACTGTTGCTGTTTGAAAGCAGTGATGTACTTGTGTTTAGTGTTTGTGTTTGAATGTGTTTGTATGAAAATTTGGCATTTTTATTGCTGGGATGTATGCACATACGCACATACACTGCCTTGCACATACTCACTGAAACACACACAGATACTCACATATACACTGACTCATACACACACACACACACACACTATCTCATACACACTGACACATACACACTGACACACTGAAACACACACAGATACCTACACACACACACTGATTCATACATACAGGTACACACTGACAAATACAAACACATATTTACACTGGCACATACACACAGAGATACATACACACACTGACACAAAGATGCACACATACACATGTGGACATACAGAGATGCACACACGAACACACACTGACAAACACATATCCATATACACAGATATCAGATATATACACAGATAACACATGAATACACAGTTTTACACACACACACACACACACACACGTATACAGTATGCCCACAAAGATCACAATTTAAATCTTTTTAGTCACCACCTGCTTACATATCTGTCTTCCTTGGGTGGGATCTGAGTCTGGTACTTCTGGTAATTTCCTATAATTGTAAGGCTATGTGGACTATGTTGGCACCTTATAATTTTAAGGCTCTGTGGACTATGTTGGCGCTATATAAATGCTAACAATAATAATAATAAAAATAATATCTGTGTCTACAATGCATCTCTATGAGAATCCTTTGATCAGTTATAGCTCAGCACACACAAGCAAGCTTGTGCTGGGTAAGAAGGTCAGTTTAGCTGCAAAAACAAGTTTTGTGCTAAGAACTGTTAGAACAGCGCGCGCATTCAGCCGGTCGCATAGGAAAGCATTATCAATGCTTTCCTATGGATGCTGGCGTGCTCTCACTGTGAAAATCACAGTGAGAAGCACGCAAGCGCCTCTAGTGGCTGTCAATGAGACAGCCACTAGAGGATTAGGGGGAAGGCTTAACCCATTACTAAACATAGCAGTTTCTCTGAAACTGCTATGTTTATGAAAAAATGGGTTAACCCTAGCTGGACCTGGCACCCAGATCACTTCCTTAAGCTGAAGTGGTCTGGGTGCCTGGAGTGGTCCTTTAACACTATCATAAGGTAAAACGGCAAGACCTGTAGTAAATAAAAAAATTAACAACATTTAGTTATGTATAGCATTTTACAGGCAGTTTGTCTTTAAATGTCCAGTGCATAATGACTGAAGAATAATGTAAATAAAATAATTTTCAATCTCTCTAGATGTTTAACCAACGCTTCAAAAATGCATTAAAGTCTTCACAGATTATAAATAATCAGAAATGAATGAGACATAATCTTCTTATTGATTTTGATATTTACTTATTTTTGCTGTTGTAATGTGCTCATTGTGTTTGTCTATTTTAAACTCTCACATTTTTTGTAATCACTTTTGAGGTTTTTTTCTATTTCTTTTTTTTTTTGTCCTATCACAAAAATCTGATTACTTCCTTCTGAACATTAATATGACTTTTAGGTCATAAGTCTAATCACCTCATTTTCAAATGTACTTGTTTCCAGTTCCATTGTCTAACTTACTGGTGCACACTAGGCACAGATCTGTTGATTTTGTTTTATATTTTAAGGTATTTTCTCTCCATCCAAAATTTCAAAAACAGTTTAAAGAAAAGAACATAACAATATGTAAAATATGTAATGTTGGCTTCTGAGTTTCATATCTCCAAGATTAGCCTAAAAAAACTTGAATCTTTTAAAAGGAAGTCTGAGTATAGTCAGTCCCTGGAGGCGTTTTGCTGTAAACACTGCTTTTTTTAAGAGAAAATGCAGTGTTTAAATTACTGCCTATGAACACCTCCGGTGGCCATTACTCAGAGCTGCTTCCTGGGTCCGTGCTGCACAGTATGCTCTCTATTCCAGTACAGCTGCCATGTTCTTTTTCTGATGATGACTGCTGTGAATGGCAGTTGTCTTCTTTAAACCCGTGTGCCCCAGGACCTTCCATACAGCAGTGTTAGTGCAACCCCTGATTACACTGCATTTCCTCCAGGAGCATTGTCAGTGAGCCGCACAGGGGAGAGAGAGAGTAGGCAGGTAATGAACTACGGGAGAGTTAGAGGAGTGAGGGCTACCAGAGAACTGCATCAGAGGCTCTACTGATCCACCAGGGTCCAATTATTAAATCACTGGGCCACAAGGAAATAGGTAAATATGTACCCTAGCGCAGTTAAGGGGAGGGTAAAAACTGACTTATTTATTACATTCATTGTAAATTGTAGGAAGCTGAAACAGACACAGTCTTCCCACAATCAGCACACTCATATGCCTAGAAACACACATGTTTCTTAGTGTTACCCATACAAACCCACACAAATCACTCACAGCTACACACACATATCACTTACAGCTGCCTACACACAAGAAAACTCACCAGTCACAGCTACTTACACACATCCCTTACAGTACCCATACTCAGTAACATACTTACAGCCACCCAACACCTATACACACAGTTAAAATTACATCCCCTACCAACACATACACACATACAAATTCTACAGCCTCTAAGCACACATACAATACATACACACATACAAATTCTACAGCCTCTAAGCACACATACAATACATACACACATACAAATTCTACAGCCTCTAAGCACACATACAATACATACACACAGACAAATTCTACAGCCTCTAAGCACACATACAATTTCTACAGTCCTTAGACATGCACACACACATACACATACATTGTAACCCATACATTGTACACCACAAATAGACATCTTTACACACGTCGCACCAGAATCAGTCTCCTCAACACACAAAATCCCTCAAGTAGCCTCCAAGTCATATATCACTGTAGCAGATGCTCTTGGTTTCAGGCTACACAGACTTACTCCGGACACAGGTCATAGAAAAACAAACCGTTTTATCCTGCAGTCTCAGTTAGACTAGCATCTACAAAAAACTTAGGGGCGAGTCACAAGTTAACAAATTCAGATAGACAATTCTGATAGACAATACAAGCTGCTTCCCCTTATCAGTGACTTGGTACATTTACCTGGCCAAGTCATGTACCTAAACAGGATCCCACTCGCTTCATTAATGATATCTCATGCACTCACACCACTCTCGGACACCACCCACACATACGGACACCACCCTCTGGTACCGAAAGAGAGACAACCCAATAACAGAAACAGACTGATCAGGTCTGTCTTCTCCCCTGTTTGAGAGCTTTTACCAGAGAGTTGTTTTGTTCCAAGACCCGGATAGAAGTGAGTCCACGAGGTGTCCTGGAACAAGTCCAAGGGAGGCACGAGGAACTCCTAGATTAAATGCGTCCAGTCACATCACGGTCTGGTGAGCTTGCTCCAGGGCACTTCCCAGGAGCCAGAGGAAGTGAAATCTCACCATCACAAAGTGAATTTGCTTTTCCCGGCCGATGCACCAGGAAAAGTAGCAGATGCTCTTGGTATCAGGTTACACAGACTCACTCCAGACACAGGTCATAGAAAAACATTTTATTCTGCAGAATGTCTCAGTCAGACTAGCGTCTACAAAAAACTGAAGGGCGGGTCACAAGTTAACAAAGCTTATACCTTACAGATGATGCAGTTCATACGTACAGGGGAAATGCAAGGGTTATACCCATACTGCAGTAATTAATAACCTATGAGCAAGCCTAAACTTATCTCAAAATGTATTAACTACATATTAAGCATTTCTAGCATTTCTACACATGCGCCCTGATCCTGAGTGTTTGTACAGCAATTTAACTACATAAGTTCCAGATGTTCTGGGGCATCCTGTAGCCTCTATCATATCACCACAGTTACCCCCCTCAAACATGCACAACTCTCTTTACAAATGCAGTGCAAGAGTGTCATTAATTGTGCTTTATTCAATTATTCTAAAAGAGAGGGGGTCATGACAGCAAGGGTTAAGAGTGTGAGGAGTGTGAAGTAGATGCATAAAAAATACAACTTTACCTTTGCAGCCAATAATCCTTGCACGGGTAGGGGCCCTTGGCTTCCTATTGCCCAGGGCTATGTCACTTGTCAGTCCTTCACTGTTAAATTCTCACTCTAGTGAATACCACTGTAAGTGATTTAACACAATAAGTTTCAAGGCAGAACTAGACAAAAGGCACATTTCCAGATTTTGCTGATTTTCTCCTACAATGTAATTCAGGTAAATATTAGCAGGGGCTCATGAAAGGACAACAACAGCTGGAGCTGTAGGTTTTGAACAATAGTGCCTTAGAGCAGCTACCAAATTACCTGGAAACATAAACATCTTTAGTGTCATTACTGCTCCAATTTAAAAGAATAAATTAGACTCACAAAAGAAAATATAAAATGCCCACTATAAAGCAAAGTTAAAGGATTACTCCACTGTAGGGTTATGCTGCTACCACTGACACCATTGCTTGCTAAAGAGACCAACTATTTTGCACTTGTTTTCCTCTTACATTGGTCCCACCAGGAGCCAAACCTGCTCTAATATCAGCCAGATGATGTTCCTAATAATCAGGGTCGACATCAGGGTGGGAAAACTGTGAAAATGGTTGTCAAGCACCCAGTGGACCTGCAGGGCCCAGGTGGCTGGCCCCACCTTCTTTCTCACAAAACTACCACCAGTGCAGCTGCACTGAGGCCCCCATGCTAAGGGGGGGAGGGGGGATATTGCTTTGGCACTTTGGGACACCCAGTGGGCACAGCATAACAGATAATTGTCAGGCACCGAGGCACTTTAAGAGTGTGACCTGGACCCTGTAATTATAGCTGGGACATAGTGAGAGACAGGCACTTCCTCCCAGGCATAGAGAGCATAAGGAAGGAGGCACAGCACGGGCAGCATGGGAGTGAGCTGCTGCAGGACCCACACACAATCGGTCATAGCCGACAGCACCACAAGCAAGTCACCCTCCTGCAGGTATGCCAACAGCAGAGTGGCTGCAAATATAAAAATTATGACAGGTATGTGGGTACCAGTATGTGTATCTGTGTGTATGTGCAAGTGTGTGTATTAGTGTGTCTGTGTATTTGCATGTATGTCAGTGTGTGTATATGTATGTGTATCTGAAAATGTATCAGTGTGCCTGTGTATCAGTGTGTGTGGAAGTGTATACACACAAATGCACTCATGCATTCAAACACCAACATTAACACAAACATGCTCAATACAAGAGCATGCCTTAAATTCACACACAAACACTACTCAGTGCTAAATACAAGCGTGCAAGGCTGGGCAAATTGTAGATCCAAGGCAGGCAAAGCATTGTGGGACTTGTACGACAGATGAGGATCTACATATTGGCCTCCCTTGTGCTAGAGGGGTCCCAAAAAAAAATATTTCACCAGGGCACTCTCTACATTAGTTCCACCACTGCCCTGCCAGCAATCAATATAGTGAAGAGGGGGCCCAGCACACGTGATCTTCAGCTTCCAGAAAATCTCTCCAACTCTCGAGAGCCACCCGGCCACAGGTTACCATGGCAGCACTCCGAGCCAGAGTTGGAGAGAGCAGCTGCTGGAAACTGAAGATCATGTTGGCTGGGATCCCTTTTCACTACACAGCACCTGGCAGCCTGCACAATGCCACTGGACTGCCAGGGAGTGTAATATTCCCCCTCTCTGGTCACAGGTAAGAGGTATGATGGGTGGAATAAAATTAATAAATTAATAATAAAAATGTTTACGGTAGAATGCAGCCCTTATCATTCTACTCACACACTCTGCATCCACTACACACACACACTGCATCCACTACAAATGCACTACAAACACACTGCATCCACTTTACACAAACTGCATCCTCTACATAAGCATATATGCTGCATCCACTACATAAACACACTGCATTCACCACATGCACACTCTGCATCCACTCTACACACACACAGCCTCCTTGTAGGCGGACTCGGGGGCAGGTACTATGTGCAGAATTGAAGAACCCAAACCTTGAGCTGTGTGATGGGCCCCATAATATTTTTTATGGTAGCCCTGCTGGTGGTTATTCATCAGATAAGAAAATCTGCTGAGCACTCTCAGACAATAAATAAGCATCTTTGCAAGAAGTTAGCACAGAATGGACACTAGAAAACCTAGAAAAAGCATTACAGGCTAGCTAATGACACTGCCGAAGTGGAGTTACACCTCCAGCAACAATATAAAATACTGAAATGCTGCACATACTGTATAGGGTCATCATGGTATGACTATTTCAAAACACTGAAGTGGTCATGGTGCTTGGAGTAAGCTCTTACCATTTTTACTAGTAATGCAATGCAAAAACATACTAATTTACTTAAATTGTCATATGTAGTACAAAAAAAGGGAATAGGACTGCACAGCAACTGTTTTGCTTTTATTTGCTTGTGCAGAATAATGAAGAAGAAATAAATAAAAATGAAATGATTAATAATATATATATGGCAATGGAATCTATGTTAAAGACTCTTCTTATCACCCACACTAATTTTCCCCTCACTCTTTCCAACCTCATCTTTCTACGTACTCCATATTCTTCTCCTCCATTTTGCTCACTTCTCTTGTTCTCCCAACTCATTTGGGCTGCATCCAAGATTCTTTCACGCAGATATCACATTATCTGTTCTCCGTCAGGCTAAAGGAAAGCTATTGATTTTACCCAAGAGTATTAGACTTGTAATTGAGAACAGTTTAAATTGTTACATTGAAAAGAATCCTCTGAGATTACAGCATTTGAGGATAGGCTAGAGGCCACTAACGCAGCCACAACATGCAACTTGGGTTTCATCAGTGCTCCCTAGTTTATAATGACGATCACAGAGCATATATAGTTAAGTCACTGGTCATTTTTCAATTTGCAACTTTTATTTCAAATAAGATTGTGCCTTGTACTGACAAATTATTATTTATAACACATGTTCTCTGGCTGTTGCTGAACTAATTTTTTTTTTAGTCGCGTGGTTTAATGTAGATTTGTTTTCTATAGTGTTTATTCAATAAAAAGTGATTTGTGATAAGGTGACATACAATTTACTTATTACTGTATACAGTATATTGCATCATTGAAGGTATCACCAGTGCAAACTGCGAGCCATGCCAAAAGCCAGCGAACAATGAGGATTTCACTATACTGCAAATTCTTTAACTGTGTACTGGTGTAGGTATGTGCATATCTCCTTAATGACACGTGACTTAAATATTCCGTCATGATTCCCTTTTATTTCTGAAGTTGTGTCTTTAAGGGGATATACAAATATATGTGTGCCTCATCTTTTGCATGTACATGTTTATATCTGATTATGCCTAAAAGTGTGTCTGTGAGTTTATATCTGTATTTATTGGTATCTGTTATGGCCATAGTAAATCTTTTAACTCTCACGGCCTCTTCTTTCACATTGATATGAATGAAATGCTGCCATGGTTCAGTTGCAGCTCAGCACTGAGTGGTCTTAGTTTAGTGCACACAGAGAAACACACTACTCTTCATATATTCAGCAGTGACAGGCAGGAGCAGCCAGGTAAATAAGGAGTGTCACAAAAAGAATATCATAAAAGAGCGTGAGAGTAGTAACACTGCAAGAAGAGAAGGGACTGAAAAAAGGGAGTATCAAACAGGGTTTGGGCAAGAATAGTTATTTAAAGAGATACTCTTAGTACCAAAACAAACAGCTTAATTAAGTAGTCTTGGTTTACAGATCATGTTCTCGCAGTCTAGCTGCTCAAATCTCAATTAGAGTTTTTTTTTTTTTTTTTAATCTTTCTTTATTCACAGTCATCATACAAATATCCAATATGGTGAGCATACAATAATGGATACATTAGGCTTTAACGACACATTATTGCATATAGAGTAGCTAAACAATTAGTGTCTGTTTTAAATTATAAAATGTAAGATGAAACAGGAAATTAAACTGTATGTATCCTATGTCCATGGTAATATGGATAAGTATTCGAAAAAATATAAATGGGCTAGGAGCAAGATATACCTTTAGTAACGGTGGATAAAAGCCTTCATAAAGAGCTATGCAGGCTATTTACCCACATAAATCGAAGTAGGATAATATATATAGTCAGGTTATTATTTTGTGGGGGTGGGGATTTAGAGTCGAGGGGCTTAAAGTTACTGTCACGTCGGGTGGACCACTGTGAAGTGGAGCAAAATTTTGGCATATTTGAGAGTATGGCACATGTCGAGTTAACAATTATAAAGAGAAAAACATGTCCCCGTTTCCAGCTACCCATCAAGGCCTCTTCATAGAGTGCGGCCTCCATAGCAGCTCGCCAATATCTCCAGTCACACGGGGGTCAATCGGGTTTACACTTCTTGCTCTGACTCCCCATGTCTTCAGGTGAGATAAGTGTAGATTTAACACCAAACCTCCCACTTGGAGGTTTGTGAAATTTCGCTTGGAGCTTCTGCAATGTGAGTCTGGACAGTATGGGTCCTAGCCCCGCCCCGTCAATTAGAGGTTAAACCACTTTTTTTATACAGCCCTAGTCACACCTCTTCTTCCATGTAACTACCACATATGTCCTAAACCAGTGGTTCCCAAACCCATCCTCATGACCCACCAACAGTCCAGGATTTATGTATTTCCATGTTTTATTCCAATGGAGATACTAACAAAACATGGACTGTTGGTGGGTCTTGAGGACTGGTTTGGAAAACGCTGTCCTAAACACTTACTAAACACCTTGTAACTCTGCAATATAAAACATTGTTGTTTTTAAGAAATTGCAATGTTTACGTTGCAGGTTTAAATCCTCCTCAAGTCTTACTGTCTTATTGACAACCGCTAGAGGTGCTACGGTCACGTGGTGTGGAAACCCCACTGGGAAGCATTCATTCAATGCTTTTCTATGAGGAAACTTGGATGCACATGTGACCCTCTCTATTCATGTTCATCAGGTCCCCAATGCTCCTCTATAAGGAGCATTGGATTGGACATCAGAGTAGGGGGTCATGACTCATCTCTGACATCATGGGAGGAAAAGAGGTAAGCAGGTGCTTAGGGAGCCTCAGTGCTAGAGAATTGAATAAAATAATGTATTTTTATTAATTTACATGGCAAACGTGAGAGAATGGGACTCTGTTATAAATAGGGACAAGGGCACTAAAGTGTAAGGAATGCAGGTGTGTAATCCTAACTCAATTTATCTAGATGTTTAGATTGATTAAATTGCAATATTCTAAGCCCTGAGCCCTGCAAATTCTAAGGGGTCTTAGCAGACATTGGAGTGTCCTCAACTTCTTTTTTAAAATTCTATAAAATAAAACATTAAAAATCTTTATATCAGATGCAAGGGACCTCATGAATGTAAACACATAAAAGATCAAGACATGACCAGGATTCAACACATGTACTCTACCACAGCACATCATTTATGCAGATTCAGATCTTTTTGAGATAGGCATTTCAGCTCCTAAACTAAAAAGGTCTTGTTGTTCCACTACCACATGTTGAAATGAAATGATTAGCTTCACATTTGCACAATTCCATTGAATGCATCACTATAATTTGATACCAATGTATAGCAAATATACAGAATATATAATTACTCAGAAAATGCTTTCTGATTCCTTCCTTTATCTCTCTTTTCTCTTTTTTATCATGTCTCCTCTCCGTGGTTTACTCTCAGCCATATGACATAACATTTTTACTCCAATATAGCTTTATAGTTACGAAAAAATCATTTAATATATTTACATACAGTTAAGTCTGGGAATATTTGGACACTGACAAAAGATTTGTTTTTTTGGCTGTTTACCAAAATGGACTACCTCTCATATAATGCTTTTGCAGCATTATAGAAAACCACAACAAAAACAATTTGGAATATGGCTGTGTGAATCTACAGAAAAAAACATAAAACAAGACATAGTATGATATTGTTACAAAATACAATATTCTGTGCGCAGCAATCTATTGCACTCACTAGATGTAGGCAAGTATAAGCGCTCTTAGGGTGCCTCCCCCGGTATAGTCCTTCTGATCACCTCCGAATTCTTATTTCACCAAGAGACATCCACAGGTCAGGGTTAAAATTTAAGAAAATTTATTCAATAAAAAAATATATATAAATGTATATAGGCAGTCACCAATTCAGCATAGGATAGGATACGAAAATAGTCCTACGCGTTTCGTTCGCTATGAACTTCCTCAGGGACCGCAGTTAAAATAATTACCATGTATCAATACAAAGTACAAAATAAACATATCCTAAAACAACCCCCCTCCCTGTGTCCTTAAATAGGGCTAATCCCTCAAGTCCATTGGTGGATTCAGTGGGTGTGTGGATCCTCTTCTTTTTTTATTGGAGAAGTAAACCACCTCTATCAGCTGTTTTTCACTCTTCCAATTTGAAGTTAGCACCCTTTTCGTCAAGAACCGGAAGTCATCATCATCGCCGAAACCGGAGATGACGTCGTGGATACATCCGCGTTCCAATATGCGTTTCAGCGGTATTGTCTCCATAGCAACCGGACATAATCGTCTCGCCCAGAGTTCACATAATACAAAGAGAACTAATTACAGCCCCCAAAATTCTGCTTAAGAAAAAAATGTTAATCATTTGTGGTTTGAAACACTCTCATTTAGTGTATGCACTGAGTATTAGCAGCACTTATTATCAATCAAATTACATTAATCCTATTAACTTCATCATTGAAATCTGTAGGTATATTAAATTAATGTTTAACCATAGAAATTATCAAACAGAAAAACTACATAAAGTAAAATGATGTTGTACAAATATATATAAATAGTTCTGATTTTTAGTTTCCAAACCAACGAAACCTTTAGTTTGGAAATTCCACCATTTAAAGATAAGGGGGTCTCTTATTCTTAAAGGGATACCTCTTCCAAAATATAAAGCATAAATGATTTAGCCAAAAAAAGAAAAGAAATTTTGACCAAAAAAATATAAATATAGCTATTCGGTGTTAATGCAACAGGGTGCGTGTTGCAGGGTTTAGGGTGAGTGTGGCACGGTTGGGGGAGGGAGTGTGACAGGAAAAAGAGTGGTTAGCATGACAGTGAGATAAAAGGTGAGTGTAACAGGATGAGGGGGGGGGTTAATGTGATCTGATGAGTGTGGCAAAGCAAGGATAGGTGAATGAAGTTGGGTTGGAGGGGGTGAGTGTGGCAGGATCAAGGGGGTTAATGTTAGTGTGGCAAGGTTAAGGGGGTGACAGCGTGTGGGAGAGTGGTGACAGTGTGTGTGGGGGTGGTGACAGTGTGTGTGGAGGGGTGTGACGGTGTGTTTTGAGGGGGGTGACAGTGTATGTGTTAATGGAGGGAATGACAGAGTGTGGGAGGGAGTGACAAGTGGCAACAAGTGGCAGAATGAGGGAGGGGGTGACAGAGTGAGGGAGGGGGTGACAGGTGGCAGAGTGAGGGAGGGAAGTGATGACAGGTGGCAGAGTGAGGGGGTAACAAAGGGAGGGAGGGGTGACAGAATGAGAGAGGGCGTGACAGGTGTCAGAGTGTAGATTGAGAGAGGGAGTGACAGGTGTCAGAGTGTAGTTGGTGAAAGGTGTCAGAGTGAGGAGGTGACAGGTGCCAGAGTGTTAGAGGGAGGGGGTGACAGGTGGCAGAGGGAAGGGTGACAAAGTGACTGGTGGCAAAGCATGGGAGGGCGTGACACAGTGAGGGAGGGGTTAAAGATGGCAGAGTGAGGGAGTGGGTGACACAGTGAGGGAGGGGTGAGTGGTGGCAGAGGAAGGGAGGGAGAGGGTGACTGGTAGCAGTGTGAGGGAGATAGGGAGGGGGTAACTGGTGGCAGTGTGAGGGATGAGAGGGTGACCGGTGGCAGTGTGAAGGAGGGAGAGGGCAACTAGTGGCAGGGTGAGGGAGGGAATGATTGGTGGCAGTGTGTGGGACTGAGGGGGTGACTGGTGGCAGTGTGATTGAGGGGGCGATTGGTGGCAGGGTGAGGGTAAGAAAGAGGGAGGGAGTGCATTGGGGCAGTGTGAGGGAGGGATGCTAGAAATACCTGGTGATCCAGTGTTCTTGTTCCCTGGTGGTCTGATGGACTCCCTATCTGGTCTGCAGCTCTGCCGGATGTGACCTGCAGACCATGTGATAGGAGTCTTGCGCTCTCCAGAAGTCAGCGTGTTGTCATGGTAACCCACCGCAACGCTATGATTGGCTGAGATCACAAGACCCTTTACAGTCTGCAGCTCACACCTGGCGGAGCTGCAGACTTGAGTCTGTACTCTCTATTAGGGCAGATTGGAGAGGCCTCGCATACTTGTTCTGTATGCCGCCGGGCCCCCTCCCAGTTCGGACCCCCGATCATGGACCGAGGACCCGATATGTCACTCTGGCCAAAGGTAATTTAGGTGGCCAGAAGGCCACGGTCAGCACCAGGCCTCAGGTGGCCGCCTAAATCGCCTAATTAGAGAGTCTGATCTGTAAAACATGTTGGAGGCAGAGTAATGGACTGGGCATGCATGACTTCCAATGGCAATGGGTCAATAGTGTTTGTTGATGAGGTGAAAGAAGCAGCCGGATTATTTCTGAAGTGTATAGGGATATATTGTCTGCTCAGATTCAAGCATATTCAGAGAAGTTGATTGGACTGCTCTGCACTTTACAGTTGGACAATGACCCAAAACATATCGTGAAAACAACCCCGGAGATTTTTAAGGCAAAGAAGTGGAATGTTTAGTAATGGATGAGTCACTCACGTGATCTCATCTTTATTGAGCATGCATTTCACTTGCTAAAAACAAACCTTAAGTCAGAGTGGACCACGAACAAACAACAAATGAAGACAGTTGCAGTAAAGGCCTGGCAAAGCATCACAAAGGAAGAACCTCAGAGTTTTGTTCAAATTTGAAAGGACCACTATAGTGCCAGGAAAACATACTCGTTTTCCTGGCACTATAGTGCCCTGAGGGTGCCCCCACCCTCAGGGTCCCCCTCCCACCGGGCTCTAGGAGGTGGAAGGGGTTAAACTTACCTCTTTCTCCAGAGCCGGGCAGGGGACTCTCCTCCTCCTCTCCGCCTCCTCTCCGCCTCCTCGGCTGAATGCGCATGCAGGTTAACCGTGGCAGCAAATACTGGGGAGGGTTTGAGCTTGAAAACAGTTTGACACTACCTGGCTTCATACCATAGCCACTATAATCTCTGTAATAAATTATATATAATTATATACGATGTGCAAATGTTTACATGCATACAAAAGATACCATCAACAACAAAATTGAGGAAGAATAAATAAGTTTTTTTCATCAATAGTCGAGTTGTGCTCTGTTGTTGTACCTACCTGCATTCAGAAAATGATCCACAGTAGCAGATTATAGGTTTTCAATGTCAAAGTGCTGAATATCAATCACTAGATGAAGTCATAATACATGATATTTAGAGATTAAATAATATTTGTCTTACTATCCACCCATTGACACAGAGCACTCATTTAATCTGAGATATCTATGCAATTTACATAATACAAATCATTTATGTGTTTTATACTGCAAATGCGAAGTTCAGTTCATTATTTTACATTTTCTTATAGAATGGCATTATTTTTTCTTTTCCTCCCACTCTCATGCCTCTTCCTCCCCCCTCATCTTTCTCTTTTGAAATGCAGTATACAATTCATAGACATTGACCTTCCACTGTCACAATGTACCTGTCACTATAACAAGACTACTACATTATAAAATACAATAAATTCATTGTAATTAGCTAGAAAGATGGGAAAACTAGTAGCTCTATTACAGCTGCTTCAAGATTTGGAAGTCACTTAAAAGCCAAAGTGGAAGTGCAAGGGTCAAATTTCCCTGGGATCAAAATGAAAGAAAGTAGTTTGTTTTTGTTACTGTGCTTATTGGTGGCACATAGTGACTGACCTGACATCGCAAATTAGATGGATACTTCCTAATAAACTACAACTTACGGCAACTAGAGCATTCAAATATTTAAGCAAAGAACAGCATTAAACAAAGCCATGAAACCAGCTCTGTTAACATGTGACTTATTTCCCTATGAATAGACTGTCAATCATGAGAAATGTTTTTGAGACATGCATACATTTGACATCACTGTACTATATGTTTGAGCTTAAATAATAACAACATCCATGTATAGATATATACTTACAGTGCACATATCCATGCATACATTAATAACAAAAGAAAATAATGTGTACTAAAATATACACTGAAGGGGGTGTGGGCTACAGAGCTTCTGAGCAGACATCTATTCCCTGAGCTCCGATCAGGCCTAATGGAAAACATAGGAAAAAAGCCACAAAACCAACACAATCTGCACCAGAAATGGATCCCCTGCAAACAGAGACAATGGGGCACAAGAATAGAAAACACAACCGTCCAAAAGGCCCCCCATCAGCCAGATATCCGGCTCTCTTTTGAGTGACCACCACCGTAGCAGCAATCCAAAATGGCGCCAGGAACCCACAGTGCGCCAGAGCTATCAGAGGCCTTGCTAGAGGAAGAATATCAACTTAGCTCTCCCCACTCGTGGGCTACATCACCGATCTCAGAATCAGGCGAGGACAAGGCTCCCTCAATGAAGGGAGACATCAGGAGGTTCCTGGTTGACCTCTGGAGCATCTGGCAGGAAGACCTCCAGGTGGCCAAAGCCAAAATTGGTGTTGTCCACAAGAAGGTACGAGAAATTGAGGGAAGAGAGGCTGCCAAACACCTTCAGGACACAGATAATAATAATAATGATAATAATAATGATAACCTCTGCATTCAGAGTGCGGAAGTTAGCTGCATCCCCGACCGGAGCACCCAGAGACATAATTTCTGTGACCCGAGACATCACAGCGAGATCAGTGATCATGAACAGTTCGAGGGAGATGGAGACGATACAATATAAGGGACACACTGTCGCTATGTACGCAAAAATCCCATTCTCAGTCCTGACAGAGAGGAGGAAGCTGGCTCCGATTGCTAGACAATTGAGAGAGTGCTCCATAAAATACCGCTGGGGTATAGAGGGGACCCTATTGGTAGACAATGGAGAAGAGACCGCTATGTTGACGTCAGCAGATGATCCAGAGCCGCTCCTGCAAACATTGGATCTATCAGGCCACCTACGAGAAGCCTCCTCAGAGACAGCAAACAGAGACCAGGAGCAAGAAGATAGGGGCAGCCGCAAGCCTGTGCAACCACTCAAGTCCACACAAAGGAAACTGCAACCTCTAACAAGAGATCAAGACCCCAACCTTAACACTTCAGGATCATTAAGCAGTTCCTACAGCGGCAGACGCCTAACTTGAGTAAACCTAGTCCCTTGTTGAACGTAACCAGGTAACTCAACTGCCTAGCACTTAGATGCCTAGATCTATAAAACTATGTTCACCCAGAGGCCAAGTTAAATACACCATGTTACCTTATATTATCATATCTGCGATTTCTCTGTGACAGCCCGATAATGATATGCCACATGTAGTTACATTTGTTATATTCATTTACTCTGTCATGGTCTCCATGCCTATATATACACTGAAACTATGATAAAATCCTGACTGTGTACAGAAAGTTGTTATAAAGTACTCTTTATATTGGCACAATTGTGCATGCATTTCTGTTACTTCATACTTGCATTTTCTCTCCACAACCAGGGCCATCTATAATATGAATAGGACTCTGGGCACAACATTTTCTTGAGCCCTGCCCCTCCCACACCCCCAATTACACCCAACCTCCAATCACCCCAATGCAGTGGGGGAGCTAAAGTAGGGATATTCAAAACAAACTTACACAGCCATATACACTGTCAAACATTCTGACACATACACACACAGACAGACATATTCACACATTCGCAGATACATACTGACACACACATACACTGACACACAAATATATACTCGACGTTTCAACCTCTTCAGGTCTTCCTCAAGGAAGACCTGAAGAGGTCGAAATGTCGATCAGATGTATGTTACCTGTTATTAAATAATATTGAGTTTTTTTACAAAGACCTGAGAGTGCATCTCTTTCCTTTTTGCTTTATATATATATATATATATATACTATAGCACCCCTCAAACTGCACCACTACATACATTACGCTCCAGATAAACGCTAGATACCTTACCCAACTCTGGATCATCTAATCTACACACACACACATACATACAGTAGATCCCTATATACACTCTAAATCCTCTACACACACACAATCTCCTATACACACTCTGGGTCCTTTACACACTAGATCCCCTACACACACACTGCACCACCTACACACACTGTATTCCTGACATACAAACTCTGGATCCCCTATGCACACACTACATTCCTTGTTAACAAACACATGCTACATTCTCTAAACACACACTCTCTACAACCCTTACACACACTACAGCCGGTATGCACACACTCGCTAAATCCCCAATACACACTATGCCCCCTATACACACACTCTCTACAGCCCCTAGCACGATACGCTTTCCTGACCCTTTTGTCCTCTGGTATCCCACTTACCGAGACATCAGAGACAAGTGAAAAGCAAACACAGCGCAAGCATGTTATTAAATTTGCTTGCGCTGCGCAGACCAAATACAGGGCCTTTTTCTCATGCTAGAGCTCTTCAGCAGGGCTCTGTGCATTGAACTAACATGCTCACTTTGAGAGGGGTGTGCTTGTTCTTAGTGATGACAAAACACACTCTCTATGGCCCTGCTCCCTTCTCAAAGGGGCCGCTGTGATTGAAAAATGCCTGGGCTGAATTTTTTTCCCAGTCCGGCCCTGACGTATGCTGATTTGCATCCTCTGGAACTGGAGACCTCCAGTGTGTGGAAGGCAAGATGGATTCAATAAAGTATCAGGAAACTTATGAGAAAATATCATGCTGTCTGTGAGGAAGCTGAAGCTTAGGTCTCAACAGGACAATGATCCCAAGAGCACCTCAAATTCCACCAAGGCTTGGTTGCAGAAGAAGTGCTGGACAATTCTATTGTGGCCATCACAGTCACCTGACTTGAACCCCATAGAAAATCTCTGGTTGCAACATGCAAATGCAAGAATAGACATTCTTCATCATGGGAAATCATGCCTTAGAGCACACGATGTCCCATGTAATGGCTAATTAGTGCAAATTTAGAAGAGGGGTCTGGAGGGGTGCATAAATAACAATCTTACACTCCTCCTGCCTGGTTAGATTTGGCCTCCCGTTTCTAACACCTTCTTCTTCCTTTTCTTTCTCTTTACTTTAATTCCCATATTTCATGGTGTGTGTAGTGGGCCCTGGCTAAACCGGCTAGTTACTCCCGCTATAAATGAAGTAAGAGACTCATCTTCCACAGTAACTGGACGACACACAGTTCCAGGGGTACAACAACCACTTTATTGGCCATACTCGACTTTAGGGGTGCATCACACACAATGTCCCCTCCCAGGGTCCTTCCCCCTCCCGGGGGCCACATAACAGAACCGGAACCTCAATTCCTTTGTCCCCTGTTCCCGCCACTCCATGCCCCCTCCAAGTGTCCTCCCCCTCCCAGGGGTCTGTGTGTGTGACAGGAACTCCAGTCCCTTTGTCCCTAGTTTCTGCCACTCATCCTCAGGGTTTCCCACCTCCAGTGACCAGGGGTCTTTATCCCATGAGCCTCTGTACCTGGGATTTCCAGAGCGGGAAAGCTTCCTGCCTCTGTGACTCCCAGCTACAGAAAGCCTGCCAAACCGCCATTGTCCCCACCAATCTCAGGGATCTCCCCGAACGATAACTGCCTTTGTTTATGCGGCCCCTGTGGAAACCCAAGCAGGGAAAATGTCTCTGTTAGAGACACGAATGCTACCCCTGGCTGCCGTCCGCTTATACGAATGGCAGCCATCCAGGGGCACTCATTAATTACTTCCCTTGCATTTTCACACTTATGCTGCAAGTTGCCAACGTTCTAATTGATTTGTGTGAACACTCCAAGGGCACTTGGGAGGTCCCCATTCAGGAACCGAACGGGGTGGGTAGCAATCCACCCGTTACGAGGTGTGAACCTTCTATGACAACATTCTAAATGAGGTTTCTTTGGTGGTCCCCATTCGGGAGGCAAATGGAGCCCTTCCAAACACGGAGCAGGTGAAACACACGAATACAACATAATACAGGGGAAAACACAGGGAACATTTCCTAGTAATTCACGAATAGGCAGCGGTCCCGCCACAGTGTGCACACGTATATCTGTTAAAAACACCACACTCCTTCCACCATGCATCTTTGGGGATGTCACAACTCATTAGGTTGTGCTTCAAGCTGATATTTCGTGCTTGTCCAACTCAAAATCCTTAAAATAAAATGTGATTGAACTTCAAATTAGCATCCAATATTTAGCAAATGTACTTCTTGTAAAAGGTATTTGTGCCCTTCACCCCAAAAGTTTTTTTGATAAACTTGTTCTTCACAATATATAAGTCATACTTTTTAAACGTTTCTGCTAAATTATCTCACTTCTGTTATATGATATAAAGATATGAGTGTAAATAGAACCAAAGAGTGTTGAGGACCGGCAGTATGGAAAGCACAGGTAGGTTACAGAGAGAGTTAGTGAGGACCAGAGTGCTAGTTATTTGTGAAGTAAATCTGGGACTTGTGACCATGGATGATCCCCTCAATGTGTGGCAGATTTAAATGTCCTTATGTAGTGGTTTGTAATTTAACAGTCTTTGCTGAATATTTGAAGTTACTATGGAAACTGCATTATCAGGTTGAATGATGTTTGATTGCATTGCAGGGTTTTTGCAAAGTCAAGCTACATTTATTATTTTAAAATCACCAGTTCGACTGATAAGCTTCTATAGTCAACATTGTGTTTTGACTCTGAACGCATAGTCAATTACATTTTCCAAAGAAAAATAAGTATTTATAGACTTTCTGCCAACAGAGTTAAATCACTAGATTTACCAATCACTCTGCAGCCATTTCAAGTAAAATACACAGGTTTAGCCAGCTACTTGTTACTCTCACAAGGCAGCAGTTAATTTTAATCCACAAAAATGTTTGAGTGATTTGCATAGACCATGGGGATTAAAGTAATAATTTATCCAAATCATCAGCAGGTGGAGGTATTCAGGCATGAGGTATGTTCAAGTATAAGGTGGAGGAATTTATCTCTATGTAATTGGGAGACAGAAAGAATCAAGGGGTCTATGAGAAACATGCACTTGGTCTTTTTTTTTACGTTTTGAGGATTTTGAGTGAACTGCAAAGTATCACACTGACCCCTGCATCATTGTAACTCATACCTACACAGGAGTGTGTAACATGAGCTGATTTTAACCCTATGTCCATGTGTCCATGAGTATTTACAGAATTTTCTTTTTATTGAAGGTGGGGTTAGAGACATGGGTTCATGTCTGAGGTAACTTCACAAAAGTACAATAACAAAATAAAACACACTAAGTAATAAACAAATGGAGCAATCCCTATAAAAGCAATTTATTGTAGTTTAGTTTTGTCTTACCAACTTGAAATGATTAAATTATTATGACTGCCAATAGTGCTATAAGCATATAAGATGAGAAAATTAACTAGTTCAACCTAATTAACTGCCTACTCCCACCCCCCATGGAAATCGAGAAGCAGAGTTACATCTGCGACATGACAATTCAATTCAATAGGGAGGGGGAGGAAAAAATAGGGGGGAATAAATGCTATTCTCACCCTAATGTGTGTATCACAGAATCACATGGAATATTGCTTTGCATTACAGCTTTTGTCCCAAAACCGGCACAGTGCTAACTGAAGGCTGGATATAATTGCAGGACAGTTCAAGGGGGGAGCTGTCGTACTCACTTGCCCTATGATGTGGACACCCATAACAAGGTGTGGTGAGACATGATATCCTGCTCTTTTTGTTGTAAATTCTGGACAAGGAGGGGAAAGATGCTTGTAATATATGAATACATGTTAGAAATAGGTTTGATTTGAACTTCTCCTTCTTGAGACAAAATGATGTGCCCCCAGAAACCTGAACATAAATGCCCTGTACCAGAGATGTCCATCTGGCAGGTTTCATAAAACCTACCAGACTCTTATTTGTATCTGCTCCTCTACTGACTGACAGATTTTATTATATAAATGAAGGGGTCTAGAAGCAATTCATCACATTCTTAGATAGGTTATAATTATGGTAGTGATACATAGTTGGCATACCTTTTGCTCTTTAATGTACAATGCATTCACCAATGGAAATGCTTGTTAGTAGACAATGGTGCTGAGATATGACATCACTTCCACTTCCTTTAAAGGCCTTCAGAGAATGCTGTGAAACTGAATGCTGCAGGTATACTCGCTCACCACTGTTTCAGTACATTACTTCCCAACGCAAGATGCTTAAGGAGGGAAAAAATAAGATACAAATAAAGAGGAGAGGATGAAAATACAAAGGAAATTAAAATGTGTGAAACATAATATAGAAAACCGTAATGTAATGTATTGGAGTGGAGCATGAAAAGCTGAAATGGAGTGAAAGTTGAAAGGATTATAATAGAAATGAAAAATATGAAGAGGAGATAAAGTGATTTGGTGGGAATGAAAATATAAATTGAAGAAGATAATAGGAAATGAATAATGAGATTTAAAAAAGATCATAAAGAGCTCATCAACACATATGGAAAAGTCCAATTCCAAAATGCAAAAAAAATAAAAAATAATCATATCCCACATTAATGCTTACTTCTAATATTCAGCCTAAATTAATGATGTTCACTTTCAAACTAGTAGAACCCAAAACCCATATAACTTACATGAAATAAAAAGCAAGTATTGTTTTTTGCAGCTCTTCTTTGCACCCTGTGGCGAAACTAACCTCGCCACTGGGCAATGGAGAAGCCTGGTTGCTTGCCTGCTGCCTCTGGACTATGGGCCCTGGTGTGTATGGCCCTTTAAGAACCATCTGGGGACATATTCAGACTGGTTTGGGGCAATGCCCCTTTAAAACTGTGTCCCCAGTGTCCCTCCTCAATCTCGCATCAGCCAGTGCTAAACTTTAACCACATGGTGATTTTATTCTGTTCATGGGATCTGAGCGCTGTTTGGATATATTGAGTGCTCAGATCCAAGCTATCTGGGGATAGGTTGAATGTGGGGGTTCTGTTCAGTGTAATGGAAATGATGTATTTTTGTGTATTTTTGCTGCTGCTGTGAATGGAGATATTTTCTGTACATGGAGATAATTGGCTTACCAAACCCAGTTAAGCCAATTATCTCCAGGATAGAGGAAAAGATAGACCGACTGCACAACCTAACTCTGTGGAACTGGTTTGGGCTGGAAAGCCATGCTTGCAGTCAGTCACAAAGGACTTCAGCTAACTTTTTAACCCATGGAAGGAATTGCCTGATCTTTGAGTATGTTTGTATTTAGAGTATGCTGATTCTGAAAATGTAACTTTTATGTGAATGTGATGTAAATTTTTAAAGTTATGAATATTGTGTAAAACTGTGTATTTTCCTGCCTGTAATAATTACATTAGCCCATTGTGTTCAGTAATTATATCACAGGCAGAGGGGAGGATTTTGCTGGAATTAATGGGAGTGTTTATCTGTGTTGTATGTTTTGATTGGATGTTCCACAAAACCCTGTGGGTGGGACTTTGTCTGTAAAATGTGTATATAAGGCCAATAAAGACACAGCTCAGTCTGTTCCTGTTTTGACCCTCAACATAGAGCCTCGTCTCATGATTGGGGGAAACGGTTGCATTTACACTGGGGGATTGCTATACTCTACATACTCCCCTAAGTATAATCACTAAGCTCTTTTAAGAGCTTGTTCCAGCTTCGTTCTCTGCAGGAAGAGAGGTTCGGTCTGCAGTGCTTATGGTGTCTAGAGAAGTGCTTGGAGCCCTCGCGAAGCACTAGGAGCATCCATCAATGGAGGTACTCGGTTGGAGTATTAGGAGTTCCGTTACACACCCTATTATATCTTCTTTTACAGTTAGAAATATCTATTATTTTAGTGAGTGATTCTGTAATTCATCATTAGCCAGTACCTTGTTTAGAAATGTTACATGCTCGTTATCCTTATTGGATAGAATTATGGTAAATTAAAGGGAACTGGGCATGATGGACATATGTATTTTATAACCAATTGCCCAATGGATAAAACACTGTTTATTAAGAATAGATGGATAGCTCTTTTGCTGAAAAGCAGATTTATGTAATTACAATGGTCTAATTAAGAAATAGTATTTCTATTATGATTCTTTCATTGTGCTCCCAAGAGGCGGACTAATTGTTTCTGACCAGGTGATAACGATTGATTAACTCCGATAGCACTTATGTTTTCAGATGTTAGAAAGGCTAGAGGAAGAAAACAATCACTATACACAATAAACATTGCCTGCAGTATAGTCTGTGTACAATTAAGTAAAAAATGGTGGAAACAATCAGGCTCACTACTAGAGAACATCAATGTACTAGTGTATGCCTTTTCTTTAAAACACTGTACACATTGTTGACTGTATTTTCTAATTGTTTCCTACTTTAAAGGATGAAAAAGAGAAGGATTAACCATAATGCTACCCTTGGTCTGAAGAATTAGAGGTTAGACATGGGCCCCTGAACTATGAATTAGTTTGGTCCCAATAACTAACTTTATTCGAAGAGTGAAGGGGGAGGGCAAACTCGCAACTTGCCTAGGACCCCATAGAATCTTGAAGGAACACTACAGGAACCTAGACAACCCAGATCATCCCCTCCCCTCCCCTACAGTGTAAACCATTACTGTTCTGAAGGATCAGCAATGTTTACATTACAAGCTTTACATGCGTCTAGTGGATGTCTTCCTCTGAAATTGGCAGAGTAAAACTCAGCTATTTCTGTTAGATGGTCTGATTTGCTGCCCATGACTTGGCTGAGATAATTAGTCATGGAGACAGGACAGCAGCACAGACATCTGCGCTGCAAGAGAGATAAAGATAAGTAAAACCTTTTTTTTTGACTGAGGGGACCAGGAACCTAAATGGCTAACAGAGCATTATAGTGTCAGGAATACACATTTCTATTCCTATACTATAGCCTTCCTTTAATACTTGGTTGATTTGGTGAGTGTCGTGTTTTGCACTAGATTTGCACCTTATAGCTTATACTATTGTTGGATTGTATTTGTATAACTATACAACATGGCATACTGTAAGTTAATGACCTCCACTATCAGAGATGCCACGAATAAGAAATTTGAAAATGTGTTCACCAAAGTTGACACATGCTAAACTTTTGATAGGAGTTTTGCCTTTGTAAAACTCGAAAGATTAGCTGAAAAAGAAGTTAAGAAATGGTGGGAAATCAAATACGTAAACAATATTTCAAATTGGTAGTGGTAATGTGAAGTTTGTGTGTAGTGGCGCTTACAAAGATTATTAGAAGTATAAAGATAGTGAAGCTGCTACCACCAATGTGCTGTCCTCTCACAACTTGGCACTTACAGAGTTAGTTGGATAAAAGTACTGAGTGCCATCAAGGCGAAATGCGTCTCGGCACCACCCACAGGACTGAACTTTTAATTTTTTATCTACCACTGTTTGTTATTTTATATTTCATATTTTTATTTAATAATTCTTTATACTTTATTATACCTGTTCCTGTGGTATCCAGCTTTCAGTATCCAGAGTTCCTGCTATATTTAAAGAAGGGTATGTGTCCTCTCATTGACACATGTGCTGTGTAACTTAGAGCCGAGTTCAAGGCTCTTTGTAAGGTGAGTAGTTTAATTTATTCACCTATATAATTTGACATCTGAGACTTACTACACTAGATACCGTTTTTTGTTACCTTTCCAGAGGGAGAATATAAATAATATCACCTAGAGGATTCATGTCTCCTCAAATACACGTCTGCCTGAGTGATCTGAGCCTGTCCAGTTTAGGCTCAGAACCACGTGAGTGAATCCTTATTGAGTTATTTCACTCACATCACTTTTTACGTTCCACACTATTATTTTTTTGTCCCCCCTTAGGTTACCAAGAGTTGCAAGGGGAGTAAGTTATTTCTAAATTTCTGAGCGCTCCACCTCCCACTGGGATTGGTTTTGCACACCACTCAGTATTTTTATCCAAATATCTCAAAGTGGAGCTGAGCAGAGGATAAGTGAACAAGCGAACCCAGAGGTCCAACAGCAGCAGTGGAGATCCGGTATCTTGGCCCAAAAGAAAATTTTATTTCCATGGACCAAGCTGCATCTAGAGGAATGAGTGGAACTTTTGCCTTTGGCAATATGCGCTTTTGCACATTAATTTAACAATTATGTGCCACTTCTCCATGTGAGTGTGTTTGTCTGTTTCCATTTTAGTTTATGTTTATTAAAGGTTATGTTATGATTTTTGTTTTCTCTTTTCTATTTTATGAGGATATCCTATTCCAGTTGGTAACTATATTATACAGTAATAATTGTGGCGTCCTCGTTCCCTTTCTCTCTTTTCTTTAATACTTATCTGGAGTGAAGAAAGATCATATTAGACCTTGAGGATATGGTGCTGCATTTAAAACGTTGAATGCCAACATTATATCTGCTTACTTATTTTGCAACCAAAGAGGTAAAAAGTATCAAGGCAAAAACAGGTGCTGTTCTGGAGTATGGTACTAAACAAGGACAAATTGGCATGGAAACCAATAAGATGTCTCTGAACATCTAACATCTAGCACACCCAGAATAGCATTTGTTTTACCTTGATAAACATCCTCAAAGTGCTCAGAATCTATTTTCTTTCACCTTCATTTGATGTACTTAAAGAACTTGTGATTAAAGAATATATTTTTATGTATATGTTCACCGCCGTATGATATCTGAGCAATACAAGTTAATAATAAATGTATTGTGTTTTGTTTCTAATATTTAAATTTTAGATATAATAAAAAATACATAGTTATATAGCTGAAAAGAGACATGCGTTCATCAAGTTCAGTTTTCTCACAGCTAGTTTTGCTTGTTTCAAAAGAAGGCAAAAAACCTAGCTTGAAGTGCTTTTAATTTTGCAACAAACTAGGGGGGAAAAAGTATTTCTTGACCACAGAATGTTAGTCATATTGCTCCTTAGATCAAGAAGCTATCACTCCAATTTAAATATTATAGCCCTGAATATTCTGGTTTTGCAAGTATTCATCCAGCTGATGTTTAAACATCTGTACAGACTTAGAAAAAAAACATCTCTTCAGACATAGAATTCCACATCCTTATGTTCTTCATGGCTAAATCTCCTTTCTTCCTGTCTAAATATGTGACCACATCTCCTATCTATTGTCCTGTTTCTAAATAGATTTTCAGATTTCTTTTTTTGTATTGGCCTTGAATATATATGTATCATATTCCCTCTGAGGTGCCATTTTGCAAAACTAGAGATTTAAATATGTTAATCTTTCTTCATATGAAAATTCACCTTTTTCCAATACCAATATCCTTCTGTAGAACAGGTGCCCAAAATTGCACAGCATATTTAAGGTGTGGTCTTATCAGTGATTTATAAAGAAGCAAAACTATATTTTCATCCCGAGAATAAATGGCCCTATTTGTAGATGATAATTCCTTACTGGCCTAGTTTGCTATTTATAACAATTCCCAAATCTTTCTTTAAAGGGACATTATAGTCACCAGAACAACTACAGCTAATTGAATTGTTCTGGTGAGTAGAATTATTACCTTCAGGCTTTTTTCAGAGAAAATGCAATGTTTTCATTACAGTCTAGTGATAACTTCACTGGCTAAACCTCAGATAGCTGTAAGAGATCCTTCCTGGGTCATGGCTGTCTAAAATGCATCCAAACATTCAGTGTCTCCTCCCTCTGCATGCAGACACTGAACTTTCCTCATTGATTCAATTCATCTCTATGAGGAGATACTGATTAGCCAGGGCTGTGTTTGAATTGTGCTGGTTCTGCCCCTGATCTGCCTTCTTGTCAGTCTCAGACAATCTTATGGAGAAGCATTGTGATTGGATCAGGCCACCACTTCTCATGATGTAAGCAGACAGCTTGTTTTTCTGAGGCAAACAGCATGCAGAGCTACAGCTTCAGGTTTGAATACAAGTAACATTTTGCTAAATTTATGGAGGCATGAGAGGCCCAGAGGGGCTAGATGGGGGTTTTAACACTACAGGGCCAGGAATACATGTTTGTGTTCCTGACCCTATAGTGTTCCTTTAATGTTGTTATCCCTAATTCACCACCATTTAGTGTGTAAGTTAATTGTTCATTCTTTACCCCAAGTGCATAACTTTGCATTGTTATACATTAAATGTCATCGTCAATTTGAGTGCCCAGTCCCCTAGTCTATTTAAATCCCTCTGTAGCAAAGCAATATCCTACTCACATTGTATTACTTAACACAGTTTTGTTTTACCTGCAAATACTGAAACATGAATTTCAATGTCTTTCTATCTTTTCCCCACATCCCCTGTTTCTCACTCCCACTCTTAGTTTGAAGATATTCCTTTTTCTTAGCCATTGTGCAGCTGTGCAAGATGTTTTCATGTATAATCGCACTATCTGGATAGGTTACATAGAGATAGCTTTTTAGTAAGAGTGCCCATGTGGCCCTGTTAAGCTTCATTCATAAAAAAACAATTATGCTACACAAATGTTAATGGAAGTCACACCACAGTTTAGACTCTAAATGTATGGTTTTCATGAATGAAGTTAATTGTGAATGAGTCAGCCACAGAATAAAGCTGTATAGTTTTCAGTAGGTTTGCGCAGTTAGATTTATGAGTATGGATCTCGTCTTCCATTATCTTGCACACATACTTTCTAGCATTTTTTTTATGAACAGATAGATGATAGCTGATATACAAACCCTGTAAACCCCTGCAATCAACAACAAAAGTAGAGTTCTACTGAAAACACAGCCAGGAGGATTAAAAAGATATGGAATGAAATCCTAAGTCTCACAGTTCCCCGTACTCTTCAGTGGAAAAACAAGGCTGTATATAAGTCAGAAATTCCAGAAGATGTGCCAGGTGTGTTGAGTAACTGAACTCTTTGCATTTCAATAGGGATGGACTGTGTATTATTGGGCAGAATATTTGAAGTATTTTCGAGTATCTTAATTATTCACCTACTACTGTCTTTTCTTGATCAAATAGTCACCACCACAACATTAATGGTAGTCTATAGTTGTAATCAAAATTATTAAATTCACATTGAAAATAAGGTTTATTGTGAAAATTTACAGACTTTCAGCTATTTGCAATGAACAAGTCAAACTGAAGCATTTGAAATAGCTCAGCACAATGCATGCTTCAAGTGGTTTCCTCAATGCAACTTATTATGACTTCTGGAGTCTCAAAATCCCCCCTCCCCCCTTAATGGCAAGCATCTTTTGTATGTAGTAGAGCACACTTTTACTTTTATGACCTGGCAGAAGATTTATAGCCAGACACCAATGTCCGGTAGCATTCCCGAGGAATCTTTTTTTGTTTTTTTTTTCTATTTCTTTATTTTTGTCATATAAAATTTTTAACATTTGCATGAGAGGTACCCCAAAGGCAATCCTCAAGCACATTAAAACATCCAGATACAGAAAAGAATGTTAAAAAAAACAAAAACAAAAAAAACCCCATCAATATAACTGCTAATAGCATAGGTAAACTGGCAATATACTGTAAAGTAGGCACTGTGTAAAATAAAACACCGAATGTTTCCACATAAAATACAGTGTTTCCATTGAAAACCATCATACACCCGATGTATATTTCATTCACGTTACATTTGTCTACTACCGATCACTATCAAAAAGAATTAACACCAGAAATTTCCGTGGTATAGCTGTTGCATTAATAGACATACAAATAAATAGATAAATGAATGATAATAAGAAAAAATAAATAAATAAATAACTAAATAGATATAAAAATAAAAAAGAAATAAGAATAAAAAAAAATAAATTATAATACAAAATAAATTACATTCTCTGATACTCGATATGGGGGGAACCACAATATGTGATCATGAATTCTGTCTGTTTGTCCAGGGTAACCAAAATTTGGCCACATCTCTAATACCAAAAAAGGGATTTAATTCCATCCTGTATTGATAATCTATTTGCTCCATAATATTGTGCCATATTAATGGAATAGAAGATTTCCAAGCCCTAGCTATACATATTTTAATGGCAAAAAATATATGGGTCAAAAGATATTTTTGAGGGGGCGTGGCCTGTACTCCGACCGAGATGGCCGCTTAGACTCTGAGCTCCGCCGCACCCGTACCTTCATACAGCGATCCCACATCAGCCAGTGCGACAAATGGGTCGCAACCGCCGCTCTGACCACCCGCAAACCCAGAGGGATCCCCAGCCGGGCTCGCAGCAGGGACCGATGGACGGCTTTCTGCAGCCGCCACGTGGTAAAGGCGTCGGGAATGAAAGCCCGCCCCCGGCCGCACAGCACTCAGCCCAGGCACCGGGGGGTGACCCCACGGCCATAGAAAGGATTGGGGAAGAGCTGAGGAACATAGCAGCAGCCATGGCGACCAAGGCAGATCTCCTAACCCTGACCACTACCATTCAGGACGCCCTGAGGGCAGAAATGGTGGGGCTCCGCACGGAGGTGACTACCCAGGCAGGCCGCATCCAGGCATTGGAGCAAACAGCAGAAACCCACTCTACCAGGATCAACGCGACGGACGTCGCCATAGCCAGGCAAGGGGACATGATCTTGCATATGCGCAGGAATCTGGAGGACCTCGACAATAGAGGCCGCAGGTGCAACATCAGGATAAGGGGGATTCCTGAAGCTGACGAAGGAGAAAACGCGGCAGAGGTACTGACAAACCTATTATGCACTATCTTACAAACCGATGCACCGCAAACGTTCTAATTTGAAAGGGCACACAGGGCCCTACGCCCGCGATCTGCTGAGGATGGTCCAAGGGATATGATCTGTTGCCTGCACTCGTTCCCTATCAAGGACACAATAATGAGAAAGGCCCGGGAACGCCCCACGTGGCCCTTCCAGGGCACTCAAGTATCCCTATACAATGATCTCTCTCCATACACGCTTTAAGCTCGGCGAGCACTTAAACCGATAACCACTGCGCTGCGTGAATGCAATATTAGATACAAATGGGGATTCCCCTTTGCCTTAATGGCCAGACACCAAGATAACTGGCTGGCTGCCAGATGGCCTGATGAAATACCGCGACTCCTTGACACCTTGAATATGCCTCATATCCAGTTTACCGACTGGCTACTGGACACCTCTAGGCCGGTCCAAAGGCAACAAAGAGCAGCCCGCAGATGGGGAGAGCGATCACCGCCCGGACCTCCACCACGGAGACGCATGGGGAGAGGAGAACAGGCCGAGTGAGTACAGTACATCATGCCGACGACCGGCTCCTGGCAGCACCTGAAAAGGTAATACACCACCTCTGACTTACACACGGGTCCCCCCACCAACCGACAGAAATCGGAGGACAAGGGGAGCCGCACGCACTTGCCTAGGGGTTTTTTTGGGGGGAAAGCGGACATTTTGCCACCCTCTCTCCTCTCCACACATGCACATGACAATTATAAAGTTTATTTTGGGAGGAGGGTTACTGGGGGAGGGGGTAAAACGGGACTGCCACGGGTTGTGATTCCGAGGACAGGGATGAAGGGGTTTCGGCGACACAATACCCAAAAGTAGCGTTCCACATGACAAAATCGTGTCCACCAGGGGATGAAGGGCCTTTTATATTGGGGGAGATGAAAAATGGGACTCTGGAGGGTTTCCTGCTCCGCCTCTTTGTGTTCATTTACGCACCCCTTGGACACCCTTGGGAGGGACGGGATCAGGGGGGGCGGGAGAACACAACGAGACATTGGTACACTATACACTGGGAGGCGACCGACTACCCAGCCACTACTGGACCACCAGGCCGCCGAGAGATGTGCTGGTATCACCATGTGAGGCTATACCCTGTGTTGCCATTAACCCTCCCGCCCGGATACGAACTGACATATGCTCATGGGATGTAAGAAGGGGTCATGGACAGGTTACCGGAGTAGAAAGCTCATACAGTATTCAGCTAAGGCCCTCCTTACGGTTGACGGGCGGGGTCCCAGTAAGGCTTCATTACATGGTCCAATGAATAATATACTATGCTGAACCCCCCCACATGAGTGAGGGGTAGACTAGAGACAACCAACCAACAGGGCACACTGGGACACTGACACGTAGCCAAAGACAGACGAATATTCATGACAGACAAATGGGAACTACCCAAAGATCAACCTTGGGAAATAAGAGAGGGGGTTGAGGCCTAGGGAAAAGGACCCATAAAGTTACGCTCACATGGGCAACCACACCTGACAGACAAATACAGGTAGGGCGGGAGAAGGAAGTAGGGAGAAGACGACTATCCCAAAGCCAACACCCATACTAGAAGCTATGAGACGACAAAGGGGGGGAGGGGGGAGTCTTTTAAAAATTTTAAAAAAACAAAACAAAAAAAACAGGGGAGCCCTCACACGCTAAATGATATAGACACCACCCATGAAGAGCACGACTGTCACGGGTCCACGGGGGGGGGGGCGGGATGTCCAGCTAGACGAGACTTAGACAGCTACATAGTGATAAGGGATGGAATATGCTGCCGACGCTGGGGGCGCCACCTCCACCACCCCCCAATCACGTACTGACACCGGGTACAAACCTAAGAGGCCCACAGAGGGATACGACCGTGGCCCACATCCTGTGACCTGAGAATCAATGAGGTGACGCAGGGGAGGGGAGAAAACACCACGTTAGGTGGAGAGCTGATAGTAGCAATTCCCCACTCACACCTTAGGTGACTTGACGTATAACCCTGCGACAGCTTGGGGGGAGGGGGGACCTGGGAGGGGGTTCGAGACACAAGCCATGGGAGTTCCCCTGGCTCACACCAAACTGCCAAGGAGCCGGGATAGAACGCAAATACATGTGATCTTGCTTATGAAAAATATACCCGATATTGTTACACTGTTAATTTGGGCTTTGGCCAAATGTTTGAGATGGATCTTATATACTACTCTAGAATGTTAACTATCACGGGAAGCGGCGGATACGAGCTCTCCGAAAGAGACACACACTCTTTTCCACTTGGACGGGTACGGACCACTCACCTCACACCACACTCGTGCCTATACACATACGGCGGAACCTCACGGGCTCTGATCCTCTGGTCTGGTTACCAAGGCGAACCCACGGGGCTGCTGTCCGTAGCACGAGCCACCCCTTCACCAGGGGTAGATCAACCGAGATATCTCCTATCCCGGTTACAGTGCCCATCTATCCGGGCAACTGTTCACTTTCTCTTCTCTCTCCCTCTTCTCTATCCCTAATCTTCTTCTCTGCTCTTCTACTACTCACTTTCTTTTATATCATCCCCCTCCCAGCCCTTCCTCACTACTGCTCCTTTACTTGGGGGGGCACGGCGGGGGTCCGGGTCCCTAGCGCGGGCTGAACGCAACAGGGGGTGGGCACCAAGGGATGGCCAACAGCGCTGCATCCAGGGACGCGAGAGCGTATCGCCCCGCTCCCCTGACTGTCCTCACCCTTAACTGTAGGGGCCTGAATGCGCCTGAACGAAGATCTCACATATTACGAGAGATGAAGAGAAGGCACATACAAATCGCGCTACTGCAGGAAACACATTTCCGAAAGAACGCCGCCCCCAAACTCCAGAATAGACACTACCCGATTAACCATTTCTGCGATCACCCTATGACCAGAAAAGCGGGCGTTGCCATATTGATTGCTGGAGACCTGGAATTTCAACCGCTGGACAGCATGCAGGACGACCAGGGTCGCTTTTTATTCCTGAAGGGGACAATTGCAGGGATGCTCTACACTCTCGCTAATGTCTACACACCCAATAAAAGACAAGCTCAGTTCCTCAGGACAACACTAGATAAGCTTAAAGGTTTCTCCGAGGGCACGCTAGTCCTTGGGGGTGACCTTAACGCAACCCTAAACCCCATCGTGGACTCATCGACGGGCCACAGTAGCATCAACCAACTTCATATACGCTCCATACAAAGGACCTTAGGAGATATGGATCTCGTGGACTGTTGGCGGACCCTCCATCCTACTACTAGGGATTATACCTACTACTCCCCGCTGCATAACAGATACTCGCGTATCGACTACATCTTCATAAGACAAGTAGGACTAACGCGCCTCATCTCCGCCAAACTTGACCCAGCGACGTGGTCAGATCATGGCCCTGTGACCATTGAACTCGAATCACCACTCTTCCGACCCTGCACATGGACATGGAGACTCAACGAGGCCCTCCTTCTTGATCAGGAGGCTCGTGGGCAAATATCGGAAGAACTAACTCACTATTTTCAGGAAAACGACACGCCAGGAACCTCACCGATCTCTATATGGGAAGCGCACAAATGCGTAATTAGGGGCGCCCTCATTCGGATCGCATCTAAAAAGAAAAAGGCAGCCACCCGAGAAATGGCAGAACTCTACAAATCGATCACGACACTAGAACAGCAACACAAGAGGACCCAGCTAATGGAAACTTATGGGGAACTAATGCAAGCCAGACGCCAACTGAGAGATCTCCTTACAAAACGCCACCTACGTTCGCTACAACAATCTAAGGGCTTTTTTTACACCCATGCCAACAAGGGAGGCAAATACCTAGCACGGCTTCTAAAAGGCAATGCCCCTCGCACGCAGGTCCGCACCCTGCGCCTGCCTTCGGGCGCCTCGACGGCATTTCCTGACCAAATAGCCGAAGAATTCAGGCGCTACTACCGATCACTGTACAACCTACAGGACCGGGAAAGAGGGGAGGACGGGAGAGCCGACCATAGCAGTACACAGGAATACCTAAAAGAGACTGTGACGAAAACAATACACCCAGATGCCGCAGAAGAACTGGACGCCGAGATTACAGCAGAAGACATCCAGGCAGCCCTGAAATCTACCAAAACGGGAAAGGCTCCAGGCCCAGATGGCCTCTCCTCTGGATATTACAAGACCTTCTCACCGATCCTGCTGCCATGGCTGACTAAAGCCATCAACGCAGTGGCCGAGGGGGGAAAATTTGGAAAAGAATCCCTGGCAGCTATAATAACTGTACTACCAAAACCTGGGAAAGACCCGACTGCCTGCGGAAGCTACCGCCCGATATCCTTGCTAAACGTGGACACTAAGCTGTTCACGAAAGTTCTAGCGACTAGACTTCAAAGGGCCCTCCCATCACTGGTTCACGAGGACCAAACGGGGTTCATCCCCGGTCGGGAAGCAAGAGACAGTACCCTGAGGCTATTCGCAATACAACACAGAGCGAGAACGGCGCGAAAACAACTTCTATTACTCTCCACAGATGCCGAAAAGGCCTTTGACCGGGTGAAATGGCCCTACATGTTTGCTACTCTAACCCAAATGGGGATGGGACCCAGACTCCTCACATGGATACGCGCACTATACAACGAACCAAAGGCCGCGGTGAGAGTAAATGGAGCGCTCACAGCACAGTTTGAGATCTCTAATGGTACGCGACAGGGCTGCCCACTTTCACCATTATTATTTGCCCTGTCTCTGGAACCCCTATTACAGACGATTAGACAACACCCGGACATTCAGGGTCTATCCTGGCGGGGAACGGAACATAAGGTGGCCGCATACGCGGACGACCTTATGTTCTTTGTTACCAACCCCAGAATTACGATGCCCAACATCTTGGCTGTAACTGAACACTTTGGCAAAATGGCGGGTTTCAAGCTTAACCTGTCCAAGTGTGAGGTACTAAACATCACTTTACCGGAGGAGGAGTACGCAGCACTAGCAGCACTATTCCCCTTCCGGTGGTGTTCATGTAAAATGAGGTACCTTGGGATATGGATAACGAAAGACCCGAAAGACCTGTACTCACAAAATTTCGCGCCGCTATTGAATACTATACTGACGGACCTAACTAAATGGGCATATCCACAAGTCTCCTGGCATGGACGCGTTGCAGTCCTGAAAATGAACATCCTACCGAGACTCCTATATCTGTTCCAGACGACTCCGTTAGCAATACCCTCATCCTTCTTTGCCAAGCTGAAATCAGCAGTCATCCACTACGCCTGGAGAGGCGAACGCTCAAGACTCCGTCACGAAATCCTATGCTTGCCACGACATAGAGGGGGCCTGGCACTACCCGACTTTAAAAGATACCATCAAGCTACTGTCATGCAATGCATCCTAGACCTGCACGCAGATCCGCAACAACGCAAACAATGGGTATCTCTGGCACAAGAGGGACAGGGGGCACACCTACAGGCCGCAGTGTGGGGGAAACGGACGAACGTAAACCTAGACCGGGCAAAGGAGGGAATTGTAGCACAAACGCTCATCAGCTGGAGACGCATGAGGGAACAGGTACACGTCTCGCCCACACCGAGCCCCATGATGTCTATCACATATAATGACGCAATAGGGGGTGGGCTCACATCGACATCCCTACCTTTCGGAGGAGGCCGCGAATACATCCCAATCATGAAGATACTACAAGACGGCAATATAAGGACCCTGGACTCCCTGCTGGGGGATACACCCCGGACCCATCTCATAGCATTCCGGTATATGCAAGTGACACACTTCTACAATCGCATGCGTGATAAAGAGCGCCTACATAGAGTCCCAACGTGGTTCGAGACACTGTGCGAGAGAGGCACTCCTATGGGGAAAGCAATATCCATATTTTATCAACACCTCTTAGTTGGACACCTCACGGAAAATGACACTTTCCGCAGACACTGGGAGACCATGCTCAACACTACCTTCACACCCACGCAATGGGAGACCGCCTTAATCTGGCAACACAAGAGCTGCACTAGCTCACTCTATCAGGAAACAAATTACAAAATAATTGCGCTATGGTACCGAACGCCAGCCCTCCTCCATAGGATCTTCCCATCAACCCCCCCGACCTGTTGGAGGTGCCAAGAGGAAGAGGGCACGATGATACACATCTGGTGGGAGTGCAACACTCTTGCTCCCTTCTGGGAAATGATACGACAAAACATAACCGAAGTCCTGGGAGAAATACCCACATGGACAGCAGCCTTGGCACTACTGCATATATCACAACTGCCGATACCAAGGTATAAAAAGTCGATATTACGCCACTTACTCAACGCTGCCAGGGCTCTGATCCCTATATATTGGAAAAAGACAGAGACCCCCAGCGTGGAGGAGTGGATCCGTAGGGTGGAGGGCATTCAGGGGGCGGAGGCGATGCAAGCATCTCTACTGAGCAGGGGAGATAAACATGCAGAACTGTGGCGCCCGTGGTTTACATTTATATCCAGGATTCGATAGGATGAATCGAGAGAGGCTTGCGGGGGGGGACCCGGGCCTTCGGGGCGAGGCCCTTATCTCCTCTCATAGCTAAATACTCTACCCTTAATCTTTTCCTTTCCCTTTTTTTTTTTTTCTTTTCTTTTCTCTATCACGACTCTCGTGACTACAATCCACCCACTTTCCTTCCCATATACACACGCGCACAACCAACTTAACGTAGACACGCCATTGTCACATACCCCGAGGAAAAAACAAACAAGACACACTACCATTAGAGCTACAAAACACGGATATACAGTTAGAAGAGGTAGACCTACAAACAGACGCATGGCACAAGGACAGACAAGGTAGCACGGATAGGGTAACCATGATTCCCCACCACCTACCACAGACACTTTACCAAAACATAAGTTTAGCAAGTCCATAGGTATCTGACACGACGCATAGCTACCTAAAACATACTGCATACGACGTCAACCTTCATAGGTTCCCACACCCACTACGAACACCCACAAAAGAGCTAGGGAGAGCTCGTGGCTGACCGATCACGTAATATAAATGCACCCTGAGGGGTAACGACAGGAACTATGTACTAGTTAAGCAATATAATCTGAACGTTGGTTGCCTAGATTGCCATAATGTTAAGTGGCAACGGAGTTGTTCTCAGGAACGAATGTTATGCTTGTGCCTTATTTGAACATATTGCAGCAGATACACACAGGTCGTACGTGACCTCAATCTGCTGAACACTGAACCGAATAAGCTGTACTACCATTACTCTATCTAATAAAAACAGATTTACAAAAAAAAAAAAAAAAAGATATTTTTGATATTTATCTTGCGAGGGGAAACCAATATTAAAGAGAAAAAGTTGAGGGCTAATTTCTTTTATCTCCTTAAAAAAGGAATTAATAAGGCCAAACATTTGAATTTTTATATTATCAAGACCGTGACATTCCCACCATATATGATAAATAGTGCCCTCCTCATTTCCACATCTCCAACAATTCTTAGAATGTACAGATGATATTTTATAAAGTCTAGATGGTACCATATACCACCTATATATTATCTTTAAATGTGTTTCATAGAGAGAGACGCTATGTATACAACGCTTAACTAGGAGTGTAGCTTTGGTCCATTCCTTAAGTGAAAAAGATTCCCCAATTCCTTGTTCCCGAGGAATCTTAGTACATTGATTAAGAGCTATGGGTTTGTGTGCTGCAACTGCCTTCTTCAAATCTCACCAGAGATTTTCTATGGGATTCAAGTCAAGTGATTGTGATGGCCTCTGTAGAATTTTCCAGGACTTCTTCTGCAACCAAGCCTTGGTGGAATTACAGGCATGCTTAGGATCATTGTCATGTTATAAACTCCATGCCCTAGCTTTCTCACAGACAGCGTGATATTTTTTCCTAGCATTTCCTGATACTTCAATGAACTAATATTTTTTTCCATGTTTATTGTTTATTCCAGTTTATGAAAATGCAAAAGATCGTACAAGATCACCATAAACAACAATGCACATATTAAAATATTACATAAAGTCTTGGTCATTAGTACAACCAATCTCACCTTCAACATGCTACAGGTTTCCAGTGTCAGAAGATGCAAGCAACCCCAGAGCCAGTGCCGGTGGAAAGATTTTTGGCTTCACAGCGGAAGATGTATTTTTCCTCCAAAGCCATATAGACATAAATATATAGCAAAACACCCAACCATAGAGGCACACAGACTTACATTTTCAGGCGCACGGTCACAAATATATACTGGCACACAGTCAAACAAACACAGTCATACAGGCACAGACATACAATCTACACATACAGGTACACAGATATACAGTCACACAGACACACAGAGACATACAGACTTAATCATACAGAGACATACAGACACAGACATATAGTCATACAGACTAGAGTTGAGCGGACACCTGGATGTTCAGGTTCGCCGAGTTCGGCCGAACTTCGTCAAAAAGTTTGCATTCGGGCTCGAACTTGACCCCGAACCCGAGCCCCATTGAAGTCAATGGGCACCCGAACTTTTGGGCACTAAAATGCCTCTAAAAAATTCCTGGAAACATTCCCACGCTGTGTAAAATGACACAGAGCACTCTGATTGGTGGATTTCAAGCTAACCAATCAGAGTGTTGTGACAGGTAAATGTAGAGACTTACCTGTCAGTCTCTTCATTTACCTGTCTGAGCACTCTGATTGGATGGCTTAAACCCACCAATCAGAGTGCTCTGAGCCTAATTGCAGGGCGAGGCAAGGCTTTATAAGCCTTCACCCACCCTACAGAGCTCAGTCTGCACAGAGCCCTACAGGTGAAGATGGATTTTTTTTTTGCGCTCATTTTTTGCGCTTGTTCTTTGGAATTTCCCCACGCTGTGTAAAATGACACAGAGCACTCTTATTGGTTAGCTTGAAATCCAGCCAGTCAGAGTGCTATGTGTCATTTTGCACAGTGTGGGAAAGTTCTTTGAAAATTTCCTACGCTGTGTAAAATGACACAGAGCACTCTGATAGGTTAGCTTGAAATCCAGCCAATCAGAGTGCTCTGTGTCATTTTGAACCGGGTGGGACATTTCCAAAGAACTTTCCCACGCTGTGCAAAATGACACAGAGCACTCTTATTGGTTAGCTTGAAATCCAGACAATCAGAGTGTTCTGTGTCATTTTGCACAGCGTGGGAAAGTTCTTTGGAATTTTCCCACACTGTGTAAAATGACACAGAGTACTCTGATTGGTTAGCTTGAACGCCAGCCAATCAGAGTGCTCTGTGTCATTTTGCACAGCGTGGGGAAGTTCTTTGGAATTTTCCCACGCTGTGTAATTTGACTCATAACTCCCTGATTGTTTACCTTCAATCCACCAATTAGAGTGTTGTTATGAGTCAAATTACACAGCGTGGGAAAATTCCAAAGAACTTTCCCACGCTGTGTAAAATGACACAGAGCACTCTAATTGGTGGATTTTAAGCTAACCAATCAGAGTGCTGTGACAGGTAAATATAGAGACTTACCTGTCAGTCTCTTCATTTATCTGTCAGAGCACTCTGATTGGATGGCTTAAACCCACCAATCAGAGTGCTCTGAGCCTAATTGCAGGGCGGGGCAAGGCTTTATAAGCCTTACCCCGCCCTACAGAGCTCAGTCTGTACAGAGCCCTACAGGTGAAGATGTATTTTATTTTTTATTTTTTTAAAGTGCGTCGGTTATTATGGATTTTTATTTGACCTTTTTTGGGGCTGAAAAAAGAAGATTTTAGAAGAAAGAAGACATAAAATGGTAAGTTTATTTATTTATTTTTTACAGGTATCTAGCTTATGGTCCCCCCTCATTATTTTTAGGATGAGGGGGGTAGGTAGGGGTTATTTTTTTGCGGGAGAGGAGTTAACGGGGGGGGTAAATTTTTATTTAGAGCCCCCACCCACTGCCCAGGGGTGGGGGCCAGGGGGGAGTACAATAGGTCCCCCCCCCTTATTCTAAATTTAGGGCCCCCACCCACCGCTCAGGGGTGGGGGCCAGGAGGAGGACAATAGGTCCCCCCCTCATTGTTATTTAGGGCCCACACCCGCCGCACAGAGGTGGGGACAGGGGGGGAGGACAGTAGGTTCCCCCCTCAATCTTATTTAGGGCCCCCACCCACCGTGCAGGATGACAAACATATTCAAAAATCATTTGAATCCATTCAGCCATTCGGGAGTTAGCTGGAAGTCATATTTTGACCTACCACACGCACATTTTCATGCCCAAAACAGTTCCAGAGAATCAGGCTGTGCGACTGGTCTATTTCCCATGTTAAATATAGTTCAAATAGGCGAATGGCAACCGTTTGAGTTAGTTCCGGAGAAGGTAAAACTTCAGCGATGTTCGTGTCGTCGAGTATCCGATTTTAGTTCCATAAACTCAACGGCAAAACACGCTAACCGCGTTCAAATTAGTTAAAATGGCCGCCGCCCCGTGTTTGGTTGTCGAATGGTGAAGTGCCAATTTAAAGTTGCAGAACTGCTCCAATATAATTTAAAGGGGCAGAAAGAGTCTTTTAAAATCCAAACTGCTAAAATTGAGTTTTTAACAGGCAATATGTCCCAGGTGCCATAGTCACACAGCAGGAGGCTAGCAATTAGTCCTCTCCAGGCACAAGTGGCGAAGGGCACTTCGTCACACATATTTATATGATTTTGCATATTAGAGCTGATGTTTCTTTTGCTTTTGGGTCAGTACTGGTGTACATCTTGAAGTTCTGACAGGGAAACTTTCTGCGTTCAGTAAGCACTTTAATGTGCTCGCTGAAACCTCAGTGCCTGTTGCCACCAAGTTTTGCTGCAGGTCCTTTGCAGTTACTTAAGGGTTTGTCATTTCCTGTCTTCTCAGAAATCTGGTTTCAGCTACTGATAGCTTCCTTTTTCTGCCCCTTCCAGGTAGTGTAACCACTATTCTTTCAATTTTGAACTTGCTAACTATGTTTTTAACAGTGTCTCTAGGAACATTCAGTGCCTTCTTTATCTTTTTGTATCTGTCAGGATACTAGTTGATCCAGCACGCAGAACTGTATAACATAGGACTAAAGGTTACGTCTGACTGGGCCTTAGAATGGCCGGACTTAACGTACCAGAGAATAGTCAGAATACTTACCAAGGTCGGGGACCTCAACGATGACACAACGATGAGGGAAAGCCAAAAGTCAAGGATACCAGAATACAGGGAAGTCAAACGAAGCCAAAGTCAATAACCAGAAATAAACGCACAGGAACACACTCTCGGACAACCACTAAGGGAAACCACGACAGGGCAATGATGGAAGGCAAGAAAGGAGTTTAAATAAGTCTCCTTTAAATCCGATTCCCCATACCCAGTCTCTGACCCCAGAACGTGTGCGGGCTTCCTCTGTGTGACGTCAGACGCACGTTGACGTTCTTAATGCCGCAGGTGAACGTGGGGCTACAAATTGGCATGGGTCCACAGCGGCCGGTGTCTTTCAATATGCCGCCGGAGTCAGACACCACGGTACAGGGCTGCCGACCAGCATCTCCACCAATTCCCAGAAGGTAGTTATCCCCAGAGACAACACAAGGTGAGGATGAACATGTGACAGTATCCTGTTCCTTGTTTGGTGATGATCTCTTCTCTTAAACTTTGTGGATCATTCTTTTGACTTAACCATATTTGACATTCAGCAAGCACCCAACCAGTTTAGGTATTTCAAGTGTTCCAGCTCAAGCATACCTGTGCAACTAATGAAGCCCTTGATCAGGTGTATTTGGAACAACACCTGTTTTGCATATGTGTGCTGTTCACTGGGGGTTAAATAAACAGACAAGCATTACTCATTTCTTACAGTATCTAATCCTAGCAAACTCTAGTAAATCCTAAACCTAGATAACCTGAACCCTTACACTGCTAACCTTAACCCAAGCTTACCCTAACTAATTCTAGCTAACCCTAACACTAACCCCAGATAGCCCCAACACTAATCCTAACATAATACCTGTTTTCTAGATTGGCCACTAGGCTGGTTGAGTACTGTCAGATCTAATCACAGTGATTACATTTAAAAAGTCAAATAGAACTTGAACTGATCAAAAAATACAAAAACACTCCAAACTGGGGGGTAACCCTAGTAATGTTAACCCCTTAACACCGTTACAACGTTCTATGCCATCCCCATTCTAATGGGCTTTAAAGCCGCTGCGGAGGCATAGAACGCCGTAACAGCTGAAGTCCCCAGGAGGTGAGATTTACTTACCTCCATCGCGATCCTCTTCTGGAGGGCTGCCTAACAGCCCAGGCAGTCCTCCCCCAGCAAATGAGGTCCCCGGGGGCCATGTGATCGCTCTCAAAGAGCCCCCTATAGCTGGCTGTGGATCTGCCAGCAGGGGGACTGTGACGATACCATACCTTTCTCCTCTAGACCCGCGCAGCGCGGCGGTCTCCCTGGCTGCGAAAATTCAAACGTGGCCATGCTCCCAGACCTTTTGGGGGCGTCGCTTTAAAGCAAAACACACCTCACTATAAAAGGGCGCCCCTGTCCTTCTCTCAGCACCCTAGTGTGGTTCTTGTTTGTTACCTCTAGTGCTCTTGACAATTGTGTTTGTTTTCTGGTATATTGACCCTTGGCTTTCCTTACTGACTATTCTCCTCTCTGGCTTCCCGAATTTTGGCTTGGTTGTTTCTCGTGTATTCCGATCTCTGGCTATTCTTTTGACTATTCTCTGACGTTAAGCCCAGCCTCCCTAAGGTCCGGTATACGTCTCTTCCTGGGTTACTATCTGTGTGAAGGGGTCACTGTCGTGACAGGGATTGTCTGAAATGTCAGACAGTCCCCCTGCTGGTGGGAAGTGTAAAAAAAAAATTAAACATGTTGCAACATAAATTAAATGTATTTCTATATATATATATATATATATATATATTTATATATATATAAAATATATATATATATATATTATATATATAATATATATACATCTTATATATATGCAACGTCATACATAGTGTATTTTAATGTTAATATAAGTACATATATTAGTATTAAAATACACTTAGAATGACATTACATATATATATATATAAGATATATAATACATATATATATATTTTATATTTATATATACATGTATAATTACAATAATAAAATAATAAAATAAATAAATAAAATATTTTTAAAAAATTTAAATAAATTAAATATACCTATGTAATTTCATTCTAACTGTATTTTGTTATTAATATATATATATATATATATATATATATATATATGTAACAAAATACACTTAGAATGACATTCTATATACATCTATCTATATATAAAATACAAATAACCACAAAGATATATGTGATATATGTGAGTCCATATACAGATAAATATATATAATTACATAAATAACTACATAAGTGTACGCGTAGACTTTAAATACATATATATGCAGTGGCGTCTCTAGGATTCATTTTTAGGGGGGGCACATGGTGGGCCAGGGACAAAAGTAGGGGGCACATTTAACCCCGCCCTCGCCACCGTTTGACCCCGCCCCTGTTGCATATTAAGCCCCACCCCCGACACAATGTGTTGTTTTTTTTTAATAATCCCTGGGGGAGTGTTCATTATTTTCCACCAGGGATTATTAAAGAACAAACACATTTCCCTTGATACAGTGCCATAGTTGCCAACATGAAAAAAAATTCCAAGGACATTTTGCAGCACAGCTATCAATTGCTGTCTGTGTATATTATCCCTGGACAGTCAGTCTGTATAATACAGGGCTGTGTGTATAATAAATTGGGACAGTCAGCGGTCCCTGTACAGTGCTGCTCTCTGTATAATACATGGCTGTGTGTATAATATCTCCGGAGAGTCAGTGCTCCCTGTATAGGGCTGCTCTCTGTATAATACAGGTCTGTTTGTGTATAACATCCCAATCTCTCCCAGACGCGTGTAACAGGGCTAAAGTGTGCGGCAGCTCACATAGATGATTCAGTGGTAAAGCGCACTCGCTGGCACAGCCAAACTGGGAATCCAAAGCAGCCCTGGAAAAAAATGTATGTGTGGCAGAACCAACTCGCCACTGGCCACTGGAGGAGCCTGGTCACCTGCCTCCTGCCACTGGACTATGGCCCCATGTTTAACACTGTTCTTTTTCCCTGCAGAAAGGCTGGTTCATGTATTTCTGCAGACTGTTAAAGTCACGAACACACACACAGACTGCTGAGTCCATACACACCCAGACACACACGCACAGACTGCTGAGTCCATATACACACACAGAATGCTGAGTTCATACACACACACACAGAATGCTGAGTCCATACACACACAGACTGCTGAGTTCATACACGCACACACACACAGACTGCTGAGTCCATTCACACACAGACTGCTGAGTTCATACACACACATACACACACACAGACTGCTGACTCCATACACACACAGAGACACACAGACTGCTGAGTCCATACACACACACACACACACACAGACTGCTGAGTCCATACACACACACAGACACAGACTGCTGAGTCCATACACACACACACAGACTGCTGAGTCCATACACACACACACACACACACACACAGTAAGCCTACCTGTCACTGGAGGCTGTTACTGGGGGTCAGACAGCCATCTTCTGGCCTTTCCAGCAGCAGCAGCAGCAAGGTCTGCTGCTTAACGGCAGGGGTGGGGCTTATGTGTGGGAGGGGGCTTCATTTTGGGGCGGGACCTTGCCGGGAGCCTGTCAGTGCTCCTTCCGGCCACAGACAGCCCCCAGCAGTGTTCTAGCTCCTCAGTCCTGCATATAATGTAAGCACATGGCCAGCAATTTGCTGGCATTTGGGGGGGCACAAGGGGACCATGGCCCCCACTGCCCCCCCAGTGATGCCACTGTATATATGTTTATATATTAAAATTCTACGTGTATATTTAAGTAATATTTTAACATAAATATGTGATTTAATTTGTTAAAATTTGATTGACATGCCTGACAACCCAGGCAAAAAATTGCAGAGAATTTGAATTGCAAGCACTATATTTAACCCTGTAACTTTCCAGGACACCATAAAACCTGTACATGGGGGGTACCGTTGTACTCGAGAGACTTCGCTGAACACAAATATTAGTGTTTCAAAATGGTAACTTGTATTACAACATTGATATTTTTAGTAAAAGTGACGTTTTTTGCATTTTTCACACACAAACGGCACTTTTACTGATGATATTGTTGTAATATGTTTTACTGTTTTAAAACACTTATTTTTGTGTTCAGTGAAGTCTCCCAAGTATAACAGTACCCCCCATGTACAGTTTTTATGGTGTTTTGGAAAATTAGAGAGTCAAATATAAGGCTTGCATTTCATTTTTTTCACATTGAAACTTGCTAGATTGGTTATGTTGCCTTTTGAGACCGTATGGTATCCCAGGAATAAGAATTACCCCCATGATGGCATACCATTTGCAAAAGTAGACAACCCAAGGTATTGCAAATGGGGTATGTCCAGTCATTTTTAGTAGCCACTTAGTCACAAACACTGGCCAAATATTTTTTTTTTTTGCGTTTTTCACACAAAAACAAATATGAATGCTAACTTTGGCCAGTGTTTGTGACTAAGTGGATACTACAAAAGACTGAACATACCCCACTTGCAATACCTTGGGTAGTCTACTTTTGCAAATGGTATGCCATCAGGGGGGTAAATCTCATTCCTGGGCTACCACACAGTCTCAAAGGTCACATTACTAATCTGGAAAATGTCAATGTGAAAAAATTGAAAAATGGAATGGGCTATATTTGACTCTTTAACTTTCCAAAACACCATAAAAACTGTTAATGGGGGCTACTGTTGTACTTGTGAGACTTTTCTGAATCCAAATATGTGCTTTTTTTGCAGTAAAAGCTAACAGTATTATGACATTTACAGCTAAAATGTGAGGCGGAACTACAGATTTAAAAAAAAAAAAAACTATTTAATTTCTCACAATTTTTTTTATTTTGTTAAAACAGATCATGTTTCATATACAATATTTGATATGAAATGAAAGCCCTGTTTCTCCTGAACAAACTGATATCTAATAAATGTGGGTGCATATAATATGAAATAGGTGAACTACAGGTGAACAGACATATAGCGCAAATTCCAGTTTTTGTTTACATTTTGTTTTGATCAGAACGTGCACTATTGACTCCGTCCTGAAGGGGTTATAGACATAAAACTAGAAACAATAGGAGTGTTTCAGCTGGAGTTAGTGGAAAAAAGATCAAAATGATCTGCGATAGCTAATTCATTTCAGTGTTGAATCTTTCAATAATATCAGTACTTTCCTATGGTGATATTTCCTGTGTATAGCTGTTATTTAGTGCATTAAAAATGAAGTATCTGGGTGATATTTCACTTTGTGTATCTTCTATATATATATAAAACTCCAACTTAAACACTATATATATATATATATATATATATATATATATATATATATATATATATATATATATTTATATATACACATACATACATACATTTTTAAAAGGTGTTTTAATAATAGTTAAGTTTTATTATTATTTTCTTTCTGGTTCCATCATATGTTTAATTTACTTTATTCCACTAACTCCTATTGAACCATCCCTTTTGTTTCCAGTGATCCCATTGGTTTAACTGGAGTGATAATAACAAAAGTAAGCCATAATTGCCCTGACTCAACCATTCTTATAGAAATTCATTCGCTAATAAAACACACTAACTGAATATTTAGATGTAATGCAAAAAAAAAAACAAAATGTAGTAAGTGTTCTAAATTAAAGTTCTAAATTAAGAGAAAAGTGCTTAGGTACCAGTTGGTACAATCAACAAGACATCTGGAATCTGGAATTCCAGATTGCTGTGATATTTGATAATCCCGGAATGTACTTTGCTTGAACCAAAATATTCTAGCAAAGGTAAAAGTCCTAAACATGCTGTTTATTCTAGATACTCTATTGCGTCAAAAAAGTACAATAACAGGCTATGCAACTTCATGAAACACTGTGGAGGTGAAAAGAGGTCAAAAGGCAACCATATGGAATGCCACTTGACATCTTTACATACAGCATGAAGTTTTTTTCTGAGACAATGAATGCCTTCCAATTTAAAAAGAGACACAAGTATTTATGTAAAAAAATTCCTTTTACTGCCAGAAAGATGTAGCTCAAATCACCAGGTGTATGGCATAGCTTTCTGTTGAAAGAAAATCTTGACTTCTAAATCTGTTAGAGAGTTCTCTCTTTTGAAGAAAACCATCAGAAATGTCAGAACACTTTGAATAGGATATTTAATAAAATCTGTCTGAAAACCCATTTGGAGAGCCTAGCTTCCAAAGCCAGAGCCTGCCACAGGCAACCCTTTTGTGGAAAAAAAAATAGACTGGGTTGCTTGGCCTCTTGTGTACCTGTAAAAAATATGTTTTGTGGGCTGAGAATGTATTAACAAACATGCTAAGGTTTTTCATACATTGGTCTCTCCAGTGATCCCCCTAAGACTCATCCTGGTTTATTTATGGCTACATTGAACGGTTTATGTTCAATTTGTGAGAGAATAGGGTTTGTCTTTCTATAAATAAGTCTGTGTTAGTTTTTTGTCAATGAGACAGATAGCTCTCTGTCTCCTGTCTATGTAAATGTGGTGTCTTATTTTACCAGTAAAGGTTTGTTCTCTAGATTCTAGGTTCATTTGAGCAGGGTCTTCATCAGTCTGTTGTTGCTGCCAATATCTGATAAAGCGCTGTGGAATTAGTTGGCACTATATAAATATTAATAATATTAATAAAAATAATAATAGCCTTATTTGTTTTCCCCTTACTTAAAGAACCACTATAGTGCCAGGAAAACATACTCGTTTTCCTGGCTCTATAGGGTCCTTGGGTCCCCCTCACTCTCTGGGCCCTCCTCTCGCTGGGCTCTAGAGTGAGGAAGGGGTTAATCCCTTACTTTTTTTCCCAGCCCCGGGCTCTCTTGGCGCTGGGGACTCTCCTCCTCCTTTCCCCGTCATCGGCTGAATGCGCATGCACAGCATGAGCCACGCACACATTTGGCCAGTCCATAGGAAAGTATTCTCAATGCTTTCCTATGGACGTTGGCGTCTTCTCACTGTGAAAGTCACAGTGAGAAGCGCGGAAGCGCCTCTAGCGGCTTTCAATGAGACAGCAACTAGAGGCTGAATTAACCCATATGTAAACATTGCAGTTTCTCTGAAACTGCTATGTTTACAGCAGAAAGGGTCAAACCCAGATGGACCTGGCACCCAGACCACTTCATTAAGCGATCTGGGTGCCTATAGTGGTCCTTTAATATTGTGCTGCAGAATTTATTGGGATTATATAAATACTAATAAAAATAATGCCAACAATTCATCTACAAAAAAAAACAAAAACATTATTTTAATTTTTTGGATTGATTTCTGGTTTGTCACATACAATTTCCATGAAGCACAGCAGACAGAAAATTGTATAAAATCCAAGGCAGGTTTATTAAAGCATACAATATTTTGGGTAGCAAAAGCCTTTTTCAAGCTAACACATACACAAATGCAGGATTCATAACAATGAGCAAAAACAAGGAAATACAAAAGTGGAAACAATGTGTCCCGTGTGTAAAAAGTATCAAGCAACAGCCAACATGGATCTTGGCTCTTGGTTATTTGTTGCAGTGGAATGGAATCTTGGTTATTTGTTGCAATTGGTTATTGAAGTGGACTGGGAGCAATTGGATTGTCCTATTATTTAGACATGCCTTCGCACGCTATAGCTGATTTTGGAAAATCACACACTTTGTCAGAGACAGTATGATGAAGGCATTCTGCCATAAGCATGATTCTGCTCGACTTATCTGAAGGTTTAAAAACCTTTAAATCTATGTATTTTGCTATACAGAAATATGAGCTTGCTGATTTGCCTAGCAGTAAGAGGTTCTTTTATAAAGGGCTTGTAGAGGGGAGAACAGAAGCCGTAGAGGGGAGGGCAGGAGCACAGAAACACAGGCTCATCAAGCACACAATATTTATTCTTTACTAGTGATGTGTTTTGCTTCTGTATTAGATTTTTGTACCAGTTCTTAAAACTTTATAAGTATGGCCAGGGTCTGAAGCCAACTAAAGCTGTCATAATTTGTCAGTATCTGGCTATTTAGTTTGTCAGAAGGTATTTTAACATCTGAAATACACTGGGGAAAGGTTTTAGAAATTATGGTAGACATAAGCCCTATGGATGAAAAGGTGGCTTTAGCTACTGATTTCTCCACAGATTCGTCAATAAAGCATTTAAATATTTTTGTTAAAAGATTAAAAAATTCAGTTTTGCATCTTAGGTACAAGCCTAGACCAATTGGATAACCTTATTAGGATAGGATTGAATAATACAAATGGTACCCTTTTAAATATTAACTATGTTTTACAGTATATGTTAAAAAATATGTTAAATAAATTTAACAGTAAAAGTGAAAGAAATACCAGTTACAATTATTTACACATTGTTCACAGGGCTGCTAAGCAGAGTTTCAGAGGTTCTGTTATTGTCAGGATCTTCTAACACCCAACACGCACAACTTAAGTAACAAATATAAATAAACAAAGAAACCCTAAAACATATCACCGGACCTTATAATGGCCAGATTTAATGTTAATATGCAATAGTACATGACAGGCTGAGGGTCAGGGAAACAGAAAGTACGTAAACGGTAAAAAAGCCTAAATTTAAGGGATACAGAAGTCAGAATAGTCAAAGCACAAGCCAAGGTCAAAGTACACTAGCATCAAAAGAGAAAATGCGCTCTCTGATAAACAACCTGGAAACAACAACAGGGCACTAAAACTATCTATTTAAGATTTACAAAGCTAAAGGAGGGCTTTGATAGGCCCACAGATGTAACGTTGGAACATGTGTGACATCGCCTTAAAAGGCTCTGGTGCACAGCAACCCAGCAACTGCTAAGGTGAGAGAGATGCAGTGACACAGTCTGAGTTGCTGCTAAGATGAAAGGGATGTTCATCGGTGTTCCCACAGCCTTTTGGGAATGAGCCGCAATAAGTTTCGCCTGACTTGTCCAAGAGCGCAGTGACAGTCATAAATCAATTAATCCAGTTCTGGGTTGGTATGCCCAGCAACTCTTTATCTAATTATGCTGCAAGAGGCAGAGAACACAGAACAGCATTAAAGGGTCAATTTAAAAAATAAATAAAACAAATTACAAAAAGATTTTAAAAGAAAATGGCACTTTTATAAATAAAACTTGTTACATGCTCCTGGCTGTCAATCAGACAGCAGGTTCTGTGAGTTCCTGGTTTGTTTAGTTCAATGGAGATAAACTCGAGAAACAGGCAATTGCCAGAACACCTGCCTTGCAAACATTTCTCATTGAGTTGCATTGGGAAGACTGTGATTGAACAGCCACAGAAAGTCGGGGTAGGGTTAGAAGGGAAGGACTTGCAAAAGCTTCAGAGATGTGTTTATATCTACTAAACAGTGATTTTTCTTTATTCTGTATTTTGGAGCTGACAGATTTTAACAATATAAAAAATTAGCTCAACAGACAACCACTACCTACAAAAAACACCATGTTACTGTCAGGGAGAAACAGGAAACAGGAGAACATAGCAAAGATAAAGAAAATGAATAGAAACATGACAAAGGGTGTCATTAAAGAAGGAATGGAGGTTGTAACGGAACCGCTGGCACCCCGACCGGGTACCTTCCGCCAACGGATGCTCCTAGTGCTTTCCGAGGACTCCAAGCACTCTGCCTGACACCATAACCACTACAGACCCCACGAACCGCCGCAGCTTGGTTGGGGTCTCGCCGTCTCCACCCACTCTGGACCCAGGACCAGGTTCCAGCTTCCAGCAGGTCGACCTCTCTCCGAATTCCAGAGAGCAGGAACAGGAACAAGCTCTTAGCAGAGCTTAGTGATTATACCCTGGGGAGTATAGTGATTATAGCAATCCCCAGAGTGTAGTTTCTCCAATCCCCCAAACATGAGCCGAAACTTCATGAAGGTACAAGATGATCTGACTCCAATGAGCGTTTATTACTGCTTATATACAAGTTTTCAGGTCAGAAGCACACCCCCTGGACCTGGTGGTAAACTGTGACAAAAGGGACATAAACCAATGGGAACACTAATTAACATGATAACACTCTCACATACACAATGAAATCCCTCCTCTCCATCCTGGAGATAATTGGCTTAAGGCACTGCAGTAAACTCAATTATCTCCAGGTACAGAAAATATCTACATTTAACACTAACAGCAAAAATACGTAAAAGTACATAAAAATACATAATTCTTATTTTATTACACAGAACCCCCACATTTAACCTATCCCCAGATAGCTCGGATCTGAGCGCCCAATCTAGGTGAACAATAGACAGGAAACGGGGGAGGGGAAGAAACACACCTTCCCATGGATTCCAATGGGAAGAAACTGTCTTTAGAAGCCAATAAGCCCCAAATAGTCTTTTTTAAATGGCAATACACCCCAGGGCCATAGTCATGAGGAAGGAGGCTGGCAATCAGGCTCCTCCAAAAGCCGGGGGCAAAGGGCAGCTTGTCACCTAACAATCCAGGGACAAAAGGCATTTCGTCACACACCTCCCCTTTGGGGGGGAGACTAACCAGGTACCTGACCTGTCGGTCAGTGCCTGAGTTAGTCGATAAACCCACCCACAGTGAACAAGTACATGAGTAGCCCACCCACAAATAACAAGTGGCAAAGTAGCCCCCCCACAATAAACAGTACTGGCCGGTAGGTTCCAGGTTGTAGGATAAAAATGCAGCATCCTCGGCCTTCCTGGTGCAGCTGGGCAAATAGCTGGTGGTACTTGGGGGGCAAAGGCCAGCGGCGCTTTGCCCTGATGTCAGCTCTTGCGCTGGGATAGCCGGCAGAATGTCAAGCTCTGTACAAGGGTCAAAGGGAGGGCAGAGGCCGACTGCACTCTGTCCAGCTGTCAGCTCTTCTGCTGGGGTGCTGGGAACATAGTCCGGCTCAGTAGCCAGGGGAACATGGGAGTCAGTGGGGGTTACCATCTCCTCTGTTAACCCTGGGGCCAAGTTAGGAGTTAGCTGGGGAGGGGAATTCGTACTTACCACCTCCTCCTGTTGTCCCTGTGAGGGTAGTTGGGGATCTGGACAGGCTGACCAGCATCCCTGTAGGTCGGGCACGGAGACCACGGTCCCCTCTGTGCCATCTGGGAGAATGGTGTCTCCCCTTGGTAGGGTAAGCTGCCGCTGGGGAGATAGGGTGCTGTGCTCCTCTCCCTGAAACACAGTCTGCCGCTGGAGAGGGAGACCGCCTGTCTCCACTCCCATAACATTGTCCTGCTGCTGGAGAGAGAGACCAACTGTCTCTGCTCCCGGTAGGACACACTGCTGCTGGGGGGGAAGGACGACACCTTCGGCCCCCTGGAATTCACACTGCCGCTGGGGAGGAAGGGCGACACCTTCGGCTCCCTGTAATTCACACTGCCGCTGGGGAGGAAGGACGACACCTTCGGCTCCCTGTAATTCACACTGCCGCTGGGGAGGAAGGGCGACACCTTCGGCTCCCTGGAATTCACACTGCCGCTGGGGAGGAAGGGCGACACCTTCGGCTCCCTGTAACTTGCACTGCCGCTGGGGAGAGAGACCGGTTGTCTCTTCTCCCTTGTCAACACACTGCCGCTGGGGAGTCAGACCGACTGTCTCGACTCCCAGTGATGATGGTTGCTGCAGGGACGAGGGACCGACAATCTCCTCTCCCTGTAATGCTGTCTGCTGCTGGGGAGAGAGATCGGTTGTCTCCTCTCCCTTGACAACCCACTGCCGCTGGGGAGTCAGAGCGACTGTCTCAACTCCCAGAGATGATGGTTGTTGCAGGGACGAGGGACCGACAATCTCCTCTCCCTGGGATGCTGTCTGCCGCTGGGGAGAGAGATCAATTGGCCACAGCCCCAATCTCCGCAATCGGAGCTCAAATTCCCATGCCGCTCGATTCTCCTCATCCAACTTGCGCATGGTTGCCAGAATCGCCTCTGTTGAAAGATTCGGGCCATATCTGGTTAACCGCCTCTTGACCTCCTCCCTGTAAGCGTCGCCCTCAAAGCGATAGGTCATGTTTGCTGTGAACAGGGGCGCTGTACGAATACTAGCGTTGCCCTCAAATTGTAATTCCAAATGTTACCGGTGCCTCCGCGCTGCTTCTCCTCGCACTAGGACTCCATCCCACCGCTGCCACCACTGTAACGGAACCGCTGGCACCCCGACCGGGTACCTTCCGCCGACGGATGCTCCTAGTGCTTTCCGAGGACTCCAAGCACTCTGCCTGACACCATAACCACTGCAGACCCCACGAACCGCCGCAGCTTGGTTGGGGTCTCGCCGTCTCCACCCACTCTGGACCCAGGACCAGGGTCCAGCTTCCAGCAGGTCGACCTCTCTCCGAATTCCAGAGAGCAGGAACAGGAACAAGCTCTTAGCAGAGCTTAGTGATTATACCCTGGGGAGTATAGTGATTATAGCAATCCCCAGAGTGTAGTTTCTCCAATCCCCCAAACATGAGCCGAAACTTCATGAAGGTACAAGATGATCTGACTCCAATGAGCGTTTATTACTCTTATATACAAGTTTTCAGGTCAGAGGCACACCCCCTGGACCTGGTGGTAAACTGTGACAAAAGGGACACAAACCAATGGGAACACTAATTAACATGATAACACTCTCACATACACAATGAAATCCCTCCTCTCCATCCTGGAGATAATTGGCTTAAGGCACTGCAGTAAACTCAATTATCTCCAGGTACAGAAAATATCTACATTTAACACTAACAGCAAAAATACGTAAAAGTACATAAAAATACATAATTCTTATTTTATTACACAGAACCCCCACATTTAACCTATCCCCAGATAGCTCGGATCTGAGCGCCCAATCTAGGTGAACAATAGACAGGAAACGGGGGAGGGGAAGAAACACACCTTCCCATGGATTCCAATGGGAAGAAACTGTCTTTAGAAGCCAATAAGCCCCAAATAGTCTTTTTAAATGGCAATACACCCCAGGGCCATAGTCATGAGGAAGGAGGCTGGCAATCAGGCTCCTCCAAAAGCCGGGGGCAAAGGGCAGCTTGTCACCTAACAATCCAGGGACAAAAGGCATTTCGTCACAGAGGTAAAATAATAGGAAAAGAGGGTGATTAAAGTAAAATACAGGGAACATGTAGCCAACATTCATAAGCAAAAAAAGGATGGTATACCGGGTATCCAGATACAGTTTAGGGTGCAGTTTAGATCTAGCAGTCCTTCTACTAACAGATTTCTATGGTGCTCTTGGGATGGGCTTATCTTTGTGACAGCATATGTAAGAGAGCAGAAAAAGATAAGAAAACACAAAAGTGCAATATGTTGTTCAAATATATATCATAAAATACTCAATTCCAATTTTCAAATCACATCTGATGAAGCTTAAACCAGCTCTAGATAAAACAGCATACAGTGTTTTTTTATCTCTGATTGCTTTATAGGAATCTTATTATCTGATTAGTATGATTTTTATATTATTGTTTTCGATCAGATGTCTAGCACTATCTCACCAGTGTTTTTTGTTTTACTACAGAATGTTTGTTAAAATGTTATGTACTTCATTGTTACTTATTTAATGTATGGCCACATAGTGTGTCTGTCAGTGTGTGTCAAATCAGTGAGCGTGTTTGTCAGTGTGTGTCCAATCAGTAAGTTTGTCCTCTGTTTGAAAATGTGTGTGCCAAATTTCCTCTGTGTGTAAATGTGTGTGTGTGTGTGTCACTGTCCTCAGTGTGTAACTGTGTGTGTGTCAGTGTCCTCTGCGTGTAACTATAATGTGACTTTTATGCTCCAGATTAATAGTTCACACACTCCTCCTTACCTCTTCTCCTACCAATGCACTGACTGCCCTCAGTAAACTTTGCTCAGTGAGTGTGTGTCTGTCAATGTATGTTAAATCAGTGAGAGTGTGTCTGTCAGTGTGTCTCAAATTAGTGAGAGTGTGTATCAAATCCATGAGTGTATCTGTCAGCTAGTGTGCATGTGTCTGTCAGTGAACATGTGTGTGTCAGTAAATGTGTATGTCAGTGTGTGTCAAATTAGTGTGTCTGTCAGTGTGTGTCTGTGTCATTCAGTGAATGTGTGTCAGTGTGTGTCAAATCAGTGAGTGTGTCTGTCAGTGAGTGTATGTGTTGGTGCCCAGGAGGCAGTAGTGAGTCAAATGTGAGGTACCAAAGGGATGAGATAATCTTGTAGCCAGGGTAAGCCAAGATTGGGGCAGGCAGCGCAGGTTCAGGAACAGTATAACAGGCAGATATGTCACAGGTCAGAGAATGACAGGATTCACAGAAGTATACACACTGAAGAGCACAGTATAACTGAGCACTAAGGTAAGGGTAGACTAAGATTATATAGGGGAGAGGTATACACCTCTCACATACTATTGGCTAAAAAGTGATTAGTCACATACTATTGGCTAAAAAGTGATTGGCTAAAAAGTGATTAGGTGTTCTGTCCCTTTAAGAGGCTGGCTTTCGGGCGTGCGCACCTAGAGTATGTTGAGTTCACACGTGGGTTCGGCTCAATGGCATGGTTTGGAGAGCTGCGGTACCGCATCCATGTGCCGCAGGGATGTTGGCTGGGGCTGAGCACGCCGGATTCCTCTGTGTTTGCTGAAAGGGAACCACTGCAGCCCCTGATGGAGACACGGCAAAAGACCTCCAGGTAAGTGTAATTGTGACAGTGTGCCAGTGTCCTCTGTGTGTAAACATGTGTGTTAGTTTACTCTTTGTGTAATTGTGTGACTGTCAGTTGGTGTTTGTTTCTGCCAGTGAATATGTGTCAGTAAGTGTGTCTGCCAGTGTGTGTCAAATCAGTGAGAGTGTGTTTGTCAATGAATGTAAGTGTGTGTGTGTCAGTTTCTCTGTGTGTACATTTATGGGGGTCAGTTTCCTATGTGTGTAATTGTATATGTGAGTGTGCTCTGTGTGTAAATGTATGTGTTGTGCCAATGTTTCTATCTTTAATCAAGCTTCTTCTCCAATATGGGATTGTGACGATATGACCATATCATCTCTGGCAACAAAAGTGTATCAGTTCAGGCCTGCTAACGTCTGTGGGTTTCTAACTTCACAGCTGAAAATACACTTGATAGTTATTATATCACCTCAGGGTGCCTCATCCTGTGAGTGTATTTTCAGCTGTGAAGTGTCCTCATTTGTTTTAACTGTATTAAGCTATGTACTATACATTTTTTTAGTTCAACAGAACAGCTGTATTCCCTGTATATTTTCTGAGAGGGCTTATGCTGGGATATCCCCTGGGGAAGGGAAGATAAGTGTATTTATTCCACATATAACACTTAGGGTGAGGCTGTGGGTTGTTTGTATATAATCACTTGCATTAGCTGTAAAGGACAACTGTCATCAAATTTTCACGTCTTGTTTTTTACAAGTTTATTTCATTTAATGAATTGAATTAATTATTTGTAAATGATTTATATTGATTTGTTTTTTGTTTTACTTTTTTATCTGGCTGGCCAGCCATGTTGGGTCAGACTCTACTGTTATCTGACCCAGTGTTATCCAACAAAGCTTTCCTGCTGTAGGTTCATGTAGAGCAGTCACACTTGCCTTATGCACTTCAGAGCAGCTGCAGGAAACCTTGCCTGTGTGTCTACATGCTCTCTTTCACCTGCAGCCTCCCTCAGCATTTAAAAGTTACATTAATATTTTATGTTATATTTATGCTTGTTCCCAGTCTGTACCTTTTTACCTTAGACTGGGAACAGACTGTGTGCAATGTTTTAGGAACCTGTGTAACCCAAGCACTTTCACTGTCAAGTACCAGCTCTCTCACTCTGATCATGTCATTTCTGAAAATTTCTAACCTTTACTTTGTGTTTGAGCTGCTCACGGGGTCACCACCCTCCTCAGCTCAAACAGCAAGTAAAGGTTACAAATTTCGTAATTGACAGAAGCAGAGAGCACCGATAATAGCATGTTATTAGCAAGTGAAATCTCTTTTTTTATAGTGTCCTAGGACAGTGTTTCTAAGCATTTTACAGAGAAATACCCCTGCAGATCTAAAGAAAAATCCTAAGTACCCCTTCCTCGAGAAAGTAATTTCTATTGATGTACACACAGAGGACACTAACACACACACACATTTACACAAAAGACACTAACACACATAAACTCACACACAGACACACTCTCACTGATTCACACACACTGACTGACATGGTCACTAAATCACACTCTCACTGACTTGACACACACTGACAAACACACTCTCACTGATTTGCCACATGCTGACAGATACTCACTCACTGAGCAGAGTTTAGTGGGGGCATGTAGTGGAGTTTGAGGTTATGAGCCAGATAAGGAATAGGCACATAGCTGAGTGACAGATGGGCAAGGTAGCAGATCAGGAGGGAGGAGGAAAGGTGTTGTGAGTACTGATTTGCCCACTTGAGTGAAGATGTTGTGATGTTGGGCGTATCAGCTCAGGCGTGGCTATGCTGGAGGAAGCAGACAGAGGAACAGCTCCTCTAGTAATGGATGGGATCCAGAATGGAGGAAAGGTTAGGTAGGTTGTGGTGGTAGGGGTTTCATTATTAATAGAGTAGACAGGGTAATCTGTTGCTCTTATTGTATCAACCGTATGCTGTCACCCGTGTGCCTGGGTCCAGCATGTTGTTGACAGAGTGAACTTTTGTGCTCGGGAAAAAAGATGGCTAGAAGGTTGGAGGAGGCTTTAAACTAGGAGTAGGGTTAAATAAGGATACATGTGGTATACAGTATAGAAAATATCAAATATAAAAGAAGAAAATTAAAACCAATGTGGCTTAGTACAAGGGTCAGTCAAATGATAAATGGTAAGAAGGGACATTAAAAACATTTTAACCAGAGGGGTCAGTTTACAGTTTACAAATATAAGCTTGCCAATAAGGCTTGCAAAAGAACGATTAGATAAGCTAAACTTGAAAATGAGAAGCTCAAAGCCAAAAAGAGCAAAACCAACCCTAAAACATTTTCTAAATATGTTAATGCCAAAAAGGTTAAGAGTGAAAATATTGGTCAATTGGCAAGTGAGATGGAAGAGTTAATCAAGGAGGATCAGGACAACACAGAAATTTGAAATAATTATATTTCTTTAATGTATAGGGAAGAAGAATTTATGTCTGTAGATTTGCAAATCCTTGTTGAAAAAACATTACAGCAAGCAGGTGATCGGTTAACGTAGGATAAAGGGAAATTAAATTAAAAAGCTCAACCCCAAAACATACATACCTGTGAGCTTAATTTCTGTGGTTGAGCAATATTTTGAAGTGCTGTTAGGAGATAATATTTAAGAATTTATTTTAAACAAAAATATCATAAGCAAGAATCTACATAGTTTTATGAAAACAGGTCATGCCAAACTAACTTATTTGCATTGAAAAAGTAAGTAGAAATATAGATCAGGGTGATCCAATAGATGTGACTCACTTGAAATTTGCTAAGGCACTTCATACAGTTTTACACAAAAGGTTACAAGTAAAAGTGAAATCAGTTGGTTTAAATTAATATTTGTGCGCTTTGAAAAATTGTGTTCACTGGCTTAAAGATGGAGTGCTGAGAGTAGTCATAAATTGAACATTTTCACATTGGGCATAAGTGGAAAGTGGAGTGATTTGGGGTTCTTTCCTGGCTCCACTTCTTTTTAATCTGTTTATAAATGATCTTGAAGTGGACATATCTTGAAAGCCATATGTTGGTGACACAAGACTCGGTAAAAATAGTCTAAACATGATATAACTTTGCTACAGAGGAATTTGGATAAATTGGGGGACTTTGCAGGTAAGTGGTAGATTAGATTCACTACAGAATCTCTACACCTCCACCTCCATTTTCATCCTGACACTGTATTTGTGACACAAACGACTTAGCATACGTGTGGCCGCATCCTTGGGTGGGGGCGTTCAAGGTGGCCAACCTTTCGTGGGCATACCCCCTGTGGTACATGTACCAGTGGTTGAGAAGCAAGATCCTAGAACACTTCTACAATAGTTTGTTTCTTATCTGTCCGAGGTAGAAGGGAACAGATAGAGAACAAACATAATTGTAACAGTTTAGCTAATCTATAAATGCTGTGGCTGGAGAGGGGTTGCTGGGGAAAGGGAACTGCCTGCAGCTGATACACTGCTGTGATTGGTGTGAATCTGCAGCAGCAAAGTTAGATTGAGCAGGAGTTGATTAGATACCAGTAAAATCTGGCTGTACTGGTCTAAAAAAGGTGAAATTTTTTCATATTCAAAAAACTGACCTGTAAAAATTATTTAATTCAGCTATGCTTCCAGTTTGGCTTCTCTGATCTTAAATTTGATTACACTTTGCATTCTTATTTTAGTGGATAACCCTGCAAATGTAATAAAAAAATGAGAAAAAAAAAGTAAAAGTGAAAATGTGATAAACAGTTTAACTGTGATCCCTGTGATTAGTTCCCATACTGATCATTCATCCTGTGTGCCAATCTACAAAACAGTTATTTGTAAGGCTTAGGTGTTAGGGTTAGATAGGGTTAGCCAGGGTAAAGGTTATGGTTTGCAAGGTTTAGGGTAAAGGCAGGGCCAGATTAGCATAGGGGCTGATGGAGCTGTAGCTCCAGGCACAGGCCCATGGAATAGGCCCATTGATTTAAAAATTTTTTTTTTTTTAAATTATTATTTTTCTTTCTTTTTTTACACACTACTCTTCTGGTTGCCAGGTATTTCTTATGGTTGCAAGGTATTTCTCAAAAGTATTTCTAAGGTATTTGAGGCTGCCTAGCCGGTGCCAGTATTGCAGTAATACCGGCAATACAACTGGTTGTCTCAGTATAAACAGAGATTATTCTGCAATATCAGCGCCGGCCAGTAGGGGTAGCTGTTTGTGTGGAGAGAGGCAGGGATAAGAAGTTACAGCATCTCCCTGCCTGCCTCTCTCTACACAAGGGGGAGCAGCTATGCACAGAGAGTCTAGACAGCAGCTCAGAGCCTGCGAGACATGGGGACAGTGAGAAACTTGGGGACGCTGAGACATTGGGACACTGAGAGACATAGGGACACTGGGGAACATGGGGAGCCTGAGACACTAAGGACACAGTGGCCCCATGTCTCACAGTGGCCCCTAGTCTCTCAGTGTCCCCATGTCTCCCAGCCAGTGTGCCTCATGTATCAGTGTCCCTGGTGTCTCTCAGTGTCCCTGTTGTCTCTCAGGGTCCGCTAGTCTCCCATAGTCCCCTAGTCTCCAAGAGTCCCCTAGTCTCTCCCAGTGTCTCAGTGTCCCAATGTCTCTAAGTGTCCCCTAGTGTCATCAGAACAATTTGAGACATGGGGACATAGACTCTAAGGATCACTGGGAGACATGGGGATACAAACACTAGGGGACACTGGGTGACATGGGGATACAAACACTAGGGGGCACTGGGTGAAATGGGGACACTGGGACACTAGAGGACACTGAGAGACATGGGGACACTGAAAGACACAGGGAGACATGGGGCACTCCCAGTGTCCCCATGTCTCCCAGCCAGTGTCCCTAGTATCTCAGTATCCCAATGTCTACCAGTGTCCCTGCTGTCTCTCAATGTCCGTAGTGTGCCAGTGTCCCTAGGGTCTCAGTGTTTCCTAGTCTCCCAGTGTCCCTATGTCTCCTAGTGTCTCAGTATCCCCTAGTATAAAATAAAAAATCTCAGACACTCACTGTGATAGATTTAAGCAGGTTTATTGGACACCGCAACATTTTGACCTGTACCCAGGTCTTTATCAAGTCTCCAGTGTCCCCTATGTATCACAGTGTCTCCTATGTATCAGAGTGTCTCAGTGCTCCATGTCTCCCAGTGTCCCTGGTGTCTCTCAGTGTCCGTAGTGTCTCAGTGTCCTTAGTGTCTCAGTGTCCCCTAGTCTCTCAGAATCCCCTTGTGTCCCAGTGTCCCCATGTCTCACAGTGCCCCCAAGTGTCTCAGTGTCCCCTAGTATAAATTTTTTTAAAAATAGGCACTCTCTGTGATAGATTTAAGCAGGTTTATTGGACACTGCAAAGTTTTGACCTGTACCCAGGTCTTTATCAAGTCTACAGTGTCTCAGTGCCCCATGTCTCCCAGTGTCCTCTCATGTCTCAAAGTCGCCCAGTGTCCCCATGTCTCCCAGTGTCCGCAAGTGTCTCAGTGTCCCCAGGTCTCCCAGTGTTCGCTAGTATCTCAGTGTCCCAATGTCTCTCAATGTCCCCTAGTTTCCTAGTGACATGGGGGCACAGACACTAAGGGATTGGGAGGCATGCCCCCTTTTTGTGTATGTTCGCCCCTTTCGGCAGTTCTGGTTATGTGATTTGTGTCAGTGGCCCACTCTTTTACCCCATCCATAAACTTCCTGCTTTACTGGACACTGCTGTTAGGGGGGTATGGGTTTACTTGAAAGATGAAAGTGTGAGATTAGCATAGGGTATGTGTTTTCTCATAACTGCATCCTATGGGTTTCCGTCCAGCACCATCTCCATCAGATACATGACGCTTAGGAGGTGGGACTGTTTTAGTGTTTTTGGTCAACAAGATTTTGTAATTAGGCCCATCATAATTGTCAGCACCAGGCCCACTGGGCTCTTAATCTGCCCTGGGTAAAGGTTAGCAAGGGTTAGTGTTGTTACCGTTAACTAGGATGCGAGTTAGCTAGGGTTAGAAATATTAGCAAATGCTGATCAGTATGGTGACACAGATAGTGGCACTTTAGTAAATAGCATCCCTGGGAAGCAAAGTGACCTGTCAAAATTAGAGCATGTCTCTCATTTGATCATATTAATTCCCCCCAAACCTGTCAAAGGTGTACATGTGGGGTATTGGTGTACACAAAACTATGGTCTTTGATGGTGAAGGACATAAAATATGTATGACATTCACCATTAGATTTAAATATATTTTATAAAAATTATGAAGTGAATATGAGGATGTGTAGAAGAGGCTGTGGAACTAGGTATGATGACTGGATAATGGTAATGGGGTGAAGCAATTATGAGGGTTGAAAAGATGAAATGAGCTAGTGGGGCAAGGCTATTAAGGGATGAGTGAGGTGTTCTTACGAAGGGATTCTGGTAAAATTGTGATCAAATTATGCTCCAGCATGGATAGTGCAGAAGATGATTATGAATGGTGATATGGGGATGAGTGAGGAGATGAATTGAGAATATTGCGGCAATGGAGAAATGTGATGAGTCCATTAAGAGACTAGGGGACTACAGGGATGAGATTATGAGATTGCGACTGTAAGATATATGAGATATATGGATAATATAATAGGGTCCGGACAAGCTGTTATGTGATAAGGGTTATAGGGGATAGCAATAATGCAATGTTTGGTCAAATAGTAGTCGGAGTGATATTATAAAGCCATAGACTCACATCTGTTGGTTTGCATCCAAAATGTCTCCAAAGCATGTGCAACTTGCTTCTCTGGATTGGTGCAGACAGGCAAGGTGTCAAAAAATGTGTAATAAAATAACACAGGTTTCGGGGTATAATGGAGTACCAGTAAGAATGGTCCACATCAAAATTTATGCCAAAATGACACACTGCCTCAAAATACATACACTGGCATCCCAAGGGTACAAGAGCCATGACGGGGAAAGGTTACATCCCCCCTGGTTACAATTAATTTAATAGCTCCCATCTGCTACCACTGGGTGGGGGTTGAGAGGAGACAAGTGACCTGTCCATTCCCCAACATTTAATTTATAAACCCAACCTGGTGCCCATGGGTGGGGATATCAGGGGAGACCTGTGCCAGATCCCATCTGGATGTTACTAGTGACTTGGTAGCAACAGCTGCTCAATTGCGAGTCTTTCAGTATATGAAGCAGGCACTGCCTGATCACTGTTTAGTGGACATGCACATCATCGC
>OW240912.1:224948458-224966957 GCA_933207985.1 Pelobates cultripes | reverse complement strand
CGATAAGGCCCGTGTGAAACCCCTGTGAGAAACCCGGCATCAGAATCTACCATATGCCTCTATTTTAAATGCGTAGTGTACCAGGTTCTTGGGTGTGTGCCGAGAGAGGGGAAAAGACTTGCGTGGGCCTAACGAGGTCATGCGTAATATTGAAATGTAGTATGAAAGGTTGCATTTCTTTGCCCATTATATATTAGAAATTTGACGTATGTAATTGCCCAACTGTGGGGCCGAAATTGTCTTTGTGTCTGTAGAGGGCCCTGTGTAAACGTATGGAGTGAAGGCTTGGCGAGGGCCATGTGTAGATGTATTATAGTGGAAGGCAGAGTGCTTAATGTTAGTCCTGGGCTGCTGGGTGGAGAAATAGGGCTGTGTGAGGAGTATGGATGTATGGAACGAACAAAGAAGGGAACGAACAAAGAAGGGGTGTGGGATTCCTTCGGAGACCCAGGCCTGACTGGCGTGTTGGGTATTTCGTCCACCGGTAGACTGATTATTGGGATGGATTCTTGTGATATTCTGAAAGAAATAATGATTTGAATAAGTAAGGTGTCGTAGAGGTGTGGATAAGACCTTCGGAGAACTGGCCTGCTAGCTAGCGCCGCGGCGAAGAATTTAACTAGACCGAGTGACAGGTGAGGCCCTGCTAGTACCAAGAGGCGGAGAGAGGCTCTACCTATGATTTGGGCCGAGTGAATTTTGTGGCCACTTGAGCGAGGTGGCGAGATGTTGGCCTCTCGGTGACTGTAAGAGATTCAAAACGTGTGGCCGTGATTTGGGAAGCCCTAGCTATAGCCCTAAAGAAGGGCAAGCGAGGTGACTAACTATGATGTGGTCGTGTATGAGGTGGGGGTGTAGACCTCGCGGGACCATTGTATTACTTAGGGTAGCTAAGGCCAGCACCTAACCCTCAATGCCAGTTCACTAGCCTGATGGGGCTTGTCTCTTAGAATGGTGTAATTTAACATATGTATATACTTAACTTTGAGTATTGTGCTATTTCTTTGGTCAACGCTAAGGAGGATTTAGATATATATTTGCTTCCGCAGGGAACGGGTCCAGTGAAGATATCCTAGAGGGCCTGAGGCGTGCCTCTGGTATGCCAAATGTAAAAATGTCAAACGTATGGGTAAAGTGTAATAATTAAATGTAACGTATGAACCCGTGTACAATGAGGGACCTGAACGTAGGTCCGTAAGTAGAGACAAGCCCCCCCGGGGTTCCCATAATTGTGACGTTTACATGATACGAAGGCGAAGTGAGGCCTTAAGAAGAAACGTAATCATAGTGAGTAAGATTTACAATACCTGAAACTGAAATGCAGGGAACCTGGTAGTCTTGTTGGTGGTTGATGCCGTGTAATTTAGTGAAACTGCGGTGAAGACACAGGTCTGAGTGAAGAAATGTAGAAACAATATACAAGAAATGTACGGTTAAATAAGTAGTAGCGAGGTGGTGTAGGTTTGAGTAATTGATGTTCCAATCGTAGTGAGGAATCTCAGACCTGGTCCGTTTAAAGTATAGAGCCCTCTTTGGGAGGTGGGGGTGCTAAATGAGGCTGTGGAGGCTGAATGAGGCCTCGAGGGAAAAAGAGAACCGGTAAACCTTCTTACCTGATACCGTAATACAGGGTATTGGGATTCCACTTCTTGAAGACTTTTTGGAGGAAAGTAGTAGAACCTAAAAACATATGCAGTCTAAGTGTAAAGAACTGGTATATAAGGTATTTTAAGGAACAGAGGTTTTAAATCGTGTTTGTGGTCTGTAATGACAAAGGACCGTACAGGCTTAACCTATAGGCATAGTGACCTTAGGTGCGTAGCAGATTAATACATTAGTGAAAGTACAATAGACTAAGTCCCCTCAGGGTTAGTTAATAATGCCTGGAGGTGTGTATTATACGTAACTTATAAAAAGAAAGTGGCCAAACTGTGCCTTTAACAAGATTACCCTGTGAAAAATAGGTGTCCCACAATTATGTGACCATTAGTGAAACACATATCATTTTTTAACCAGTGGTGACTTTAAGAGCCATATAATAAAACGTAACATTGTATAGGAAAAATAATGTAAGTGCTTGGTTTAAAAAATGCATAACTAGATATATTTACAGTAGATTAAATTTAAACACTGTAGCCCCTTGCATTCAGTAAAACAAATGAACAAGAGTACTATAATAGAAAGAACTCCTGCATTCGGTAAATGGAACATACGAAAAGATTTAAACAAAAGCCAATTGAATAATCAGCTGCAGGCTGAGGTTATGGTGGGGAAAAATTTTGATTGAAAACCCCTTCCACCCGAAGTCTGTGGATAGTTACTACTATGTTAAACAAAAATCTGCACACCAATTAAGCCATAAGACTGGCTTTTCCCACAGAAATCCCAAATCTGCAGTGATGTTACAACCGCAAAGGATTCTGGGTGGGCATATGCAAATGAGTTTAACAAAGAATCACATTTTTGGATTTTGCTTCCCAAGCACTACCAAGCCTCAATAAGCAACCTCATGCTGATGAGTTGCATTAACAACGAAACAGCTGTCCATGAGTGGTTCACTGGTCTTGCATCTTTTCCTGAATTGTGTTCCAAGCAGTTGTATACTGCAAACAAAGATTAAAAGGAATCCATGTTTAAAAAGGAATGAGGCAAAAATGTGATTTTTTTCTAAACTCATTTGCATATGCCCACCCAGAATCCATGGTGGTTGTAACATCACTGCAGATTTGGGATTTCTGTGGGAAAAGCAAGTCTTATGGCTTGACTGGTGTGCAGATTTTTGTTTAACATAGTATTAACTATATATATATATCTATATCCCAATCATCTGGGGTGGCAACACATAGCCTTCCTGGGGTGGCAAGATGATTGAGATATATATATATATATATATATATATATACATATATATATATATATATATATATACAGTTGCAAGAAAACATTTGTGAACCCTTTGGAATGATATGGATTTGGGGGCATCAAGGTTTGGGGGTGCTTTGCTGCGTCAGGGCCTGGACGGATTGCTATAATCGAAGGAAAAATGAATTCCCAAGTTTATCAAGACATTTTGCAGAGCTTAAGGCCATCTGTCTACCAGCTGAAGCTCAACAGAAGATGGGTGTTGCAACAGGACAATGACCCAAAGCATAGAAGTAAATCAACAACAGAATGGCTTAAACAGAAGAAAATACGCCTTCTGAAGTGGCCCAGCTGACCTCAACCCAATTGAGATGCTGAGGCATGACTTCAAGAAAGCGATTCACACCAGACATCCCAAGAATATTGCTGAGCTGAAACAGTTCTGTAAAGAAGAATGGTCAAGAATTACTCCTGACCGTTGTGCACGTCTGATCTGCAACTACAAGAAAAGTTTGGTTGAAGTTATTGCTGCCAAAGGAGATTCAACCAGTTATTAAATCCAAGGGTTCACATACTTTTTCCACCTGCACTGTGAATGTTTACATGGTGTGTTCATTAAAAACATGGCAACATTTCATTATTTGTGTGTTATTAGTTTAAGCAGACTGTGATTGTCTATTGTTGTGACTTAGATGATAATCAGATCACATGTTATGACCAATTTGTGCAGAAATCCATATCATTCCAAAGGGTTCACATACTTTTTCTTGCAACTGTATATAAAATAAATAAATATAAAACTCAATCATCTGGGGTGGCAAGACATAGCCTTACATATTAAATGCAACAATATATGGCGCAATGACTTATGGGGCTGGCATAGATTTTTTTTTTCCAGGGCTGCTTTGTATCCCCAGTCCGGCCCTGTTAGTAACCCCTTCTGCACCACAGGGGTGGGCCTTGACAGAAGGGGAAACTGTAGTGCCAGGAAAATTAGTTAGTTTGTTTTCCTGGCACTATCGTTTCCCTTTAAATGCCAGTGGGCTGGTTAGGGAGATCTTTGTTCTCCCCCCCTCACCCCCAGCCCATTAAGGGACACAGCAAGGATAGTGCTGGCTCTACATGGACCAGAAGGTGATGTTGCGGATGGCACCGGGCTGTCCTGCAAATATATTGTACATAACTGCATTCGTGTGATCTGCTGTGTTATATGTTTTTTTAAAAGAATTGTATTCCTCTGATTGTTCGGTAGTTTCATTCCCTTAGTTCATTCGAATGAAACTACCGAACAACCAGACCTCCCCTGTGTGAAGTGTGTCCTCAATTACCCGTTGCAACATTGTTGCGAACGGGTAATTGACTAGTAAGTAGCCGTCCTTTGTTCTCGGGGGTGGCCGCCATTCGACAAACAAACACGTGGCGGCCGAACAGCGGTGTTTTGCCGTCGAGTGTCTGGAACTAAAATCGGACACTCGAGTAGGCGAACACCGCTGAGACCTCCACAAGCCCGGTCCGTTCGGTTCCTAACTACTATTCGGTAGATAGAAAGAACCGAACGAGGGGATTCAGGCGAACCCTCCCTAGCCTCTATAGCTAGAGGCTTTCGTGTATTTTGTTCCCTTATGCCAGGACCGACCGCAGGGCCCATTCGCATGGAACCTCATTCGGCTGTCTCAGTTAGTGCGGTCGGTCATTTTATTCCCTCCATACATTTCCCGAACCCCTGGTCTGATCTGGGTGATTTTTGGATATGTTGTTCACCCAGATCAGGGCTATCCGGGGATGTAGGATTTAAAGAGGTACCCCTACGTTTAGGGGTACATCCAGAAACGGGGGGAATTACTGTACTGGATAAGGGGATTATGATGCTGGCTGAGGGGAGGAGATGTGTGGGAGGTTACCAGGACAGGATTGGCTACTGTATTAATGATTGTAAATCCCTCCCTTGCATGGGAGCATGCTTTAAAAGGAGACTGTGGATTAAAGCTTTCAGTTCTGCTCCTGAAACTGTGTGTCGTCCAGTTATTGGGATTGCTGTTGGGGTATTGCTGTTATTTTACCTGCTGGAAACCTTGCCTGTGGATTTACTATTTACTTGTTCCTGAGCCTCACTTGGATTATAAGCGGAGATAACTTGGGGAATATTGCATCTCCGCTATATGTGAGATCTCCCGTGTTTGTGGTCCATGGCCATCGGAGACCACTGGCCATTTGCCTTATTTGCCTGATAGCCAGTCTGAGCCTGGACTAAAAAGAAAAAAAAAAAAGAGTCCAAAAGTGTATGATCTAGTTTAACTAGTTTGTACAAGCTCAATTATGCATACATGGACAAATTACATTTTGCATTAGAGAAGCTATATCAAAATTAACATTTTGATCTCTCACAAAAGAGGTATGACTGGCATCTCCGAGTAATTTGAGACAGTTGTTCATAAAATATTAAAAAGCATTGCAATCAGTAGTTTAATTATAAAATATCAATAATTTAAAAAAAAAATGTTTGGATATGTAAATGGTAGGCACAAATGAAATATTGGTCAGTTGCCAAATCTTGGATGTATGCTATTTTACTGCGCCTTCCCCATGAGAGATACAGTATGTGGTTATATGTGTGTGTGACATCACACATAAGAAATAATTATACCATCATAGTGAATAGAAGACCATGAAATTGCTATAATAGATAGTTATATAATATCATGGGCACAAAAGACAAAAAACTGCAGTCACTGGTAAAAATGTTTTTATTTTTTTTTATTTTATTTGTTTTCCAAGTAACAGGCAATAAAGGGACCCTTGATTGTCTGGTTTGTGCTCTTAACACTACAAAATCCCCCCTTTAGCCAAAGGTATTTGGAATCTACATGGCTAATTTCACAGAGCACTATTTATTGTAAAGCTGATCTTTTCATAAAATTAAAAAATATATGCAAGTGAACTATGATAATAAAATATATTCCTTCCTTGCATCTATTTATTTTAAGTCATAGTGGCAGAGTTGGAATATCTGCACCTGTTTTCTGCTTGAAGTCACAGTGTTGAGAAATGTCTGCATGCCCTCTAATCATAGCAGACGTTCAGTTTTAGCAGACATGCAGATAATGGAACATGTGCCAGGTTGTTGTTAGCTGTGGGGCATGGCATATTCCATTAGAACGAGTAGCGATCCGTGACTACCTTAACATGCTGACTCAAGGTATCACTGTCACCTTCCCTTTGTTTGGCTCTCTCATTTTCTTAGCTGCAAAGATTGTGTCTTGTCATTCTGCCTGTAATACAATCATATCAATGGCTTATACACCATCTTATTGTGTTATTTCAATACCTGTTGTGTGCAGAATTTTACAAACTTTAGACTTTTAAGATCTCTAATAAAAACAGCAGAAAACTGCAGCTATTATTTTAATTTAACTGGGAACATTAGCTCTCCAATAGTTCTCCCTAGTTGATATCATGCATGCGACCTTTTGTGGAATCACTTATAAATGGCATATCTACGACCTCATCTACATTTTCAACCTATCACATACTAAATTCATCACAAGAGGACAGAATGGGGGTGTCAAATCTTTCTCATTGTAATTGCCATATCTTGCTACAGGGTGTATATGAAATAGATTGTGATTAGTGATGTTACGAACGGTTCGCCGAACGGTTCGCCATGGTTCGCCACGAACGGTTCGCCGCGGACTCCAGTCAGCAGACACATTCCAGCCAATCAGCAGCAGACCCTCCCTCCAAGACCCTCCCACCTCCTGGACAGCATCCATTTTGAAGCTGTATTCTTAGTGAGCTGTCCAGGAGGTGGGAGGGTCTGGGAGGGAGGGTCTGCTGCTGATTGGCTGGAATGTGTCTGCTGACTGGAGTCCGCGGCGAACCGTTCGTGGCGAACCATTCGCGAACCGTTCGGCGAACCGTTCGGGATATCACTAATGTGATCATTGGTTTCCGTACTGTTACAGCTAAACTAAAATTAATCATTAAGTAGTCATGAATATAAAAGTGAACAACACACTTATTAGTATCACTCGTCAACCATTCAATTTCTTTCCAATATCAATTTTTATTAACCCTTTTCAGTGCGTGCAGTAGGGAAATCCAGAAATACAATGACAGCACTGGCATATCATTAATCAAGCAGAGGTTAAAACATTCTTATCTGCTTGACACTCTTTCACTTTGTCTCTTCAATCCCTGCTTTATTCTCTTTTCCCTTTACTTCAGGCCTATTTTTTCACTTTACACCTCCTTCCCAAGTAACATCTTAGCATCTTCTTCAGAGGTATTAATGTAATAACATGGACAAAGTGCTAAATAATTTCATATATTTATTGTTAAGTGTCTTATTTCAAGAAGATGTGACAGGTGTGCAATTCGAATTGAAAAAAACAAGTAGAGATGGTTAAATCTAATATAAAACCATCTGTGATGAAGGAAATTAAATATAGCCACTTAGCATGAATAATGATTCCTATGAAAATCTCAGTATGCATAAATGAAAGATAGAGAATTAACACAGAAACTTTCTCATAGTTGCAAACCTATGGTAAAATTATTATTTCTCCAATAAAGCACACAGAGCTATTAATGTCATAACACAACTGAATAAAATACATTGTATGTGCTAATGTTATGAGATTAATAAGCCTTTCATTATTAAAAAACGTCTAATATATTTTGTTATTAACCTATCAACAGTGAAAACTACTTTTGTATTGATGAATATTCATTAAACATGCCTTAAAGTAATCACGGTTATATTCTGTATCATTTTTCATTAGTAATATGTAGCATATATGTAGTGGCATAATGCAAATGAATAGATGACACAATATGTACAAATTGATCAATGAACAGCATTATATATATTAACATGACTGAGTGTAGGGTTAATAGAAACACACACAACTTAGTGAATAAAAGTCATCAGATAAATTAGGATCTTTAACTACAGTTATTACTCCTTATTTACATGTTCATCTGAGGATTCGACTGAAACTACTGTAGGCTCGTTCGTAGGTGCACGTGGTCTTTTTAGGGGAAAATAAATATTTGCAGCATTTTTTTTTTATTGTATTTTATGAGGTACAAACAGTAAATATGCATTGTTGGTATGTACAATCATCAATTTTCATATTGATATCCACTACATTCAACATACATAAAACTTGATGCAATTCCAATGTTTACATACTGTTAAAATTTTACACATCTTCCAGTGTCACAAGGTGCAAAAAAAAACATACCCAGTGTTCTTTATTAGTATACCCGGTGAGTTGAATACAGTAATACACCACTGCCAATTGGAGTAGTTGTGTAAGTGTAACACCAAGTCTCGTCTCCTGTCGTTAGAATCAAATGATGTGTATAGGAATCGCAGTGTTAGTGGTCTTACTTTATTTGAACACATTGTTCACATTTTCCTTTACCCCCATTGACTGTGGTTTTAACGTTATCTATTAGTCCGGGGTATTGATGTTGCAGATATGCATCTTGCTTATGATAGTTCTTCCGTTCGTACCTGTTTTTTTTTTTTTGTTAATCATATATGTATGTGTGAATCGTAAAGCAAAAACTAAAAAGGGGAAAAAACTGGGTGGTGGGAGGGGATGGGGGGGAGGGTGGAGAACATAGGTTCCCGGTATTTCCCATGTATATTTTTCTACCTAGTCTCCAGAGGTTACACCATGTCTCTCATCTGCCTCGCTTCTTTCCTTATCTATATGCCTCATTTCATGGGGTACCTGTATGCGTCCCACATTCGCCATGCATCTATCCAAAATTTTTGTGGCGCCCTATGTGCTCGTACAGTACATTCATAAAGTCTAATGTTATCTAGATGTGAGGTAATCGTGTCTAATAGTGGAGGATCTTTTTGAAGCCACGCCTTAGCTATAGCTGTTATTACTGCTATGGCTATGTGGAAAAGGAGGTATTGTTGGGATTTTGAAAGGTCCCGTGGTATATGTTGTAAAAGGAATATCTCAGGCGTGAATGCTACGTCCATATTCCCTATTTGTCGTATAAGGGACTGTACGGACCTCCATAGTTTTGTAATGACAGGGCATGTCCACCAAATATGTATGACATCCCCTTTGTCATGACCACATCGCCAACAAGCTCCTGTCTGTTTCGGGTCAATATGTTTCAGCTTGGTGGGCACCATATGCCATCTATAAAGCATTTTTCTCGACATTTCTATCTGGGCTGTGGATAGAGTTAGGTGTTTGTGGGCCGCAAAGCTTTTACGCCAGTTTTCTTCTGGTAATTGTTTCCCTATGTCATATTCCCATTTTTTGATGAAAGTCAGGTCCCTTATCTTTTTTATGGGTAAATAACTGCTATATACTTTGGAGAGGAGACCAGCTGTTTTATTAGAGTTAGTGCATAGTTGTCTTAATGCCTCCATATTTCTCTTTGTATCTGTGGTGTATGGTGACCCACTGTGTCTCCCTATCCACGAAATTATCTGTCTAGGTGTGAACTCCGCTGTAGGTGGTAGTTTAAACGCTTTTTGTAGTGAGGTAAAGGCTGTATATTTATCGTTATCCATGAGTTGGTGTAAGTGTGTTAGGCCTGCGTCGGTCCATTTCCTAATATTTAGTTGTGGGATCAATACTTCAAAGGAGCGTAGGAGCATTGTTGGGAGTAGCTCTGTATCAAGATTTAAGAATTTTGTGTATTTATCCCATTCTTTCAGAGTTAAGGATGTTGCAGGGGAAATATCCTGAAACTTTTTTCTGTGAGTTTTACTTATTCCTGCTAATGTTGCAATGTCGTATCCCTCTGTGTGCGACGCTTCCAAGTGTACCCACGCCGGGGGCGTGGAATGGGAGCGGAATGCTGCCACTAGTGTGCTAACTATCGCCGCTTTATAATATAAATCTAAGTTTGGGAGACCAATACCCCCTGTTTTTTGTGATAGGTAAAGTATATTTGCAGCAACCCTGGGTCGTTTTTTAGCCCAGACGAAGGCATTAATTGTTTTCTGTGCGTCTTTGATGTATGCTGTAGGTAACTGTATGGGCAGGGTGCGAAATAAGTATTGGAGCTTGGGAAGAACCATCATCTTAACAGCGGCCACTCTCCCAGTCCATGAGATATATTTGTTTTCCCAGCTTCTAAGTTGAGTTTTGATAGAGTGGAGAAGTGTAATATAATTGGCTTTGAACAATTTGTGTGTGTGAGTTGTGAATTTTATGCCCAGGAATGTGAGGTAGTCTTGTCTCCACTCAAAGGCAGTGGCTTGTTGTAGTATGTTGTTTGCCTCAGGTGTTGTGAATAGGCTCATTGCTTGTGTCTTAGTCACGTTTAGCTTGTAATATGAGCAGTCGCTGTATGCCTTCAGTAAAGTATTAAAGGTTGGAATGGAGGTTTGTGGGTTAGTCAATGATAGCATTACATCTTCGGCGAATGCTGTCATTTTGTATTCCCTTCCCCCTCTTACTATGCCGGTGATTTGTGTTTCGTCCCTGATGGTCTGTAACAGTGGCTCCAGTGCTATGATATAAAGGAGTGGTGACAGTGGGCAACCCTGCCTAGTTCCATTAGTTATGTAAAAGGGCTGTGATGCGAAGCCTCCATTTGTCACTCTAGCCGAGGGTTTTGAATACAATGCCGTTATTAGATTTAGAAGTGGTTGTGGAAATTTAAATTTCTGTAGCGTTTCTCGTAGGAAGCCCCAGTGCAACCTGTCAAACGCTTTTTCAGCGTCAAGCGAAAGGAATACACTGGGTTCTCCCTGTCATTGCTTTGTGTAAAGTAAATTGTATCGTTTTCTTGTGCCCTCAGCCCCTTGTCTGCCCTTCACAAACCCCACTTGATCTTGTTTGATTATTGTAGGCAGCATATCTGCAATTCTTGTGTCATATAGTTTGGCTAGGATTTTGGTATCTGTATTTAGGAGGGATATGGGCCGTAGGTTTTGAGGTTTATTTGGGGGCTTACCCGGCTTCGGCAGGGTAACTATATGTGCCATCAGCATGTCATGTGGCATCTTGCCCGTGGATATTATGTGGTTAAATGTATCCACCAAATGAGGTCCTACAATGTGGCTAAATGTTTTATAATAAGAATTGGTAAGACCATCTAGGCCCGGTGATTTGCCCGGGGGAAGTGATTTAATTATTTGTAGGATTTCAGGCAAGGTAACAGGGTCGCCAAGTTTTTTATTTTGGTCTTCTGTTAGGCTGGGCAAGGAGATGGTAGATAAGAAGTTTAGGATGTCTTGCGCGGACGGTTGATGTGTCTGGGGGTCCTGTTTTATGTTGTATAATGTTTCATAGAAATTGGCCATTTCTGCTAGAATCTCCCGTGGGTCATGCATTTTTCCTCCTGTGTGATTATGTAGGTATGGAATTTTTGATTGGGCTTGCTTCTGTCTTAAGAGCGATGCCAAAGCCTTGCCGGCTCTATTACCCTGAGGATAAGTGCCTATTTTCAGGTTCTGAAGCATATGTGCCGTTTCATCTAATAGTAGCTCATTTATTTGTTTTGTGATCGAGGTTATTTCCTGTACCAAATCTGCCGTAGGGGTTAGGTAATGGGCGTTTTGTAAATCCCTTAGTTTTTTTAATGAATCAAGATATTTTTGTTCTTTAGTTTTTTTTTTTAATACGCCGCTCTACTGATAAAAATCCCTCTAACCACTGCTTTATGAGCTTGCCAGGTAGTTGTGGGTTCCAATTCTGGCAAGGTATTGTTGTGGAAGTATTCACGAATGTCGTGGCTTAGTTGAGTGCGGAAGTCTTTATGCATGGTTAGGGCGTCATTTAATCGCCAGGGGGGTTTCCCTTTATGGTCAAATTTGGCTTGCAACCTTACTGACACTGGGACATGGTCAGACCACACTATGTCCCCAATCTCACTATTTGTCGTTCTTGGCAAGATGTCGTCAGTAACGAGGATCATGTCTATTCTAGAATGGGTTTTATGGATGTGGGAGAAATATGAGTAACCCCTTTCGGTTGGGTGTTGTATTCTCCAGATATCGTATAGGTTGTGTTCTAAGATTACTTTAGTCAGTGTTTTGCATTGTTGCGTGAGGATTTTTGACCTGGGAGCGCCCTGGGCAAGGGAAGTGTCTGCTACCGGGTGTAAAACATGATTCATGTCTCCACATACTATCATTGAAGTTTTTTGCACGGTTGGAATTTTGTTAAGGACTTTAAGCAGAAAGTTCCTTTGATTAACATTTGGGCTATAGATCCCCACTAATGTGTATTTAATAGTATTAATATTGCAATAGATTATGAGATATCGGCCTTGTGTGTCTCTTTTGAGTTGCAGCAATTCAAACGTGAGAGATTTGTGAAAAAGGAAAGACACTCCCCTGGATTTGGAGGAATGGGTCGCGTGAAATTGAATGGGAAAGTCTCTGGTACCAAAATCTGGGACTTTATTATGTTTAAAGTGCGTCTCCTGTATGCACAGGATATCTGTAGCTAGTAAAAAATATAAAAGAAAATTAGGCAACTCACAAGAGTAGAGCAATATGTCTGCTCTAACTTTAAGCGCTTCGGGTATATGAAGGACCCTGATGTAACAGCAGGATGATGTAGTTGGGTGTATCAAGCAGGACGGCAACTTTGGTAAAATGAATCCTTTATTAGATACAAAGTATAAAACGATCTTCTCCCTGGAATGCTGATCTGTGATACTCCTCCCACCTTCTGACTCGCGGCTTGCAAATGCGGTCCTTAGGTGGTTGAGCACTTCCAGGAATTGAGCTATTTTCACTTGCATTAGTGCTTGCTTACTTTTATAATACTTTGTAAGGGTAAAACAAGTTTGTTTACTAATGGTATTAATTTTTTTGCGCCTTTTTTACTTTATTTTGTTTGTATTTTGTATCTTATCTTTGTAATGCATCCAGCTCTGTTTATTACATCTCTATTGGTTCCTGTCTCTGTTTGTGGTATGGTTATCTCTGTATTGTACTCAGCTCTGTGTTTTAAAGATATATTTATGTTGTGCTCAGCTTTGTGTATTAGATCTCTATTTTTTCCCAACTCTATTTGTGGTATGGTTATTTTTCTATTGTACTCAGCCCTGTGTATTTTATAGATCTCTTTATGTTGTGCCCAGTTTTATTTTTTTTTAATTGTATGAGCATTTCTGTATTATGCTCAGCTCTCTGTAGTGTATGAGTACTGTATAGGGAGGATTAAAATTCTAGGAGAGGAGTCTGATGCCCCAACATCTTAAATCTTCATCAACTGCAACTGATATAAACACAGGCAAATGTTTCAAACAAAACAGCACATTTCTTCAAATTGTGGACTTTAGTATCTGATAATATTGGGACTATTCGTACCTTCGGAAATAAAAATAATCAAAGTCCATAATGTAGTAGAAGTAGTCTATCCAAATAGTATTACAGTTCAATTTGTTTTTAGGCCAAAAATCTATTTATCTCGAATGACTATACAATGAACTAAGCAATTGAACATTTTCACTCCAATCCTAGGGCATGTAACTTAAAGAAAAAATAATAACAATTAACAGTACAAACTGGTATAGTTTGTGCGTGTGTGTATATATATATATATATATATATATATATATATATATATACACATATATATATATATATATATATATATATACACATATATATATATATATATATATATATATATATATTATTTTTTTTTAAATATCAAATGACAGAAGAAAAATAGATTATGCAGATAATCCAACATGGGAGTAAGTACCAATGTCACATTTTATTAACACATCAACTGTCATTCAAGATATTTGCCTTCAATGAAATCATTAATCAATTAGAAAAAATATGCACTGCAAGAAAAAATTAAAAGGTTAAGGCAATAACATAACGAGGTCCCCCAGAGGAAGGCTTCACAGCTGAAACGTTGGGGTTTCATTTCTCCTGCTCTTGGTCAGTATACCTTTTTTAATGGGTTTTTGCATTTAGCCCTTTACTTACATTGTGGTTTTGGTACTATATACTGGTTTAGCACTATACTATGCACTTTCTCTCTGCTATAATAATATCTTGTTGTATTTTCTATGCATGAATAAATACTCTTTTTATGTGCAAAACCGTGGCATGCCTTGGGATCATTTCTTATTTTTTAATAACATAACGCGTGAAACACAATTTTAGAGTAATGCATTATTTAAGGATTCTTCAAGTTTCCTTCTCCAATTGTTTGCATCCTCACTCACAACAGTTATTGTCTGCTGGCCTTCTTTGGCACTTGCTTGTAAGTACACATCTACTGCTCAGCTCAATAGGAATCGGGTCTGGATTCTAAATCTACACAGAAAAAGGAGTATTGGGGGCACACAAGGAACATGCAATTCTAAATTGTGCTGGCATAAAGACCAAAATGATATACAATATACAGCGTACGCACAAACAAACATTGGGATTCAGTTACATCATATGGTCATACTGTGTTAAGCCCACCACTGCATCACAGTACCCAAATCTCGGTGGCTCCTACACTAACTGTAACATGGGAGGTTAACATGTTAATTGCAATACTTACTGCTTAAACTGCTTCCAGAGACTCTCCACAATTGATGTTTTTTATTGAGGTGTAAACCTCAAACTGTATTTTTTTAGTGTGTGCACTGTTGCCTAGTCTGTATTTTGTATATATTTTAGTCTTTACTGCAACACTACTACTTAGAAATGCATGTTCCCATATGCACCCGATTTCCATGTTTTCTTCCTTCTTTTCAATACTAATCCACTTTGAATATTATGTTTACCTTAAATACTGATCTGAATAGATGGCATGCATCTATAACCCCCCTACTGGAGAAACATTAACCACTTTATTTAGCAGAAATTGTATCTCCTTTACAGGGGCTCCTTCATAATTGTGTTTGCTCTCGCTTAGGGTAGAGGATGTAAACTGTTTTGTGGAAGTGTCTCACAGCAACTTTTTAACTGTCTTCTAAAAGTCAGATTTTCATTTGTCTACTTGTTCTCCCCATCCTTTAATATAACGTTGCCTAAATGTGTTATTATTGGTTGATTTGCTATACTTACAACTCACTCTGTAGTTTTGACTATGCTTACGTCCTAGAAGCACAGCTTTAATTTATTCTCATATGTTATGTGTGGTCATTACAAGACTGTGAAAACTGTTCCAATGCCAGAAGGGCAAGGATGCATGGATCATTTCCCTAGTATTATAGGGGTTTAATGTACAGTGACATAAGAACATTCATGAAAAATTCAGAATTATCTATATTCCTGTATTGTTTAACCTAAATATAGTGTGTTTGGCCAGTGACAAATAGGGAAGCTAACTCTAATGATGTACATTAAGTACGAGGAGGTAATTTTCAAAGAAATATAGGAAGAAGATAATACTATAAACTGCTATGTTTACATATGGGTTAATCCAGCCTCTAGTGGCTGTCTCATTGACAGCCGCTAGAGGCACTTCCGTGCTTCTCACTGTGATTTTCACAGTGAGAAGATGCCAGCGTCCATAGGAAAGTATTGAATAATGCTTTCCTATGGACTGACCAAATGCGCCGCGCATGCACATTCAGCTGATGACATCGGAAGGAAGAGGAGAGTCCCAGCGCCGAGGGAGCCCTGCGCTGGAGAAAGGTAAGATTTTAACCCCTTAACCCCTCTTGAGCCCGGTGGGAGGAGGCCATGAGGGTGGTGGGGACTTATTAATACTATAGTGCCAGGAAAACGAGTTTGTTTTCCTGTTACTATAGTGGTCCTTTAAGCATGTTTTTCCTTAACACTAAGTTTTAGTTGACTACTCATGCACTGATTACTGAAGACTGATTACTTTTACTTTTCTAAAAATGTGCAATGTCTAATTCTGCCATGCATTAATATCACTAGTATGCCATTTTGTCACTTATTCATGCTGTTGTGGCATTACAGATATGTTTGTAAATCCTCATTTGCACAGAAAATAAAGAATGGAAAAGAAAATTTGTAAATTGATTTGCATATCAATGAGTGAAATAATTATTTGACCCCTTTGACTTAGTACTTGGTGGCAAAACCCTTGTTGGTAATCACAGAGGTCAGATGTTTCTTTTATTTGGCCCCCAGGTTTGCATATATCTCAGGAGGGATTTTCTCCCACTCCTCTTTGCAGATCCTCTTCAAGTCATTAAGGTTTCATGGCTGACGTTTGGCAACTCGAACCTTCAGCTCCCTCCACAGATTTTCTATGGGATTAAGGTCTGGAGACGAGACTGGCTAGGCCACTCCAGGACCTTAATGTGCTTCTTCTTGAGCCACTTGTTGCCTTGGCTATGTGTTTTGGGTCATTGTCATGCTGGAATACCCATCCACGACCAATTTTTAATGCTCTGGCTGAGGAAGAAAGTTCTTACCCAAGATTTGACGGTACATGCCTCTGTCCATCGTCCCTTTGATGCGGTGCAGTTGTCCTATCCACTTAGCAGAAAAACACCCCCAAAGCATAATGTTTCCTACTCCATGTTTGACGGTGGGGATGGTGTTCTTGGGGTCACAGGCAGCATTCCTTCTCCTTATCCAAACACGGCGAGTTAATGCCAAAGAGCTTAATTTTGGTCTCATTTGACCACAACACTTCCACCCAGTTCTCCTCTGAATCATTTAGATGTTCATTGGCAAACTTCAGACAGGCCTATACATGTGCTTTCTTGAGCAGGGGGACCTTGCGGGCGCTGCAGGTTTTCAGTCATTCACACCCTGACATCCTTGGACAGGTATTTGGTCTTGGCCATGGTGGAGAGTTTGTAATCTGATTGATTGCTTCTGGGGACAGGTGGATTTTATACATGTAACAAGCTGAGATTAGGAGCCCCGCTCAGAACTCAAGCTGGTTTTAGCTCATCTTGTGCCTTGTTAGGCAACATCTCTTGCGACCCGTTTTTTGCTCTCTAAAAGTTTAAAGGGTAATCCAGACGTGGACCCCTTGCTCAAGGTGCCTTGAGAGATATCAGCAATGCCTCACTGATGATGCCTAACAAGGCTGAAACGATCCTCTGGGGTTGATGTGTCTCTCGTGCAGAGAGAACTTGCTGGCATTTCGGATATGGACTGCCCGTATGGGTGGGACCAGTCTGATATTCTTCAGATATGTTCTGTCTGTAATGGCACAAGATGAGCTAAAACCAGCTTGAGTTCTGAGCGGGGACCCACCGAAGGACAGGCTATTTCAGTTGCTGTCCATTCTCAGAATACTCTTGCGACCCGTTTTTTGCTCTTCATAAGTTTAACGGGTAATCCAGACGTGGACCCCTTGCTCACGGTGCCTAGAGAGATATCAGCTATGCCTCACTTATGATGCCTAACAAGGCTGAAACAATCCTCTGGGGTTGCTGTGTCTCTCGTGCAGAGAGAACTTGCTGGCATTTTGGATCTGGACTGCCTGTATGGTTGGGACCAGTCTGATATGCTTCAGATATATTCTCTCGGTAATGGCACAAGATGAGCTAAAACCAGCTTGAGTTCTGAGTGGGGACCCACCGACGGGCAGGCTATTTTAGTTGCTGTCCTTTCTCAGAATACTCTTGGGACCCGTTTTTTGCTCTCCATACAATATATGAGTTTTACCCTTCTCTGCAATGGTCTGTGTTCTTGAATCCTCTACACTAAACTTGGTGGGGGGTTGCCACCTTCGGCCTGGGGGAGACTATATCCCTATTCATAGGGTTACAGGATGGACAGTTCCTTGCATCGGATGTGTTTCTGGGGGGTAGACCGCGAACCCCCCTGACCACTCTTCGGTATATTCAACTACAGAACTATATTCATACGTTAACACAGAGGGATAAACTGTACAGGAGCCTCACGTGGCTGGAGGAGGTTAGCTTGCAGGGTTCCATGCTTGAGAAAGCTATCAACACCTCCTGGTTGGAAATAGCCCCGTGAACTATAGGTTCCAAAGGCAGTGAGAAGAACTAATCGGTAAATCTTTTTGAGCTATACAGTGGGACAAGGTGCTGGTGTGGTAACACAAGTGCTCTATAAGCTCACAGTACCAGGAAACTAATTATAAACTAATATTACTATGGTACAGGATGCCGATCCTTCTCCACAGGATCTTTCCTAATGTGCCGCCCACCTGCTGGAGATGCCAGGCTGACAGAGGCACGATGTTGCATCTATGGTGGGAATGTCAGGGAATTTTCCCCTTTTGTGAAATGATGAGGGACGAGGTGACTGATATCCTCGGGGATTCGGTTGAGTGGTCGGGGGAGCTTGCTCTGCTACACATGTCTTCAAAACCTTTTTCGGCTTACAAGAAATCCATCTTACACCATTTGCTTAATGCAGCTAAGGCCCTGACTCCTGGTTTTTGGAAAAAGACAGAGATTCCCACCAAGGAAGCCTGGTTACACAGGGTGAAGGCGGCTGAGGCGCTGAATGCTTCTCTGCTTGGGACAATTTCCAAACACTCTGAGGCCTGGCAACTGTGATTTGTTTATGTGGTGCGTGATTTATAATGTTTGAACAGACATGAGACACGGGGAGCTCGGGGGGTGCTCGACCGCCCGGGTACGGGAATCCTTCTTGTTTATTTTCTCTTTGTCTACTTAAACACTATCTCCTTCTATGCTATCCTCTCTAGTAGACCTTATTTTCATGATCAGTGAAGGGAAGGATTGAACTTCTCTCATAAAACTGGTT
>OW240912.1:224930726-224941607 GCA_933207985.1 Pelobates cultripes | reverse complement strand
CTCAACAGGCACGACAGCATGAAAGACCCCATTTGCACAAGGTTCGATGCCGAGCTACTCATTTCCCGTTCCTCCTCCTCAGTGATCTCAATGATGGTATGTTCTTCCCCCCAGCCACGTCCAACACCACGGGTACCAGATAGGTGACAACGAGCACCCTGGGATGCCTGTTGTGGTTGGTCTTTCTCCTCCTCCTCAAAGCCACATTCCTCCTCTGACTCCTCTTCCTCACAATCCTCTTCCAGCGTTGCCGCAGGTCCAGCAAGCGATGCTGATAAGGCTGGTTCTGGTGGTGATGGTGACCACAACTCTTCCTCTTCATGCTCATCTATGGCCTGATCCAGCACTCTTCGCAGGGCACGCTCCAGGAAGATGGTGCCTTCGGTGCGACTGACTAGGTTTGTCACCTCCTCAAAAGGACGCATGAGCCTACAGGCATTGCGCATGAGCGTCCAGTAACGTGGCAAAAAATTCCCAGCTCCCCAGAGGCTGTCCTAGCACCCCGGTCATACAAATATTCATTAACGGCTTTTTCTTGTTGGAGCAGGCGGTCGAACATTAGAAGTGTTGAATTCCAACGTGTTGGGCTGTCACAAATCAAGCGCCTCACTGGCATGTTGTTTCGCCGCTGGATATCGGCAAAGTGCGCCATGGCCGTGTAGGAACGCCTGAAATGGCCACACACCTTCCTGGCCTGCTTCAGGACGTCCTGTAAGCCTATGTACTTATGCACAAAGCGTTGTACGATCAGATTACACACATGTGCCATGCACGGCACATGTGTCAACTTGCCCAGCTTCAATGCCGCCAACAAATTTGTTCCATTGTCACAAACCACTTTGCCGATCTCCAGTTGCTGCGCAGTCAGCCACTTTTCCACCTGTGCGTTCAGGGCGGACAGGAGTGCTTGTGCGGTGTGACTCTCTGCTTTCAAGCAAGTCAAACCCAAGACGGCGTGACACTGCCGTATCCGGGATGTGGAATAGTACCTGGGGAGCTGGGGGGGTGCCGTTGATGTGGAGCAAGACGCAGCAGCAGAAGAGGACTCAGCCGAGGAGGTTATGGAAGAGCAGGTGAGGAGGTGGCAGCAGGCCTGCCTGCAAGTCGTGGCGGTGTCACCAACTCCTCTGCAGAGCCACGCATTCCATGCTTGGCAGCCGTCAGCAGGTTTACCCAATGCGCAGTGTAGGTGATATACATGCCCTGACCATGCATTGCAGACCAGGCATCAGTGGTCAGATGGACCCTTGCCCCAACACTGTGTGCCAGACATGCCATTACTTCCTTTTGCACAATCAAGTACAGGTTGGGGATTGCCTTTTGTGAAAAGAAATTTCGTCCGGGTACCTTCCACTGCGGTGTTCCAATAGCTACAAATGTTTTGAACGCCTCAGACTCCACCAGCTTGTATAGTAAAAGCTGGCAGGCTAATAGTACAGACAAGCCAGCTGTCAGACGCCGGGCAAGGGGGTGACTTTCTGACATTGGCTTCTTATTCTCAAACATGTCCTTGACAGACACCTGACTGTGGGCAGATGAGCAGGAACTGCTCAAGGCGAGAGACGGAGTGGCGGATGGTTGAGAGGGGGCAAGGAGGACAGCAGTGGTTGACGTGGCTGAAGATGCTGGACCAGGAGGAGGATGGCGGCTTTGAGTAGGCGAGCTGCTTGTAATCATGTGTTGATCCCATAGGCGTTTGTGATGTGCGATCATGTGCCTATGCAAAGCAGTTGTACCTAGGTGGGTGTTGGACTTCCCACGACTCAGTTTCTTTTGGCACAGGCTGCAAATGGCATCGCTGTTGTCAGAGGCAGACACACAAAAAAAATTCCACACTGTTGAGCTCTGCAATGACGGCATTCTGGTGGTGGACACAGCATGCGTTGATTGGCGTGCTGTCGGGCTGACCCCGGGTGTCGATGCATGCTGTCTGACTGTGCCACTAGCTCCTTGCGACGACCTCCCCCTGCTTCCAACTCGTCTCCTCCTCCTCTCTGTCTCCCCATCTGAACTTTCACCCTGTTCTTCTTCTTGCCGAGCGGGCACCCAGGTGACATCCATGGACTCATCGTCATCATCAACCGCTTCACTTGTATCTGACAACTCAGCAAAGGAAGCAGCAGCGGGTACATCATCATCATCACACCGTACATGTGTAATGCTGCCTGATTGAGACATATCCCTGCTATCTACATCCTCTGTCAATAATGGTTGCGCATCACTCATTTCGTCAAACGGATGTGTAAATAACTCCTCTGACATACCAAGTGAAGCGGCTGTGGTGCTAGTGTTGGTGGTGGCGGCAGGCGGGTGAGTGGTATCTTGAGAGGTGCCCGAAGCTAAGCTGGAGAAGAATGTTGCGTCAAGGTTTCCGAGCGGAAGCTGTAGAAGATTGGGTGTCCTGTGTTAGCCAGTCAACTATGTCCTCAGAACTTTTCAAGTTCAGGGTACCTGGCCTCTGAAAACTGGGCATTATTCTAGGGCAAAAGGGAATCACAGCACCACAACCACGACGGCCCCTGCGGGGTGGCCTGCCTCTGCCTGTCATTTTTTTTTCGATTAGTGGTACTATGCGTGCAAGCGACTGTGACACCAGATATGAGTGGCACTGTGAACTGGCAGAGGTTGCCAGAGTACACGCTGTAGGGATGACACACCCGCTTTGAGACAACTAACTGCTATTCAATCTATAACAGTGAAAAAAGTTTTTTGTTTTTAAATGCAAGCTATTGTGACACCAGTGAGTGAGTGGTGGCACTGGGCACAGTATCCACTGTGAGCCTGACACAGAAGCTGGCAGACAACTAACTGCTATTCAATCTATTATAGTGAAAAAAATATTATTTTTTTAAATGCAAGCTATTGTGACACCAGTGAGTGAGTGGTGGCACTGGGCAAGTGGGCACAGTATCCACTGTGAGCCTGACACAGAAGCTGGCAGACAACTAACTGCTATTCAATCTATTATAGTGAACATTTTTTATTTTTTTTAATGCAAGCTATTGTGACACCAGTGAGTGAGTGGTGGCACTGGGCACAGTATCCACTGTGAGCCTGACACAGAAGCTGGCAGGCAACTGCAATTACATTACACAGAAAAAAAAAGCAGACTGATGTTCTAGCCCTAAAAAGGGCTTTTTGGGGTGCTGTCCTTACAGCAGAGATCATATGAGTCCTTCAGGACTGTAGTGGACACTGTATACCCTAACCTAGCTATGCATTTCCCTATCTAATCAACAGCAGCTATACTTTCCCTCCTCTCACTAAGCATGCAGCTTGAGAATGAATGTAAAATGGATGCCTTCCAGTAGGTGGGAGGGTCTGCTAGGGAGGGTGTGCTGCTAATTGGCTGGAATGTGTCTGCTGACTGTGACGTACAGGGTCAAAGTTTACTCAATGATGACGAATAGGGGGCGGATCGAACCGCGCATATGTTCGCCCGCCGTGGCGAACGCGAACATGCTATGTTCGCCAGGAACTATTCGCCAGCGAACCGTTCGGTGCATCACTACTCTTAACATGTCATCAAGTATGACACCATAATAGCGTTGTGTCATATACCTTGCCCCTACAAATGTGAATGTGCCCAAAACACAACATTATTCTATGGATTGCAAAGGTCCCTGAACAATTGCATCACTGAATCTAATTTTCTTTCAGCATGCAGAGATGATTCCAGTGCATTGTAAATATTGTATACCCAGAACATGCATAGTTATGAAAATATTCTGCTCCTTTTTATAAAGTTAATGGCCCATCTCTGGAAATTGGCATGCTGTTGCTGGATAAACTTCTAAAATAGTATTTGGTATAATGTATTTATTCAGTCAAGTGACTTTTTCAGCACTTCTGACACCATGTAGTATTTTCTGTATGTATATTTAACATGGAGAGCAAGAGCAAACATTACTTGACAGTAGATATACAGGGCAGTTCTTTATCTAACTCCCATACAAACAAGAAGACTTCCCGGTAAAACTAAAACCAAACTTACAATGGCCATTGACCACAGGAGTTCTCTACAAACAGTTCCAGAGTGCCTTTTCTTGAAGTAACAGTATACAACAGTGACTGTTAGAAACTCAGCCACTCAAGCTGTGTTAAAACATTACCGTTCTTGAAAATGGCAATGTTTTACATTACAGGGTTAAAAGACAGGGGTGCTGCACCCAGACTATTTCATTCATTTCTGTGTTCTTTCAACTTGCCTGAGCAAAACACTCTGTCTACAGATATTGGGAGCAAAGTTAGATTTTAGGTGGAGCATCTAACGACCCATCATCAAAAAACTTCACCATCTTGAAAGGTGGCACTGAAGATCAAGCAATATATATAGGGATTTTAGACTAATGTGAAATCTATTATATTACATGTTATTATGCAGACCTTGGACTTGTATAGTTGTCCTTATTTACAGTCCTTGAAGTGTGACAGCCAGAAGTAATTCAAACAGTTAAGATATCATTTTGGGGGAAATACATTAACAAAAACCACCAGAAGTTCTTGCATGGTTATTCACTAAAATCTGAACTGTACTGAAAGGTGCAAAATCATCCAGCTGCATCCAGGTCATTCGGGCTGCAAAGTCCAGAAATTGTTGGTGGAATGTAACAATGTCCAGATTGTGTAAATTAGATCCCACATGAGCCTGAATTCAGCTGAATGGATCAGAAAATGTTCAGATCAATTTGAACCAAAATCTTTCATTTCCAGTAATTTCAGATTCTGATGAATTTGGCTTTGAGCCATCACTTTTAGTGATGATGAAATACAAGGTTCCTATCCACCATGAAGGGTATGAAGTTATGTGTCATGTTTGAAAATAAATCATATAGTTTTGAGACATTTAGTTTGACATAGAAGCTCTTTTCGAATGATAGTATACAATAGCAAACTAGAACCTATTTTTCTTTAAATACTATAACCTAATACTATACTTAATTGTAGCCCAATTTCAAGTTATAAGAGTAAAGTACCTCAGTATGCAGGAATACTAACTTAGTAGAAGTTATTTGCTTTCCAAACTCGAGAATGTAATATTCTGATATCGTTAAAGCATGGACAGACCGCTGCTTTATAAACTTTCTGTGGGATATTGCGTTTACAATAATAAACTAACCGTAATGGACTTTATGTTTTTGTTTGCATCTTGTGGAACAGAAGGCAAAGGTTATTTCTGTCTTTTCTTACTAAGATATACAAAGGAATAAAAAAATCAATTTGCTCTAACATATATGCATTTGGGGATGTGCAAATTCCCAACATGGTTTTAGTGATATTGATCTTTTAAACAGCAGGGGTGTGTGCTGTGACCCGAAGACGCACAGTGAGAGCCATATATAAAGATAAACAAAGCAAGGCACTGGTAGGAATGAAAAAAACATTGAAATGAAGAAAAAAAAAAAATAATACATTTCCCAGTAGACAGCAACTATTTTATTTTCTCTTATACCTACAACATGCTGTATACATATCTATTAAGTGTGCTGTCCAAGTAACATTATATATATTTTCTTCTTGGGTATACCATAGCATCTATTTACCAAACAGTTGCTGTTGATCTATGGTTTTATTTGCACAATAGTAGGTGATGTGGTGCTTTTTAGGTGTTTACATGTTTGGGAAGATATCCCCAATAACATTTATCACAGTCTAGATTTTGAGTGCTGACAAACCATTTTGGAAGAGTGTTTTCATATTCAATCAATGTGCAATTCTGGTTTACTAGTGACTTATTTGTCTTAATGTATATTTCTATCTTTAATTTGATTACATTATATATGCACATGGTTATTTGCCCCACTCTGTACATTTTGAAGTAATGTTACTATTTATAAAGAATGTAGATGATTGCCCTGATGTAATTTATGCCATTTTCCTGTTCTTTTATTATTATTTTTTTTTTGGGGGGGGTGATCTATTTCTTAACGTGGATTTTTGTGTGTATATGTTTTGGAATGCTTATTCCATGTATATTCTTTGTTTGACATGACACCAGTCTATCCCATTGTTTTTACCCGTATAAGATCTCTGTAAAAGTAAAGAAATAAGAGGAATCTATCACGAGTAAAGTATTGAACTTTATTCACTAAACAATATCAGGGACACTTCTGGAACATCTTACCTTTGAAAACATACTACAGTTTAGCTATATCCGTTAGTAAGTTGAAAACAGAATATCAGAAAAGAGAAAATAAATGTTCTTATTGCAGACAGCAAGGAAAGTAACATTAGAGAAGCCATTTCTAGTGGAGGTTGTTCATCAGAAGATGAACGTTCAGGGCGAGAAGAACGTCAGAAACAGCAATTAGATATATAATCCATTATACCTTCATTTTATCATTCAAACTCTAGGCTGGGACTCAGCAATGGGGGAAGATACCACGAAGAAGGTTGCTTACCCCTTTATCTGTGTCCTGTGTTTGAACAGTGCAAGGGACAACCAATGAGCCATGTGTTAGGAATAAGTAGAAAAGTTACCTTTAAACTGACAACAGGCATTGAAATATAAAACAGTGAAGACAGCCCATAACTATTTTAGTTTTCTTCTTTTTTTTTCCTTTGTAGTGTTAGGTACAGGTTGCGTCTATAGTTATTGGTCTAAAGTGTGGCTGTTTGATGTCTTAGTTAAGTCCCTTTAGTTAAAGTATTTAGTTAACATTACACATCTACATGGATCTTATAAATTGTCTCTAAGTTAATGAGTGTTGTTAATACTGCCCAAAAGCATAAAGTTCATGGTCATCAGGAATTTAGCCACATTGTGGTGGAAAGACTTGTCACCTTGTATTTTTCATAGTGAGATATTTCCCATAACAGTCACTGCAGTAGACAATTCTTCAAAAGTGAGTCTTAGTACGGCAGCACTGGGAAGACCTGTTGATGAGGTTTGGGAAGATGCTCAAGGTTGTGATGCAAACAGCATCCTGGTGTCAAGAACTAGAGTTAGTAGCTGGTGAAGTCTAGCCATGTTGTATAGGTAAGTTATATAGAGCCAGGTGATAGATAGACAAGGTGTTCAGTATTATTGGCTGCAGAGGCAGGTGTAGTAGGTTGGGACAAAACAGCAGGGGCATGTGATGAGAACAATACTATTGATATTACTGCTCCTGTATATCTTTATGTTGTGTATCTATCTTTTTGATGTTTAAAATATGTGATTCAATCACATGACGTTGATGATCTCCAAACTCCCTCCAGTTGATGGGAAAATTTGAGAAGTCAGGACTTCTGGATACTTGAGTGCTAAGCATTGAAGCCAACATTGCAATTCCCACATACCCTAGCTATTAAACTGGGGCCTTTTGACATCTGAGTAGGACTGCATTGTTGTCATATACATAGCACATGGTAGAGAATCCAGCAAAGGCTCTATACAACTCATATGGAGGTGTCCGTGGTGCAGAAAGAGGTGGAACCTGTGATAATTGTGGTGTTCCTGCAACATGTTTGCATTGCATGCATAGGGATATTTGTCAGCTAGCCTGCTTGGATCCTGTAACATTGTTTAGATAGGATAGATGCAGCTTGAAAATAAAGTAACTAATGTCAACATGCAAGCTAACAAAAGACATTAACATTCCTGCCTCCCCTGCAAGTTCACATCAGCCTTATTATTATCTGTCACTTTAGAAATGCATTATGTCTTGCCTTCTTTATATAGATATTCCTAAGGCATTCCAGATGTATATAGACTTCAGCTTCATAATGTGTCTCTTTGCATCCATATAACCTGGGTGAGGTTAGACAATAGTCCAATTAGTCACTGTGTACTCTACCTATGACCTGGGTGCACTTGGCTCTATTGTTTAAATGTACTTGGGTGTGCTATTTATATATTGTGTTGGCATAGTGTGGAGTAGGTGGTAAGTAAATATATGTGGATGCTGTGGCATCATTTACCACATATAAATTATCTAGAAAATTTACTTCTGAACTTTCTTCCACCTTTTGTTCTTTTGATGTTTAACGAATTATATCAACATGAGACAGTGCTAAAACCCCTAAATTATGTTGTATAATATCTAAACCTCGCTTCCAATAAAAGAAAACTCAATATTATGTTCAAATATTATTTGCTAGATGAAAAATTAAAAAAAAAATACAAAAATAATAATAAGAAAACATATGCATTTGCAATACAACAAAATTTATCCTGCTAATAAAATCACTGTGGAAATTTTGTTCTTGATGGTGGCAAGTTTCCCCCTATTATTGATTCTGACCTGCAACATTTTCTCTCCTCTCTTTTTTGACTATACTGTTGCAAGCTGACTCCAACACTGTTCAAAGCTTCATCCATCAAGTTCCATGTTTTTTTTTACCTTATTGAACTGTATTTGCCAACATAGCCATCACCAGTATCACATTATCCTCATAGCTAAATCGGACTGTCAAGACTCATCTTTATATCATAGTGGACTGTATATGATCTCACTGTAATTTCTTTTCTTGTGTGCTTTACCAAGCCATTGCTCCCTTGTGATTCTGTCCCTGTTTTGAGCATGCACATATCTTTGTAATTCACGCCATTCACTTTTCCCTGCTAGAATATGTTCCCTTATAGACTATGTAAGTAAGTCCCTATTCCCCTTGGTTTCCTTCTTACTGCCTCACCACTCTTGCCTGTCTTCTATGACACTCTACTCACTGCCTACTCCTGCAACAAATAATTCCAACACATGGAAGATGTCAACACATGGAAGATGTCAACACATGGAAGATGTCAACACATGGAAGATGTCAACACATGGAAGATGTCAACACATGGAAGATATAAACACATGAAAGATGTCAACACATGGAAGATGTAAACAAATCTCTTTATTAGAAAGTAGAATACCCAAGATGAATGTTATCAACATAAGATGATTAATTAACTAAAGCATTATGGTGGAGTTAAAAGGTGAAGTCACAATGAACTTCATGATTTAAAATCATAGGTGAGTGGGAGTGCTTTGAACACTAGACAGTAATTTATTTATTGTGTTTTAAAGGGATAATATGGACATTTTCAGAACTTATGCTCATTTGATCTCATATATATTCTTTGTTTAGCTTAATTATTTTCAGTTCTGATAAAAAATAGTTTTTTTTTTTTTCAGATTTCTGCAGCATAAACCGGTCTCTTTAGCCATTCCCCCCATTTCCATAATGTGTTCCTGAACTGGCCTTGCAGTACATTCTGAGCCACTGAGAGCAATGTGAGCTTAAATGCTTGGAGACAGAGGCTGTAAACTAATATGGCAGCCAGGGAGATACAAAGTTAGTATTACTACTACATGTATGTCTGTCTGTCCCTCTGTATGCCTGTCTGTCTTTGCTTTTTATTTTGTTATGCCATGTTTCACATAAACTGTGGCTCTGGTTGTTATTCTTGTATTTTTGCCCTATCACAACTCTTGTGAATTTATCCTTTGCAACATATCAGTGGTGAAGTATGCATCAGCCACAACATTAAAAGCACTTGTCTAATATTATGTAAGTCCCCCTGGTGCTGCCCAAACAGCTCTGATCCATTGAGGCATAGACTCCATAAGACCTCTGAACTTGTCAATGCATCAGCAGCAGTACACCCGGCCATCCATCTCATCTAAAATAAACCATGATTCATAAGACCACTCAACCTTCCTACATTGCTCCCTGATCCAATTGAAGGTGCTTTCGGTGGACAGATGTTATGACCCTAACCAGTCTGCAGCTACACAGCTACACAGTGTTCTGACACCTTTCTATCAGGGTCATCATTAAGTTTTTCAGCAATTTGAGCTACAGTAGTAACCAGACGAGTTAGCCTTTGCTCTCCACATGCATCAATGAGTATTAGGCATTCATGACCCTGACGCCAGTTCACCGGTTGTCCTTTCTGGCACCACTATTGATAGGTGTATACTGTATACTGGGAACACCCCACAAGACTGGCCGTTTTGAAGATTCTCTGAACCAGTCATCTAGCCATCACTATTTGTCAAAGTTCCTCAGATCTTTCTACTTGTCCATTTTTCCTGCTTTCAACACATTCAAGACATTCAATAACAAGCTGTTCACTTGCTTATTAAGATATCTCCCCACTTGACAAGTGTCATTATAATGATATAATCAGGGCCGGACTGGGGATACGAAGCAGCCCTGGAAAAAAATCTATGCCAGCCCCATAAGTCATTGTGCTATGTAGGGTGTTATATATTAAAGGACCACTATAGTGCCCTGAGGGTGCCCCCACCCTCAGGGACCCCCCCGGCCGGCTCTGGAAGAGTGAAAGGGGTAAAAACTTACCTTTTTCCAGCGCTGGGCGGGGAGCTCTCCTCCTCCGATCCTCCTTCTCTCCTCCCCGTCGGCTGAATGCGCACGCGCGGCAAGAGCTGCGCGCGCATTCAGCCGGTCACATAGGAAAGCATTATCAATGCTTTCCTATGGACGCTGGCGTGCTCTCACTGTGAAAATCACAGTGAGAAGCACGCAAGCGCCTCTAGTGGCTGTCAATAGAGGAAATAGGGGAAGGCTTAACCCATTCATAAACATAGCACTCTGAAACTGCTATGTTTATGAAAAAATGGGTTAACCCTAACTGGACCAGGCACCCAGACCACTTCATTAAGCTGAAGTGGTGTGGGTGCCTAAAGTGGTCCTTTAATGTATGTGTGTATATATATATATATTTTATTGATACATTTCTTCTTCTAATTCAAAATATTAGTCCTTTCAGGGTAATTAAATTATACAGTAAAGCATACTCACACACAGACACAGACAATCTTACTGATGCACACAAATAGGCTCATTGACAGACAATCTCAATGACACACACAGATAAGGTTACTGGCAGACACACAAATTTAGTACAGACAAACTCTGATACACACACAAGCTTACTACAGACAA